>CM060375.1:16333763-17040096 GCA_030545235.1 Helianthus tuberosus | reverse complement strand
TAAATCAACAAACTCCAGTGGCTGTGAGACATATATCTTCTCATTCACCTTCCTGTACAGAAATGTCATCTTGATATTCATCTGGTAAACAGTAAATCCCATATAGGATACATATGCCAAGAAAATACCTATGGTGTTAGGCCCTATAGGTTTATGGATTAGTAAGATTATTGCTAAATGGACCAAGCTTCTAGAAGGTGGGGTATTAGAGTGGACTTTGGGGAATATGGGCATAGGGTTTTGGGGGAGATGCTCCCTAAACCTTTCTATAAATAGAAAATGGCAATTAGGAGCATGGGTTGGTGAATTGTTTTAGAAATTTGTATTAGACAAATCTATTGTATGCAAGTTTAAGCATCAATCAACAATCTTTCTTCTTCATCTCTTTTCTTATCTTTGAATCTTAGCTTGTTTGTGTGATTCTGCCACCAAACTAGCTTGTGTGATATCGTTGTGATCTCGTATCGGGACTTACAATTAGTATCAGAGCCTGTCGAACCTATTTCCAGGCTCGGATCTGATATCACACGGATTCTACTGCTCGGATTATGCTAGTTCTGCTTTTATTCGTGTTACTATTCTTGAAGAAAAGCATCTCGGATTGCATCTCCGATCATCTCCCATCATATCCCATCATCATATTCAAAGTATCTAGGATCATCTTCCATCATCATCCAAGACACCATCTTCATCCGAGACACACCACTTTTCATCAGATATACATCCGAACTCGATTCGAGTCTCAGTTCATCATCATCATCGATCAAACACTAATCACCACCTGTTACCATCCTCCATCGCTAATCACCGGTTTTTGAGGTGCGGTACAGGAAGCAGGTTCATACGTTTGCGACGCGCTTGAGTTAGCGAGTTCACGGGTTATTGCTTGGGTAAATAATGAATTCTCCAAGTATTGATTCTCAACGTCAGTTGCTCTGGCAACAACTCGATAATTTTAGTCACATTGAGGGTGAAACCGTAGAAGACTTGATCAGTAGGTTTACCCAGCTGCTTTTTGAAATCGAGAAGATCGACTTGAACGTGTGGGATGGTAAAATCAACAAGACTTTTCTATATGCCTTGCCACGTAACAAGACATGGGACTATCGCGTTGCAGTTATCAAGACGACATACCATTATTGTAAAACGAAACCAAGAGATATGATCTCCTTAGTCAATGAATATGTCCAGGAGGACAAGCAGAGGAGTCAGAATCACACAAACACATCGTCGTCTATGTCTAACTGTCAGAAGGCCGTTGCTACTTCGCCACTTGCTACTGATCCCAACGTTGCTTAGATTCCCTCACCTTAACCTGTGGCTGCTGCATCATCTGATGTGAATACCCCACAATCAACAGCATCTCATCTCGATGAAGTGGCCTAGACTGAAGAACTGTAATCACTTTTTGAAACGTTAAACTCTCTTTTATGTTCTGAAAATTGTAGAAAGAAAATTGCACTAATGAGAGCACAAAATTCTGCTTTAATAACTGATTATAAGAGTGCCATGGCAAAGTGCATCAGTCTTCAAGAGAACAATAAGATTCTCTATGAAAAGATTGACGCACTTAAGAAGGATATAGCTCAGCTCCATCGAGACGTAAATCAACAGTAATGTTGGGTTTATGACTATAAACACGGACTTACCGTAAAAACCTTAGAATGTGACTCTGTGAGAGCTGAGCTGGAACTTCTTACTGGGAAGTACAGACAAAACGAGTTAAACATAAAGAAGTTTGATACTTCCAGTGAACTGTTCGTAACTTGTGTAATGTGCAGTTGGCATTCAAAGAAAACACGGGTAAGGGTTTGGGCTACAAGCAGGTTCCACCGCCATATAATCATAATTACTCAAGAATGCCTACAACTGAGCAAGAACTAGAAAATTATGATAAAATGATTTATGGTAAACCAAGTGATTATGTTCCATGGGAGCCCTTAAAGCCTAAGAATGCCAGACCCACTGATTTTAAAAAACCCATGAGTTTTGTTAAAAATGTGGATCAAAATTGCTCAAATGAATCAGTTGGTAAGTCAGAACAAGAAAATGAAAAAGAACAAGTAAAGACGTCAACTAAGGAGTCCCAATAAAATTTGTCAAATTCTGATTCTGTAGACAATATTAACTGTTTTAGTTCATGTGCAGAATCAGTGATAGTTGAAGAGCAGTCTAAAGTGGATGATGAACCACATTCAAACGTTGCTGATGTTGCTGATGATTCAAATGCTTCCTTATGTGCCAAACATGGTCTTTACGCTTGGAACTATGTTATGTCTTGGTTTGCTGAGACTCGGGGTGTTCCTACTAAAACTGATAATTCTGGTGCTGTGGTTTTTTATTATGGTTGTGATGATAATGTTTTAACAGGGAAATCTGATGTATTGACTGATAAACTTGAAACACCTGTTTTAAGTGACTCAAAAATCTGTTCTGGTGATTTAGATAACTATTCTAGTGTGCTTGAAACATCAACTGATACATCAGAAACTCATGAACAGGATAAATATGAGAAAATTGATATGTTTGATTGTGTTAGTGAAGAAGTTGATGAACAGGGGACATTTGATAAACCTGACAATCAAGTGGTAGATTCCGAAACATCAGATAATGAGCATTAACTCTTCCAAAGATTCCGATTATGATGAGCAATTAGAATCAAGCAGTGCTACGCCTGAAGATAGTCAAATACGTTTCAAACGTAGACTGTTCATCATCTGACAAACCAGAATCAGTTGATGTCAGAGACTCAGAAATTGATGAAGCTAAAGAAGAGATATCTGTGGAAACCAATTCTGCAGAAACTCATGAGAACTCGGAGGCTGAAGAAAAGGGATCCATGGAAATCAATTCAACAGTTGATTTAACTGATGAAACTGAAGAAGAGATGTATGTGGAAACCAATTCTGTAGAAACTCCTGAGAACATGTTTTCTGAAGAAAAGGGATCCATGGAAATCAATTCAACAGATGATTCAACTCTCGATCCCAAAGGATCATATTCTAAAGAAAGTGTTTCAAATGAAGCAAAGTCTACTTAATCTGCTCCTTTAAAGAAAAAATGGTCACGTAAAAATAGAAAACCACGCAAAAAGAAAGTTCAAAAGGAAAACCCGTCTTTCAAGCAAACTGAACCTAAACTAAAGGGTAAAGTTGTCGATACTTACTCTTATGCTGATAACTGTGAGCAGGGTTCTTCCAAGATCAAACATGCATACAAGAAATCAGCATCAAATGGAAAGAAAAGACTTGATCAGTTCCCTAGAATAACACAAGCAGAACTGAATGTCTTTTTCTCAAAAAGACAAACGTGTTCTAATTATGGAATTCCGGGGCACATTGCTAGAAATTGTGTTCATCGTCCCTACTACTCTGGTAACACACGTCATCAGAAGGCTATGCATTATCAATCAGACAGAACTCGACCTTCTAAAGTCAAGCCTTCTGATGGAGACTAGAATCTAGCAAAGAGAAACAATCAAAGGTTTTCAAACACAAATGGGTTCTAAAGTCAGCAAATGGAGTCAAAAGTCACATTTGTTAAGAAAAATATTTCAAACAACAACACTGACTCTAAGATTTGGAAGCCCAAGGTTCTTGCTGGATCCCAGTCTCAGTGTTTACAACCGTCAACGTCTACATCTTCACCTCAAACCTCAAATTCTACAAAAAGTTATATGATCTTTCACGACGTTTCATACATATATAGCAATGGTCAACTCAGGTCAACAATGGCCTGGGGTCTAGTTTCTAATTAATTTCGCTAAATGTGCAGGAACGACTATGGAGGGCTATCGTTAGACTTTGGTTTATTGATAGTGGTTGTTCCAGACACATGACATGACACATATACCAGTTGAATGACATAAAAATATTTGACGGTGGATTTATCAACTTCACGGGAGGGGAAACTGGAAAAAATAATTATGAAGGGCACTGTCAAAAACGGGGTTCTCACCTTCTCAGACGTCAATTATGTCCCTGAACTGAAGAACAACCTTTTGAGCGTATCTCAGATGTGCGACAAAGGGATGGAGGTTCCCTTCACCAAAAGAAAACGTGCTCTTGGAATGCGCTGGATATTCAGAAACAAACTGGATGACACCGGCGTGATCGTGAGGAACAAGGCACGATTGGTAGTCTAAGGGGATCTTGATTCATTAAAGAAAATATGCTCATGACGTTCTAGCCAAATTCGATATGACAGATTCAAAGCTATGGACACTCATTGCAGAATGGCCCTTACTTGAATGCAAGTCGGCTAGGCATCATATTTGTCGTCTGTCAATTAACGTTGGAGAGACAGACAAAGATATGAAGTCTACATCGGCTGGATGCCAATTCATGGGGGACAGACTAATCTCATGGTAGTGCAAGAAGCAAGAACTCACTTTCGCAGCGGAAGCAATGTGCGTTGCAGCATCTGGTGCCTGCTGCTCTCAGGTTCTTTGGATGCAACACCAGCTCAACGATTACGATTTGACTAATCTAAACTCCGCTACTTATTTTGATAATGATTCCGTTATCAAGATTATCAAAAACCCTGTCTTTCACTCTAAAACCAAGCACATTGATATCACGGTGCACTTTATTCGTGATTGATGTGACAGAGGATTGATTAAACTTGAACAGATCCACACTGATGCTAATACAGTTGGTCTTTTTACAAAACCTGTCAGCATCTCGAGATTCAATTTGCTTGTGGATCTTTTGAAAATGATGCATTTCACCGACTGAGCGACAAAAAAAACAGGGCTTCTATACTAAGGTAAATAAATAAGTAAATTTGCGCATAAAGTGTGATGCACAAATTTAGGGGGAAGAGGGACATATATGTACATATGCATTGTTTGAGGGGCAAAAAATAAAAAAAATTGTGCTAAAGAATCTGATTAGCACATGTAAGGTATTGAAGCTGAAAAGACTAGGATCTACTGCGATGTGTTGATAGGTCTAACGCTCAAAAAGCAAAGAGATACCAAGTGATAAAAATCTAACGGACTAGACATCGCTTGGGTAACAGACCAATGGCGTATGATTTCATGGTCTTAAATCTTGCATTGATAGATAACCAACATCTGAGGTTTCGGGTCTTTATACTGATGAGTCATCCGGGATATCAGGACTGTCCTTCTGTTGCATCCAGATTATATGCAGACCTAGGCACAGTCAGGATATCTTTAAAAGAGCCGCAAAAAGTGTCAAAACCTTAAACGGAAGAAAATATCATAAAAAGGAGAATTTCGTGTGCTTCTAAAACCAAATTCGTACCGTAAAAGGTATTCTCCTAGGCCTCGTCAGACTTTACTGGCCACTCTGTTGTACGAAAGTACGGACCTATTCACCAGAAAGTCTGGCGTTGTAAAAACAAAAGGATGGACTCAGTATACTCACCTGCTACGATGAACCATTGTGCTTACCTTGATCGCGGGGGTATGTCTTGGTATGGGACACCCGGATGTCACAGTGTAATTCTACCCTAAGCGTATCACGAGGTTGAAAGTTGAAGGATGAGCGTTAAATTTAAGAGGACATATATAATAACAATCGCGTGGACCAGTCTAAGTAAGCATGTACTGAAAAATGTTCCTTAATCAGTTCGTGAATGATTTTATCCCGTGGCAGTTCCTCCCTATATTAACCCTTTATTATTATTTTATTATTTTTCTGAACAAAAGGGTTGCTCGGTTGGCTGGATCGTTGATTTTGAAAAAAGATGTTTTCTGTCATGAAAAAGTAAATAAAATAATAGTCTGGCCCATTGTTTTGGATTGGGGCCCACTATTTCTAGATAAGAGTCTCAGCATAAAAGTTGGCGAGTACAAACAACGGCTCCTGAAACATATGTGAAAAGAGAGTCAACATAAAAGCTGGCGAGTACATAGGTTTTATGACTGTGTCAAATTCATGAGCTTGAAACATATTGCAATACCTCGTACCACTACTAGAGTCGATAAGTGAAAACCTTGTATCAAAAAGTGTTTGGTATTACAATATAATTAACCAAATAAAACATGTTGGTTAAAGTTTGTGAAAACCTTGTAGCCTTGAATCTTGACCAAAACATTTCTTTTGTAAAACCGAGTGGTAAATCGATTTAAAAGAAAACTTCATATGGTTTATATCTTTAGGTAGAAATCGTTGTGTGAATTCGTTTGAAAACATTTGTCCAAGTGATCTAGATAATGCTACGATATGTAATACGATAAAAGCCCTTACATATAGGAAGTGCCAGCGGCGTATCCACCATGCTTTTATCACATTACACTCGTCTCGTTATCTAAATCACTTACCATAAACCAATCTTCCAAATTGTCCATGTTATCAATCGTTCGTGTTATAAAACAAATCGTCAATCGTCTGTGCTATAAACCATTCGTCAATCGTCCGTGTTATAAACCAATCGTCAATCGTCAATCGTCCATGTTTTAATTGTGAAAACTTTTGGTCGTTCTTTATTGAATACATTCAAACCTGTGTGACTCGTCTAGACCACCAAAGGGTCTCTTTATATCTACTAACAAACCACCATAGGGTTTGTTAAAATAACAGTTTCTGTCGTTCCCCAAACTACCCACAAAATCCAGTGAATAGTCTAGTAACGAGATTGTTAGTCCTATGGTACCACAACATACTACTAGTCGGCTTGGCCAAAGCTAATGAAAGTCATTCGTGTTATAAATAACGCAGCAACAAGTTCGTTCACATTATTGAAATCGTCGTGTTTTATATAAACCATAGACTTTGTTTTTGAAAACTTGAAAAGTAGTATAGCACATATGAGTCACCCCAAAACAATTGAAAGCATAAAACAGGGAAACTATGTACTCACATTTTGTTGGTGCAGTTGTCTGTCGACTACATCTTAGTTCGAGTCTTAGGTTAGGGCTCATTGTATGAGAAAACAGGAGATTGTATGTGTTTAGTGTATTAGGTTCGCTCATATGGTCATAAGCTTGGAGGTCCGCTTATTTGAACATTAGAGAGGAGATCCGCTTATGTGTCAATAATGTAGGTCCGCTTATATGGACATGTCCATATAAGCGAACCACCCTGGCCTATATATAGGTGACATATGAGCGGAACTAGTAGCGGTTAAGTGGTGTTACGGCGAAGCCCTGCCAGTTTGTCTACAGAGCTTGTATATTGTTAAAAGATCAATAAAAGAGACGTTAAATAGTGAAATCAAGCTAAACAAAGACTGAATCAATGAATTCCGCCTCTGATTCAGTCTGAGCACTCTTCTGATCGACTCGTCAGGTCGTATAACATTCCTACAAGTGGAATCAGAGCTCAGGAGGAAGAGTTCTTACCGTTTAGCTCGTTTTCATTCAAAAATTCTGATTTCTACACCTTCTTTCATCAGTTCAGGGAGTTTTACCGGTCAAAATTGGATCAAAATTTCACAGATTGTATGTTATTGGACATAGACAAATCCTGGAAAGTTTTGGACCAAAATACGGACTAAAAATGACCTAAAACTGCTCGTGAATAGGTTTCGCTTATACGGACACTTCATAGGTTCGCTTGTTAGGTCCGCTTTTAGGAACATATTTGTTGTAGGTTCGCTCAAGAGGTCCGCTCACAGGGACTTGTTTATTGAGGGTTCGCTCTAGAGGTTCGTTTTTAGGAACATATTTGATCAGGTCCGCTCCAAGTTACTTGATAGGTCCGCTCCAACAACACATTTTTGTTTAGGTCCGCTTCAAATTGCGTGTAAGGTCCGCTTCAGTGAACAACAAACAGATCCGCTCTTGTGATCATCCAGTGGTTCGTTTTTCTGTCACATCAGAGATCCGCTTTTGTGAACATTACAGGTGGTTCCGCTCATTTGGACAATTTGTGACAACAAGTTGGTGTGTTAGTGACACTTAGGAATTTAGCTCAAAAGTGTTTAGATGATGTGAATTAAATCAGATTGCATGTGTTGGTACATGTGAGCATTTAAAGTTTGTCAGATATTGAGTTTTATTACCGATATAGGGCATGTGAAAGTGTGATGATTTCTTGTTTCAACCCATGTGAGTAGTCACGGTCCAATCAGAAACAAGTGTGTCATAAAGTCACGTGAATGCTTGCTTCAGTCTTTGAGAAGTGTTTGTTGGATATTAATGTATGCATGTGAAGAAAGATAAGTTGTCGGTTTAGTGGATTTATTGGATATGAGATATTATTCAGGTCACATGTATTGAATTGATCAAGCCCAAATAGTCATTAGCCCAAATAAACAATCATCTAGAGTTGTCGGATAGTTCTTGCTTCAGCCCACGTGATCGAGATAAAGCGGCTCAACCATTAATCAAATAAAAGTAATCAATAGTGCGGCCAAATCAGCTTTGGTGAAATTGTTCGGCCCAATCACAGTCAAGTGCAGCTCACTTTATACTCGGAACAAGTGAAAGTGTGTTTTTGTGAGAAATTTTGTCGGGATAGTTTAAAAAATGACAATGAGGATTGATGACCAGGAAAACAATGATCTTAAAAGGTTAAATGATTGGTATCGAGGATATTTCAGTAGTTCATATCAGAAATTGCCCAAAGAGGTTTGGAGTAAACGTTTCGAATGTTTTCTGAGTAAGGAAGATGAGAAATTGGATGATTTGGAAAAGCGTTTTGATTGTTTGATTGACTATTTGAAAGAAAATCAAATAGTAATATCAGAAGCTGAAATGGTATCAAAGTTTGCTAATGGATTACCTACTGAATGGGATGTTTTTTTGAAAAATCTGAGAGAAAATTCAAGTTTTTCAAAATTATCTCTGAATAAATTCATCAGTAAACTGAAAAATCATGATTATGAACTTTATCAAAAGAAGAGAGATGTGTTGGATAAGATAAAAATGAATTTAGAAGATTTGAATTTAGACGTGATATATGAAATAAACAAAAGAATCAATGTTTGTTGGGCAGCGAAAAGAAATTTGATGTATGATATGAAAAGGGGTTGTTATATTGATGATAATGGAAATTCTATTGATCTTGTTAAAATCTTTGGTGCAGGTACATATAAGATAGAGAAAGAACAAGATCCAAAGAATGAAGAATCAGTGAAGAATGAATCTTCAAATTCTGAATCAGTGTGCTCCAAATGTGACAACTTTAAGACTGACAATGACAAACTCTTGAAGGATGCGGAAAGTTTGAAATCGGATGCCAAGAAGTTAAAAGATGAGAAGCAAACTGATGTAAAACAGATTCTGGATTTACAGGGAAATTGTGAAAAGCTAAAAGCTGAAAATGTTAAACTGTTAAAAGATTTGAACAGTTTGACATCAGAAAACAAGAAGTTGAATGAAAAAGTAAAAATTGAGAAAGATTTTCAAAGTGAAATAAAAATTTTAGAAGATGAGAGAGATTTATTTGGTAAAAACAATCTTGATAAACAAATTGCAATCAATTTTCATCTTGAAAAGATTATTCGACTTGAAAAAGAAGCAGAGTGTGCTCAAAAGAAAATCAAGGAATGGGAAGAAAAGTTGAAGGTGTTTGTGAATACTTCAACTATTTCTTGTCCAAAACCTATTAATTCAGTTCCAATAAGTGACGATGTCACAAACTTTGGCGATGTCAAAGTTGAAGATTGTGATGAGAAATCTGATGATGAAAATGAAAAAATGAAGAAAAAGAATTTATTTTTGAAATTAAAAGAAAAGTTTCAAGAAACTGTTCCAAAATCAACCGAAAAGGGAGAATGCTCTAAGCAAAAATCTTTGAAGAAGAAAGTGGAACAAAAACAAAAAGAGAAAATTTTGAAAAATGTTCAAAAAGAAAATAAAAGTTCATCAGATCAATCATCCAATCACAATAAAAAATTACAAAAAGTAAAAAATGAAAATTCAAAAATTGTTGGTAATAAGTGGTGCAGGTTTGACCACAGTGCTCAAAAGTCAAATTCAGCAAACAAGAGGAGTAAGGATTATCACCAAGCCAAACAGTGCTATGATCTGAATGTTTGGACTAAAAATGGTGATTGGTACGATAATAGAGTGTGTTACCGATGTGGTTATCAAGGACACATTGCTGTTAACTGCCAAAGTTGGAATTATGAGACGAGAAGATGCTTTAACTGCAACATCAGAGGTCACATTGCCAGAGATTGCCCAAGGAGATCAAATGAAAGATTGAGGGTTAATTCTCAGAAGATGGCAAAGAAATCAGTCAATGTCAAGCCCAAAGAACAGAAGGTTCAAGAACCTAAAGTTCAAGAAACGAAAGTGAAACTTTCTCAGGGGCAGAAAGACAGACTGAGGAAGAAGAGAAAGAAGGCTGGAGAGTATCTAGAGAAGATCTTGTCCTCGGGTTCATCTGTTAAAAATAAGAGTTCTGATGAATCTACTCCCTCGATGGCAAAGTCAAGCAAGACGAATTCATTGGATACAAATTTGAGGACGACAGAAGAAAAGAAAAAGAAGAAAATGGTTGGCAATGAATCTGTTTCTGTGGAAACAAAGGAGCCACATGTCGGCGATGAATCTGGCTCATCAAAGTCAGACAAGCCACATTCAGGCAATGATTCTGGTATGGTAAAACCAGAAGAGCCAGTTGTTGAGGTAAAAATTGAGAATTCTGGTATAACAATGGATGATGCAAATTTTCCACCATTGTTGAACAAGAATTCAAAATCACCCAAGGACTGGCAGGCTTGGGTGAATCTATTTAAATGAAAAACCTGACTTGCCGGAGTTCCCAGGTTGGTAAGCGTGGAACATGAATCGGCACATTTCTTGAGAAATTTCACTCTGGTGATTTTTCGCCTTACAAGTGGTAAATCAGGGACATTAATTTGTACTTGATTTTCTACAAGTGATATTTGAGGTTTGATCTTAAAAATGTTAGTTTTTACAAGTGGTTGAAGAGAACAAAGTGATGAAAGATCCCCGAATTTGTGAAATGACACACAAAACTTATTTTCTGGAAAAACCGTTTGATTAAAACAAACTTAAGTGTTTTGAAATCATAATGGGAAAATAGTTTGTTGTGAGGGGGAGTTCTGATTGTTTATGCCAGGTGGATAGAGAATTGAAGTGATTCTCATCAAGTTGTCAAGTTTGTACAGTTTGTTTCAAATTTTCTCAGAAAATCAAAATTGAAACATATTTTGATTTTAGGGGGAGTAAAATTTTAAAAAAATTAGAAAATTTGAAAATGTCAAAAACATTGAAAAATTTAAAAATGAGTTTTGCTGAAACAAGAGGAAATGATAGAAAATCAGTGGACTATCACAGCATGCTAAAGAATTGTACAGTCTAAATGTGATAAACGGTCTCACTAAAGATGTGACGATAGGCTCAGCTAGACTAGTAGATTTGCGATAACGATACAAACTTAAATGAAAAAGCCTAGTTCTAGTGGGAAACATGGTTGAAAGCATAGTACTTAGTTTTATCCTTCTTGTCTGTGTACCTACTCAGTAATCGCTGATTGTAGAAAGACATAAAACTGGTTAAGTTTGTGAACTTTTACAAACTTTGCTGAAAAGTCGCTGTGATTGTGCCTTTTATTTTGCAAAGATTTAAACTTGTTTGATTTCTTTATTTTGTTTAAGCATCGGACATCCTCTGCGTATACGTGAGTATCGACCTGGATGTTGTTGCCTAAACGTTCTGCTTTATTTTCTTTGGTGTTTCGTTTAAGCTTTGGATCACCTCTGCGTATACGGGAGTATCGACCTGGTGGTTAAAGCCTAAACAACTTCAACTTGTTTTATTTTTCTTATTTTGTTTAAACATTGGACTTTCTCTGCGTATACGAAAGTATCGACCTGATTGTTAATGTTTAAACATTCTGCTTTATTTTAGCACAAATCACAGTTGATAAAAGTTTAAAGGCATTACTTGAGTCAGTGTATTGCATGATGAGGGGATATGCTGAGATCGTGGGGTCCATAAGAATTTAGTGCTATCTTAATATACCTTAACGTATCGGTAAGCATGTCAAAAGTTTTTAGATTGAGCTTAAGAGGACAAACATATCGTCAATCAACGTGAATCGTTTAGAGCTTAAAACGATTAAGAGCTTAACGGTGCTTGTGATTTGTCTAAAAACTGATCTGATCCTCTTTCGCAAACTCACAAAAATATGTTTGTACATATTTCATTTCTGCATTTAATTTCTGTTATTGCATTTGTGTTTCATTGTTTGAAAAATCCAAAAAGATTTTTGACAACTTATGTTGAAAAGCTGATATTCAAAATCTCAAAGGCTAAACAAGATGAACAGTTAAGTTGGTTAAATGGTTTGAAATGTTTAGTTGATTCATTAAGTTGAATCACAACATTGTTTTGTTTGTAATAGAGTGTTTGAGATGTATAGGTTTCTGATCCTGTTGCAACGAAAGCCAGGAGATTAATCAGAACCTGAGGAGAGCTTAAACTTTAAAAACCAGGATTTGATTTCAATGGTGATAACAAATTCCAAACGGCGATCCCAGCTTGATGATAGGGGGAGTCTGACGAGAGTTAGAGCCAGAGAAAGATCCGGGTTCATGATTCCAGGAAGAGTTCCTGAAGAAGACCGATCAAGATTGAAGAGTTGTTAGGTTGAAGACTCTCACTGAAGATTCCGTCAACATTCAAGGGGGAGTCTGTTGGTGCAGTTGTCTGTCGATTACATCTTAGTTCGAGTCTTAGGTTAGGGCTCATTGTATGAGAAAACAGGAGATTGTATGTGTTTAGTGTATTAGGTTCGCTCATATGGTCATAAGCTTGGAGGTCCGCTTATTTGAACATTAGAGAGGAGATCCACTTATGTGTCAATAATGTAGGTCCGCTTATATGGACATGTCCATATAAGCGAACCACCCTAGCCTATATATAGGTGACATATGAGCGGAACTAGTAGCGGTTAAGTGGTGTTACGGCGAAGCCCTGCCAGTTTGTCTACAGAGCTTGTATATTGTTAAAAGATCAATAAAAGAGATGTTAAATAGTGAAATCAAGCTAAACAAAGACTGAATCAATGAATTCCGCCTCTGATTCAGTCTGAGCACTCTTCGGATCGACTCGTCAGGTCGTATAACGTTCCTACACATTTAAAATAATTAAAAGTAGTAATATGCACATATGTTTCACCCCAAAACATTTGAAAAAGTAAAAGAGGGGACTATGTACTCACTTGGGATTGCAAAGAGTCCTTGGTCAATAGAAGAAACAAAGCCCAAGTGCATCCTAATGAGTCGGATACTATGTTAGTGTAACGGGACTTTAATCGGCGAGTCGGATAGAATGAAGTCTTATAAACCAAATGAGTGTTGGAACTCATATGATATGGTTTAACAAACTTAACCTTCTGATTTGGCAGTGATCCTAAGTGCTTTTGACCCATTATGACTCGTTAACGTAGTTTACGCTACTTTAACATGTCATTTGCGTAATAGTATGATCAGATGGTTAAATATGAGCTATGATAAGTCTTAAATGCCAAAACATATTTGAATATGTTGTAACATCAGTTTGTATGTCAAAAGTCTGATTACATATGCTTAAAATGAGTTTATGCGTAAAAAGGGCATTTTGGTCATTTTAAGGACATAGCAACGACTTATCAAATCACTAACCAAACGACGTGACCATAAGGTATAACCTCAGTACGTTATTCCCTATACAACTATGGTCACATACATGTGTTTGTTCTGATCCTAAGATCGACCATACGGGTTGGATTCGAAAGTCAAACCGGTGGTCAAGACCGCTCGACTTTTGACCCTAAATAAGCACTAAACTAGAAATGACGAGTTAGACATATCAAAAAATGCCTAACTAAGTTGTAAAACTGATTTGGTATTAAAACTTAGTGTTTTGATACCCAAAAATGGTTTTGTCGTAAAATGCAAATTATTTGCATCTTTAACCGAAACTTTGACTCGTTATTTCGACTAGTAAACGTGGTAATCAGAAGGTGTAATCGCAAGGGATTATAACCTTCGTGATTATGATCACGTTGCAAAGTTCAATTGAACTTTGACTTGACCAATTATGGTCAGAACCGAAAGTTAAACAGAAAGTCAACTGTTTGACTTTTAGCTCAAAATAGCTAAAATAATGAACAAGACTAGGGAAGAACACTTACTTGTGTTCTAGGAAGGCAAGAATGCTCAGTAGGAGGTCTCCAAAGGGAATCAAACTCCAATTAGAGCAGATTAGAAGAAGAAGAATGAAATGAGCAATTGAACTTGGTTGAAAAGCTTGCTACTTATAGCAATTAGAAGTGATTAGGATCATGCCATGCGTCCATGGAGGTGGCACACATCAATGGTAGCTTTAACACATGTCAATTGCAGGTTTAAACTTGGGGGAAAACGAAAACTTGGGCTCCAAGAACATCAAAACAGCTGGCTGTTGAAAACTGCTGCTGCTGGCAATTTTTTTTTCTCACAGGGCACTGCCAGGTGACACGTGGGGCTGGACCCCCTTACCTGGCGCAACCCTTCGGGCTGAACCACCAAAACTTGTTTAATTTTTGGCAGTTTTGGTCCCTGCAGTTGTTTCGTCGTGTTTTATCACCTTTAACACCCATTAACCTAATATTAAGGATCCATAAAGGTGTTAAGGCATATGTAACTTGGAATTTGCCCGAAAACGTCATGGATGTAGGTTCGTTCGGTTGTACGGTTGCGTTTTTCGCTAAATTACGACGAACGCTATAACGAACATGAAAACGACCGAAATTTCGCAACGAATGATATTTTTGCATTCTTATAAATAAAATACAAGATTTTAATGATTACAAAAAATTTTGGATGTGTGTACGTGGTCTGTATTAAAAAATACATGAATCGGCAGGCTTTCGCTGTTTGTCGTAAATAGTCCTTGAGGTTGAATAAACATGTTTTTGCCATACCGAACCCCTCAAAACTTATTTCTAAGTTATGTAAAGGGCATTTAGGGTATGTTTAGCTTATTTCATTGTTATAGAGTGTACGTCGCGTTAAACTATTTACGATTTCATTTCGAGAAAAGGTTTGAGTGAATAAAATTGTACAAGGACTAAAACGTGCAATTGTCATTTGTAATTATACAATCCCAAAAATAAAACACAAGATTTCATTAGATTTGAAATTGTTCGGAATTGGACAATGATTGAAAGACACAAATGTCACAGTCTCCTTTGCTTTAGGAAATTTCGTTCCGAAATTTAATTAGAGGAAACTTGTGAATACATATGTGGGTATTTCGCCTTCATTTGATCCTCTCATTCCCAAGTAAATTCTGGGCCATGTTTGGATTCCCAGCGAACTTTGACTATTGGTATTTGATTGTGCTTGAGTTTCTTGACTTCACGGTCCAATATGTCCACATATTCTCAACAAAGTGCATAGTGTCATCAACGTGAATTTCGTCGAGGGGAATGTGGAGATTTGTATCGGCTAAACACTTTTTCGAATTGGACACGTGGAATGTTGGGTGAACATTCCCAAGTTCAGGAGGTAGCTCAAGTCGGTAGGCCACCTTTCCGATCCTCTCAACGATCTTGAATGGTCCAACATATCGTGGTGCAAGTTTTCTCTATTTCCAAATCTAACCATGCCTTTCCAAGGAGATACCTTGAGTAGGACATGATCTCCGACTTGGACAACTTCTAGCTGTCAGAAGGTTATCGCGGATTTTCTTGACTTTGTCTATGGTTTCCAGAATGAGTTCAGATCCAGTTAGCTGAGCTTCACTAACCTCATTCCAGCTGACAGGTGAACGACATTTTCGACCGTATAGAGCTTCGAAAGGCGCCATGTTGATGCTGGTGTGATAACTATTGTTGTAGGAGAATTCGATCAATGGTAGATGCGAATCTCAATTATCACCCAAGTCAATCACATAAGCTCTAGGTATGTTTTCAAATGTTTGGATTGTTCTTTTGGTTTATCTATCTGTTTGAGGATGGTAAGCAGTGCTCAGATTTTGTTTGGTTTCCATGGCAGATTACATGGTTTCCAAAAAAAAAAATGAGATGAGAAACGAGTGTCACAATTTGTTATGATGATCGAAGGAACACCATGACGTGATGCAATCTCATTAACATAAATCTTAGCAAGTTTGCTAGTAGAGGAAATCCTCATGAATCGAAAATTAGTGAGCTGACTTAGTCAGATGGTCAGTGATTACCTAACTGGCATCATGACTTTTAGATAGGCGCGGTGATTTTTTTTTGTGATGAGATCCATAGCAATGTCCTCTCATTTCTACACCGGCACTTTTTGGTTGTTCAAGAAAACCTGAAGGAATGTTGATGTTTTGCCTTTAGAGCTTATGAATTTGAAAAGGGTGTGAATTTTGAAGAGAAAAAGTGTTAGAGTATTGAACAACAGGATGGAAGGATGTTTTATAGAGGTTCCCTATGAAGACTATTATAGGAAACTTACGTGTGTGTTCATAGTTGAAAGTGTAAAGGTAAATTTGATTGGAAGGTTTCATGAATGTATGGGTTAAATGCATCACTATAGGTCCTATGAAATCACACATGACAGAACTTAATATGGTTTCTATGCACCAAATTTTATAATTGTGTGTGCACCCATAATTACTTAATAATGTTTGGGATGTGTGGGGGAAAATTCATTTTGTGATGTGAGGGGGAAAAATTCAGGAGAACATGTGAACCAAATAATGTTTGGGATAGTACCTTAAAATTTAAGGGCCTAACTATTTGCATAGAAGAGCCCATTAAGGATTTAGGATAGTACTTTGGGGTCCAGAGATCTAATTATTTACATAGGAAGATCAATCATGGATTTGGGATTTGTGTTTTGTTTCACCACCAAAAAATGTCTAGAAACAATGTAAGCGTGTCGTGAAAATGTTTTGAAACCATATACAAAGTATGCTAGGTAAACATATGAAGCAAAAATGTATTTGAAATAATGTGCTAGGTGTGACAACTGTGCTCTGTAATCGATGTACAATGTAAAACAATATCAATTATCAATAAAACAATGTGTTTTGGTGTTATTATATGTGTTTTGGTGTTATTATGTGTGTATTATGTTTGGTGATTTTACGTTTTGATTCGAGTTCGGTTTCAAGCTTTAAATTGCTTTCTGGAGGGTTAGAAGCAAACTGGTGCGTAAACGCAGTTAGTTAAATGCGACAAACACTCCGGAATAGTGACATAGGCTTAACATACCTTAAATAACCTTTACATAACTTAGAAATAAGTTTTGGTTGGTTTGGTGTGTTGAAAACAAGTCTATTCGATCGTAGGGACTATTTGTGTCAAACTGCAAAAGTTAAACATGCCCTAAATATCCTTCACATAGCTTAGAAATAGGCTTTGAGGTGTTTGGTGCGCAAAAATAATTAACCGAATAACGCAACCGTACGGCCAAACAAACTGACATCCGAGATATTTTCAAACATATTTCATGTTCACTATGCTTTAACATCATTGTGGAGCTTGGAAACGGGTTTGACGGATGTTAGAAGTGCCGAAACGCGACGAAACAAGGTGCAGGGGCTAAATTGTCATTTTCTGAAAGTACAGGTCAGCTAAGCCCCTTACGGACCGTATGTGTGACCTCTTGCAGTCCGTATGCAGTACCCAGATCAGCAGAAATGCAGAAACATTGAATCTGGCCTTTTCCACCTATTCTAATGGTTTTAATCCATGGTTTTTGCACTCTATGGACTAGTATTTCATGTCCCATGGTTTACAATACCATGTGCCCACATGGAGGGCCAAGATCGAAGCATGTTTTGCGAGGAACGATCCTAACGGTTATGAGTTTCCTATATAAACCCAACACCTTCATTCTCATTCCTCACAATCTGATTCAAATAGCTCTAAGTTGGGGTTTAACACTTCATACCTAAGCAATTTGAATCAAGATTTCCTAGCTTGGACCCTTTGTAAGTATTCTTTCGTGCTTTTTATGCGTTTTTAAGCGCGGAAGTCAAACATTGTTTGACTTTCTGCTTTGACCGGGTTATGGTCAACACAAAGTTCATTTGAACTTTGCAACGTGAGCGTAATCACGATGGTTACAGTCCCGTGTGACTATACCTACTGATTACCACGTTGATTAGGCGTAGTGACGAGTCATAATTTCGGTCAAAATGTTGTATTCATGCGTATTTTGCAACCAAACTATTCTTAGGTATCAAAACCGTTTGTTTTGATATCAAACTGTTTTCTAACTTCATTAAACATGTTTTAACATGTTTAGCTCGTCACTCTTAGTCTAGTGCTTGTGTAGAGTCGTAAGTCAAGCGGTCTTAACAACCGCTTAGAGTTTCGAACTAGACCCATTTGGTTGATCATTAGGATCCGACCAAGCATGTTTAGTGACCATAGTTGTATAGGGAATAACCTTCCGAGGTTATACCTTATGGTCACTTAGTTAAAGTAGTTGTATGATAGGTAGTTTATATGCCTTAGGTAAATGACCAAAATGCCCTTTTCATGCATAATTGGTAATTAAGCATATGTAACTTAACTTTTGTCACTTAAACTAATTATATAACATGTTTAGGCATATAATACTTGTCATAGGACTAGTTAGACGTCTCAAACACGCATTTGCGCGCACGACGCGTTAAAGTATCGTAAGCTACCTTAATGGGTCGTAACGGGTCGAAAGCACTTAGGTTTGGTTACGTTTTAGAATGTAGGATTTGTTAAACCATATCACATGAGTTCCAATACTCATTTGGTTTACGAGACCTCATTCTATCCGATCTTCCGATTTAGGCGTCGATTTATTAGCTAGGTGATCCGATTAATAGGTGCTACTTGATTTCCTTGGTTTGCCTGAGCTTCGTTGAGTTCTTTAGATCAAGGATACTTGCAATTCAATGTAAGTACATAGTTCCCCTATTTTACTGTTTTCAATTGTTTTGGGGGTGATTCATATGTGTTAAATGTTTTCGAGGTTTTAACGATGGTTTCAAAAACGATTGACATGGTTTATATAAAACTAATAACGATTTCAATAATGTGAACGAACTTGCTGGACGTATTTACATAAGGAATGACATTCATTAATAATGATCAAGCCAACCAGTATTAGGTTATGGTACCATAGGATCTGACCAATCCCGTTATCAGACTGCACCCATGGTTATGTGTGGGGGTTATGTGGGTAACGACTGAATCTGATGATTGTTAACTTACCCTATGGTGGTTTGTTAATACGAGTTGAAGGAGAAACGAGTTACGAAGGTTTGAATGTTATTAACGAGACAACCAAAAGTAGTTTTCACAATTTAAAACAAGAACGATTTTGAACGACTGAACGATTTTGAACGATTGAAAACGAATGAACGATTTGAACAAGTTAAACGAATTGAACAAACGATTGGTTTTTGGTTAGTGTTTAGATAACGGGACGGGTGTAATGTGATAAAAGCATGGTAGATACGCCGCTGGTACTTCTTATATATAAGTGTTTTTATCATATTACATTCCGTGGCGTTATTTAGTTCACTTAGTCGAACGATTTGAGACAATGTCACACAAACGATGTTTACTAAACGATATGAACCATACAAGTTTTGTAACGAGAACAATTTATGATTTAGTTTACCTAAACAAATGTTTTGGGTTAAGAATCATGGCTGCGAGATTTTATAAATCATAATCAACTTGATTTGAGTTGGTTAATTATGTTGCAATACTATACACTTTTCAAAACAAGGTTTTTAATGAGATATTGCAACATGTAAACGAGCCATGAATCCGATACTCTATAAAACCTATGTGCTCGCCAGCATTTCTTTGCTGACTTTGTTTTTACATATGTTTCAGGTGTTGTTGAATGATGTTGATTGCTAGGATGCATGTTCACATAGGATCGGGACGAGGCCTTAGTGACATAATAACAATGATAGACGATGTGTAACTTGTTTGTTTTGTTTTAAGACAATGTAAATTAACTAATGTATCAATAAAACGAAACTTTTAAATCCATGGTTGTGAAACGATGATTCTGTTACAACACTCCCCGACGTTTCCGCCGCGGTTTCGTTGTTTTGACGCGGTCGGGTGTGACAGAAGAGTTGGTATTAGAGCCAATGGTTATAGAGAATTAGGTTATTAGTAATGCTTTGACCTAGACTATAACTTTCTAGGACCCTAACACAAGTTTTCTTGCGTTTAGATTAAAAAAAAAACAATACCATCACCTATCCTTAGGTGATAACCACAACGAGAACACAATAATAAATCCGCTTTGAAAACTAATCATTTCTTCGTAAATGATTTGTTATAAGGTTTTGAACCCTCTCAGTTTTCAAAATCTCGTCAAAGTTTGGGTCATATAATGTGAACACGTGCAAACTGGAAGGGTGAATGCCTGTATCCTGAGTTTTCTGTCTAAGACTAGAGTGTTCGTATAAATCCACATAATCGGACCAGTCACTCTTACCTGGGAACTCTTGGGGTGAGTGTTCACTTATAGGAGAGCATGTCTTCGACGATACATCATATTGACCCATTTACTTTGATTAGTCACTGTGTGTCGTTTGTTTGTTCAAGGTAACAAGCGAATGATCGCATTCCTTGTGTTTTGTCGATGTTTTTCTATGCCTCTGCTGTTTTTCCAATTACCAATCTCACTCATTTCTCATGTTTCCTTTTAGACAATGCCTCCTCGATGTGATGCACAACCTCTAAATAACGAAGAAGTCGCAACCCTTGTCGCCCAACAAATGGCTGCTGTGCTTCCGAACGTAGTAACCCAGATCCATCAATTATATAACAACAATAATAACAATAATGCACAATGTACTTTCAAGAATTTCAATTCGGCCAAACCGTTGAAGTTTTCTGGGTCTCAAGGAGCAACCGCGCTCTTACAATGGTTCGGAAGTTTGGAAAGCACATTCAGACATGTGCAATGTCCGAATGAGCGTAAGGTTGAGTTTGCATCCAGTGTGTTCAAGAAGCGTGCTCCTACATGGTGGAATGGTATGATGCGTGATAGGGGTGCCGATGTGGCGATGGCACAAACATGGGAAGAGCTCCGAGCTCTCATGATGAGAGAGTTCTGTCCCCGTCACGAGATTCGAGCTTTGGAACGAGAATTCGATGATTTGAAACAAGATGGGGGAGAACACCGTGCGTATACGGATCGTTATGAGGAGCTGAGTTTGTTGTGTCCTACTATGGTTACCCCGTTGGAGAAAGCGATAGAGAGGTATATCGATGGTTTACCCAATTTTGTACAAGACATTGTGACTGGCAGTAATCCTACTACTATTCGTCAGGCAATTGAATTGGCTGCTACACTGACCGAGTCTCACGTCAGGAAAGGAAAACTGACCCGTAAGGGTGACAAGAAGAAGTCAGCTGATTCCACTCAAGATAAGGAAATGGGTAAGGGTAAGAAGAAGGGTGAGTCTTCTAAAAAGTCGAGGAAGCGAAAGGCTTCCTAGAACTTTGCTGTTACTGCTCAGAACCCACCAGCTCAACCTCCCGCCAAGAAACAGTATGCTGGTACTGCACCTCACTGTGCTCGATGCAACGGTCATCATGTTACCCAACAGGCTTGCAAACAGTGCGCTACGTGTGGAAAACTTGGGCATCTGGCCAACATCTGTCATTTGGGTCAGAATCTAGTTGCTCAGAATCAGGCTCCAGTTCAGGGGAATGCTGCTAGATTCCCACCTGGATCATGTTATAATTGTGGAGAGTTTGGTCACTTCCGCAACAACTGCCCGAGGTTAGTGAATCCGAATGCCGTTGCAAACTCAAATCCCGCTCGTGGACGAGCGTACAATCTGAATGCAAACGAGGCGAGAGCTGACAACGAGGTTGTCAATGGTACGTTTCTTGTTAATCATCGACCTGCATCTGTTCTTTTTGATTCTGGTGCCGATAGAAGTTTTGTTTCGTTATCTTTTGAGCCTCTACTTGCGATACCTATAACTAAACTAAGGAAACCCTTATCTGTCGAAGTTGCTACTGGTAAACCCATTGTACTCGATTCTGTTATTCGCGATTGCCAATTGGACCTCGATAGCCAACTTTTTCCTATTGACCTCATACCGATGCAACTTGGGAGTTTCGACGTTATCATAGGGATGGATTGGTTGGCTAAACATCATGCTGAAGTGGTTTGTTTCGATAAGATTGTTCGTATCCCTTTGTCTTTTGGTGAAGTTTTAGAAGTTTGTGGCGAGAAACCATCTGGTGGATTGAAACTCATGACGTGTACGAAAGCCCAAAGTTATTTGCGAAAAGGATATGTTGCTTTTCTGGCACATGTCACCGAGGAGAAAGGCAAGAGCAAGCGTATTCAAGATATTCCGATTGTTCGAGATTATCCAAAGGTGTATCCCGATGAACTACCTGGTTTGCCTCCAGTTCGTCAAGTCGAGTTTCATATTGACCTTGTACCCAATGCCAACCCGATTGCGAAAGCACCTTATCGTCTTGCACCGTCTGAGATGCAAGAGTTATCGAAACAGCTTCAAGAGTTATCTGATAAAGGATTCATCCGACCGAGATACTAACCTTGGGGCACTCCTGTCCTATTTGTGAAGAAGAAAGATGGGTATTTTCGGATGTGTATCGATTATCGTGAGCTGAATAAGCTTACCATCACGAATCGATATCCCCTACCATGAATTGATGATCTCTTCGACCAACTGCAAGGTGCTTCATGCTTCTCCAAGATCGATCTGCGTTCTGGGTATCATCAGCTTCGTGTTCTCGAAGAAGATATTCACAAAACTGCTTTCCGCACAAGATATGGGCATTACGAGTTTACTGTCATGCCTTTTGGTTTGACTAATGCTCTAGCTATCTTCATGGACTTAATGAATAGGGTTTGTAAACCTTATTTAGACAAGTTCATCATTGTGTTCATTGATGATATTCTCATTTATTCGAAGTCTCGAGCCGAGCACGAGCAACACCTTCGTTTGACACTTGAACTCCTGAAGAAGGAACAACTTTTTGCTAAATTCTCCAAGTGTGAATTCTGGCTTAAAGAAGTTCAATTTTTGGGTCATATAGTCAACAAGTAGGGTATTCATGTGGATCCATCCAAAATTACTGCAATTAAGGATTGGAATACACCAACGACACCAACAGAAGTTCGTTCTTTCCTTGGTCTCGCTGGATATTATCGTCGTTTTATTTCAAACTTCTCGAAGATTGCGGTTCCACTCACTGCTTTGACCCAGAAGAATAAGCCTTTTGAGTGGGGACCCAAACAAGAAGAAGCGTTCCAAACGCTGAAATAAAAACTCTGTGATGCTCCTGTTTTATCTTTGCCCGATGGAAACGATGATTTTGTTGTCGATTGTGACGCGTCGAAACTTGGCCTTGGTTGTGTTCTTATGCAACGAGGTAAAGTTATAGCTTATGCGTCTAGACAGTTGAAAGTTCACGAGAAGAACTATACGACTCATGATCTTGAGTTAGGAGCTCTTGTTTTCGCGCTTAAAATCTGGAGACACTATCTTTATGGCACAAAGTGTGCGGTATTCACAGACCACAAAAGTCTCCAGCATATTCTTAATCAGAAGGAGTTGAATATGAGGCAATGACGCTGGGTTGAACTCTTAAACGACTACGATTGTGAGATTCGCTACCATCCTGGTAAGGCAAATGTTGTCGCCGATGCGCTTAGTCGAAAGGAGCGAGTCAAGCTTCATTCTGTTCGAACACTATCTGATATTCAATATCGTGTTCTTCAAGGTCAACGATCTTGTATGATCAAAGGCTTATTGAAATATGAGCTACCGCTTCAACTTGAGCTTAAACTCAAAAGGAAAGACGATGGTTTGCTTTATTTCAAGGATCGTTTGTGGATTCCGAAACAAGACGATCTTCGCACTTTGGTAATGGATGAATCTCATAAGTCTCGATATTCTATCCATCCTGGTGTTGATAAAATGTACAAGGATCTTCGTACTCAGTATTGGTGGCCTGGTATGAAGAAGGATATTGCCTTGTATGTATCAAAATGCCTAACTTGTCTCAAAGTCAAGGCTAAACATCAACGACCGTCTGGTTTGCTTGTACAACCAGAGATACCGGTTTGGAAGTGGGAGAACATTGCTATGGATCTCATCACTAAGTTACCGCGTACGTCTAAAGGTCACGATGCTATTTGGGTTGTTATCGATCGATTAATGAAATCAGCTCATTTTATTTCGATTCGCGAGGATCTATCTGCTGATAAACTTGCCAAGATTTATGTTGATGAGATTGTATCACGACATGGTGTTCCTTTGGATATCATATCTAATCGTGATGCTCAATTTTCATCTCATTTCTGGAAGACCATGCAATCTGCTATGGGAACCCAACTAAATCTAAGCACTACTTATCATCCCCAAACATATGGACAATCTGAGAGGACGATTCAAACTTTGGAGGATATTCTTAGAGCATGCGTGATAGACTTTGGTGGTATTGGGATTCTCATCTTCCATTGATCGAGTTTTCTTACAATAACAGTTATCATGCTAGCATTAATACGGCACCATTCGAAGCGTTATACGGTCGAAAATGTCGTTCACCTGTCTGTTGGAATGAGATCGGTGAAGCTCAGCTTACTGGACCTGAGCTCATTCTGGAAACAACGGACAAAACCAAGAAAATTCGCGATAATCTTGTGACAGCTAGAAGCCGTCAAAAGAGTTATGCGGATATGCGACGCAAGCCCTTAGAATTTCAAGTCGGAGACTGTGTACTACTCAAGGTATCACCTTGGAAGGGAGTGGTGAGATTTGGAAAGAAAGGAAAACTTGCACCACGATATGTTAGACCATTTAAGATTGTTGAAAGAATTGGAAAGGTTGCCTATCGACTAGAGCTACCTCCAGAGCTTGATAATATTCATCCGACTTTTCACGTGTCCAACTTGCGAAAGTGTTTAGCTATATTGATCTCCATATTCCCCTCGATGAAATCCAAATTGATGAAACGATGCACTTTGTCGAGAAACCCGTGGATATAATGGACCGTATGGTCAAACAGTTGAAGAACAAACGGATTCGATTGGTTAAAGTTCGTTGGGACTCCAAACGTGGCCCAGAGTTTACTTGGGAACATGAGGACCAAATGAAGGATAAATATCCGCATTTTTTTTGACAAGTTTCCTCTAGTTAAAATTTCGGGACGAAATTTCCTAAAGTAGGGGAGACTGTGACAACTGTGCTCTGTAATCGATGTACAATGTAAAACAATATCAATTATCAATAAAACAATGTGTTTTGGTGTTATTATATGTGTTTTGGTGTTATTATGTGTGTATTATGTTTGGTGGTTTTACATTTTGATTCGAGTTCGGTTTCAAGCTTTAAATCACTTTCTGGAGGGTTATACGCAAACTGGTGCGTAAACGCAGTTAGTTTAACGCGACAAGCACTCCAGAATAGTGAAATAGGCTTAACATACCTTAAATAACCTTTACATAACTTAGAAATAAGTTTTGGATGGTTTGGTGTGTTGAAAACAAATCTATTCGATCGCAGGGACTATTTGTGTCAAACTGCGAAAGTATGCCGATTCGTGTGGTATCGAACCTTCCAGAACTTGATCATAAGTTAAACATACCCTAAATATCCTTTACATAGCTTAGAAATAGGCTTTGAGGTGTTTGGTGCGCAAAAATAAACTTATTTGATCAACAGGGACTAAAAGCGTCAAAAAGTGCATAAGTTTGCATCTTCGCGCATATCTTACGTTCTGAATATATCCGGACGTCCAAAAATTTATGTAAGCATTAAAATACCTTATTTTAGTAATTGGGATGCTAAAACTTCATTCGTTTCGCAATTTGGATCGTACACGCGTTCGTTACGATTTCCGTCGTAATTAACCGAATAACGCAACCGTACGGCCAAACAAACTGACATCCGAGATATTTTCAAACATATTTCATGTTCCCTTTGCTTTAACATCATTGTGGAGCTTGAAAATGGGTTTGACGGATGTTAGAAGTGCCGAAACGCGACGAAACAAGGTGCAGGGGCTAAATT
Organism: Helianthus tuberosus; assembly: GCA_030545235.1. Lineage (NCBI taxonomy): Eukaryota > Viridiplantae > Streptophyta > Magnoliopsida > Asterales > Asteraceae > Helianthus > Helianthus tuberosus. The sequence continues at coordinate 17,014,172 of CM060375.1, read as the reverse complement.
GTCATTTTCTGAAAGTACAGGTCAGCTAAGCCCCTTACGGACCATGTGTGTGACCTCTTGCGGTCCGTATGCAGTGCCCAGATCAGCAGTAATGCAGAAACATTGAATCTGGCCTTTTCCACCTATTCTAATGGTTTTAATCCATGGTTTTTGCACTCTATGGACTGGTATTTCATGTCCCGTGGTTTACAATACCATGTGCCCACATGGAGGGCCAAGATCGAAACACGTTTTGCGAGGAACGATCCTAACGGTTATGGGTTTCCTATATAAACCCAACACCTTCATTCTCATTCCTCACAATCTGATTCAAATAGCTCTAAGTTGGGTTTAACACTTCATACCTGAGCAATTTGAATCAAGATTTCCTAGCTTGGACCATTTGTAAGTATTCTTTTGTGCTTTTTATGCGTTTCTAAGCGCGAAAGTCAAACAGTGTTTGACTTTCTGCTTTGACCAGGTTGTGGTCAACACAAAGTTCGTTTGAACTTTGCAACGTGAGCGTAATCACGATGGTTATAGTCCCGTGTGACTATAGCTACAGATTACCACGTTGATTAGGCGTAGTGACGAGTCATAGCTTCGGTCAAAATGCGTAGTCATGCGTATTTTGCAACCAAACTATTCTTGGGTATCAAAACCATTTGTTTTGATATCAAACCTGTTTTCTAACTTCATTAAACTTGTTTTAACATGTTTAGCTCGTCACTCTTAGTCTAGTGCTTGTGTAGAGTCGTAAGTCAAGCGGTCTTAACAACCGCTTACATTTTCGAACTAGACCCGTTTGGTCGATCATTAGGATCTGACCAAGCATGTTTAGTGACCATAGTTGTATAGGGAATAACCTTCCGAGGTTATACCTTATGGTCACTTAGTTAAAGTAGTTGTATGATAGGTAGTTTATATGCCTTAGGTAAATGACCAAAATGCCCTTTTCATGCATAATTGGTAATTAAGCATATGTAACTTAACTTTTGTCACTTAAACTAATTATATAACATGTTTAGGCATATAATACTTGTCATAGGACTAGTTAGACGTCTCAAACACGCATTTGCGCGCACGACGCGTTAAAGTATCGTAAGCTACCTTAATGGGTCGTAACGGGTCGAAAGCACTTAGGTTTGGTTACGTTTTAGAATGTAGGCTTTGTTAAACCATATCACATGAGTTCCAATACTCATTTGGTTTACGAGACCTCATTCTATCCGATCTTCCGATTTAGGCGTCGATTTATTAGCTAGGTGATCCGATTAATAGGTGCTACTTGATTTCCTTGGTTTGCCTGAGCTTCGTTGAGTTCTTTAGATCAAGGATACTTGCAATTCAATGTGTGTACATTGTTCCCCTATTTTACTGTTTTCAATTGTTTTGGGGTGATTCATATGTGTTAAATGTTTTCTAGGTTTTAACGATGGTTTCAAAAACGATTGACATGGTTTATATAAAACTAATAACGATTTCGATAATGTGAACGAACTTGTCGGTTTCAAGCTTTAAATCGCTTTCTGGAGGGTTAGAAGCAAACTGGTGCGTAAACGCAGTTAGTTAAATGCGACAAACACTCCGGAATAGTGACATAGGCTTAACATACCTTAAATAACCTTTACATAACTTAGAAATAAGTTTTGGTTGGTTTGGTGTGTTGAAAACAAGTCTATTCGATCGTAGGGACTATTTGTGTCAAACTGCAAAAGTATGCCGATTCGTGTGGTATCGAACCTTCCGGAACTTGATCATAAGTTAAACATGCCCTAAATATCCTTCACATAGCTTAGAAATAGGCTTTGAGGTGTTTGGTGCGCAAAAATAAACTTATTTGATCAACAGGGACTAAAAGCGTAAAAAAGTGCATAAGTATGCATTTTTGCGCATATCTTACGTTCTGAATATACCGGACATCCAAAAATTTATGTAATCATTAAAATACCTTATTTTAGTGATTGGGATGCTAAAAGTTCATTCGTTTCGCAATTTGGATCGTACACGCGTTCGTTACGATTTCCGTCGTAATTAACCGAATAACGCAACCGTACGGCCAAACAAACTGACATCCAAGATATTTTCAAACATATTTCATGTTCACTATGCTTTAACATCATTGTGGAGCTTGGAAACGGGTTTAACGGATGTTAGAAGTGCCGAAACGCGACGAAACAAGGTGCAGGGGCTAAATTGTCATTTTCTGAAAGTACAGGTCAGCTAAGCCCCTTACGGACCGTATGTGTGACCTCTTGCAGTCCGTATGCAGTACCCAGATCAGCAGAAATGCAGAAACATTGAATCTGGCCTTTTCCACCTATTCTAATGGTTTTAATCCATGGTTTTTGCACTCTATGGACTGGTATTTCATGTCCCATGGTTTACAATACCATGTGCCCACATGGAGGGCCAAGATCGAAGCATGTTTTGCGAGGAACGATCCTAACGGTTATGAGTTTTCTATATAAACCCAACACCTTCATTCTCATTCCTCACAATCTGATTCAAATAGCTCTAAGTTGGGGTTTAACACTTCATACCTAAGCAATTTGAATCAAGATTTCCTAGCTTGGACCCTTTGTAAGTATTCTTTCGTGCTTTTTATGCGTTTTTAAGCGCGGAAGTCAAACATTGTTTGACTTTCTGCTTTGACCGGGTTATGGTCAACACAAAGTTCATTTGAACTTTGCAACGTGAGCGTAATCACGATGGTTACAGTCCCGTGTGACTATACCTACTGATTACCACGTTGATTAGGCGTAGTGACGAGTCATAATTTCGGTCAAAATGTTGTATTCATGCGTATTTTGCAACCAAACTATTCTTAGGTATCAAAACCGTTTGTTTTGATATCAAACTGTTTTCTAACTTCATTAAACATGTTTTAACATGTTTAGCTCGTCACTCTTAGTCTAGTGCTTGTGTAGAGTCGTAAGTCAAGCGGTCTTAACAACCGCTTAGAGTTTCGAACTAGACCCATTTGGTCGATCATTAGGATCCGACCAAGCATGTTTAGTGACCATAGTTGTATAGGGAATAACCTTCCGAGGTTATACCTTATGGTCACTTAGTTAAAGTAGTTGTATGATAGGTAGTTTATATGCCTTAGGTAAATGACCAAAATGCCCTTTTCATGCATAATTGGTAATTAAGCATATGTAACTTAACTTTTGTCACTTAAACTAATTATATAACATGTTTAGGCATATAATACTTGTCATAGGACTAGTTAGACGTCTCAAACACGCATTTGCGCGCACGACGCGTTAAAGTATCGTAAGCTACCTTAATGGGTCGTAACGGGTCGAAAGCACTTAGGTTTGGTTACGTTTTAGAATGTAGGCTTTGTTAAACCATATCACATGAGTTCCAATACTCATTTGGTTTACGAGACCTCATTCTATCCGATCTTCCGATTTAGGCGTCGATTTATTAGCTAGGTGATCCGATTAATAGGTGCTACTTGATTTCCTTGGTTTGCCTGAGCTTCGTTGAGTTCTTTAGATCAAGGATACTTGCAATTCAATGTGAGTACATAGTTCCCCTATTTTACTGTTTTCAATTGTTTTGGGGGTGATTCATATGTGTTAAATGTTTTCGAGGTTTTAACGATGGTTTCAAAAACGATTGACATGGTTTATATAAAACTAATAACGATTTCAATAATGTGAACGAACTTGCTGGACGTATTTACATAAGGAATGACATTCATTAATAATGATCAAGCCAACCAGTATTAGGTTATGGTACCATAGGATCTGACCAATCCCGTTATCAGACTGCACCCATGGTTATGTGTGGGGGTTATGTGGGTAACGACTGAATCTGATGATTGTTAACTTACCCTATGGTGGTTTGTTAATACGAGTTGAAGGAGAAACGAGTTACGAAGGTTTGAATGTTATTAACGAGACAACCAAAAGTAGTTTTCACAATTTAAAACAAGAACGATTTTGAACGACTGAACGATTTTGAACGATTGAAAACGAATGAACGATTTGAACGATTAGAACGATTTGAACAAGTTAAATGAATTGAACGAACAATTGGTTTTTGGTTAGTGTTTAGATAACGGGACGGGTGTAATGTGATAAAAGCATGGTAGATACGCCGCTGGTACTTCTTATATATAAGTGTTTTTATCATATTACATTCCGTGGCGTTATTAAGTTCACTTGGGCGAACGATTTGAGAAAATGTCACACAAACGATGTTTACTAAACGATATGAACCATACAAGTTTTGTAACGAGAACAATTTACGATTTGGTTTACTTAAACAAATGTTTTGGGTTAAGAATCATGGCTGCGGGATTTTATAAATCATAATCAACTTGATTTGAGTTGGTTAATTATGTTGCAATACTATACACTTTTCAAAACAAGGTTTTTAATGAGATATTGCAACATGTAAACGAGCCATGAATCCGATACTCTTATAAAACCTATGTGCTCGCCAGCATTTCTATGCTGACTTTGTTTTTACATATGTTTCAGGTGTTGTTGAATGATGTTGATTGCTAGGATGCATGTTCACATAGGATCTGGACGAGACCTTAGTGACATAATAACAATTATAGACGATGTGTAACTTTTTTGTTTTATTTTAAGACAATGTAAATTAAGTAATGTATCAATAAAACGAAACTTTTAAATCCATGGTTGTGAAACGATGATTCTGTTACAACACTCCCCGACGTTTTAGCCGCGGTTTCGTTGTTTTGACGCAGTCGGGGTGTGACACTAGGTATGCTAAGTAAACATACAAAACAAAAATGTATTTGAAAATCATGTACTATATGTACTAGATAAACAAACATGTATTATGTCAGGAAAAAAAGAAAGTAGTGATAGGCGCATGGACGTATTGCATAAGACCAATTAAGGACTTAAGAAAGTACCCTTAGGTATCCAATCAAGGATTTAAAGTGGTACTTCGAGTATTCGTTAAGAGTTTGTACTTTGTTTCTTAGAAGAAACGAGTATATAGGATTTTTGTGGAGATCGCGGGCAATAACAAAAATTGATGAAACCTCGAGAGTAGTTTGAATTGCAAGGAACCATATCCTTGGTGTCGGTATTGTAGCGGTATGTCACACATATATGTTATCGTATTTATTTTGTAATTGAAATAGAAATAACAAGGTTTATTTATCGAACAACCAAAGTGTTTCAAAGTTCTTGGAAAATAAACAGAAAACATAAAAGTTTAAGTGTTTATTTTGACATTAGCACAAGCCTTGATATTGCCAGTGTTAATCTTGTGCCCATATGTTGAGTCGTCATTTGCCAGCCAGGTCAATTGAAGTGATTAAGATAACCACAATTGAAGCAGATTCCATGTGGGTAGTGAGGGCAAACAGGTATCGCATGAGGAGTTGCGACAAGTTGAGTAGAAACTGCCATAGCTTGGTTTGGCATAGCGGCTAAACGACAGACATTAGCTGTATGACCAAAACGTCCATAATTTGAACATTTTCGGCAAGGGACCCTGGCATAGTGATGAAGGTTACATTGATTGCACAGAGGCGCTTTTCCTCTGTATGGCTTCTTAGCAGCTGGTGGGGCCACTTGACTAGGTCCCACTTGATTAAGCGGAACTAGAGCAGTAACCAAAAAATGGTTCAAAGCTTTACGCTTCCTTGAATGTTTAGAAGGATTGGCTTTTGTATTCTTTGGTGCGTCACGAGTAGTCTCATCCTCAAGATTAGTTATGGCTACAACTAACTCAATGGATCCACTGAGTAGTACGCCTAATTGTTGGGCGATTTTAGTAGCCAATTCTGCTGTTTTAGCATTGCCGCGTAGAGGAGGCATTCTAAAAGAGTAGGGAAATATGAGAGAAACAAGTGAGATGATATTGGATAATCAAAACTGAATGTTAAAAATATTGATGAAGCATAAGGATTGTGATCATTTGTTCGTTACTTAAAACAGACAAACGGCACAGCGACTAATCAAAGTAAATGGGTCTTTATAATGCATCGCGAAGACATGCTTTAGCCTATAAGTGTACACTCACCCCAAGAGTTACCAGGTAAGAGTAATTGGTCCGTTGATGCGGATTTGTTGGATCGTTGTGTGACCCTAACGAGTCAATCTGAAGAGTTCAGAATCAATATCAAAGGCGGAATCAGTGATATCGATGTGAACACAGCTTGATACTTTCTAATTATCTTCTTTTATTGATTTCCAAAGCTTTTACAAATCAAATGACAATCTGGTAGCACCTCGGCTCTGAATCAAACTTCTTAATTCCGTTTCAAATGACCAAGTGCTTCAGGTATATATAGAGTGGGTGATTCCGCTTGAAAGTGTCACAGCCTATTTCAAGCGGAATTACAAAATCTAATTTCGTTTGAAATTGTCAATGACACTTTCAAGCGAAATTACCCAAACACATACATACAAACCCTAAATTTTAACCTGCTGAGCACTGGTTTATCCTCTCTAGACATAAGACTCGATAAAGACAAAGTTAACAGACATTTGTGCACCAACAGACTCCCCCTTGGATGTTGACGAAGTCTTCGGCGTCGAGTCTTTAGTCTTGATCTCTTTCCAATTTGTCTAACAATAAAAGCTTCCTTCAAATCTTCTCTTCTTCTATCAACAGCTAGCATGAATCACAAAATTTGAATCTTTAACAACTGTCAAACTCCCCCTTGAATGTAGATCCAAGAATTGTATTTGACTTTTAAGTCTTAAGACTCCCCCTATCAGTTAACTGGGATTTTGCTTAGCTGCTTTCAATAAAAAACCTGTTACCTGCACAATATCTACCTTAACATAAGATTTATGATTATGAAAATTTCAATCCAAACTTACCATTTGACCTCATTTGTTAGATTTGTTAGAATTTAGAAATCCACTTAAGTATCCAGGTCCAAATTAATGACCCTGTGTACTTAATTTGTCTACCAAGTCCAATTTAATGACCTTGGTTGATCTGAGATAAATCACACTGACATTTTGTACAAACTAGTTCAAACAATTTTCTGAAATTTACAAGTTTCAACTTAATGAACTTGTTTTGACTTTTCATTTTCACAGGTTTAACAAGATTAGCTCACAACTCATCTTCCAGCTCAGAAACTTCCTGCATCTGCTTCAAATTTGTGAATCTGAAGATCAACTTTCCACTTTGGTTTGTTGGAAAATAAAGCAGAAATGTAAAATCTTTTTGAATTTTTAATAAAGTTTCTAAACTAGAAATGAAATACAGAAATGAAATGCAGTAAATGTAAACTATTTACAAACATATTTTTGGTGAGCGTATTAGGGAATCATATCAGCTATTTGACAAGTCACAAGTACCATTAAGCTTTAATTTCATACTCAGAATTAAAAAATTCACTTAGATTGTCGATATACTGATCCACTTAAATTCTCACACAATTTTCAATCTGTCAAGGATACGGATTAGGTGATTTAAGAACTTAAACTCATTCATGTGTCTCACCTCTTGAATATACTCCCGTATCCAGATCCCAATATTCAGTCTTACAGGTGAGTATACCACATATGATATCTGTATGGGGTTAAATGCGAGGTCCGTGAGAGCTCATGTCAGAACTTCCGTTCAGCAGAGAGATGATGGCTCGTCTTTCAGTGGGTCCCCTTTAGAGGATCTTTTTTACAACAACACTTGATTAGCATTTTTCAATGTTTCATCATTTTTTATGCTGAGGGTGATGCTATATTTCAAGCAAGCGTAAAGTATTATACGGGGACTAGGCCATTGCTTCCGTAAAATCAGAAGTCCCAGGATAATACCCCAGATATCACTGAGTATAAAGACCTAGTATCTCAGAAAGAGGGATCTTTCAAACAAGATTTCAGGGGTTACCTATATATCCAAGTAGTGTTCCCCACGAAATAAGTAAGTAAAGATTTAGGTTTATATCCCGAACAAACCTACTAAATGTGTAAAAACCTATCGGCACATCATCAGCGAGACTGTTTAATCACTTTTAAACTTTACAAATCTTTAGCATACTGTAACTGTCAAGCCAATGTACTATCATTTTCCCTTTTTACACAAGCTCTTTTCTGGTTTTCTATTGTTTTTGTATTTTGAAAATATCTCATGTTTTTGGATTTTTGAAGTTTTTTACTGTTTTTGTATTTTCTGAAAATATTACCCTATACTCCCCCTAAATACCAAAACAAGTAAAAAATCGACAAACCATTGCAGATTACTTCTCAACATCATCTACAGTGGTACCTTCATCAACGCCAAGAATCTCCTCCGACACCGATAAAAGCTTCATACCGTTCAATTTTAGCAAATATTGAAAACGAGTTTTATCAAACGCTTTGGTATGTAAATCAGCTTTTTGTTCGTCAGTGTGGATTTTCTCAATTCGTATCAACTTCTTCTCGAAACAGTCGCGAATGAAGTGATGACGAATTTCAATGTGTTTTGTTTTAGTGGTATGAACATGATTTTTAGTAATGTTTATCGCTGCCTCATTATCAACAAAGATAGGGGTGTTAAGAAATTCCAAACCGTAGTCGCGCATCTGTTGCTGGATCCACAAGATCTGAGAGCAGCAACTGCTAGTAGATACATACTCAGCTTCACATGTGGACAAAGCTACAGAGGTCTACTTCTTGCATTGCCAGGTAACCAATCGTGGTCCGAAAAACTGGCACCCCGCTGTTGTTGATTTAGCGTTAACTTTGCAGCATCCGAAATCGGAATCGGAATACCCTTCGAGCGTGAAATTGCCTTCTTTTAGATACCACAACCCCAGTGATGGAGTTCCTTTTAGGTAGCGTAATATCCTTTTTACAATTACCATATGTGAAGCTCTCGGGTTAGACTGAAATCTTGCTGCGAGGCAGGTTGGATACATAATATCGGGTCTAGAAGCTGTCAAGTACATCAGCGATCCGATCATGGAACGATACAACGTTTCATCTACCTTCTCTCCGGTGAGATCAGGGTTTATCTCATGGTTCGTCGCTAACGGGGTGGAAGCTGGAGTAGAACCTAACATCCCAAATTTCTCTAAGATATCATGAACGTACTTCGTCTGATGTATGAAAATTCCCTTAGGCAGTTGATCAACTTGAAGTCCCAAGAAGAATTTCATCTCACCCATCGATGACATTTCAAATTTCTGCTTCATAACTCTTTCGAAATCTTTACACAGATTCTCATTTGTTGACCCAAATATAATGTCGTCCACGTATATCTGAACTATCAGAAGATGTCCGTCGACCTCTTTGGTGAAGAGAGTGGCATCCACTTTTCCACGGATGAAGCTGTTGGCTAGCAGGTGTTGAGACAAAGTCTCATACCAGGCTCTCGGGGCCTGGTGTAAACCATACAGCGCTTTATCCATCAAATAAACCTTGTCTTTGTGGATTGGATCGGTGAAGCCCGGTGGCTGTCCGACATATACCTCCTCTTTTACCTTCCCATAGAGAAACGCCGATTTAACATCAAACTGATAAACTTTAAAAATTTTCCAAGATGCAAATGCTAGGAAGATTCTGATTGCTTCAAGTCTAGCAACCGGAGCATACACTTCAGTGAAATCTATACCCTTCTACTGACTGAAACCCTGGACTACGAGTCGAGCTTTGTTACGAATAATAACCCCTCGATCGTCTCTCTTGCACTTGAACACGCACTTGGTGTTTATCTTCTTGTGACCATCAGGCAAGTCTACTAACTTCCACACTCCTAACTTCTCAAACTGACTCAGCTCCTCTTGCATCACATTGACCCAAGAATCTTCAGTTAGTGCGTCTTTGTATGTTCGCGGTTCGATCTGCGAAATAAAACAACTTAGTGAAAACTCAGTTTGTAAAGAAGCAACTGTATAATAAAAACAAGTAAGGCCTTGGTCAATTTGACGTCTAGTGCGAACGCCTGATTGTAATTCTCCAATAATCAACTCTTCTGGATGATACGAAAGAGTTCTCGGCATCACCACACCTGGAACATCTACCTCGCCTTCCAAATTTGTAACATTCTGATTTGCACCTTGTTCAATGACTGGAATTGTTTGACTTGAAATCTGGATCTGCTCCCCCTCAGAATCTGAATCACCACGATCGAATATAGGTCTATCATCAGATTCTTGATTATCGTTGACTACCGTCTGATTGTCATGAGCAACTTCATTTTGTTGGATATCATTGTGTTCTCCAGCATTGCTAGGACCTGCTTCATCGTTGTTTGAAGTATTCCTTGGTCGCATTGAAGACTCAGCTGGAAACCTTTCCTGCGATGACTCATACTCTCTCAGAATATCCAACTCATCAAAGAAATCTTCTTCTTCTTCCTCTTCCATGTCAAACGAATTCCACAAAGTGTCATAGTGAAAACGCCATGAATCGCCGGGATTTTGCGGTGGCATTGTGTAGCCTTGACATTCAACATTATGTGCCTCAATAATCCGCTTTAAGCTCGGAACAAAGACTCGCTTTAATGGACTTGAGTAACCCACAAATATTCCTTCAATGCTCTTTGCACCAAATTTACCAAAAGGCTCTAGAACAGTGCAGGGAGACCCAAACGGTTCTAAATACTTCAAGTTCGGTTTACGGTTATTGATCAGCTCGAAACATGTCTTGTTGAATTTCTTCACTGTAAGAACCCGGTTAAGTGTATAGCATGCGGCCGATACTGCTTCTCCCAAAATTTAACAGGTAGGTTAGAATCAGCAAGCATCGTCCTGGCCGTTTCAATTTGCGTCCTGTTCTTTCTTTCAGCTACTCCATTCTGCTGCGGAGTATAAGGCGCGCTAAATTCATGCAATATACCTCTTTCATCACAATATTCTTCCATTTTGAAATTCTTGAACTTAGTACCATTGTCACTACGTAATCTTCTGATGCGGGTTTGGTACAAGTTTTCTTTCTTCTTGAAAAGCATCATCAAACGATCAAACGTTTAATCTTTTGACTTTAAAAATAACACCCATGAAAATCTTGAGTAATTATATGTTACTACTAGACAATAGAGATCTTCAGTTATGCTTTTGACGTTCACTGGACCAAACAAATCCATATGGAGTCTCTCTAAAGGTCTTGAGACTAAGTTAACCTTCTTTCCAGGGTGAGATTTCTTCTTTTGCTTGCCTTTGACACAGCTAATGCACTCCCCCTCAAGATGAAAACCTTTCACATGAACACCAATAACTAAGTCGTTATGCACCAGGTGATTCATTTTTCGTAAGTGAATATGACCCATCTTTCGATGCCATAACTGTGTTTCTTTTTCCGTTGCTCTTGACATAAAACAATGAGCCTGACCCGTGGTAGTAGTTGCTACACTCATGTCCAACACGTCAGATCATTGACTCTGGGCGCTCTCATGATAACCCATTCTTCAGGAACAACAAATCCTGATTTCAAGATCAAACATTCTTTGTCTGTAAAGTGCGTTGTATACATACGATCACAGATTTGAGATATGCTTAGAAGATTGTTTTCAAGCTTGGCGATGTAATTTACTCTTTCAAACGTAACAATACCATTCGATAGAGTTCCTTCACCAATTATTCGACCACCTTGATTTCCTGCAAAACCTACATAACCTCCATTAAACCCACGAACATCATACAGTAGGGTCTTCTTCCCCGTCATGTGCCGAGAAGCTCCACTATCCATAATCCAACGTGAAACCGATCTTGGAAGCTCCTGCACATTTCAAAAACATTTAGTGAGATTTTGATGTCACCCAAGCCTCTTTCGACTCAGGTAACTTGACATTTAGGTGAGTTTTAGCATTGTAAAGTGGCGGAAAATTCTTGTCATTCATCTTTAAGCTCTCCTCAGACCCAATCTCAACCTTTTTGTATAAAAAGAAATCATTGTGAGAAGATTAACCAGATGATTGGTCTTTCTTTGGTACATTCTTCTTTTAAGAAGTAGTAGTCTCTTGTGGTTCAAGTTTCTCATTGTAATCCAAAGGAACATTCATCTTTACCGGTGTGGTAGAAGATGATTGTTTTTCCATCTCAGAAACCTTTGGTTTTGGAGAAATTGTTTTCTTTTCAACAACTTTTGGCTTCCATGTTTGTTGAGATGACACAACCCGTTTGTAAAACTTGTTATTTTTAGTTACCACATTTTTAATAAGTGCAGTTTTGACTTTGATGTTTTCATTTTTCAAAACCTTTTGCTCAACAACCATCGGTGCTTTTCCTTTCACATCATCTTTCCTTTTCTGAATCTCAACAACTTCAGTCTTAGGCTTCAAGTTAGTACACTTTCATGCAATATGTCCAACTTGATTGCATTTGAAGCATGTTCGGGTGTCAACTGCCCGACTTGTGCCTTCAGACTGAGGCTGTGAGGCCTTCTTCTCAAAGAACTCTTTGTTTGATTTTGAAAAAAATTTAGATTCTTCATCAGAAAATGAACTCGAACTTGAACTTTTCACAAACACCTTTTTCTCAGCAAACCTTCTGTTTTGAACATTCTTTTTCTGATAATTCTTACCACCCTGATATCCACCCGACCATTTGTTTTGATTGTTGTTAAAAAAACGCGGTGGAACAACAGGCTTCTTGTAGTAAGCTTTATCTTTTTCAAAATTCATTTGCCTCTTTGTCTGATTTAAACCTTCTACTTCAGACATATCAATTTCAACCAATTTGAACACATTTGTCAATTTAGCAACATTAACATTCTCCAGTGGAAACTCAGAATCCGAATACAACTTATCCGATCCCGACATCTTGTACATGACAAGACTAGGTTGTTCATTTAAGTTGTTTTTGGATTTTGATTTCGAAATGTAATTGTTCAAGAAACATTCTTCATCCTCAGCTGAATCACTTTCAGACTTTAAAACATTTTCAGCCATGCTTTTAACAATTTCTGACTGAACACTATCCTCATCGGATGATGTATTGATTGTAACATCAATTGACTCTGGAAGTTTAACCTCATCAATTTCTTCATCATCATTAACCAAACCGGACTTTTTCTTTGAAAAATTGTTTAACACTAGCGGTGGAACCTGATGATACCCAACCCCAGTTCCATCCGAATAAACATCTTCGCCTGCTTTTTTTTCCCGATGGGTTTAGGAACAATGTGTTGTAAAACAAAGCTTGCGGAGTTGTAACTGGTTAATTTCAGATTGATGCACTCATTTTCAATTTTAGCTTCTTGAACTTGAAGCTTCAGATTAGCAATCTCATCCAACTGTTGGTTGATTTGCTCTTCTTTAACTCTAAGAACACCAGTCAGCTGAAGATTTTCTTTGTCTGTTTTACCATTTCTTTCATCAGAATCTTTTACCGTTCGTTTTAAATTTTCAAAATTTTCTGAAATTTGACGATTTTCAAGAATCAATTTTTCATTTTCTTTCCTAATTCTTGTTTCCAATCTTTCCTGCAACGAGGCTTTCGTACGATTCTAACACAGACTCTAAAAACACCATCTGTTGTTTGGCAGATTCTTCACTAAAATTCTGACCATTCTTTATATTCATAGCAATGTTGCATTGAAATAGATTTTTAGGAACAGATTGAATTTGAGCAGTCGATGAGGATCCACTATGATAGCCACTGCTAGAAGTTTCATGATTCACTGTGTTTGAACTTTCTGCAGAAAATGCTGTTTTTGGTGATACAGATTTCTGGATCATACTTCCTCTGTAATACAACTCCACATTCTGCTGGTATGATGTGTTGTTGACTTTATTGGATTTTCTGATCTCCAATTCATGGCTTTCCAGTCTTTTGATAAGCAGATCAACCGTCAATTCAGTCGGCTTCACTGTATTCTTCAGCATCAATGCAAAATACTGCTAGTCTTGCTCATTTGGTAGTGAATCAAATAATTTGTCAACCAACTCCTCTCGAGTGTATATCATTTCGTGTCTTGCAAGCTCCATCTTCAAATGCCGAAATCTTTCAATCATTTTAGACACTGCTTCGTTTTTCAAACATCCAAACAAATCAAATTCCTTTCGTAACAATTTCTTTTTGTTTATAACTATCTCAGCACTACCAACACATTTTATTTTTAATTTTTCCCAAAGGTCTCTCGAATCTTTGTACTCGATCAGTGAAATAATGTCATCTCTGACAGATTGGTGAACCAGAGCAATGCACTTTTGTTCAGCAACATATCTTTCTATTTGGTTATCTTCCAAATTTTCATAATCCGTTCTCCCCAAATCAAAACCATTTTTCAAGCTTTTCCAACTGAGATATGCAAACGCTTGAAGCCATTCTTCAAATCTTGTAGCCCACCTGTTGTAATCTTCAATTGCCATCAACTTAGGCGGCTTATTGTATGTTCCATATGCACTGTCTACACTCATAGCATCAGAAAGAATTTTCTTTGCACTCGGTGTTGGTGTAGTTTCATTTGTGTTATTTGATGTGCCATCTCCCGAACCACTGGTAAATGCAAATACATCACTAAATGGATTCATGAAATCATCCATCTTTCAAGTACCTGAAACAATCAACAAACACTTAGAAAAATTTTGGATTTTAAAAACAATAGTTTCAAACGGAATTACTTCAAGCGAAATCAGCTTTCAAGCGAAATAAGCTTTTTCAAGCGAAATCCCACCTCAAACGAAAACAAGGTTTGGTGCGGAATAGCTAATTTCGTTTGAAACTTTCAAACGGAATCTGATTTCGTGTGAAATCAGTGGCAGTTTCAAACGGAGTTAGTTATTTCGTGTGAAATAACAACACTTTCAAACGGAATTAGTTACAAAAGCTAATTCCGTGTGAAATCACAAGTGCAATTTCGAGCGGAATTAGGATGACGTCAGCACTGTCGATCACGATTTCGTCAAATTGATCCTGTTTTACTTCGAATTAAGGTCCAATTTTTTCAAGGATTAGTTAAAACAGTGTTTCGCTTATAATATGTGAAAATCAAGCCATTTTGTCCATTAAATTCTGATTAATTTTGAAAAGAAAGAGTAGAAGTGAGAGAATCCGATGAAATCAAGCTGAATTGGTATGAACTCCTCGTCCTGAGCTCTGATACCACTTGTTGGATCGTTGTGTGACCCTAACGAGTCAATCTGAAGAGTTCAGAATCAATATCAAAGGCGGAATCAGTGATATCGATGTGAACACAGCTTGATAGTTTCTAATTATCTTCTTTTATTGATTTCCAAAGCTTTTACAAATCAAATGACAATCTGGCAGTACCTCGGCTCTGAATCAAACTTCTTAATTCCGTTTCAAATGACCAAGTGCTTCAGCTATATATAGAGTGGGTGATTCCGCTTGAAAGTGTCACAACCTATTTCAAGCGGAATTACAAAATCTAATTTCGTTTGAAATTGTCAATGACACTTTCAAGCGAAATTACCAAAACACATACATACAAACCCTAAATTTTAACCTGCTGAGCACTGGTTTATCCTCTCTAGACATAAGACTCGATAAAGAAAAAGTTAACAGACATTTGTACACCAACAAGATTTGTACGAACACTCTAGCTTTTAGACATAAAACTCAGGGTACAGGCATCCACCCTTCCGGATTGCATATGTTCACATTATTAAAGCCCAAACTCTGAGAGACTTTGAAAACTTTGAAGGCGCAAGCCCCAAAATAAACCATCTAAGGATAGATGATTTCTTGTGAAGTTTTTGAAAAATTTTGACTCTAGAGAATAAATTATGTTTTGTTTTTGTTAATCACCAAAGGATAGGTAATATTATTGTATTAAGAATTAAACGCAAGAAAACTTGCGTTAGGGTCCTAGGAAGGTTATAGACTAGGTCAAAGTATTACTAATAACCTAATTCCCTATAACCATGGCTCTGATACCAATCTTCCTGTAACACCCGGACCGCGTAAAACAACAAAACCGCGGTGGAAACATCGGGGAGTCACGTCATAGGATAAATTGTTTCACAACACATGGTATTTGAAGTTTCATTTTATTTATTAAATATGTCACATTGTCTTGGAAATAGAAACAAATAACCACTACAATTGTCTTTCATATTTTATAGTCACTAAGGCCCGTGTCCAATCCTACGAGACGAATGATCATATCATCAAACAACGGCTCCTAAAACATATGTGAAAAAAGAGTCAGCATAAAAGCTAGTGAGTACATAGGTTTTGTGACTGTGTTAAATTCATGACCTTGAAACATATTGCAATACCTTGTACGACTACTTGAGTCGATAAGTGAAAACCTTGTATTAAAAAGTGTTTGGTATTGCAATATAATTAACCAACTAAAACATGTTGGTTAAAGTTTGTGAAAATCTTTTAGCCATGAATCTTGACCAAAACATGTCTTTTGTAAAACCGAGTGGTAAATCGATTTAAAAGGAAACTTCGTATGGTTTATATCTTTAGGTAGAAATCGTTGTGTGACTTCGTTTGAAAACATTAGTCCAAGTGATCTAGATAACGCTACATTTGAAAACATGTCACATTACACTCGTCTCGTTGTCTAAATCACTTACCATAAACCAATCGTCCAAATTGTCCATGTTATCAATCGTTCGTGTTATAAAACCAATCGTCAATCGTCCGTGTTATAAACCATTCATCAATCGTCCGTGTTATAAACCAATCGTCAATCGTCTGCGTTTTAATTGTGAAAACTTTTGGTCGTTCTTTATTGAATACATTCAAACCTGTGTGACTCGTCTAGACCACCAAAGGGTCTCTTTATATCTACTAACAAACCACCATAGGGTTTGTTAATATAACAGCTTCTGTCGTTCCCCAAGCTACCCACCAAATCCAGTGAATAATCTAGTAACGGGATTGTCATTCCTATGGTACCATAACATACTACTGGTCAGCTCGGCCAAAGCTAATGAATGTCATTCGTGTTTATAGATAACGCACCTACAAGTTCGTTCACATTATTGAAATCGTCGTGTTTTATATAAACCATAGACTTTGTTTTTGAAAACTTTAAAAGTAGTTTAGCACATATGAGTCACCGCAAAACAATTGAAAGCATAAAATAGGGGAACTATGTACTCACATTGAAAATCATTGAAAGTAGTAATAGGCACATATGTTTCACCCCAAAACATTTTCAAAAGTAAAAGAGGGGACTATGTACTCACTTGGGATTGCAAAGAGTCCTTGGTCAATAGAAGAAACAAAGCTCAAGTGCATCTTAATATGCCGGACACTATGTTAGTGTAACGGGACTTTAATCGATGAATCGGATAGAATGAAGTCTTATAAACCAAATGAGTGTTGGAACTCATATGATATGGTTTAACAAACTTAACATTCTGATTTGGAAGTGAACCTAAGTGCTCTTGACCCATTATAACTCGTTAACGTAGTTTACGCTACTTTAGCATGTCATTTGCGTAATAGTATGATCAGATGGTTAAATATGAGCTATGATAAGTCTTAAATGCCAAAACATGTTTGAATATGTTGTAACATAAGTTTGTATGTCAAAAGTTTGATTACATAAGCTTAAAATGAGTTTATGCGCAAAAAAGGCATTTTGGTCATTTTTAAGGACATAGCAACGACTTATCATATCACTAACCAAACGACGTGACCATAAGGTATAACCTTAGTAGGTTATTCCCTATACAACTACGGTCACATACATGTGTTTGGTCGGATCCTAAGATCGACCAAACGGGTCGGATTCGAAAGTCAAATCGGTGGTCAAGACCGCTCGACTTACGACCCTAAATAAGCACTAAACTAGAAGTGACGAGTTAGACATGTCAAAAAATACCTAACTAAGTTGCAAAACTGATTTGGTATCAAAACTTAGTGTTTTGATACCCAAAAATGGTTTCGTCATAAAATGCACATTATGTGCTTCTTTGACCGAAACTTTGACTCGTCACTTCGACTAGTAAACGTGGTAATCAGAAGGTGTAATCGCAAGGGATTATAACCTTCGTGATTAGGATGACGTTGCAAAGTTCAATTGAACTTTGACTTGACCAATTATGGTCAGAACCGAAAGTCAAACAGAAAGTCAACTGTTTGACTTTTAGCTCAAAATAAGCTAAAATAATGAACAAGACTAGGGAAGAACACTTACTTATGTTCTAGGAAGGCAAGAATACTCAGTAGGAGGTCTCCAAAGGGAAGCAAACTCCAATTAGAGCAGATTAGAAGAAGAAGAAGGAAATGAGCAATTGAACTTGGTTGAAAAGCTTGCTATTTATAGCAATTGGAAGTGATTAGAATCATGCCATGTGTCCATGGAGGTGGCATACATCAATGGTAGCTTAAACACATGTCAATTGCAGGTTTAAACTTGGGGAAAATGAAAACTTGGGCTCCAAGAACATCAAAACAGTTGGCAGTTGAAAACTGCTGCTGTTGGAAAAAAAAACTTTTTGACAGAGCACTGCCAGGCGACACGCGGGGCTGGACCCCCTTACCTGGCGTGACCCTACGGGCTGAACCACCAAAACTTGTTTAATTTTTGGCAGTTTTGGTCTCTGCACTTGTTTCATAGCGTTTTGTCACCTTTAACATCCGTTAACCTAATATTAAGGCTCCATAAAGGTGTTAAGGCATATGTAACTTGGATTTTGCCCGAAAATGTCATGGATGTCGGTTCGTTCAGTTGTACGGTTGCGTTTTTTACTTAATTACGACGAACGCTATAACGAACATGAAAACAACCGAAATTTCGCAACGAATGATATTTTTGCATTCTTATCAATAAAATACAAGATTTTAATGATTACAAAAATTTTTGGATGTGTGTACGTGGTCTGTATTAAAAAATACGAGAATCGGCAGACTTTCGCAGCTTGTCGCACCTAGTCCCTAAGGTCGAATAAATATGTTTTTGCCATACCGAACCCCTCAAAACTTATTTTCAAGTTATGTAAAGGGTATTTAGGGTATGTTTAGATTATGTCATTGTTCTGGAGTGTATGTCACGTTAAACTGATTACGTTTGCGTAACAGTTTACGATTTCACTTCGAGAAAAGGTTTGAGTGAATAAAATTGTACAATGACTAAAACGTGCAATTATCATATATAATTATACAATCTCGGAAATAAAACACAAGATTTCATTATATTCAAAATTTGGAATTGTACAATGATTGAAAGACAGAAATGTCACAACTGAAGTGTTAGAGATGGATGAAGAGGCAACAGATGACGACAGTGATGCGCAAGTGATTGTCTTTGAGAAAGTTGAGGAGCCCGTTCAAGAATCAACGTTATTGTCTGCAGAAATCCTACAAGCCCTGATTGAATCCTTGAAGGATAGTGTCGGAAGCCCTCCTTTCGTACCTATTCTTGAAACAGAAGTTCGTGTTGAAGATGTTGCGACAGATGATGCTGAACAAGCATCCAACAAGAAACAAAGAACCGAAACAACTCCTGATATTCATTCTACAGGCCCTAGCTCAGAACCAGAGCCTACTATGCCCACCGATCCAAAAATCAACGTTGCTAAACCAGAAACAAGCACACAAGATCTCGATTTTGATTACAATTTTGATTTTGATCTACCTGAAATAACTCACTCGCAACCAGAAAGCTCAAGTGGAATCAAGTTCGATGTAGGAAGTTCCAGTGGTGCTGATTTCTCTGAGTTTGATGACGCAGCCATGCGCTTTGCAGCCAACAAGATGAAATTTATTGAAGAAGGTGATAGTGATGAGGATATGGATGTTGATGTGGCAAAGTTGCAGTGAAGAGTGATTGTGTTGGAACAAGATGCTGCCTTGAAAGAAGCACAGATCTCATATTTGTAAGCTTAAATACCAAGCAAAGATCAGACTATCAAACAACTGAAAGGTGATGTGGGAATGCTGATGTTTGTTGTTTATGATTTTGAAAGCTAAGCTGGAAAAGAAGTTCAGTAACATAATCAGGAATCATTTGTTTGCTGATCCGGCTCCGTTGCAAGGTGGTCCTCCAAACTGATGCAGCAACTAATCGAGTAAACATAGGGGGAGATTGTTAGGCCCTATAGGTTTATAGATTAGTATGATTATTGCTAAATGGACCAAGCTTCTAGAAGGTGGGGTATTAGAGTAGGCTTTGGGGAATATGGGCCTAGGGTTTTGGAGGAAATGCTCCCTAAACCTTTCTATAAATAGAAAATGGCAATTAGGAGCATGGGTTGGTGAATTATTTTAGAAACTTGTATTAGACAAATCTATTGTATGCAAGTTTAAGCATCAATCAACAATCTTTCTTTTTCATCTCTTTTCTTATCTTTGAATCTTAGCTTGTTTGTGTGATTCCGCCACCAAACTAGCTTGTGTGATATCGTTGTGATCTCGTATCGAGACTTACATATGGCTTCAAGTCTAGCCATCGGCGCGTACACTTCATCATAATCTAGTCCCTCAATCTGCCTATGTACCACTAACTGTGCTTTATTTCTCACAATCACACCAGTGTCATCTTATTTGTTCTGATACACCCGGTAGTTTCACTAACTTCCATACTCCCAGTTTTTCAAACTGATTGAGCTCTTGATGCATTGCATTGACCAATCCAGGTTCCTACACAGAAACATCAATGTTCTTAGGTTCAATCTGAGAAATAAAACAAGAGTATAAACATGTATTAATGTACCCTAATTGGCTGCGGGTTTGAACACCAGCATCCACAGAATCAATGATATTCTAGATTGGATGATCTCTTTGAAGCCTTTGTGGTATTGCCGTGACAGGTGCTTGCCAATTTGTTTGGAAGTTTGAAAAACTTCCTAATTCTCTCCTAGTGTTAGGATCTGAGTTTACTTGTTTGTGTTGTTTTATAAGAAATGTAAGATGATGGAGATAAACAGATGATAATTGCAACGGAATGAAAGAAAAACTTTATAAAACAAACTAGGAAGAAAAACTTTCATCATATATACTTTGTTTTAAATGATTTGATTACAAAAGATTCAACGTATGCATGAACACTTTCTCCCCCTCAGCCTGAGCTCGCAGTGTTAGTTCGTACAAAATGCAAGTGTGTGGAAAGAGCTGATAGAACAGTACAGGCACTGTCTATTTATAGTACAATCCTAAACACTGTAGCATCTTTTCTGACATCACCTAGACAACGACAATTATCAATATTAACAACCTCTAAACACTAATGATTACAGGCACTGTTACATTAAAACACTGATTAACCAAACTACTAATGAATGTTATCCATTGATGGCCTCAACCACTGATGAAGACTGAGCAGTGCTTTCATTAAGGTTGATCAGGCCTTTGAGTAACAATAGTTCTTTGACTTCAACAGATGATAGGTCTTCAACAGACTTTAGAGTTCAACAGTTCTTTGTATATAGCAGACTTTGAGCATCAACAGACTTTAGAGATCATCAGATCTTGGATGCCACTACCATTGGAGGGAAAAGGAATTCAAAGCACTGTTATTAGGATCAGTTGTTGGAGAACCAGGTTTGGCTTTGTATCATCTGTTCTTCAAGAAGGATCACATGAGCTAACAATCTCCCCCTAGAACAGATGATGCCAGAACACTTCATTATTCTGATCTTTATACCCTCATCAACAGTTCCTGGATTTTCCCTTTGAATTGGAGTTCAAAATCCAAAGAATCTGTGTCTTCTTCATCCCTGTGTAGTTGAAGGTTCAGTAATTCTTGAAGGTCACCTGCATTCAGACCATATGCAACCTTCCTTGACAGCTTTTCAACACTACCATCAGACCTGATCAGAGTCAATACGTGGGTATCTTTTTCAGACTTTCACTTTAGTAGTTTTGGATCTGATGGCTTTTTAGGGATAATATTTATTTGAGATGAGTTTGGGGATTGAGGTTTGCTTGCCAGTTTTTTGATTGTTTCAGTTATTTGAGCAGCAAGTTGGTTAGCAGCATACTCTAGTCCATATAGAAGTTGGTTTCTGAAGGCCTCTTTTCTGTGTTCAGCATACCTCTTTTCATCTTCCTCGTCAATCTGCTTCTGTCTTTTTAGTTGATTCAACGCACTGATGGGTAAAGCAGATGATGAGAACAACTTTTTAAGGGCATGGGTCTGTTGAGGCTTATTAGCAGTTGTTTCAGTGTATACTGGTTTTTGAGGAATAATTGGATCTGCCTTTCTGAGCTCTTCTAACCTTTTATATGTTTCATCAACATTCTTCTTAGACCATCTTGCAATTGATCTAGCAGGCCCATATCCAACTGCAACAATCTCTGCTCTCTTTCTTTTGTACTTCAATGCATCATCTACATCAACCTTCTTGAATCTATTCCAGTTGGGTGTAGATTTCTTCATTTGAGGATCTTTCTTCCTCATTTCAATTCTGTTTACCTCTTCTTTGAGAGCTTCTAAAGGCCAGTCTTTGAATTGAGACTTGTTGGCTTTGTAGGGTTTGTCTTTCATGATGAGATCCAAGTAGTGAACCCTTAGTTCCTCTTAAAGTTCAGTAGTTGGTGGTAACTCAGGCATGGATTTACTCAAGTCTCTAGCAAAGTCTTCCAGTTTCCTGACTTTGCTAAGCCCATATTGATAGAGACTTTGGTATCTCCTATCACCTAACCCTTTACTCTCTTCTTTGGTTATACTTTGAGCTTGGTTGTCTTTCAACTTTAAGTATTCATCTATATTTTGACGTGTTCTGAAGCCATACAGAGATGGGAATGTTCTTTTGGATGGATCCTCTATTTTGTAGAACTGTTCCATTTCAGATTGGACTGTGATCAGTTTAAGAGGATATTGAGTTTCCAAGGGAATGATTCGTGGGATGTAACCAGTGGGTGGTTGTATGATTGGGTTAGTTTTTGGTGATGAGGGTGGAATGAATGATGTAGCAGGAACAGATGATATAGGGATTGGTGCCGGTATTTCTTTTTCTTCTTCAAGCACCACAAACTTCCTTTTTCTAGCATAGGAAAACTTTTGAGGAGGAGGAGTTTTTGATGGATAGGGTGGTTTAGGTGAAAAGGTTGACTGTGAGGGAAATCTTCGGGATGTTGGTGGTAATTTTGTTGGTGGTGGAGAATCAGAGTGAGTGGCAATAGTGGATTAGCTAACAACTGCTGAAACCACTGGTGTGTCAACAGCTGTTGCCTTAATATCTGTTGATGCTTTTGATGCATCAGCATCT
This sequence comes from Helianthus tuberosus, assembly GCA_030545235.1. Classification (NCBI taxonomy): domain Eukaryota; kingdom Viridiplantae; phylum Streptophyta; class Magnoliopsida; order Asterales; family Asteraceae; genus Helianthus; species Helianthus tuberosus. Next base: position 16,991,168 of record CM060375.1, on the reverse strand, counting down.
GTTGGTTTGATGGTGGATGGTGGTGGTGATGAAGCTGTTTTCTGCTTCTTTTGAGGTGGTTTTTGAGGTGAAGCTTTAGGTTTAGTTGCAGAAGTTGTTGGCTTTTTAGAAGTAGTTCTTTTGGGGAATGTGGCAAGTGGTGGTCTGTTGTTTCTGAAGGATTTTCTTCAATCTTAAATACCAATGTTTTATGTTTTGTTTTCCCATTTCATCTTTTTCTCCTGTTCCTACTACCAAAAATCTGCTTTGCTTTCTCTTCTACTTTGACAAAATCTCATCATCTGTCTGTTTATTTAGGGTCTCATTAACTCCCTTTTTGTTTCCAGCATCAGATTTTGCAGAAGTGTCTTTAGCAGGTTCTGGATTTTGTTTTGGTTGATCCTTTGGTTTAGCTTTGGGGTCAACATCCAGTTTCCTCAAGGAATCTTTCTCCCCCTTTTTGGCAGCGTCATCTTGATCATCTTTTTCAAACACAGGAGCAGGGGAGGTGCTAGTTAACTTTACAAGGGATTCTTTGATGCCTTTGATATCTTCCTGGGTATCCTTGTACCTTGCTTCAACCATAACTCTGATCAATTCCATGTGTGAGTTATGTTGATGTTCAGCCAATTCCCTTTGAGCTGCTAAGATTGGTTGCACAGAGTTCCAAAGCTCCTGGGATAGTTGCTGAGGACTAGGCTGACTTTTGGAAGCATCCACCAACTGCTTCATCAGATCTTTCATTTCACCAATAGTTGTGTCAATAGATGACATGCTTTCCATCAAATCCTTGTATTTTAATTCATCACCTAATTTAATAGGATCATCTGAATTCCCAATAGATGTGGTTGTATCTGCTTTTGTGACAGGAGTAGACTCCAAACCATCATTAGCAGATGCCCCTTTTTCTTGGTTCTGGGGACTTCCCTCTGCATTAGTCGTTGCCATGGTAGCCACAGTAGTAGTAATTGCCTTCAAGGGAGTCTTAGAAATGAAACTACTGTCCAAATGTAAATCACTGGATTTGGCATTTGTAGTAGCTGCTCCACTTAAACTACCAACAAGAATTTCATGAAATTCAAGTGTTGTAGCCTCCTCAACTATTTGTGGGTTAGCTAATTGAATAGGTTAAGACATAGCTATTGTTGAAGTTATACTCTCAGTAATGTGTTGGTGAGAGGGGCTGCTTATTTTCTGAGTGTCAATAGCTTCAAACAGTGGTATAAAGGTTGGTGGAATAGGAGATGTAGGAATTGGTGTAGAAAGAGACATTGCCCCGGGAGAAGGGCTTTCGAGGATACTCACAAATGAGGGTATGGCATCGTATTGTGGTGTCCCTGTGCTTGCAACATGTTCCTTTTGTGAGGAATCATGAGGAGGTAGGTATTCAGGTTGAGATCTTTCCACTAGTTGTGAAGAAGTAGCAACAATGGTTTCTAGTGACATTGGTGCTGTCACATGGTTAACCTCTGGGATCTCATCTTCCAGAGGACCCTTATTTGTGGGTTTGGTGGGCTTTTTGGATTTGGATTTGGTCTTTTTGGATGTTGATGGTGGGGGTTTCACAGCAGTGGTTATGGTGCTGTGATCACTATGAGCAGTGGGCTCAGCATCAGAAGTTTGAGGAGCAGATGTGGATTCATCTAAAATTTGCCCAGACTTCTTTGCTTTTGTTTTAGAAACATTTGACTCTTTGTCCGTTAGGCGAGTAAAAGTTTCAGAAGAAAGACTGTTCATTTTGAAAGATGTTCCTTGCTCAAAAGCTTTTTATGGAACATGTTTTTGCAAAATAATAGCTCAAAAATCTTGGGAACAAGAGAAAAGCAGAATTCTTCCCATTTATAATGTTTTTCAAATTATTAACCAAATCTGTAAACAGGGCTTGGGAGTAGTTAAAATCAGTTTTTGTCATAATTGCATATCCCAAGTACTGAATTTTCAAAGGAATTTCATTAAAAGCAGTGGTTTTATTTGAAAGACAAGTTAACAGGGTATGGAACATGAACTTCATAGGTAGTGGAAAATTTGGTTTAAACATGGTAGCTTTAGTCAACTGTCCATCATAACCCCTTTCAATCAAGTCTGTTTGAAATTCATTTTTTGGGAAAGAAGTTTTACCTGCCCAGTCATTCATCTGAAATGTTTCTAAAATGGTAGTGGGGGTAATGGCAACTAATACACCTCCAATTTTTGAAGTAATACCAAATGGCTCACCCTTTTGTTCTTCAATTTCGGAATTTGGCCAGAAATCTCTTAGGGTGTCTTGGTAGATAGGTGTATCAGCTGTGATTAGTGTTTTATATTTTGAGGTTGACAAGATGTCAATTATTGAGTGAAAGTCGGTATTTTTGTTGGTTTTCTCAAAGGTACAGAGGTAGTTATGAGGGTGTTTAATGATTAGAGCCATGATCGGAACTTAGAGATTGCGAATGGTTGACACCCTCCTGATGTAGACTTCCTGGTGGTGTTGCATCCAGCAAAATCACTGTCTGAATGTCACCTCCCGATATTTTCACGTAATCCACTGGGCCCGGTGGGGAGTATCATACCGTAGTTGTTATTATCATTGTCAATTAAACACAGTTATAGCACAGCGGAAGGCTTGAATGGTAAATTACTATTACAAACCGATTTTTCAAAGTACGAATACAAGAATATACTGACGGTTGTACAAGATAGGATCCACAGGCGGATCTAAATAAAATATAAAACAAGTTCAACAGACTTAAGGCATCACGAACTCGCAAGATCCTCTAATTAACGCCCAATAGCTCCCAGCCTATTACATGTAGTACCTGTCACTTAGTGTTTTTGAAAATACGTCAATTTACAGTGGTAAATACAATTAACCGACTCTTTTAAAAAGTGTTTAATAAAATTGGTTTAGGTGCACAAGGCACAAAATCTTCTATAACTTGGGACAATTATATTTATAATCTTGTGTACAGATTTACATGTTTGTCATACATTTAAGGCCCGGTATAGAAGGCGAGACATGACTAACCGGCACACCACTAATATAAACCCACAAGGAGTTATCCCCAACAATGTGGGTATATCGTTTTACATACGCAACTGTCAGGTGTATGCCTACACCTCGTGCTTAAGTCATTGCCATTTGCAATTAAATGAGCCGAGGATATCCAGGACATGGTCGTATTAACCCCCAATGTTTGTGTTATCAAACAAAACGGATTAAAACGAGTTATGCTGATTTATTAATCACAATCTGACTAAATGATCCCAAACCCGACCATGCGGTAATATTTTACCATATCCCAAGCCCGTATAAGGAAAAATAAGTTAAAAGTATTTACCTGAGTTTTCTAAATGCAAGATTTATCTACTCAGCCGTATAATGTACTTAGACTCGTGAAGGTAACTTTTACCAGGGCTCCTAAATCTTGAACAAAGGTTTTATTAACCTATTAGAATACTAACGGGTCTTATTTAAGTTGTAGACTTAGACTGGTTAGTTTAAAGAAGGATTTACGGTATGAAACGATAGATAAAGCGATGACCGGAATGGAATGTAATTAGACCCAACAAGTATGGAGACTTGTATCATATGGGCAAACTAAATACATTCTGGATTTTGAAGTTCAAATGATAAGGTTAAACCCGTTTTGGTTAATTTATGCAAACTAGTTACATAAACCGAACCGGATGCGTATAAGCATAAACGGGTAACCGGATGAGCCATATAAAAGTTTCATATGTTATTATGTTTAAAATATGTTATGATATCAGTAGATATCAGCAAGTATGCCCATAAAGATTTTAAAACCGAATTTAGCCTCATAATGGCATTTTGGTTATTTTAAAGTTTATAAAAGGGGTTTAGAGCATCCAAAATAAGGAAACACAAAAACGTATAAAAACATGCCTAGTCAGCCGACACATCATAAAAACACTCATTCTTCAAAAACACTAAAAACTAACTCAATAAGAAAAACAAAAAGCACTGCTACATCATTATCTTTTTCTTATTTTTAGTCATTAATTTATTACCCTCTTCATATATTTTATAAAAGAAAGTTAACATGATCCACCACTTATTCTCTCTCCATAATATATTTATATGTTTATAGTACATAAGGGCCCACAAAAAATTGGTTTTCAACGTTTTTGTAGAAGAACTAATGGCCAAATACACAACCAAAAAACATATGCCACAATAATAAGAATGACAAAAAAATGCCACATAGGCAGAAAAAATGGATAAAAACCCCTTATTGGGGATGCTCTTATATGCAAACTGAAGTTCTGGTCATAATATTCTATAAAAACATTTAATTTATGTTATTATAACAGTAATATATCATACATATGTGTGGTTTATGATTTATGGCCAAACTATGCACCGTAGGTGCATTTTGGTCATTTCACACATAGTTTAAAGGGCTTATTTGGGATTCTGAGTTCATGACTCCTACATACTGTAAAAGTATTAAAAATGGTTTATAAATTCAGTAGGTAATAAGTCTTGGGGGCTAAATATGGTTTAAAACCATACTATGCACCTATTTAGCGTAAAAATCGACAAATGACGATTATTTCGATGTTTAGTAACTTCGGAGGTTATGACTAGCTTTGAATGGTCGAAATATTTTATTTATCAAAACTTATCAGTAACAAAAAGGTTTTTTCATGTCAATTATATTTAAAAGCCAATTTATGTGTGAAAAGGGCATTATCGTCATTTACTAACTTCATGCAAGAATTCTAAGTTAAACTCAGAATATAATCTGTTTAAATATCCCAAATAATTCCAAATATGATATAATATCAGTAAGTAGTGAGTTTTTATGTTTAATTATGTTAAAAACTCATTTTATGTGGAAAAGGGTATTTTAGTCCCTTTAAAGGTTATATTTTGATTATTTAAGCAAACTTAGTTTATGACTAGTTTATAAATGTTAAAATATTTTAAACATGTTAACGTATCAGAATGTAATTTATTTTCATGCTTAATTATGTTTAAAATCTCATTTTTGAATAAAAGGGCATAATAGTCAATATTAAGCATAATAATGGAATCAAGTAAATAAACTCAGATTACTAGGTGACCATGTAATGTAACCTCAGAGGGTTATACTATGATATAATATGGTCACAAAGGAACCTTAATATATAAAGGAACTTAGCTAATTCGGTTGCAAACCGAGTCTAGACTTAGAATTGTCGGGTTGAACATGTTTAGATATGTTCTACTAATGTTTACCAAGTTATTAAAGTGATAAAACATATTTTATAACTTCCATATTATAAGGTTTGCTTTTATTTAAAAACTGACCTGTTTGACTTTTTATGTTAATTACTTTGAGCTAACAATTAACTAAGTAAACGTGGTAATTAGGAGGCGCCCTTTTGAGGGATTAACACCTACCCAATTACAATCACGTAGTCATATTCACCTCGAACAATGGCTGGACAGTTTAGGTCTAAACCGAAAGTCAAAGCCAATTTGTGGCAACTTTGACTTTCGGCTTTTAAATGCATAAAAACCAAACTAGAGTGGCTAAGGACACTTACAACAGGTCCTAGCTTGAAAACTTAACTAAGGTGGAGCTTCCTTTTGATCAGGAACCTCAAAGAAGAAGTAGAGAAGTAATTTTTGAAGGTGCAAGTTCAAATGGCCAAGTGAAGGCTCTATTTATAGTGAAACAAGGATCCTTAAGATCAATCCAGGAGTTATGTGATGCTCTCAGATGTTTCCAAGTGTCCAAGAGGTTTTTAGAAACCACTAGCATGCTCCTTGTTTCGAAATCAGGCTGCATGGTGGTTTGATTAGGGCTCAAGGCTGCAAGACATGTAGCTGTCCAGGTTTCTGCTGTCACATCCCCGACCACGTAGAACACCAAAACGTGGCGGAAAACGTCGGGGAGTGTTGTAACAGAATCATTGTTTCATAACACATGGAAATTGAAATATTGTTTTATTGATTAAAGAGTTACAATGTCTTGACAATCAAAGAAACATAACATAAATAACTAGTCTTGCATCTTTTATTGTCGCTAAGGCCCAAGTCCGCCTAAGTGTATCTTGATAAATCCTATGCATCATATCCTGAAACACATGTGAAAATAGGTACGTCAGCATAAAAATGCCTGTGAGATACATAGGTTTATGAAAATAGGATTCATGACTTATTGTTTGAGAAAATGTTTAGTCATGAACCTTGTAATTTGCTTTGTCTTGTAAATCATTTGAAAAGTGATAAATAAACCAAATGTTATATATGTATAAAAGAATAATACATGGTTAAGTGAATAACCATGTGAAATGAGTTTGTATAAGTTAAGTTGTTTGTAAAACAATGTATTGTGAAAAGTATGTTATTTGTATAAAATGTTATATGTCCAAATTGAAATGATTCAAATAACGCTACGTTATGTAATACCATACAATCACTTATATATAGGAAGTACCAGCGGCGTATCCACCATGCTTGTATCATATTACACACGCCTCGTTACTTAAATCACTTACTCAAACCAAACCACCAATGTAAGATGTCTATGTTTAAACAAATTGCCAAATGTATTGAATAATATGTCAAAATGTTTATGTCAAGATGTAAATCATGCAATGTATAACCAATGTCGAAAATGTTTATGTGTCAAATGTAAATCATGTAATGTGTAACCAAAAATGATATGTATGGCTAGTGAAATGCATCAACTAAACCATAGGTAAAATGCACAAAACGAAGTATTGAAGTAAAACTTGGTTTAAATCAAAGTTATGTTCTGTGGAAATGCATGCTATACTGATACAAATATCTATGCGGTATTGTGAAAATGCATACATCCAAGCCTTGAGACTGTGGCGATAAACCCTTAAACAAATTAAAGGTTTATCTTGTTGTAAATGTATATCGAATTCGGTCATTCCTTTCATCCCCACCTACCCAGGATGTCCGGAAAGGGAGTTGTCAATTCCTATGGTACCACTACCTACTAACGAACGGCGTGATCGGTGTTAATGAATGTATTGTTCCATTTATACAAACCAAATATCATATCAAAATGTAAGCATGTGATGAAAACAAATGTACTAAGTATGCAATAGATGAACATACATAGCATGTGATGTGATGTGAAACGATGTACTAAGTATGAACTAAATGGACATACATAGCATAAAATGTAATGTAAAACGATGTACTAAGTATGAACTAAATGGACATACATAGCATAAAATGTAATGTAAAACGATGTACTAAGTATGAACTAAATGGACATACATAGCATAAAATGTAAAACGATGTACTAAGTACGCACACAATGGGCATACATAGCATGAAATGTAATGAAATCATGTACTATAATGTACTAACGAACATAGCAGGTATATGATGTGAAAACATGGAAAGCATGAAAGTAACAAGTAGGCACATGTGTTCCACCCCAAAATGTTTGGAAAACAGTAAAAGAGGGGTCTATGTACTCACTTGAGATTGCTCAGAAGTCCTAAGATAACCACCAAGCAATGCTAGAGATCGCGGATATCAAACGGCACCTAATATAGGTAACTACATTAATAAACCGGACCTATAATCGGAAGATCGGGTAGCATGAGGGTTTGTAAACCAAATGAGTGTAGGAACTCATGTAACATGGTTTAACAAAACCTACATACTAAATGAAACCTAACATAAGTGCTTACGACCCATTACGACCCGTTTAGGTAGCTTATGCTACTTTAACGCGTCGTTTGAGTGAAACGCGTTCGGACCGCTTAACTAGTCCTATGACAAGTAAAATATGCCTTAACATATCTAATATTTTTACCAAAACAGTTTAGATACCAAAATTTATGTTACATATGCTTAAAATGAATTTTGGCGTCAAAAGGGCATTTTGGTAATTTACCTAAGGCATATAAACTACCTATCATATAACTACTTAAACGAAGCGACCATAAGGTATAACCTCGGAAGGTTATTCCCTATATGCTATGGTCACCTAATGTGCTTGGTTAGATCCTAATGATCGACCAAACGGGTCGGGTTCGAAAGTATAAGCGATTGTTTAGATCGCTTACCTTACGACCCTATACAAGCACTAAACTAAAAGTGACGAGCTAAGCATGTTAAAACATGCTTAACTAAGTTTAGAAACAGGTTTGGTATCAAAACAAACGGTTTTGATACCCATAAGTAGTTTGGTTACAAAATACGCAAGAATACGTATTCTGACCGAAACTACGGCTCGGTACTGAGCCTAGATAACGTGGTAATCAGTAGGTATAGTCACTGGGGACTATAACCATCGTGATTACGCTCACGTTATGAAGTTCAAACGAACTTCGCATTGACCATAAACTGGTCAACGCAGAAAGTTAAACAAAGTTTGACTTTCGGACTCGAAAAACAATAAAAGGACGAAGGAACACTTACAAAGGGTCCCAGCAAGCAATCTAGACCCAAATAGTTCAGGTATGAAGCAAAGGCTTCAACTTAGAACACTTTACATCAGATTTTGTGAGGAATGAGTGAAGGTGGGGGTGGGTATTTATAGTAAATGGACAACCGTTAGGATCATTTCTTGGAAAAGGGGGCACGATCTAAGCCGTACACTTGTTGGAAAGTTGTGGTAACTCATTTGCCATCCACCATAAGAGTTTGACACTTGGAACTTGGCCTTTGGAGAGTGTTAAGGGCTGTTAACAGCTGAAAAAAAACGTTTTGCTGCATATGGCCCCTATTTACGGACCTAGTTTGGCAGATTTACAGTTTCAGTCCCTGCAACCTCAAAACTTGGTTTTCGATGCGTTTTTTTGACACGTTTAAGCCCCCGTTAACCCCATTTCAAAGATCTAAAATGAAGTTAAAGTATAGGGAACTTAAAATGTGTTCAAAAATATCTCGGGTGTCGGTTCGTTTAGCCGTACGGTTACGTTGTTCGGTTAATTACGACGGAATGCGCATAAGAATGAAAAATGATCCAAATGGCGTGACGAATGGATTTTTCTTATGCCAAACACTAAAATAAAATATTTTAGTGCTTACATAAATTTTTGGATGTCCGGATGTATTCAGAACGTAAGTTATGCGCGAAAATGCAAACTTGTGCACTTTTTGACGCTTTTAGTCCCTGAATGACCCCAAAAGTTTATTTTAGCATACCGAACCTCTCAAAGCCTATTTCTAAGCTATTTAAAGGATATTTATGGTATGTTTAACTTATGGCCATGATCCGGAATGTCTGTTATAGTTCAAATTGGCATACTTTCGCAGTTTGTCAACTTTAGTCCCTGTAAGCGTATTAACTTGATTTTGCCATACCAAAGCCTTCAAAACTTATTTCTAAGTTATGTATAGGTTATTTAAGGTATGTTAAGCCTATGTCACTATTCCGGAGTGTTTGTTGCATTAAACCGGTTATATTTACGCGTCAGTGCGCGTATAACCTTCCAGAAAATGATTGAGAGTTTGAAATTGAACAAAAATTGATATGTGCAAATGGTACACATATTTTTACAAATCCCAAGTATGAAATACAATATTTCATTGGTTTGGTATTTGTTTGATGGTCGCAGTGACCCAGGTGTCACATCTGCCACTGGGAACTTTCACGCGGCCCGTGAACGAATCAAGGGAGAGTATTCGGGGCCCACGATTCTCCCTTCTTCCGGTTAAACAGGTTTCATAATTGGCAGTTTCAGTCCCTGGTCCTTTTTTTACTTCATATAAGTTTCATTTTAATCATAATTGGCCCCTATAGTTAGTTTTTAAGTATCTTGGGATTTATAACAAACATCGTTAGGCTCTCGTTCAGTTAAGAGATCATCCGAAGGCACTAGTTTCTCTCGTTGACGCTTTTAACCCTTTTTCTTGAGATTTTACACAACTTATAATGTAACGATATCGGAACCCTACATAATTAATATCAAGCATTCTCGGAAGTATAATTGGACATTATGAAGTTCCGGGTTTGTTAAAAGGTCACTCAGAGGTAAACATTAACATGTTGACACGTTTAACCCCCTTCGTCTTATAAACTTTCATTTGTTTTTCACAAATGGCTTCTCAGGCCCAATAATTTACTCGTTTGAGAATATGAACATCGTGTAAGGTCATTTAGAGGCATCATTTTAGCATGCTGACCCATTTCGTCCCTCCGCATACATCTTTTCACTGTTTGTCAACTTTAGTCCTTCAAAGTCAACTTATTACATGTTTAGGGTTTATGACACGTGTCTTCACATTATTGGACATGATTTTACGAGGTGTTACATCCTCACCCCCTTAAAAAAATCTCGACCTCGAGATTTACTGAAACAAATGAATGTACTTTTGTCGCATAGTGGACTCAACCTCCCACGTATATTCTAGGCCTCTACGGGCATCCCATTTCACCTTCACAATTGGTACATGTTTCCTTTGAAGCTTTTTAACATGTCGATCCTCGATCGATATAGGGTTTTCAACAATTCTCAGGCTTTCATCTATCTGCACGTCTTTATGAGATATTGCTAGCGATTCATCAGCTAGACATTTCTTTAAATTGCATATGTGGAACACATTGTGAATTCCTATAAGCTCCTCAGGTAAGTTTAGCTTATAGGCTATACTACCAACACATTCGATTATCTTGAATGGTCCAATGTATCTTGGGCTTAACTTGCCCTTTTTACCAAAATGCATCACTCCTTTCCAAGGTGATACTTTTAGTAACACTTTATCTCCTACCTCGAATTTTAGAGGTTTACGCCTTTTGTCTACGTAGCTCTTCTGCCTGTCTCCGGCAGCTTTTAGACGATCATGGATTTGAACAATCTTATCCGTCATTTCAAGGACTATCTCAGGTCCTGATAGCTGGGCTTCCCTAACTTCTGCCCAGCAGACGGGTGTTCTGCATTTTCTTCCATATAAAGCCTCAAAAGGTGCAACTTGAATGCTCGTATGGTAACTGTTATTGTAGGAGAACTCAATCAGGGGAAGATGATCATCCCAACCTCCACCTAAATCAATAACACATGCACGAAGCATGTCTTCAAGTGTTTGAATTGTACGCTCACTTTGTCCATCCGTCTGAGGGTGGTAAGCAGTAATGAAACTCAAATGAGTGCCTAAGGATTGTTGGAAACTTTTCCAAAAATGAGAAGTGTATCTTGCATCTCTATCAGATACAATAGATACTGGCACTCCATGTAGTGATACAATCTTGTCCACATATAATTGTGCTAGTTTATCGGAGCTATGAGTCTCCTTGATGGGTAAGAAATGAGCCTACTTAGTCAGTCTGTCAATTATGACCCATATTTTATCATTTCCATGTCTTGTCTTTGGTAACTTGGTGATAAAATCCATGGTTACCATCTCCCACTTCCACGTGGGAAGTTCTAGTTGTTGCAGTAAACCTGACGGCTTTTGATGTTTGGCTTTAACCTGTGAGCACATCAAACATAGCTATGTGTGTGGTTATGGATTTTTTTCAAGCCAATCTACCAATAGTTTGCCTTTAAATCTTGGTACATTTTGTCACCTCCAGGGTGAACTAAGTATTTGGAATTATGATCTTCCTGGAGGATTATATCTTTAAGTCCTCCATGAATTAGAACCCAGATTCGACCATTCAATCTGAGGATTCTATCATTCCCAGGTGGCAACTGATCAAACGTTGCACCTAATCTTTCTTCTGGAAAGTTAGCTTCTAATACGGCTTCTTTCTGTGCTGCTAACAGTTTTCATTTAAACTATTCTTAAGTTCTATACTCTTAGCATTAATCCGCATTGGTCTGACTCTTTCTTTTCTGCTTAATGCATCTGCGACCACATTCGCTTTTCCAGGATGATAGCGAATCTCACAATCATAATCGTTTAGTGTTTCCATCCAACGGCGTTTTCTCATGTTGAGATCTTTCTGGTTAAACAAGTGTTGGAGACTTTTGTGATCTGAGTATATCACACACTTAGTTCCATACAAATAATGTCTCCACAGCTTCAATGCAAATACAACGGCACCCAATTCTAAGTCATGGGTGGTGTAATTCTTTTCATGCACCTTCAGTTGTCGTGATGCGTAGGCAATCACCTTGCCTTTTTGCATAAGCACACAACCTATGCAAGTGTGCGAAGCATCACAGTAGACAACAAATTCTTCTATTCCTTCAGGCAATGTCAACACAGGAGCATTGCTCAACTTTTGTTCGAGGATCTCGAAAGACTCCTGCTGTTTAGGACCCCAGTCAAATTTTACATTCTTGCGGGTCAAAGTAGTTAGAGGTGCAGCTATCCTTGAAAAGTTTTCAATAAATCTTCTGTAATACCCTGCTAACCCCAAGAAGCTGTGAATTTCAGTAGGTGTTTTAGGTGCTTCCTAATTCATGATTGCTTCTATCTTAGAGGTATCCACTTGGATACCACGCTCACTACATGTCCAAGGAATTGGACTTCGCAAAGCCAGAATTCGCACTTGGAGATTTAGCGTAAAGCTTCTCCTATTGCAGAAGTTTTAGAATGCACCGGAGATGTTTCTCATGATTGGCTTGATTACGGGAATAAATAAGTATGTCATCGATGAAGACAATGACAAACTTATCCAGATACGGCTTGCAGACTCGATTCATGAGATCGATGAATGTTGCAGGTGCGTTAGTGAGCCCAAAAGGCATGACTAAGAACTCGTAGTGGCCATACCTTGTTCTAAACGTGGTCTTATGTACGTCCTCAGTTCTGACTTTTAGTTGGTGATACCCCCACCTTAGGTCAATATTTGAGAAGAAGCTTGCCCCTTGTAATTGATCAAACAAATCGTCGATCCTGGGCAATGGATAGCGGTTCTTGATTCTTACTTTGTTCAACTCGTGGTAATAAATGCACAAACGCATTGAAACATCCTTTTTCTTCAAAAATAGAATGGGTGCTCCCCAAGGTGACGAGCTGGATTGAATAAAACCTTTTTCCAAAAGTTCGTCTAATTGGGTTCTTAGTTCTTTCATTTCGGTTGGCGCTAAATGGTAAGGAGCTCGTGCAACTGGAGCTGCCCCTGGTATAATATCAATCCTGAACTCTACTTGCCTCTCGAGAGGTAATCCAGGTAGTTCTTCAGGAAAGACATCTTGGTATTCTGAGATGACTGGAATGTCTTCTATCTTGGGCTTCGGCACATCTACTGTCACCTGTGCCATGTAATTGACACAACCATTCTTCAAACATTTAGATGCCTTAAGCATAGATACTTGATCAGGCAATCCATAGTGTGTATCTCCTTGAATAGTGATTGATTCACCAGAAGGGGTTTTGATGTTAACTTGTTTCTTATCACAGGCAATTTGAGCTTGGTTAAATGATAACCAATCCATGCCTATAACTATATCAAACCCCGCCAATTTCATTGGTAGTAAAGACAATGGGATAGAATGATTCTTAATGGATATAAAACATCCATCAAGGATTGTCAAAGCAGTTTCTAAGGTACCGTCAGCTAGTTCTACCTCATATTTAATGTCTAGAGTTTTAATAGGCGGATTTAATAGTTTACTAAATTTATGTCTACAAAGGACTTATCTGCACCTTAATCAAATAAAACTCTAGCATAAATATCGTTTATGAGGAAAGTACCTGTTATAACATTGTCGTCTTGCACTGCCTCCCTGGCATTCATCTGAAACACTCTGGCATTTGTTTTCTAAGCCTCTTCAGGCTTCTTTGCATTTTTCGGGCAATTTGACTTGATATGCCCTTTTTTCATTGCAACCATAACAGGTTGCATTCTTCAAATCCTTGCACTCCAACGTCTTGTGCCCCTTTTTCTTGCAAATTCCACAGGGCTTGGCCTGTAGATCTATGGTGCATTTCCCAAAATGATTTCTTTTGCAATTCTTGCACAGGTGCTTTTCACCCGACTGGGTAGGGTTTTTCTAGAACCCAAAATTTCCTTTCTTTCTCTTATCTGAGTGGTGCGAGTTATCATCTTCTCTCTTTCTTTTCCCTTCATCTGTAGTCTTTAAAGACCCACTTCTGACGATATCCAATGTCAGGGATAGAGACAGATCCACAGCTGACCTGTAGGTGGTAGGCTTTGAAGCCTTGATATGTCCTTTTACCTCGGGAGCCAAACCACCTATGAAGCACGCTATCCGCTTTGGTTCAGGAGTTACCAAATAAGGCACCAATCTAGACATGGAGTTGAAACCAGTAACATATGCTCGACAATCTAGGTTCTTCATGACCAGAGTCAGGAAGTCAGCTTCAACTTTCTCCACTTCATGTTGCGGGTAGAAAGTTTCCTTCATCAATTCAACAAACTTAACCCATGATAGGTTGTAGAGCGGGATTTTCCCCTAGGCCTGTATTAGTTCCCTCCACCAAACTAGGGCATCACCTTTAAATGATTGGGATACAAATTTAACAACATCCTCCTTAGCACACCCACTAATGTCAACAACTGTCTCCATTTCATCAAGCCATTTCATATAATCTATGGCTCCTTTTTCACCAGTAAAGTCTCTTGGATTGCAAGAGATGAAGTACTTGTAGGAACAATTTTTGAAACGTGGTTCCTGGTCAACCACTATCTTCTTGGATGGTTGACTTTTTTGATTTGATGAATGTACAGATTCATCCTTCTTTGATGTATGCGGTTTGGAGTGGGACTTAGAATGGGACACAGGATGAGACTTGGAGCGAGTAGCACTCAACTCCCTGAATACTCAGCCCACAGCTTTAGTTACAGCAGTATCTATCATAGCCTGCAAATCGGCGCCTGTTATGTTCAGCCTCGTGTCATTATTCCCTTCATTTGGGTGGCTATATGCCTCATCCGAGTTAGCCATGAAGAAGCTTAAATGCTATATATCAAGTAACAGTAACTTATTTAGTGGTCGTATACTGAATCATCATCTTTGATGATTAACTAACCATGGTATAAATAAACCACATATGTTAATATGTTTAATCATTTTTGAAGAATGTTTATTTGAACTTTTATTACAGTTAGCCTAGGTTATAAAACCATCAAGGTATTTAAATGGCACAAAAAGGCCTTGTCACTTGGACAATTTAAATTATAATCCATGATCTTATTGGATCGAGGGTATTAAGGTTTGAACATAGTTCTTCACCTTTTGACAGAGAGTCATAGACTACTTCTGTTGTTGTTATGAAAACGGTATAGCTTGGCCCGTAGGCAAAACAATAACATCACCAATGGATGTTTTAATATGACCATCTTCTTTGACGATATCAGCCATGATTCACATTGATCATTTAGGCTATATAAAGACTTGGAAGAATCCAAGTATTTTGGTGACTAGTGTGGTTTCTCAAGCCACTTTGTCAGGAGTGTTAACATGTTCTTGGATGTTAACAAAGATTTATTATCTTAAGAGGGTTCTACCATCATAGCCATGTTCATATTGACATATAGGCTAGGTTATACCATTAAGAAGGTCTTTTGGAATTTTATTTGGCAGATCAATTAGAAATTGAAATGATTGTTTGGGCATTGATGTAATGTATATATTTGTATAATAACAACGTAAATTCCAAAAGAAAATTCTCACTAATAGTACTAAGGTTTATAAAAAATGCCCTAAACGGGTCTTTTTAAATAAAATAAATTGCCCATGCAGGGACTAAAAGAGAAACGAGTCCTCGCAGGGACTAATACTTAAGAGAAATGTCCACGTAGGGACTAATACTTAAAAGAAATGTCCACGCAGGGACTAATAATTAAAAGAAATGTCCATGCAGGGACTTAATTTAAATGATAATTACAAAATAAAAGTAAGGGTCTTCAGTCTTCATTCTTCTTTCCCTTGATAAATTTTTCAAGACCCTTAAGAAACTTATGGGTCTTTCTTTCACGTCTTTCCACCCTACGTTCAACCTCTTGCACCCTTTGCAAGATTTCTTGTTGTTGTTGTTGTTGTTGGGGTGGATGTTGAGGTTGTGGCTGGGGTTGAGGTTGTGGGTATTGATACCCATAACCAGGATACCCAGTTGGGTATGCAGGTGGGAAAGGTGAAGGATAGAGAGTGTTATAGTTGACTGCCTCAACTTATGGGTCGTAGGCAGGTGGTTGGTAGTTATAACCTGTAGGAGCTTGTGGCTCGAACGGGTTATACCCAGTTGTATCTAGGTAAGCAGGAATTGGGTTTTCAAAACCCATTGGAGGTGGTGATGGTGCAAAAGTGGCCGGAGTAATGTCGATTTCCGGCATAGTGTTTGAAGGTCCACCCATTTATGGATCTTCAAAAATGGGAGGGTAGTTGCTAGAAGCTTGAGGGGTGCTTAAGCGTGGACCCCCTCGCATGGACATACTTGCGTTTCTCCTCTGCCTTGGTGGTTCTGGTGGTGGTGGAGGTTGTTCTTGTGCTGGTGGTGGTGGCGGCGGTGGCATGACCGTTTGAAAGTACAGCTCCTCAGAGGGAGTCCGCTGTGGTGGTGTGTTGTGGTGAGAGGGAGTGTATTCAAATTTCCACTGCCCAAACCATTCTTGATATTCATCGGGACCTCGATAAGGAGATCCCGTAAAGGAAGAACCACTTGAAATTTCAATGGGATGCGTGGGCATCCCAGATGGCGGCATTGCTAGATCTAGATCTTCGTCCACATCCATGTCTTCAGGGAAGTGATCCTCTGGACCCAACAGGTTATGACCTGCTGGTGCATTGATAAAATCATTAGGTTCGAAGTGACCCTAGGAATGTGAGTGATGAGAAGAATGATGGGAGGAATGTTGGGAATGGTGTGAATGCAGCGAATGCTGCGAATGGTGGGAGTTTTGGGGTTCATCTGGTTGCTGAGGCCCAAAAGAATGATAGTAGGAGGGCGAAGTGCTAAGTGAGATAGATCATCTTGCGGGCTCAAGAGAATGTCTCCAATCGTCGTAAGGATCAGAGCTAAATGATGAGAAGCCCCTGCGTGGCTATGCATTCCTCCTCTCATTGGTCCTTTTTCCTCTCCCCCTCTAACTCATGGCAGCATTTTTTTTATATGTGAACCTGTCAAAAGCAAGAAAACAATACATATAAACTAAATAAGATTAAGATTAACCCAAGGTCATTTGCCTAGACTCGGAAGTCTGAGGAATGTGCTACTGTGTCATTGAGATTAAACACAAAAGGCTAGTGTTTAATTCACTCAATGTTGGCCCTGATACCAACCTGTCACACCCTGATATTTCCACGTAATCGGGTGGGCCCGGTGGGGAGTATCATGACGTAGTTGATATTATTATTGTCAATTAAACACAGTTATAGCACAGTGGAAGGATTGAAAGGTAAATTACTATTACAACCCGATTGTTCAAAGTACAAATAAAAGAATATACAGACAGTTGTACAAGATAGGATCCACAGGTGGATATAAATAAAATATAAAACAAGTTCAACAGACTTAAGGCATCACAGACTTGCAAGATCCTCTACTTAATGCCCAGTAGCCCCCAGCCTATTACGTGAAGTATTTGTCACTTAGTCTTTTTGAAAATACGTCAGTTTACACTGGTAAATACAATTAACCGACTCTTTTCAAAAGTGTTTAAGAAAATTGGTTTAGGTGCACAAGGCACAAAATCTTCTATAACTTGGGACAATTATATTTATAATCTTGTATAGAGATTTACATGTTTGTCAAACATTTAGGGCCCGGTATAGAAGCCGAGACCTGATTAACCGACACACCACTAATATAAACCCACAAGGAGTTGTCCCCAACAATGGGGGTTTATCTTTTTACATACGCAACTGTCAGGTGTTTGCCTACACCCCGTGCTTAAGTCGTGGCTATATGCAATTAAATGAGACGAGGATATCCGAGACACGGTCGTATTAACCCCCAATGTTTATGTTATCAAACAAAATGGATTAAAACGGGTTATGCAGATTTATTAATCACAATCCGACTAAATGATCCCATACCCGACCAAGCGGTAATATTTTACCGTATCCCAAGCCCCTATAAGGGAAAATAAATTAAAAGTATTTACCTGAGTTTTCTAAATGCAAGATTTATCTACTTAGCTGTATAATGTACTTAGACTCGTGAAGGTAGCTTTTACCGGGGCTCATTAATCTGGAACGAAGGTTTTAGTAACCTATTAGAATAATAACGGGTCTTATTTAAGTTGTAGACTTAGACTGGTTAGTTTAAAGAAGGATTTACGATATGAAACGCTAGATTAAGCGATGACCGGAATGGAATGTAATATAGACCCAACAAGTATGGAGACTTTTGTTATATGGGCAAACTAAATGCATTATGGATTTTGAAGTTCAAATGATAAGGTTAAACCCATTTTAGTTAATTTATGCAAACTAGTTACATAAACCGAACCGGATGCGTATAAGCATAAATGGGTAACCGAATGAGCCATATACAAGTTCCATATGTTATTATGCTTAAAATATGTTATGATATTAGTAGGATATCTGCAAGTATGCCCATAAAGATTTTAAAACCGAATTTAGCCTCATAAGGGCATTTTGGTCATTTTAAAGTTTATAAAAGGGGATTATATGCAAACTAAAGTTCTGGTCATAAATATTCTGTAAAAAACATTTAATTTATGTTATTATAACAGTAAGATATTATACATATGTGTGGTTTATGATTTATGACCAAACTATGCACCGTAGGGGCATTTTGGTCATTTCACACATAGTTTAAAGGGCTTATTTGGGATTCTGAGTTCATGACTCCTACCTATTGTGAAAATATTAAAAATGGTTTATAAATTCAGTAGGTAATAAGTCTTGGGGGCTAAGTATGGTTTAAAACCATACTATGCACCTATTTAGCGTAAAAATCGACAAATGACGATTATTTTGATGTTCAGTAACTTCGGAGGTTATGACCAACTTTGAATGGTCAAAATATTTTATTTATCAGAACTTATCAGTAACCAAAAGGTTTTTGCATGTCAATTATATTTAAAAGCCAATTTATGTGTGAAAAGGGCATTATCGTCATTTACTAACTTCATGCAAGAATTCTAAGTTAAAATCAGAATATAATCTGTTTAAAAATCCCAAATAATTCCAAATATGATATAATATCAGTAAGTAGTGAGTTTTTATGTTTAATTATGTTAAAAACTCATTTTATGTGAAAAAAGGTATTTTAGTCCCTTTATAGCTTATATTTTGATTATTTAAGCAAACTTAGTTTATGACCAATTTTTAAATGTTAAAATATGTTAAACATGTTAACATATTAGAATGTAATTCATTTGGATGCTTAATTAGGTTTAAAATCTCATTTTTGAATAAAAGGGCATAATAGTCAATATTAAGCATAATAACGGAATCAAGTAAATAAACTTAGATTTCTGCAAGACATGCAGCTGTCCAGGTTTCTGCCATAGAGCACTTTCTCGCGGCCCGCGAACGAATCAAGGGAGAGTCTTCGCGGCCCGCGACTCTCCCTTCTTCCGGTTAAACAGGTTTCATAATTGGCAGTTTCAGTCCCTTGTCCTTTTTTTACTTCATATAAGTTTCATTTTAAGCATAATTGGCCCCTATAGTTAGTTTTGAAGTATCTTGGGATTTATAACAAACATCGTTAGGCTCTCTTTCTGTTAAGAGATCATCCGAAGGCACTAGTTTCTCTCGTTGACGCTTTTAACCCATTTTCTTGAGATTTTACACAACTTATAATGTAACGATATCGGAACCCTACGTAATTAACATCAAGCATTTTCGGAAGTATAATTGGACATTATGAAGTTGTGGGTTTGTTAAAAGGTCACTCAGAGGTAAAAATTAACATGTTGACACGTTTAACCCATTCGTCTTAAAAACTTTCGTTTGTTTTTTCACAAATGGCTTCTCACGCCCAATAATTTACTCGTTTGAGAATATGAACATCGCAGAGGCATAATTTTAGCATGTTGACAAATTTAGTCCCTCCGGATACATCTTTTCACTGTTTGTCAACTTTAGTCCTTCAAAATCAACTTATTATACGTTTAGGGTTTATGACACGTGTCTTCACATTATTGGACACGATTTTGCGAGGTGTTACACTGAATAACCTGAAAGCTTGACATTCCCATTAGTAGGATACCAGATACCAAGTGTGGGAGCACCTTTTATGTATCTGAATATTCTTTTCACAGCAATGAGATTATACTTTCTAGGTGTTGACTGGGATCTGGCGCAGACACATGTTGCAAACATGATATCTGGCCTTGATGCAGTGAGGTACAATAAAGACCCAATCGTGCTTCTTTAAAATGTTTGATCAACCAAGTCATCTCTTTCATCAGACATGGCAAGCTTTGTGGTTGCCATGGGTGTTCTACATGGTTTACAATCAATCATGTAAAAAAAATTTTAAAGATCTTTTACATATTTTCTTTGATGAATGAAAGTTCCATTTTGCAATTGCTTAACTTGAAGACCAAGAAAGCATTGGAGTTTACCCATGGCACCCATCTCAAACTCTGTTGTCATGAGTTGTCTAAACTTTTCACACATGGAATTACATGTGCTTCCAAAGATGATGTCATCAACATAGATTTGTACAATCATCAATTTTTTTCCTCTCCATTTTAAAAACAATGTTTATTCAATTTTACCTCTTGTAAAGCCTATGGAGATAAGAAAAGTGGAAAGAGTTTCGTACCAGGCCCTTGGTGCTTGTTTCAAGCTATATAAAGCTTTATTTAGCTTGTAGACATGATCAGGATAAAAAGGATCTTCAAAACCAGGAGGTTGGCAGACATATACCTCTTCCTGTATTTAGCCATATAGAAAAGCACACTTTATATCCATTTGATACACCTTGATGTTTTGGTTGACGGCAAAGGCTAAGAATAGTCTGATGGCTTCAAGTCTTGCTATAGGAGCAAAAGTCTCATCATAGTCTATGCCCTCTTCTTGTCTATAACCTTGAACCACAAGCCTGGCTTTGTTCTTGACAACAATGCCCCTTTCATCAGTTTTGTTCTTAAAGACCCACTTTGTGTCAATTGGACTTACATCATTTGGCAGTGGTACATGTTCCCATGCTTGTTGTCTTTTGAACTGTTGGAGCTCTTCTTTCAGTGCCTCTTGGTACTTGACTGGTTGATGGAGTGATAGAAAGCCTGCAAAAAGATAAATGTTTTGGCATTGACTACTTGTCAGAACCCCTTCATTGATGTTACCAATAATTTGATTAGATAGATGAGATTTAAGGAAGATTAGATCCCCCTTATATGGAACAATGGCATTGAGAGGTGAAGGCTGCATATGTGAATCATCTAAGCTAACATCTGTTGGCAATTTTGAAGAACCAACATCTATTTGGAATGGAGGTGGAGGAATAGGAGGAACGCGTGCGGCAAAATGTTGATTTTTGTCCACTGTTAAGGGATTTTTATCAACAGAGGTTGGAGATGATGAAATGGCAGAGTTTTGATCAACAACTGCTGATTCAGCTGTGTCGCCCTGCTTTTTCGTACTTTCCTCAATTAGAAAGATCGTCTTGTATTTCTATTTTTGGAAATCTTGTATTTTTGTAATCGTCTTTTCCGTTGTATCGTTGTAAAATCCGAGACTTGGAACATAAATAAAATTTGTATTTCTTTAAATTCATATTCTACATATTCATACATGTTCATATGTTTGGATTAATTATACATGTGATGCCTTAATTCGTAATTCTTGTACAATGCGTTAAACTTACCAATACTTGCCTTACATGCTTATTTCATACATATACAATACTTATTCTCGACATACATACTAATTCATACTTGTTTTATATTTATTTTTATGTTTTAGTTGCATATTATACCCTCACACTTTACCTTTTATACATAAAACAACTTAAAACACATTAAAACACTAATATATGAACAAAGTGTCAAATAACAAACAAATCCACCAGCCACACTGGCTCGTGGGCCGCGACCCCGACCCCCATACCTCTCGCGCCCCACCAGAGGCCCTGATCCGCAGAGTTGTTAATCAACATCGATTATTGGTCAAATTTGGGTGTGTTTAGGTGTGTTTCTTCCAATAAATGGCCACCTAACTTAACCTAATCACTCCTTATAAAACACAACCCATTCCCACACATTTTCCACTTTGCAAACACCTCACTTTCACTCTCAAACACTCTAAATTCAGCTGAGAATTCAGTAGCAAAGGCAGATTCGTTACAAGTTGCAAAAGTGAGTGTAACCTCACTTATCTTCCATCCTTTTCATTTCTTCTGGCTTCTTAGCACTTGGAACAACCTTAGGTATGTTTCCACAGGTTTTCCATGGAAAACCACGGATGGAACATCACCATAATAAGGTTAAAAGTGCAAGAAACTTTCTGTTTTGTACAAACACTTTGTTAAACATACTTAAACTTATGATTTCTTCATACATTCCTATGTCCTTATGCCACTAATCAAGAATATGATTATGTGTGTTTAAAAACAAGGTTGTAACATACAAATCCAGAGGTTTTAATCCTCTAAACTTTCTATTTTTACAAGGGTTTTAACCCACAAGTGATGAACAAGTCATGAACTTGTGTATGTGTGATTATATGGATAGCTTGGGATATCCTACTTACAATCCACACTGCACTTGATGTTTTTCTTCTTAGTTAGCGTGTATAATTCATTTCCGTAATAATCCATTCATGACCATCCTTGTTGTCTTATGACAACTTGTGCATTGGTGAATACAAAAGAGGTTTTAAAATGGAAGATTTATCTTCCTACCTCTATGCATGACTTCTATGATAATACTTTCAATATTATTGGACTAAACTTATAATATACTAAATAAAATATATGATATCCATAGTAACCGAACCCTTGAAGATAATCTAATGGTTATTCATCAAGTTACTAAGTTACATCACCTAAGTGATTAGTTCCTCGTTACGATTCTAATGGGCATTAAACCCATGAAATCATTCTAAAACCCTATGGGTTTTCATAGTGTCGAGAACGAGTGCTAAGTCAAAGTGATTATTTTCATGTATATTTACTTTGTTATACTTTTCATTCCAAATTCCTAATCCTCTTTATCATCCCAATACTCATACACCTACGTTTCCTCGTGTAGAAGGACTTGGTGTTTCATCCTCCAACAACCAACAAACTCCTCGCGGATTATCAAGTGAAAGCTTGCAAAACCGTGAGTACACTTGACCCGTTTTATTTAAAAACACTATGGGTTGTAACATGTTATTATACAAACTTTACTATCACACACATAAACATGCTTTATACTCTCAATCCTATATACATGCTACCTGTTTACTTAGGTTCATGTTATATTATACATGCTTTATGTCATTAACTTTGCTAATCCCTCAACTTAACATATATAGCACTATAGGAGTAGCACACCACCCATCGGGGTCTTGTTAAGTCTTTATTATTCTAAAACGGTCTCGTCACTTATGAGGCGAGGGATGCTAAATACTAGTGGATACTTGGGTTTGACATATTGTTATGTATGCTAATTACCTTGTTTACAAATTACCATGTGGATTCGAGAAAATGCTTTTATACTTATGCTATTTTGTAGGATCGTTTTCAGACCCAAACGAGTCGATCAGAAAAGTTCTTAGACTGAATCAGAGGCGGAATTCATTGATTCGGTCTTCGTTCGGCTTGTATAACACTAGAATCACTATTAACTGTCTTTCTGATTGATCTGACAAAGTTTACTGGCCAGAGACACTTCGACAGCACTTCGGCGTCAGAACCAAGAAGCATTCCAAACGAGATTACAACAAGGGTATATATAGGCATCTGATTTCGCTTGAACATGTTCAAGCGGAATCACATTTCAAGCGGAATCACTTCAAACGGAATCAACAGTTTGATTTCGTGTGAAATACCAGCCTTATTTCGTTTGAAATGACCTTGTATCATTTCAAACGGAATTACCTATAAAACCACATTTCTCGTTTTTCGTACTCTGATCTATACAAACTAGTACAAGACTCGAACAAAGACGAAGTCGACAGACGTATGCACCAACAGACTCCCCCTCGAATGTTGACGAGTCTTCAATGTCAAGTCTTCAATCTTCAATCTTTATCAGCCTTCTCGACCTCTTCTGAAGTATCTAACAATGTAAAACTTCCTCAATCTTTCTCTTCTCTTTATCAACTAATCTCCCCTTCGGATGTTGACCTAATCTACAATTCCAGAATCACAATCTGACTCTAATCTCTTTATCATCCCAAGATCTGTAGCTGGCTCTTACAATCTCTTGATTAGATCTCTTGATTCCTTAATCTCATCAGCATCAATAGTTCCAGGATTGCAACCTGGCCTACCTGCACAAACTCTACCTCACAATAAATTTCACAAATTTAACATTTGACAAATTTATTCTCTGTTTACCACTTGTATACAGAAATCAATAAGTGATTTTACAATATTAAACTCTGATGAACCACTTGTATAAAAACATTTTTCTTTTCAAACACTTTTTATATCAAACATACTCCCCCTTACTTATTGTCATCATGTTTAGCACTTGGAATTTTGAAAATCAGCTTCTTCAACATTAGTTGTCGAAAATCTTTTTGAGTTTTTACAAAATTTAATGCTAAAACACTTCGAAAATCTTTTCGAAACTTTTTGAACATGAAAGAAATGTAATAAATAAATATTTACAGACAATATTTTTGTGAGTTTGCGTAAGAGGATCATACCAGTTTTTGAAACAAATCACCAACACCGTTAAGCTTTATACATTTTAAGTTATAAACGATTCACTTAGATTGTCAGTATACTGATCCACTTAAATTCTCACACAAAGTTCAATTGTTTCGAGATACGAGATTAGTATTTTAAGCACTTAAACTTATTCGTTTGTCCCACCTCAGAATATACTCCCGTATCCAGATCCCAATATTCAGTCTTACAGGTGAGTATACCACAGATGATATCTTTAAGAGGTTAAATGCGAGGACCCTGAGAGCTCAGGTCAGAACTTCCGTTCAGCAGAGAGATGACGGCTTCGACTTTTGGTGTGTTCCCTTTAGAGAATCTTTTGTTTCAACAGCACATGATTAGCATTTTTCAATGTTTCATCATTTTTTGTACTGAGGGCGATGCTATATTTCAAGCAAGCAGAAAGTATTATACGGGGACTAGGCCATTGCTTCCGCAAAATCAGAAGTCCCAGGATAATACCCCAGATATCACTGAGTATAAAGACCTAGTATCTCAGAAAGAGGGACCTTTCAAACAAGATTTCGGGGGTTACCCAGATATCCAAGAGATGTTCCCCACGATATAAGTAAGTTTGAAATTTAGGTTTATATCTCGTCACAATCTACTAAATGTGCAAAAACCTACTGGCATATCATCAGTGAGACCGTTTATCACATATTTCTTTCCATTTCTTTAGCATGCTGTGATTGTCCACTGATGTACTATCATTTCCTCTTTTCTACAACAAAACTCATTTTTGATTTTATCATGTTTTTTTTTTTTTGCCTTTTTTCAAATTTTCTAATGTTTTTGGATTTTCTGAAATTTCTTACTCCCCCTAAAATTCAAACACATTTAAAGGAAATTTGAAAACAAACTATACAAGTAAATTGACAACTGATATGAAATCGATTCAATTCGCCATCCACATGGCATAAACAATAAGAACTCCCCCTGACAACAAACTATTTTCCCATTGTGATTTCAAAACACTTAAGTTTGTTTTAATCAAATGGTTTTTCCGGAAAATAAGTTTTGTTGATTAAATAAAATCACTTGTAGGTTAGGGGATCAATTCATCACTTTGTTCTACCAATCACTTGAAAATATAACATTTTTAAGTTTAAACATCAAACACCACTTGTAGAAAATCAAGTACAACTTAATGTCCCTGATTTAGCACTTGTAAATCGAAATCACTTTCGTGAATTTCTCAAGAAAAATGCTGATACCTGCTTCACACTTACCAACCTGGAAGCTCCGGCAAGTCAGGTTTTTTTTTTATTTAAACAAATCCACCCAAGCCTAACAAACCTTGGGAGTTTTTGAGTGATCGTCACTCGGTTTATTTTCAATCTTTTGTTTTAAATTTCCGTTTGACAATGATGGAAAACTTGCATCATCAATTGTCTTAACAGAATTATCACTTTTTACCTCAACAGATGGCTCCTCTGGCTTTGATGAACCAGATTCATTGCCCGAACGTGGCTCCTTTGACTTTGACAAGTCAAATTCATTGCCTGAATGTGGCTTGTCTGACTTTGATAAGTCAGATTCATCGCCAAAACGTGGCTCCTTTGTTTCCAAAGAAACAAATTCATTGCCAGAAAGTGAAAATTCCACTTTCTTTTGTTTGTTAATCTCTTGATTAACCGTTTTTTCTTTCTTTAAAATCCATTTTGTCCTCATATTTGTATCTGATGAATTCGTTTTGCTAGATTTGTCATTCTTTGGCGAGCAAGACGATTTATCAGAAATGCTATCTGATTTTCCGATTGTATCCGAGGACAAAATCTTTTCCAGATACTCTCTCGCTTTCTTCCTTTTCTTTCTCAGTCTATCTTTCTGCCCTTGTGAAAGCTTTACTTTCTTCTCTAGAACTTTCTGTTCTTTGGGCTTTTCTTCGACTTTGACTGGTTTCTTTGCCATTTTCTAAGATTCAGCCCTTGATCTTCTCTTTGATCTCATTGGGCAATCTCTGGCAATGAGTCCTTTGATTTGACATTCAAAACATATTCTTGTTTCAAAATTCTGACTTTGGCAGTTAACAGCAATGTGTCATTGATAGCCACATTTGTAACACATTCTGTTATCGTACCATTTACCACTTTCATACCAAACACTTAGATCATGGCATTGCTTGGCCTTGTGGTAGTCATTTCTCCTCTCGTAATCTGGATTTGTCCTTTGAGCACTGTGGTCAAACCTGCACCACTTATTACCAATTGTTTTTGAGTTTTGATTTTCAAATTTTTGTATTTTTTTATCATGATTGGATGATTGAACTAATGACCTTTTATTTTCTTTTTGAAAACTTTTCAAATTTTTACCCTTTTGTTTTTGTTCCACATTCTTCTTCAAAGGTTTTTGTGTTGAGCATTCGCCTTTTTCAGTAGACTGTAGAACAGTTTCTTGAAATTTTTCTTTTAATTTCAGAAATAATTTCTTTTTCTCATTTTCATCATCAGTTTTATCATCATAAACTTCAATTTTAACATTGTCAAAATTTGTGACATTGTCACTTATTGGAACTGAATTAATCGGTTTTGGTACATATATAATCTGGTACTGATGACAAGGTCTCAAAACCTTTCAATTTATTCTCTAACTCCTTGATTTTATTTATAGCAATTTCAGCTTCATTTTCAAGCCGAATGATTTTTTGGAGATGAGAATTTATTGCAATCTGTTTTTCAATATTATTTTTAAAAATAACAGATTTTTCATCTTCTAAAATCTTTATTTTACTTTGAAAATCTTTTTCTTTTTCTTTCAAAATTTTGTTTTCCAATGTCAAACTCTCCACTTTTTTTAAGAGTTTGACATTTTCTGCTTCAGATATGTCACATTTTGAACATTTCCCAGGCATCTTTTCAGCATCAGCTTTCTTCTCGATCTTGAAAACTGGAATTTCTTCAATCTGTTCTTTTATCACTTCAACTTCTTTCTCAGATTTGACTTCATCATTCTGTAACAACACAGTTGTCTCATTTTGTTCAGATTTTTCTTGATGAACATTGTCAATTTGTTTCTTCTCAGATTCAACAATTTCTTCCACAATTGCTGCCTCATGATTCATCTTTTTCGCAGCAAGTTTATTCTTGAGCTTTTCAATTTGTTCTGCAAAGGATTCATTAAACATTTCAGATGAAAATAACTTTTTATAAAATTCCAGTTTTTCAATTTCTCTACTATCATCATCACACTCTTCATCAGATGAGTATGAATGATCAAAAACTGGAGCTCTTTCTAAAACAACTTCTGAATCTTTTTCATTCTTTTCTGAAACATCATCTAAACCCATTTCAATTTTTTCTACAACAATTTCTGAATCCTTTTTTATTAAAACTGGTTCTTTTTCAATCTTAGTATAACTATCTTGTTGAGATACATAAAGATACAATGCAATATCTTCTTCAGTTTCCATGTTTCAATAACAAGTTTCACAAGTTTATACACTTTCAAACGAAATAACACTTGAAACGAAATTATCTTTTGGAGCGGAATAACACTTTCAAACGAGATCAACTTTCACATAGAATCAGTTTCAAACGGAATAACCTTTTTGATGCGAAATCACTGATTCCGTTTGAAATGTCACACTTTCAAACGGAATAACACTCTGAAGCGAAATTATCAAACGGAATTACTGCTTGGAGCGAAATCACTAATTTCGTGTGGAAAGTCTCAAATGGAATTACACTTTGAAGCAGAATCAGGTAATTTCGTATGAAATAACCTCAACCTTTCAAACGAAATCAGGTGCACATTCAAACGGAATTAACCTTTTGGTCCATTTTTGTCACTTTTCATCTGAATTTAGGTCTGATTCTTTCAAGGGTTTGTTAAAACTGTATTTTACACACAATATCAAAAGATCAGTCCATTTTAACCGTGAAAACTTGATTAATTTTGAAAAGAAGGTGTAGAAATCAGAATTTTCCAGCGAAAACAAGCTAAAAGGTAAGAACTCTTCCTCCTGAGCTCTGATACCACTTGTAGGATCGTTTTCAGACCCAAACGAGTCGATCAGAAAAGTTATTAGACTGAATCAGAGGCGGAATTCATTGATTCGGTCTTCGTTCAGCTTGTATAACACTAGAATCACTATTAACTGTCTTTCTGATTGATCTGACAAAGTTTACAGGACAGAGACACTTCGACAGCACTTCGGCGTCAGAACCAAGAAGCATTCCAAACGAGATTACAACAAGGGTATATATAGGCATCTGATTTCGCTTGAACATGTTCAAGCGGAATCACATTTCAAGCGGAATCACTTCAAACGGAATCAACAGTTTGATTTCGTGTGAAATACCAGCCTTATTTCGTTTTAAATGACCCTGTATCATTTCAAACGGAATTACCTATAAAACCACATTTCTCGTTTTTCGTACTCTGATCTATACAAACTAGTACAAGACTCGAACAAAGACGAAGTCGACAGACGTATGCACCAACATATTTATACAAACCTTGTGTACTCGCCTTGGCTTTTGCATTGAGCTTTATTTTAAACATGTTACAGGTTGATGTTGATGCCATGATGAATCTAGTAGGGATGACTAGAAACACGCTCAAGATATTAGATTTGATTATGCTTTGTTATGTTATTGTTGTTGTATTTTGTCATTTCCATGTTGTACTTGTACTTCTTTTGTTGTATTGACAATTTATGATTATTAATGAAAAACGGTTTTGATTTAAATATTGTCGCAATTAGCGTTATGTGTGATGAGCAATCTATCTTCATCCCACTCCGATGATTCCGCCATTGGTTGAGATGTGACAGATTGGTGTCAGAGCCATAACTATAGGGAATTAGGTAGAATTGCCATGTTCGACCTAGTCTATAGAAGGTACCTTATTTTTTACCATTCTTTTTACATGCATAAAATGTTATTCTTCCTACTTTGCTTCTTTCTCTTCTTTTTGGTCTTAATACTTACATTATGTCTTTCCTAAGTCATTTTACACAATACACTTGTAGACTTGAAGACACTCGTAATACAAACGAGACGAGTTTACCAAAATAGGCGTGAAACCCACAATTTGGTAAACGACTCTCATTCCTCTTAATTCTATTTTGCACGAAATTTCACCATAAAGTTAGGAGTGAAATCCACATCTTAATGGTAAATTTCCAATTCAAACTCTAGTGGACCCTCGTCAAAGTGTTGAAATTAAATTTTGACCCGACGAGTACCAACCACATTAGGGTACGAAATCGTCAAGTTAGGGGTGAAACCCGCATCTTGTCGATTAAGTCCCATTCCACGATTTTCAATCTCGCCAAAGTTTTTATTGTATCAATCGATTAGAGACGTGTAATAACTAGAAGGGTAAGATACCGTTAATCGCTTCTTGACAAGAGTATCTTACCTATAGACCAAAGCACGTTTCTCTAATTTGAAAGGACTTTCGATTCACTTTGGAATAGTCGACGTTTCTTGTGACAACTCATGTTTTAGAACTCTTTTGTGTGCTTTGATATAACGTGTGTGAACTCTATGTGATTACTTGATTAGATTGATTAGCTGATTTTAATGAAATGATTATAAGTTGAATTATTATGAGTTACGTGTGATTGAATTGTGAATATAAGTGATCAACACCAACCTAGTCGCACAAAACCTAACCGATCGCATAACACCCTCTTTGGGTCATTCATTCCTCATGGCCGCACATGAAGGTGCTCGGCCCAAACCTAACACAACTGAAGCCCAAGCTGGGCCCGAACCTTATGGCTTTCGCATAACACTAAGGGGTTGGTGTATAACCCTCATTATCCTTTAAACACAAGAAAACACACAAACCCTAGCTCTCTCTTCTCTACCTCTCGGTACGACGGCAGCCGTTCATCTCCTTCGAAGTTTCATCGTCTACAAGCACAGTTTGTTCACCTCTTGATCCGGTTAGTGTTACACCTTTGTTTGGTTGTTTATGATCATTGAGCCGTGTTACGTGTAGATTGTGATTGCATGACATTAGATGTTAAAGTTGTATGTTTATATTGAATTCTTGATGAACATTCCATGATTCACTGTTAGAAGTAATCGAA
The DNA here is from genome assembly GCA_030545235.1 of Helianthus tuberosus. NCBI lineage: Eukaryota > Viridiplantae > Streptophyta > Magnoliopsida > Asterales > Asteraceae > Helianthus > Helianthus tuberosus. The sequence continues at coordinate 16,960,503 of CM060375.1, read as the reverse complement.
TTAAACTGTTAATGATGATTGTTGACAAAGGGATTGTGTTATGATATGTATTTATTCAAAATCATGAAAGTTAGGGTTGATGAGTTTGATCCGGTCTGATTGATTACTTGTAATGTTAATGATTAAAAGTTTGATGTTGATGAATGAAACTGTTTGATATATGCCAATATTAATTGTGGTTAGAACATTATTTTGATTATGTTGTTAGTGGTGGCCAATTAGGGTTCACAAGAGTAATTGGGAATTCAATGATTTGATCGAATGAAAGGGCAATTAGAAACTGTTAGTTGTTGATGAGATTAAATAAATGGAAACTGTGGGAATTAATTGGAAATAAGGTAACTGAATTCCATCATTTATGGAAATTTTAAACTAATCGCATAAGTCCTCTCGGTCGCACAAGATTAGGTCACACAAGACCTGATCTGATCGCACAAGGTGCATCGCACAAGCAGGGTGCAACCACATAAAGCACATTGTACAACCTAGGATTGCATGATCGCACAAGACTTGTGGATCGCACAAGATAGTGCCGATCGCACAAGCCTTGGGCCACACACAATTGCCATGATTTGGGCCATGCGGCCCAACTCCGTCGCACAAGTATGTTTCAATCACACAAGCTTTATTCAGTCGCACAAGCTATATTGGATCGCACAAGATTAGTTAACTGTTAATCGATTGGGTCGCACAGGTTTGGGTTGCATGCTTTATTGGGCTGGGTTGAGATGGATCGCACAATCTATTGTGGATCGCACAAGGCTGTGCTGATCGCACAACAGGATGGCCCGGACATCGATTGGGCTTCATTTGTAGAATCGTCTGGACCGCACAAGTTTGGCAACCTATGTGTACTTGCCTGATACTGTTTAACATGTTCTATGCGTATGCTATGATCATTATGTGTCGTAACTTGTTAGCTTATGTGTAAACATGCGTGCACTACTTGAACCTAGACCTGACTTGTATGGTAACCATGTTAGGACGTGGTTGACCACATATAGCTCAAGTGACCTTTTTGTTTATCCGCCGAGCAAACCAAGGTGAGTTCACACACTTTCTAAGGAATGGGATTCCCAGTGGTTGGGAATGGGTTAAAGAATCAAAACGGAACCTGCATATCCTCCTTCGGTATGATATGTACGGCCATCCTCCATGGGTAGGATGCCAATACTAATCCTGCGTATTCTCCTTAGGTAGAATACGTACGTTCGTCCTCCTTGGGTAGGACAACAACCAGAAACTACTAGCCAAAACTCTATGACGTAAGTCCCTCATTTTATATCGACTTAATCACCGAGGCCGATGGCGAGCGGGTTATTAGTTAATAGCGCTATTAGGTTTAACAAACCTCACACCGTGCCGGTCGGACAGGCGTGTACTAATGGATCATGGCAAACTGTCAAGGATGATAGACATTGACGTAGGGCACCACTATTGTTCGTCAGTGGTCGATATGGTAACGGTCTAGTGGTTCACATGGGGAAGCCCCCATTAATTATGGTTTAGGAAAGAAGGAATTGGTTAATCATATATTCAACTTTGGGGTAACCCCCACGGCCAGTATGCCAGCTAAAGAAAAACTATGTTTTTGGAACAACTTTAAAACAAGCACCCAACTGTGAACTCGCTCAACTTTGTTGTTGATTCATTGTTACATGCCTTGCAGGCCTTTAGGTGCATATCATTGGAATTTGCTATCTGGGAAGCTGGAGTGGTCATGGGTCGAGATACATGGAAACACAATACAAGACGAATGGCTTTTACATGTAGTTTATAAACAATTAACGAATGATTTATGCTTCCGCTGTACACTGTGAATTAATTGTAACACTGTAACATTTGATGTTAATGAATGAAAACCTTATTTAAATATAACTATGACTTCAATGTGATTGGTGGCTTGATCCTGGTATGTCACGCCTCCCACGGTGATACTCCGCTTGTGGGTTTTTGGGGTGTGACAGATTGGTATCAGAGCCATTGGTTATAATGAACTTGGTTTTAAAAAGGGGGAAAACGTTTTTGTAAAACCAGACTATAACTGGAAAGTTCTGAAGACGTGAATACGACCATGACACTCAGCTCCAGATTGCAAGGTTCGTCTCTCGTATACTCATTGTAATGCATAACTAGTGAACACTTACGTATGTTATTGCCTGTAGTTGCACATTCAGCACAACAGTATGAGTTAGTGTATTACTTGCCTGTGTTATATGACCGATAGGGTAGTATTTCCCTAAACCTTCATGACTCACGCTTCGTGATGCTCTTTGTTTGCTATTTGAGTTTGAGGAACCATTTGACATGAGTTAAGGGGAGCTGAGATGAGCATGCAAATCACAATATTATTGTGGGTGCACACATAATAATAGTGTGGGGTGCATGCGAGTCCCAGTGAGCCTTAACAAGTGGAAAATGGGTTCCGTTCCATTATTTGATCGATGTGAAACCTAACAAACCTATAGGGGTCATAGTAGTGATTGTCCCCCTACTCGAACATGAACTTTTCATTCCTCTCTGGATCCTTTCGAATCTCGATGCTATCGAGTATTACCTGAACACCCATCTGCACACCTAGTGACCTGTGTAGGATGTTAGGTGCTTATATGAGCGTCCCTGAGATGGATGTCTCCGCGTAAACTGACTGGTCTATACCTTCCTTGCCTAACTTTGTTTGCTAGAATCTAGTGCGATAACGTCTTAGACCCCGAAATGTGATCACTTCTGCGATACCCTCGCAACCGACCTAGTATTACTGAAACAACTTGCAACATCGATGGACCGGAGGATGAGCGTAGTACCTTACCGACCCCAGTACTCTGACGACCCTGATTACCGGCAACGAGCACCAGGGAATTGGTTTTAGTTGAATACTTAACCCTTGTCGGTAACTCATGGAAGTCAACTCTTACGAATCAATCAGGACATAAGCAATGCCAATCGACTATAACGCGGAATGTGTAACTGCCAACACAGTGAGTAGTACTTTAGGTCATGGCACATAATGTGGAAAGATGGACCTCAATGGCGAAGAATCATAGGGCTTCGCTTCGAGCAACGACATTGGGAGCAGCAGTCACAGCGACAACGAGGTATTCGTAACCCTAGCCCACAGTAATGAAATAAACGTGACTACAACATGGATGGGTCATGGTCAAGTTAAGAAGACAACGACCAAAGGAACAACGACAGTACTTGAAATACTAGTGATGAAAACAACAGCACTAGAAATGATGTTCATGGAAGGGCATTTAGAATTGGCATGGGCAAAGCTAGGACTTTAGCAACATGGTAGCTAGTATGAGTAGCTAAACGCTTGTTCTTTGCTCCGTTTGACCCCGATGCTCCTTGAATTTGAACCTGTTGTGGAATCGGCTGACGACAAGACAATTGACATTTCGTATGCTAGTTGGGATGCGAATTCGAGCTTGTGGGACAAGCGATCGACATTGATCTTTCATCTGCTATCCTTGATGGTTTGAAGCAGTAGTTAGGATGGATTGGTAATCCCTACATTGCGCAGGTGTGCCCTGTGAAGAGAAAACTTCGTGTATCTCTCTCCCTAGTGGAGAATCGTCATATGTTTCAAAGTATCAGAATTGTGTAATGGTTAGCGTCAATTCTGCAATGAAAGCTTGGAAGTGTCCACGGAAGGATTATCCTGCTATGTTAGCACTTGTATTGGATGTTAAGGTTGAAGAAAAGAGGATCGAGGATCCTCCCATTGCTCGTAATTTCTACCTATGTGATACTAGAAGAACTATCAGGTGTACCCTCACATCGCCCGGAGGAGTATCAGATCAGTATCAGGTCAGAGGCAATCATGATTACTCGTACTCTTACTGTCTTGCGCCAAGAGAGTTGCAAGAACTGTGTTAATCAACTACAGGGATTATTGTACAGGAGTTTTGTTGAACCTAGCTTTTCGCTTTAGGGAGCCCCAGTTAGATCCATAAATTTTCGTATGTGTACTGGTTATCGAGAACTTAGTGAAGTGGCAGTTAGGAACCACTTGCCTCGACCAGGTATTGGCAACCTGTTGACCAGCTGCAAAGAATCAAGCCCTATTCGAGGATTGAATAACGGGTGAGCTATCCCCAGATGGAAGTTCAAGGGGAGCATGTTCCTACAACAGCAAGTCGAACGCGATATAGCCATTTCAACTTTGTATACCATGAATATTGAATTGAACAACACACCAGCAGCTTCAGGGGTCACATGAATCGACGGTATTTATTGACAATGTTCTGAATCATGACTAGGAGAAAGGAACACCATGGGTGGCATATATTCTGTTTCAACATTTATGTGGGAGGAGCCATTTCGTACGAAGTCATGCATTTTGATCAGGTAACCAACGGAGTGGGAATACTCGCGAATCTCGCTGAGATACATCTTGTTAGAAACTGATCGACACCAAAGATTCCTTCGGAGATGCAGCAATTCCTTGGCTTCACTAAATACTATCGTAGTTTACCCCCAGGATTTTCGAATGTCTCACAGCTTAAATCTCTTAAGCACAGTAGGGTACTGTGTTCGTGAAAGACGAAACAGGAGGATGTCTTTTTAGCTTTCGATTTCCAACTTTGCAATGCACCGAGCATCGTCTTTACACGCTGACGCAACACGAGCGAGTGGTGACCTACGTGATGGAGTTACAAGGAGGAACTGCACGACACACGACTGACGGTGAAAACCGTGGCCTTGGGATTTTAGATGGAGGCATTACTTGGACGGTACCAGATGCGTTATTTAGACCGATCACAAGGGCCTCCCGTGTACTATGGCTTCGACAGAACTAAATCAGTTAATGGCATTGTTGGAGGGAACTTTAGGATGATTGCAACTATGGAAACTTGAACATGCACGAACTATGCGGTTCACTATCGACTTTAACTTACCTGATCAGACTCGCTCTGTTTGAAGGAAGAGGATTTTCAAGTTGAACCCATGCGGGGCATGGAGAAGCAACCTATGATAGGCTGGACGATACTCGTTACTTCATGGAACGAATGTGAACCTCACTGTACGACTACTGTAGGGAACACGTGTTGAGCAAAGCACATCGACCTTGATATTCTAGTCATCTGAGTTTTGATGAGAGATACTAGGATCTATAAGCCTTGTACTGGTAATCGGGCATGAAGGCCCACCTAGCTAGGTATGGGAATGATGTTTGAATGGTAGTGAAGTGTTAGCAACCAAAAACACCTACATGGAAAGCGAAAACAGACTGCCATGGAGTTGGTCGCTAGCCTACTTACAACTCGAAGCGGAAACGATATCACATGGGTGATCATTGATTGTCTCACGTAACCAGCATGCTTTCTAGCCATCAAGGAGACGGATAAGTTTTCTACACTAGTCCTCTACCTGAAAGAAGCGGTTGCTAGGCACGGGGTGCCAACCTCCATTATCTCTGATCGCGACACATGATTTACATCTGATTTATGGCAAGCGATGCACAAATCCTTTGGCTCGTGTCTAGACATGAGCATAGCATATCCTCCACAGACGGATGGGCAGACTGAACTCACCATCCAAACCCTTGAAGATATGCTTCGAGCATGTGTAACTGACTTTGATAACGGCTGGGAAAGACACCTTCCGTTAGTGGAGTTTTCGTATAACAACAGCTACCACACCAGCATCCAGGCTGCTTCGTTTGAGGCATTGTATGGACGTAAATACCGATCACCTCTTTGTTGGCCAAAAGTTGGAGACAGCCAAATCACTGGCCCAGAACTTGTGGTAGACACAACTGAGAAGATTGCTCAGATACGACAACGAATGGTGACGGCTCGCGACCGTCAGAAAAGCTACTCTGATAACCGCAGGAAGCCACTCGAGTTCCAGGTTGGGGATCGAGTGCTACTCGAAGTCTCACCTTGGAAAGGTGTTGTTCGCTTTGGCAAACGAGGCAAACTCAATCCGTGATACGTTGGACCTTTCGAAATCATAGAGAAAATAGGCAGAGTGGCCTACAAACTAAACCTGCCCACTGAACTCAGTGGAGTTCACAACGTTTTCCGCGTGTCGAATCTGAAGAAGTGTCTGTCAGATGAGACCCTCATAGTTCCCCTCAAGGAACTCACTATCGTCGATCAGCTGTGATTCGTCAAAGTACCTGTAGAGATTACAGACTGAGACGTGAAGGTTCGCAAACGTACCAGAATACCTCTTGTTCGAGTTCGTTAGAACTCCCGTCATGGCCCAGAGTTCACTCGGGAACGGGAAGACCAAATGAAACACAAGTATCCCCAGTTGTTCGAGAACAGTGAAACCACTACTGAGACTGAAGCTACTGCGGAATTTCGGGACGAAATTCCAAACCAACGGGGGAAAGATGTGACACCCCAGGAAAACCAGAAAGAATATGCCACTTAAATAGCTTCCTCAGTAACTACGTGCTAAATTTCATGACGAAATTTTTTTCAACTTGGGGATAATGTGACAACTCGTGTTTTAGAACTGTTTTGTGTGCTTTGATATAACGTGTGTGAACTCTATGTGATTACTTGATTAGATTGATTAGCTGATTTTAATGAAATAATTATAAGTTGAATTATTATGTGTTACGTGTGATTGAATTGTGAATATAAGTGATCAACACCAACCTAGTCGCACAAAACCTAACCGATCGCACAACACCCTCTTTGGGTCATTCATTCCTCACGGTCGCACATGAAGGTGCTCGGCCCAAACCCAACAAAACTGAAGCCCAAGCTGGGCCCGAACCTTATGACTTTCGCATAACACTAAGGGTTTGGTGTATAACCCTCATTATCCTTTAAACATAAGAAAATACACAAACCCTGGCTCTCTCTTCTCTCCCTCTCGGTATGACGGCAGCCCTTCATCTCCTTCAAAGTTTCATCGTCTACAAGCACACTTTGTTCACCTCTTGATCCGGTTAGTGTTACACCTTTGTTTGGTTGTTTATGATCATTGAGCCGTGTTACGTGTAGATTGTGATTGCATGACATTAGATGTTAAAGTTGTATGTTTATATAGAATTCTTGATGAACATTCCATGATTCACTGTTAGAAGTAATCGAATTAAACTATTAATGATGATTGTTGACAAAGGGATTGTGTTATGATATGTATTTATTCAAAATCATGAAAGTTAGGGTTGATGAGTTTGATCCGGTCCGATTGATTACTTGTAATGTTAACGATTAAAAGCTTGATGTTGAATGTTGAATGTTGAATGAAACTGTTTTATATGTGCCGATATTAATTGTGGTTAGAATAGTGTTTTGATTATGTTGTTAGTGGTGGCCAATTAGGGTTCACAGGAGTAATTGGGAATTCTATGATTTTATCGAATGAAAGGGCAATTAGAAACTGTTAGTTGTTGACGAGATTAAATAAATGGAAACTGTGGGAATTAATTGGAAATAAGGTAACTAAATTCCATGATTTATGGAAATTTTAAACTAATTGCACAAGCCCTCTCGGTCGCACAAGATCAGGTCACACAAGACCTGATCTGATCACACAAGGTGCATCGCACAAGCAGGGTGCAACCACATAAAGCACATTGTACAACCTAGGATTGCATGATCGCACAAGACTTGTGGATCGCACAAGACAGTGCCGATTGCACAAGCCTTGGGCCACACACAATTGCCATGATTTGGGCCATACGGCCCAACTCCGTTGCACAAGTATGTTTCAATCACACAAGCTTTATTCAGTCGCAAAAGCTCTATTGGATCGCACAAGATTAGTTAACTGTTGATTGATTGGGTCGCACAAGTTTGGGCTGCACGCTTTATTGGGTTAGGTTGAGATGGATCGCACAAGGCTGTGCTGATTGCACAACAGGATGGGCCGGACATCGATTGGGCTTCATTTGTAGAATCGTCTAGACCGCACAAGTATGGCAACCTATGTGTACTTTCCTGATACTGTTTAACATGTTCTATGTGTATGCTATGATCATTATGTGTCGTAACTTGTTAGATTATGTGTAAACCTACGTGCACTACTTGAACCTAGACCTGACTTGTATGGTAACCATGTTAGGACGTGGTTGACCACATATAGCTCAAGTGACCTTTTTGTTTATCTGCCGAGCAAACCAAGGTGAGTTCAAACACTTTCTAAGGCATGGGATTCCCGATGGTTGGGAATGGGTTAAAGAATCAAAACGGAACCTACATATCCTCCTTGGGTAGGATATGTACGGCCATCCTCCATGGGTAGGATGCCAATATTAATCCTGCGTATTCTCCTTGGGTAGAATACGTACGTTCCTCTTCCTTGGGTAGGACAACAACCTGAAACTACTAGCCAAAACTCTATCACGTAAGTCCCTCATTTTATCTCGACTTAATCGCCGAGGCCGATGGCGAGCGGGTTATTAGTTAATAGCGCTATTAGGTTTGACAAACCTCACACCGTGCCGGTCGGATGGGCGTATACTAATGGATCATGGCAAACTGTCAATGATGATAGACATTGACGTAGGGCACTACTATTGTTCGTCAGTGGTCGATATGGTAACGGTCTAGTGGTTCACATGGGGAAGCCCCCACTAATTATGGTTTGGGAAAGAAGGAATTGGTTAATCATATATTCAACTTTGGGGTAACCCCCACGGCCAGTAAGCCAGCTAAAGAAAAACTATGTTTTTGGAACAACTTTAAAACAAGCACCCAACTGTGAACTCGCTCAACTTTGTTGTTGATTCGTTGTTACATGCCTTGCAGGCCTGTAGGTGCATATCATTGGAATTTGCTATCTGGGAAGCTGGAGTGGTCATGGGTCGAGATACATGGAAACACAATACAAGACTAATGGGTTTTACATGTAGTTTATAAACACTTAACGAATGATTTATGCCTCCGCTGTACACTGTGAATTAATTGTAACGCTGTAACATTTGATGTTAATAAATGAAAACCTTATTTAAATATAACTATGAGTTCAATGTGATTGGTGGCTTGATCCTGGTATGTCACGCCTCCTGCGGTGATACTCCGCTTTGTGGATTTTGGGGTGTGACATTTATAAACCTGAAACAATCCTATGTTTTATGAGCCTCTCTTTTATGTTATCTCAATTTATATGTGATTTTATACTTGTTACCTCATTAATATCGAAACCGTTACACGATTCGCACGTCTCTCGCAATAAAAAATTATAATAATTCTCATGAATAAACTAAATTTATACTCTTTTTACGCATTCATACGTGTTTATACTTGTTGAATACTTGTTAAATTCATGCTAATTATGTGAACCATACGTGATACGTCATGCTAACATGCTTATACATGCAAAACTTATTTTGAATTTATGATCTAGTCTCATCCTTTCCTTATCTTTCGTTCCTTAGATGTCTTCTCTAAGCCTCTCCAAGAAGACCAAGAAGGGTAGCTCAAGAACCATGTCTAAAAAGGACTTTATGAAGTTTATGGCCAAGCAGATGGCTAAGGTCATACCTGATATCGTCAGCAAGATCAACCCCGAGTCACCCCATGGTTCTGTTGACTTGAAGGTGGAAACACCTTGATCGACGTTCCAATTCAAGCAATTCATGGCCTGTAAGCCTCTTGAGTTTACTAGCAAGGATGGTGCCACAACCATGATGAATTGGTTCGACATAATCAAGCTCACCTTCCTAGAAAGTGGGTGTCCCGATAACCTACGAACCCTGACTGCAACTGGAGTTTTCTGTTTGAGGGCACTCGAATGGTGGACCTCCGAGCGAAACAAAAGGGGGAATGATGTAGCCCATGCCTTACCTTGGGACGAGCTTAAGCAACTCATGAAGGACCAGTTTTGTCCTCCTCACGAGCTCCAAAAGTTGGAAAACGAGTTTTGGAACTTGACGCAAACGGGGAGCGACAACGAAGGTCTGATTGTGCGCTTCAAGCAACTTAGGGTCTGTTTGGTATAGCGTAATGGAATAGATGAGGGAATGGAATGGACAAGGTAATGGAATGGACAAATGAATGAAATGGATCATTACATTCCATAGTCTTGTTTGGTTACCATGCAGGAAAAGAATAAATCATTACCTTGTGTTGTTTGGTAGGTAAGAAAAGAGGAATGAATTAAATCGGCGATGGGTGGTGGCAGTGATCGGTGGCGGCTAGTGGCGGTGGCAGCAATAGGTGGCGGTGGTCGATGGTAGTGGTGGTGGGTGGTGGGTGGCGGTGGTCGGTGGGTAACGGTTGTTAGCGGTGGTGGTGGCGATGGTCGGGTTAGCGGTGGTCTGCGGTGGCAGGTGGCGGCGATGGTGGTAGATGTTGGTGGCGACGACGGTGGGTGGTGGTGGTCGATGGTAACGGGTGGTGTCCACGGAGGATGGTGGTGGTGGTCGACGGAGGGTGGTGGTACTGGTCAGGCGGTGGTCGGTGGAGGCGGGTGGCGGCGATGGTGGTCAATAGTAGTGGCGACGACGACGGTGCGTGGTGTTGGACGGTAGCAGGAGGTGGCCACGGAGGATGGCAGTGGTCGGTGGTGGCGGGTGGCGGCGATGGGGGTCGATGGTGGTGGCGACGATGACGGTGGGTGGTGGTGGTCGGCGGTAGCGGGTGGTCGCAGCGGAGGATAGTGGTGGTAGTCGGCAGAGGGTGGCGGTAGTGGTCGGCGGAGGGTGGTGGTAGTGGTCGGGGTAGCGGTCATTCACGATAGCGGGTGGCAACGATGGTAGTCGATGGCGGCGGGCGGCGGTGGCGGCGGGCGGCAGTGGTGGCGGATAGAGAACGGTGGTGGTGGTAGGTGGAGGTTGGTGCCGGGTGGTGACGACGGTAGGTGGTGGTGGTGGCAAATGGTGGAGGTGATGGGCGGTGTTTGTGACGTAGGCTGAGAGAGGAAATGGAATGGAACTAAAACAGGGGGAGTGGATGGAATGAATTTGAGGGAATGGAATGACTTATGTAATGGGTGATTCCATTACGTTGACCAACCAAACACACTTTTTTCATTCCCTCGCAATAGTTCATTCCATTCCACCTTCCATTCTCGCATACCAAACACTACCTTAATGTCCTCTGCCCTTGACAGGTCGACACCGCTTCCAAAGATGTAGCCAAGTTTATTCGATGTCTCCCACCCTCTTTGATGAACCATGTAGCCTCTGCTTACCCCAAAGCCATTGAAGATGCCTTTCGTATCTCCGCTGAGCTTAATAACAACCGTATTCTTCATGGAACCTACGACAAGGTTTCAACAAAGAATGCGCACCAAGCAACTACTGATACCACCACCACTGTTGAACCTTCACCCTCCCAACCACCCAAGAAAAAAAAAGGCAAGAAGCGGCTTCAAGCTAGACTTGTGCGGTTGTTACTCCACAGAACCCTCAGCCTTTACAATCAGTTCCCGCTATCACAACCCTCGAACCACCAAGAAGAAACTACACTAGGACATGGCCCAAGTGTAGCCAATGCACTTACCATCACCCTAGCAGCACTCCTATGCGAGCATGTTTCAAATGTGGCGACGTTAACCATCTCGCCAATGCTTGCCCCTAAAGGAAACAACCTCAACAGCAACCACCGCAACAGCAACAACAGCAGCACTAGCCTCAACAACCAGCTTGAGGCAGAGCGTTTCTCCTCACTACTGCACAGGCTCAGAACGCAAATGATGTTATTACTGGTACATTCCTCATGAAACATGTTTATGCTTCGTGTTTATTTGATACTGGGGCCGATAAAAGTTTTGTATCTTTAGAATTCGAACCTTTTCTTAAGTGTAAACGCTCCAAGTTGCCTAGATCATTCGCTGTCGAAGTCGTAAATGGTAAATCCGTCGCTGTCGATTTCGTTTTTTCTAAGTGTTCCTTAATTCTTAACGATCATACGTTTCTCATTGACCCCATACCTATGCAAATGGGTAGTTTCGACGTCATAGTAGGTATGGACTAGCTTAGGCGAGTTCGTGCTTAAGTTGTGTGTTATGAAAAGTTCATTCGTCTTCCTCTTCCCAATGGTGATTCCCTACACGTCTATGGCGAGAAACCTTCTCAATGACTCAAGCTTATGTCGTGTATCCAAGCGAACAAGTGCTTGCGCAAGGGTACCTTCGCCTTTCTCGCCCACACTATGGAAAATAAGGACAAAGGCCCAAGCATGAGTGACGTTCCTGTTGTACGTGATTTTTCTGAAGTGTTTCCCGATGATCTTCTTGTTCCGCCTCCTGCTTGTTCTGTTGATTTTCGAATCGATTTAGTACCTGGCGCTACACTTGTCGCTAAGTCTCCTTATCGTTTAGCACCCTCTGAGATGCAAAAGCTTCCGTGCCAACTTTAAGAGCTTCTTGATAAAGGCTTTATACGCACTAGTACTTCTCCTTCTATCACAGCCCCCGACCCCTCCCCGGGAGCGGGAGCTGCGACCCAGTCAGATGGTATCGGTGTTTATTAATTGGCAGCGAAAATTTTCATCAGGACCGTAGTTAGGAAATATTCTATCAGAGTTAAACACCAAAATGTTTAAAATAATTAAATAGGATAAAACCCAAATTTTTGCTACTAATACCTTTATAATAAACAAGTGGGACAAAACCCAATTTTAATTTATAATACATTTATAGGGAATAACCCTAATTATTAAAAAAAATTCTCCTTTTTAATTAGGTAACCTTTATAGCCACTTTTCTAAGCCTTCAGTGCTCTCCAGCTGGCTTTTATTGGCTTCACACTAAGTTACCTGAAACACGTGTTTAAAATATTTTATCAGCAATAAATACTGGTGAGTGAATCTCAGTTTAATCAAAACAGGTTTTATCATCTTACAATATTGAGGGCAATCCAGCAATTACATTTGTTTATATCTACTTTAATTACCACCCACGGTACTGTCAACCCGACTTGTGGTCATGTTACTACTCACAGTGTAGTAACAAATTTTGTATACAAAACCCCAACATACCGACGATAATTGTAGAATTACAAATACTCAATCACTGTTATAATTTAAAACAATTGAGGTTTTGTAAAACAGTTTATAAAAGGTTTACAAAAAGAGGATAAACTCACAAAAAGGTTTAGACAAAAAGAAGGATTACTCACATTGCTATTTTAGGTATTTCCCTTGTGACTTCCTGGTTATAATCTATTAATTTAAACAATGCACATGCGTTAGTATAATAACTCAATTTACATTAGTGATACCCTCCCCGAGACAGAACTCCAACGACTGAGTCAGGCAGAGCCTTGACATGCGTTACGGAAGCACTAGATCAATCGGACAACGTAACTAATACGTAACCGGGGGTTATAATACTTACAACGAGGCAGAGCTTCGCTATTTAGAGGGGTATAATACCCGGGAATTATTTTTAGATATTCAGAATTTAGAGAGAGATTCGAATTGTGAGCGATTTGTGAACTGAGCTGGTCTCCTCTATATATAGGGTTGTACAAGGAGTCCCTGGCGCCCCGCGAGACAAACAGAAGAGGGCTTCGTGCCCTGCCAGAGCCAAAAAAGGCGGTTAGGGTTTGCTGAGTCATGGCAGGCCTCGACACGTGTCCCGACACGTGGCTCATTTGTGTGTCCGGCAAGGAATGGACCTCGCGGCCCGCGAGAGATTCGACTAAGGGTGTCAGGCCCCGCGAGCGACCCCTGAATTTTGTTTTATTTGTTATTTAATGAGATAAAAGGGATTTCGGGGCCGGTTTTCATACACGGGGTGTATTTAAGGGTGTCTAAAATATTTTAAGGAGGGTTGTTATATCCTCCCCACCTTGTTTTAAATCTCGTCCTCGAGATTCGAGCTACTATATTCCCTTGGAGTTATATCAAGTCTTGTAGTTAGTATAAACTGTGTCAAAGCGTCTTTGGAAGCATTTAATAGATGAAAGTTCCGAACCCCTGTCTGCTGGGCAGAAATTTAGAGAAAAGCAACTTATCTGGACTCGAGATAGTGCAAGAACAATAGACAAGATAATTCAAGTTAAAGCAATACGAGATTATTAAAAGAGTTATATAGATAATAGATGAAAACCTTTCAAGTAGTTTCGTTAAAAGTTTCTCTATGGAAAGGGGTAGTTAGATTCGTTAAAAGATGGGAGTCAAGTTCCAGGTATGTTGGACCATTTATTAGACGAATAGGACTCGTAGGTCATTAGTTACAACTGACAGGAATGATGTATGTATGAAATCCTTAAAAAATGCTTAGTAGACGAATCCTTAGTGAGATCTTTCTAAGGACATAGAAGAAAATGAGAAACATAAATCTTTCGATTAGTTCCAGGAATTGATGTTAACTGCACGAGATGAAATGATACAATCATCAAGGTGACTAAGTTTCACAAAATAAAAAGAGGGATTTGATAGGCATATAATGTGAAATGCAATGACTTTTTAGAAATAATAGGATTCAAATGTCAAAAGAGAACTTACTTTGATTGTCAATGGAGGAAGACTATAAGTCAATAATCTCAATTGAAAATAGAAGTATGAAAAATGATTTGTCAACTATCACAAGAGAAATCAGTGACATTGATTCAAATGGCAGAGATACACCGGACAATACAATGGAATTTAGTGTATCATTGTCTTAATACCTAATTGTATCAAGACTACTTGAATGATGAGTCAAACGAATGACGTATGGATTGATATGATCAGGGTTTATTATTAGCACAGGCTACAATTTATACAAACACCGCAAGGTGTTGTAACGATTGAAGGAATTCAATGATTATGGTGACCGAACGAATTCACCGTTCTCGAAATTGACTGAAAGTTTCAATGAAGTGAATCTGGATATTCATAAGATAGGACGTTCGAATGAAAGAATAAATGAATATTGTAGGTTTAACTTAAAGATGAAAGAAATGTTGGAGGTACATTGGAATAATAATTTAGGTACTTTTATCTTAACACAAAATTGTATTAAGACTGGTTTTAGGATAATGAATCAATAAATAGATAAATTCGTACCTCATGTGTGAAAATGAAATGAGTCCAAGTTTCAAAGAAATCGCCACCGTAAGGTGTCGTGTTTTAATAAATGATACATCGAAATTGAAGACTTTAAACAAGTTTACTATGATTCAAACAATGAGATTACCTCGAATATGATGATCTTAATTCATCATATGAAATTTTGAATTGAATGGATATTATGAACAAGTTCAAACAATTGAGCTTGGTTTGGACATATTCCAACAATGGATATACGTATTGACAAGAAATGGTTTCAATGAAAATCTGGTAAGTAACTTTGAAAAGAAAAGGAGTTTTCCAAGAAATTTGTTCACTTGATTATCAAAAGTCAACATTATGTATTCATATAGATTATTAGAATAAGTATAACGAAATATTTATTAAAACTCATGAATAAATGATCTGTTGAAGTGAATTCACATGCATGACAAGAAATGCATGTACGACATAGGAATTTGTCAAGAGATGAGACAAATGAGAGTTGGCTCTATAAAAGAAAAATAAAGATCTTTTATTGGTGAAGTTTTTATCGAAATAAAAAATCTACTAGCTTAAGTATAGTCGAAACATAAGGGTGCTTATTTTGCTGTTGTCTCCGGTATTGTAAATATTTATGCGTTTTCCTTAGCTTCATCTGGGTTTCTACCCTCGTTGTCGGGTGCCTTAGATAGTTTCGGGCAGTAGAGACGGAAGTGGCCTGGTTCTCCGCATTTGTAACATACATTAGTTTTCCTTTTCCTTCTCCTTCTACATTCTTCCTCTGTATGCCCAGTTTTCTTGCAGAAGTTACAACGAAGTGTCTTCTCAGAATGGCGTTTTCTTGCGTGCTTCTTGTTATTGTCGCAGGTAGGTAGCGTGATTGCTGGTTTCGTTTCTTTGTCCTTACATTATTTTTCGGAGCGGAATTCCTTATAAGAGTAGCTATAGGTTGTGATTTTCTTTCGTTTGGAAGATGGAGTTTTGATACGAATATCATGACTTCCATTGATACTAGGGTTAGGTTTGAAGTGATGGGTATGCTTACAGTGTATAGTAGGATTCTCGTTTATAGGCACATAAATTTTAATAGCTTCAATGATCGAAGGTATAGCATTCGATATTTCTTGAGCTATTATATTTTCTATAGTATTTTTATCCAAAGAGTTTTCATTACTAGCCTGAATTTCTTGATCACATGCTATTCCCTTTGACATCTGATTTACAAACATGTTCAGATATAATTATCACAAGATTAAGAAATCATACAGGCATATTTTGTTTAGCACGATTATAGTCATAGCTATCAGTATTTTGCGTTTATATATATATATATATATATATATATATATATATATATATATATAGGGGAAGGTTCAAATTAAAATCACTAGTTATCGCAAAAACTCGAAAACTAATTAAAAAAGCAAAAAAAAAAAAACACACCAATTTTTTTTTGCATACCAATTTTCGCCATATTTTATATATATAAAAAAAATTTCAAATTTTTTTTTTGTAGTGCACATGTGTAATACTACACATGTGTACTACAAAAATTTTTGTTTTTTTTTTTAAATTTATATAAAAAACACATGCGATTTTTATAAATAAATTGAAAAAAAAAATTTGGTGTGTTTTTTATGCTTTTTTTAGTTAGTTTTCGAGTTTTCGCGTTAAAAGTGGTTTTCATTTGAACCATCCCCTATATATATATATATATATATATATATCTTATATTTTAACATTTTCTTTTACTGTATATCTTATCAAAATATAAGGAAACTGTATATATTATATGTATTGTTTCTTCCTTTGGTGTAATAGCTTTTCTCTATATTGCCTTAATTTAACTATGTTTCCAGAACTCATGACTGGAGAGTTATTCAAAAATAAGGTAAGAGCTTTATATGAAATTCTGAGATTCTCCGTCATTGACCCATTATTATTCTTTAAGAGGTGGTGCTAGTACAGATATTCTTAAGGTATCTTTTAAATTAAAGTTGGGTATCAAAATATATTTTGAGTAAACATGTAGGTTTGTTTCTATATAAAAGCTTGTCCTTTTTACAGAAGATATTTGATTATTATGCATACTATCAAGAAAAGGGTGTCTTGCATATATATATACATATAAATATAAAGTTTTAAAATTTCCTGTAATATGTATATATATAATACCAATTCCTAAGAATCCAATTATATAAATAATTGTATTAGTTATCCTGTTTATTCCCATAACTTTGTTTATTCCTTTAAATTAACAAAATAAATTTCTCTTAGATTTATTGAACATAATATTTTGGAATAAAAAGAAAATTTAGCAACAGGAATAATTTAATAAAGATATAAATCTTCTAAATTCTTTTAGAACAATTTAAATCTTTAAATGACAGGTTGACTCGTTTTGGTTATAACATACTTAGAACTTAATTCAAATTCTTAATTTATTATATCTATTCATTAAAGATTCGTGATAGATAATACAAAGTCTAGCGTTTCTAAATTTGATCCTTAATATTTTAAGTAATGAAGTATCATTCTCATATCAGAATGTATATACATATAACTTAAATATAGTTTAAGAAATGAATTAAACTTATCAAATGATAAAAATTGTTCCTTCTTGAGATATATATACATATCTGACTTAAGTATGATTTAAGAAATTAGTTTAAGCTATTTCCTGTTGATATATAGGTATTATATATTAAAATAATTTAATTACATAATACTAGGTTGTTGTACATATTCCTGTTTCATAGATACAGTTTTGTAAATATTTTATATCTTCCATTGTATATGTATATGTGCTTAAATTTTAGAATCGTCAAACTATGAATTACGAACCGTAATAATTCTTGTTCATTATTTGTATAAATTAAATTAAGAATTATGTTTTATAAAATTATTTTAACATAACTTTATTCAAGAGCCAAATATTTTATTCTTCCAAAATATTATTATTATTAGTTTTAATTTAAAATAGAATTTAATAATATTTAATTTAGTGTATTATATTAATAATAATGAAGATAAATAATAACAATATATATTAAAGACTTTTCTTAGAGAGCGTTTGTGTATTAAAAATTTCTCTAGCATGTTAATTATCATCAATATTGACTATACATATAATTTCTGAATATTACATAACTTATCAAATTTTGATGAAAATTTTACATATTCAATATTAATAATACGATAAGAAGTAATAAAGAATTATAAAGTGATTTACAAAGTATTTTAATTAGTGTATCTAAATAATGCTGAAACATTATATTTTAACAAAATTAGTATAATTATATGTTTTATCAAAACCTTGACAAATACATATCTTTAAATCGAGTAAAACTTTTGGATTATATCATAAATCATAAAATATTCTGCTTTCATTGAATAATATTTTATATTATGATATTTCAGGGATATCATACTTAAGGGTGCTATTTTATATCTTTGATTAAGATATTAGTATCAATATCATAATATTATTATAATTTATTTTGAATTGTACTCACATAAATATGTGGGTATAGAATTGAATATTATATTATGAAGAGCTAATTGCCAAAATCGTCCCTGAGGTTTGGACATGTTTGCCATTTTCGTCCAAAATGACACTTTTGTACAAAATTGCCCCTAACGTTTGTAACTTTTTGCCATTTTCATCCAAACCACTAACTTAGTTTATTTTTTCTGTTAAGTTGATGATATTTGGATGAAACTAGCAAATATAAAACCACAGGGACGATTTTAGCAATTTACTCAAACCCATTTTAATTTATTTTATTTAATTATTTTTGTTATATATATAATAAAAAAGAATATACATGGAGTTTTTAGAAAAAAAAATTAATAGTTTTGTCACATAATTTTTATAAATTTTCATCCAAATCACTAACTCAGTTTATTTTTTCTGTTAAGGTGAAGGATGTTTTAAATTTTATAAATTAAGACATAAATTAATTTATAGCTTCTTTATATAATTCAGTTTTATAAAGAGAAAACATCATTGGTGTGCAAAACACAACAATCGATTACAACTTTTAGTATTTATCAATTGTAGAGATAGAAAAAAATTGTAAAACGTTACATATTTTTTAAATGTGTTGAGCACCTAGGAAATATATTGGTAGAAATAAAATATTTATTTAATTAAGATTATGAGGGTAACTAACTAATACTTATTCTGAGTGGCTTGAGTAAAGAAATTTATATTCATAGCATTATAATTACAATTTGGTGGATAATTTTAAGGTTTGGTAACGATACGTTGTTTGATAGAGGAGGGGGGCACTGGCTTCTATTTTTCCTTAGGAGCGAATTTAAAAGAGTAGAAGATAAATTACAAACTTGGTACATATGATAAGATTTTTTTTATTTGACATTTTTTCAATAAGGCCACCAGCATTTTAATTTTATAAAATTTAGAGGTTTAAGTAGATTTTTTTTATAAAACTGATCTATATAAAAAATTAGAAATTAATTTCTGTTTTAGTTTATAAACATCGTTCGCCTTAATAGAAAAATTAACTTAGTTAGTGGTTGGATGAAAATTTATAAAAATTATGTGACAAAGCTATTATTTTTTTTCATATAAAAATTGCATGTATATTCTTTTTTATTATATATGTAACAAAATTAATTAAATAAAAGAAATTTAAAAGAGTTTGAGTAAATTGCCAAAATCGTCCCTGTGGTTTTATATTTGTCAGTTTCATCCAAATATCCTCAACTTAACAGAAAAAATAAACTAAGTTAGTGGTTTGGATGAAAATGGCAAAAAGTTACAAACGTTGGGGGCAATTTGGTACAAAAGTGTCATTTTGTACGAAAATGGCAAACCTGCCCAAACCTCAGGGATGATTTTGGCAATTAACTCTATTATGAATATATCCCCTTTTTATAGCCTAACATATTGTAAGATACAATAGGAGTTACATATCCTTAGAATTTAAATGATATAAAATCATTTATGGACAATACATATTATTTTAATATTTATATTATGATATTTTTCGAAGTATCGTACCTGAGTTGTACTACTTTACATTAATATTAAGATATAAATATTAATATCGTAATATTTTTATAATGTTTTAAAATTCATATCGCATTATGTTCCTACACATATAGATGGATATGATATATATATATAGTATATATCACAAATGTTTCTAAGACAAAATATTATTGACATATTACTTATATATATATTTAAACATAGCATAATTGTAAGATATAGATATGGGCAATGCATATTGGGAATTAAAAATTCGTTAAATGGCATAAAAATCATGATAGACATATTAAAATTTTATGTTTACAGAATAACACATAAAATATTAATTTCCTAACACAAATATTTAAGGTTTAGGTATTGAAAGAACACCTAAAGGGCTTAAATCAGTGGCATAGCTTTGATACCACCTTCTGTCACAGCCCCGACCCCTCCCCGGGAGCGGGAGCCGCGACCCAATCAGATGGTATCGGTGTTTATTAATTGGCAGCGAAAATTTTAATCAGGATCGTAGTTAGGAAATATTTTATCAGAGTTAAACACCAAAATGATTAAAATAATTAAATAGGATAAAACCCAAATTTTTGCTACTAATGCCTTTATAATAAACAAGTGGGACAAAACTCGATTTTCATTTATAATACATTTATAGGGAATAAACCTAATTATTGAAAACAATTCTCCTTTTTAATTAGGTAACTTTTATAATCACTTTTCTAAGCCTTCAGTGCTCTCCAGCTGGCTTTTATTGGCTTCACACTAATTTACCTGAAACACGTGTTTAAAATATTTTATCAGCAAGAAATAATGGTGAGTGAATCCCAGTTTAATCAAAACAGGTTTTATCATCTTACAGTATTGAGGGCAAACCAGCAATTACATTTGTTTATATCTACTTTAATTACCACCCACGGTACTGTCAACCCGACTTGTGGTCATGTTACTACTCACAATGTAGTAACAAATTTTGTATACAAAACCCCAACATACCGACGATAATTGTAGAATTACAAATACTCAATCACTGTTATAATTTAAAACAATTGAGGTTTTGTAAAACAATTTATAAAAGGTTTACAAAAAGAGGATAAACTCATAAAAAGGATTACACAAAAAGAAGGATTACTCACACCGCTATTTTAGGTATTTCCCTTGTGACTTCCTGGTTATAATCTATTAATTTAAACAATGCACATGCGTTAGTATAATAACCCAATTTACATTAGTGATACCCTCTCCAAGATAGAACTCCAACGACTGAGTCAGGCAGAGCCTTGACATGCGTTACGGAGCACTAGATAAATCGGACAGCATAACTGATACATAACCGGGGGTTATAATACTTACAACGAGGCAGAGCTTCGCTATTTAAAGGGGTATAATGCCCGGGAATTATTTTTAGCTATTCAGAATTTAGAGAGAGATTCGAATTGTGAGCGATTTATGAACTGAGTCGGTCTCCTCTATATATAGGGCTGTACAAGGAGTCCCTGGCACCCCGCGAGAGAAACAGAAGAGGGCTTCGCGCCCCACCAGAGCCAAAAAAGGCGGTTAGGGTTTGCTGAGTCATGGCAGGTCTCGACACGTGTCCCGACACGTGGCTCATTTGTGTGTCCGGCAAGGAATGGACCTCGCGGCCCGTGAGAGATTCGACTAAGGGTGTCGCGCCCCGCGAGCGACCCATGAATTTTGTTTTATTTGTTATTTAATGAGATAAAAGGGATTTCGGTGCCGGTTTTCATATACAGGGTATATTTAAGGGTGTCTAAAATATTTTAAGGAGGGTTGTTATACCTTGGGGCGCTCCCGTCTTGTTCGTCAAGAAGAAAGATGGATCATTCAGATTGTGTATTGACTATCGTGAGCTCAACAAGCTTACTGTCAAGAACCGATATCCTCTTCCTCGCATTGACGATCTCTTCGATCAATTGCAAGGCGTGACTTGCTTTTCAAAGATTGATCTTCGTTCTAGGTATCATCAACTTCGAGTCCTCAAAGAAGATATACCCAAAACCGCCTTTCGTACATGTTATGGTCATTATGAGTTCGTGGTCATTCCCTTTGGTTTGACCAACGTACCTGCTGTTTTCATGGATTTGATGAACCGCGTGTGCAAAGCGTACTTGGACAATTTCGTGATCGTCTTCATCGACGATGTCCTCATCTATTCCAAGACACAAGAAGAGCATGAGCGACACTTGTGTCTTATCCTTCGGCTTCTACGTGCTGAACATCTTTACATCAAATTCCCCAAGTGTGAATTTTGGTTAAAAGAGGTCCAATTCCTTGGTCATACCGTCAACAAACTTGGTATTCACGTTGACCCTGCTAAAATCGAAGTTGTGAAGAACTGGATTGCACTTAAGTCTCCATCTGAAATTCGTTCATTTCTTGGTTTAGCAGGTACTATTGTCGTTTCATTTCTAACTTCTCAAAGATCGTCGTTCCTCTTACCTCCTTGACTCAAAAAGATAAACCTTTTGTTTGGGTTCCTGAACAAGAAGAATCTTTCCAACGCTCAAGCACATGCTTTGCAATGCTCCTATTCTCGCACTTCCCAATGGTAACGATGACTTCGTCGTGTATTGTGATGCTTCAAACCTTGGCCTTGGTTGTGTCCTTATGCAACAAGACAAGGTTATCGCTTACGCGTCGAGGCAACTCAAAATACATGAGAAGAACTACACTACACTATGCACGACCTTGAACTTGGTGTAGTTTTTGCCTTGAAGATATGGCGACACTACCTTTATGGTACTAAGTGTGTGGTCTTCACCGACCATAAGAGCCTCCAACACATCTTCAACCAAAAGGAACTGAACATGTGTCAACGACGTTGGGTAGAGTTGTTAAACGACTACGACAGCGAAATTCACTACCATCTAGGTAAGGCAAATGTAGTGGCCGACGCACTTAGTCGTAAAACTCATGTGAAGGGTATTTGTTGTCTCCAACTCGTTAACGATCTTCAAAACCGCATTCGTGAAGCTTAATATGCCTCTATTAATGAAGGTAGCCTCTCCTACGAGATACGAGATGGTGTTGAAGAAGATCTTATGTCTAAATCCGATGGTATCCTATACTATCTCAATCGCATCTGGATTCCTCGTTGTGATAACCTTCGAGACTTTCTGATGAAGGAGGCACACAAATCGAGATATTCCATTCATCCTGGTGTTGATAAGATGTACCAATATATGCGTACATCCTATTAGTGACCTGGAATGAAGAAAGATATCGCCACCTTCATTGCGAAATGTCTCACTTGCTCGAAGGTTAAAGCTGAACACCAACATCCATCTGGCTTGCTAGAACAACCAGAAATTCCTGTCTGGAAATGGGAGAGTATTGCAATGGACTTTATCACCAAACTCTCTCGTACTTCTTCTGGTCATGACAGTATTTGGGTGATCGTTGATCGATTAACCAAATCAGCTCATTTTCTCCCGTGAAGATTTCAAAGTCGAGAAATTGGCTAGAATACACACTGATGAAATCATTTGTCGTCATGGTATCCCCATTAACATCATTTCTGATCGTGATGGTCGCTTTACGTCTCGTGTTTGGCAAACTTTTCAAGCCGCTATGGGCACCATTATTAACCTTAGCACTGTTTTCCATCCTCAGTCTGACGGTCAAGCCGAGCGCACTGCCCAAACTTTAAAGGATATGCTTCGTTCATGCGTGATCGATTTTGGTGGCAACTGGGATATGCACTTACCATTGATCGAATTCTCGTACAACAACAGTTATCACGCGAGTATTCAAATGGTACCATTTGAGGCATTGTATGGTCGTAACTGCCGTTCGCCTATTTGTTGGCACGAGATCGGGGAAGTTCAAATCACCGGTCCCGAGCTTATACAAGAGACAACGGAAAAGATTTTACAGGTTCGAGACAATTTGCTGAAAGCCAGAAGCCGACAAAAGAGTTACGCTGACAAGCGTCGTAAACCCTTGGAATTCAAGATAGGTGATTTTGTACTTCTCAAGGTATCCCCTTGGAAGGGTGTAGTTCGAAGTGGTAAGAAATGGAAACTCGCACCTCGATACGTAGGTCCTTTCAAGATCCTCGAAAGGATTGGCAATGTTGCGTATCGACTGGACCTACCTTAAGAACTCAACAACGTTCATCCTGTCTTCCACGTCTCAAACTTAAAGAAATGTCTAGCTGAAGAAGGACTTCAAGTTCCACTCGAAGATCTTCAAATCAACGAGACTTTATATTTCATGGAGAAACCTGTCGAGATCATGGACCGAGGAGTCAAGCAATTGAGGCGCAGTCGAATTCCAATCGTCAAGGTTCGATGGGAAGGAAAACGTGGTGCTGAGTTTAATTGGGAACTCGAAAGTGATATGAAGACTAAGTATCTGCAGCTTTTATTTACTTCTTCCTAAATTTCGGGATGAAATTTCCTAAAGGAGGGGAGACTGTAACGCCCTACTTTTTCGTACTTTCCTTAATTAGAAAGATCGTCTTGTATTTTTATTTTTGGAAATCTTGTATTCTTGTAATCGTCTTTTCCATTGTATCGTTGTAAAATCCGAGACTTGGATCATAAATAAAATTCATAGTTCTTTAAATTCATATTCTACATATTCATACATGTTCATACGTTCAGATTAATTATACATGTGATGCCTTAATTCGTAATTCTTGTACAATGCGTTAAACTTACCAATACTTGCCATACATGCTTATTTCATGCATATACGATACTTATTCTCGACATACATACTAATTCATACTTTTTATATATTTTTTTATGTTTTAGTTGCATATTATACCCTCACACTTTACCTTTTATACATAAAATACCTTAGAACGCATTAAAACACTACTCTATGAAACTACAAGGACCAAAATTGTCAAATAACAAACAAATCCACCAGCCACACTGGCTCGCGGGCCGCGACCCCCACCCCTATACCTCTCGCGCCCCGCCAGAGGCCTTAATCTGCAGAATTGTTAATCAGCAGCGATTGTTGGTCGAATTTGGGTGTGTTTAGGTGTGTTTCTTCCATTATATGACCACCTAACTTAACCTAATCATTCCCTATAAATCGCAACCCATTCCCACACATTTTCCACTTTGCAAACACCTCACTTTCACTCTCAAACACTCAGCTAAGAATTCAATAGCTAAGGCATATTCGTTACAAGTTGCATAAGTGAGTGTAGCCTCACTTATCTTCCATTTTTTTCATTTCTTCTTGCTTCTTATCACTTAGAACAACCTTAGGTATGTTTCCACAGGTTTTCCATGGAAAACCAAGGATGGAACATCACCATAATAAGGTTAAAAGTGCAAGAAACTTTCTGTTTTGTACAAACAGTTTGTTAAACATACTTAAACTTATGATTTCTTCATACATTCCTTTGTCCTTATGCCAGTAATCAAGACTATGATTATGTGTTCTTAAAAACAAGGTTATAACATACAAATCCAAAGGTTTTAATCCTCTAAACTTTCTGTTTTTAAAAGAGTTTTAACCCACAAGTGAAGAACAAGTCTTGAACTTGTGTATGTGTGATTATATGGATAGTTTGGGCTATCCTACTTACAATCCACACTTCACTTGATGTTTTTCTTCTTAGTTAGTGTGTATATTTCATTTCCGTAATAATCCATTCATGACCATACTTGTTGTCTTATGACAACTTATGCATTGGGGAATACAAAAGAGGTTTTAAAATGGAAGATTTATCTTCCTACCTCTATGCATGACTTCTATGATAATACTTGTAACATTATTGGACTAAACTTATAATATACTATATAAAATATATAATATCCATAGTAACCAAACCCTTGAAGATAATCTAATGGTTATTCATCTAGTTACTAAGTTACATCACCTAAGTGCTTAGTTCCTCGTTACGATTCTAATGGGTATTAAACCCATGAAATCATTCTAAAACCCTATGGGTTTTCATAGTGTCGAGAACGAGTGCTAAGTCTAAGTGATTATTTTCTTGTATATTTACTTTGTTATACTTTTCATTCCAAATTCCTAATCCTCTGTTATCATCCAAATACCCATACACCTGCGTTTCCTCGTGTAGAAGGACTTGGTGTTTCATCCTCCAACAAACTCCTCGCGGATTATCAAGTGGAAGCTTGCAAAACCGTGAGTACACTTGACCCGTTTTATTTTAAAACACATTGGGTTGTAACATGTTATTATACAAACTTTACTATCACACGCATAAACATGCCTTATACTCTCAATCCTATATACATGCTACTTGTTTACTTATGTTCATGCTAGATTATACATGCTTTATGTAATTAACTTTGCTAAGCCCTCAACTTAACTTATATAGCGCTATAGGAGTAGCACACCACCCGTCGGGGTCTTGTTAAGTCTTTATTATTCTAAATTGGTCTCGCCACTTATGTGGTGAGGGATGCTAAATACTAGTGGACACTTGGGTTTGACATATTGTTATGCATGCTAGTTACCTTGTTTACAAATTGCCACGTGTATTCGAGAAAATGCTTTTATACTTAGGTTATTTATACAAACCTTGTGTACTCTCCTTTGCTTTTGCATTGAACTTTATTTTAAACATGTTACAGGTTGATGTTGATGCCATGATGAATCTAGTAGGGATGACTAGAAACACGCTCAAGATATTAGATTTGATTATGCTTTGTTATGTTATTGTTGTTGTATTTTGTCATTTCCATGTTGTAGTTGTACTTCTTTTGTTGTATTGACAATTTATGATTATTAATGAAAAACGGTTTTGATTTAACTATTGTCACAACTAGTGTTATGTGTGTTGAGCAATCTATCTTCGTCCCGCTCTGATGATTCCACCATTGGTTGGGGTGTGACATCAGCCGTGGCAGAGTTTTTCCAGCTGTTTCGAACATCTGTTTCTCTGATGGTGGTAGTGACATTTTATTGTGGGATCACAATATCACATCCATAGTCTTGTGGGAAAGGTTGTGGGGTACCTGCAGGGTTAGTCTTGATAGACATATCTTCAAATGTAAATTTATCAAGGTCAAACAGTTCAACAGGGTTTTCTGGGATTTTCAATGATGAAAGTTCATTGAACTTCACATTCAATGTCTCTTCCACACACCTAGTCCTTGTATTAAACACTTTATAGGCCTTGGCAATGGTTGAGTATTCCAGATGGTAACCACAATTCACTTTAGCTGCAAATTTTGAAATTGAATCTTTTAAGTTTATGATAAAACATGGGCAGCCAAAGATTTTGAAATAGGAGATCAGTGGTTTGATTTTGAACAGAGTTTCATAGGAAGTCTTTTGATGCCTAGGGTTGATTAAAACTGTGTTCTACACATAACAAGCAGTGTTTGCAGCCTCTGCCCAAAAAGTTAAGGGTAAACCTGAGTCTGCAAGCATTGTTCTGGCAGCTTCAATCAAAGTTCTATTTTTCCTTTTAACCACCCCATTCTGTTCTGGTGTTCTTGGGATGTTGTACTGCCTTACAATCCCTTTTGCCACACAGAACTCATCCAACTCCTTGTTTCTAAACTCTGTTCCATTGTCACTTCTAAAGACTTTTACTAGCAAGTCAAATTGCTTTTCAACCTATTTAACAAAGTCTTGCAAGATACCCGCAGTCTCATCCTTAGAGTGTAAAAGGTAAGTCCTTGTAAATCTAGAAAAATCATCAACAATGACCAAACAATATCTTTTCTTTTTCAAACTCATGATTTTTACTGGGCTAAACAAATTCGTGTGCAGCATTTGCAAACACTTGGTTGTTTTGGACTCTTCAATGGACTTGTAAGAGCTTTATGTTGTTTACCTTTTAGACATGAAACACAATGCTCAGAACAAGTAAAAAGTTTTTATGGAAAACCTCTTACAAGGCCTTGTTTTGAGAGTGTGGTTATAGTCTTAAGATTTGTGTACCCAAGTCTCCTGTGCCATAACTCTGTCTCTTTCTTAGAGGCAGCTAAGAACAGAGAAGCATCAACCATTGGGTTATCTTTTGACATATCAACCACATACATATTGCCACTCCTTTGAATAACAAGTTGTGTTTTGCCCTTGACTATGATTTTTTCAATCTTAATCACCATTTCTGGCCCAATAATCTTACATCTATCCTTAGTGAAGAATGACCCATAGCCCTTGTCACTCATTTGTGAAACACAAAGGAGGTTAAACTTAAGACTATCAATGAGATTGACATTTTCAAACTTGAGCTTCCCAGCCTGAACTATCCCTGACCCCAACACCTTCCCTTTTGAATTGTTACCGAAGGATATATCACCCCATCCATGTTTTTGAAATCTTTGAGTAGGGCTCTACATCCTTTCATGTGCCTGGAGCCTCCACTATCTACATACCAGAAACTATCTAAGCATGCAGAAGCTCCCTGCACATCAAGTAACAAATTAGTTTAGGTGAGTCTCCAAAGCGAATATGGCTTTAGATGAGGTCACAGATAGGTCAGCCTCAAGTCCAGGAGCATGAACAGTGGTTAGGTCAGGGTTTTGAACAAATTTTTGAGCATTTTTCTGTAACCACTGTTGTGGACCATCTCCTGTCAGATGATGATAACCGTAAGGATTCCTATTCACTTTGGGCTTAGAGGGCCTTTTGTAAGCTTCATAAGCATGAGGGACCTTTTGGTATGGTGGTTGACCATGTCCTCTTGGGAACTTATTTGATGATGGTGCATCTGTCACTTGTACCTCTCTGGGAGCAGAGGTTTTGTTCAACTGTTTTGTAACAACTGTTTGGGCATGCATAAAAGTCTGTTTGTTTTTTGGGGTAGGTTTTTGTGGACTCTCTAGTGTTTTTGATGTATACTCTGTTCTTTTAACCTCAAAAGTTTTGAGATACACACACACTTGAGTGAGATGATTGGTTTTACCACAAATTGTGCATTTTGGTGCAGGCTCAATGACACTTGTTTTGTTTATATCATAAGCTTTTAAATGAAAAACAGTCTTTTGTGGCATGGTTTCTTTTCTCACAAAAATCACAAAACAAGTTTTTAACCTTTTCTCTTCTCTCCCACTTTTCAGTTTCCTTTTCAACAAAGTTTTTAACCTCTGTTGGGATATATTTCAGAGGAATGACTTTAGCCTTGGGTGCTTTGACACCCTCAATTGTGCAGAAATCCATTGGCTTGAAGTTTTCAAGGATGTCACATTCATCAGACCAGGTGGGTTTGAATTGATATTTTTCTATCTCTTCAAAGGTTGATGACCCCTCTGGTTTTTCTAAAATGATTTTATTTCCATTTTAATCAGTAACTTTTATCTCTTGACCAGCCATGTTTGTTGGGATTATTTCAACCAAGCAAGATTCAATTTCAGCAGTGTTTTAAGAAGTTCGATCATGTTTTCTGAAGCCAATGCCAAACTTCACATTGCTCTTAATCTACTTTTCCAACATCAGTTCATAACCTTTACAAGACTCCACCCATTTTTCACAAGTGATTTGGGTGGATTCAAGCTCCTTTTTGCAAACCTGGTATGTTTCTACCATGGTTTGGAGTTGGTCTTTGGTTATGTTGTGTTCATGCTTCAGACTGTTGATTTCATTTTATTTGTCAAACAATTTGTTTTTCAACTTTTTAAAAGTTTTCTCAAATTGCACTTCATCTTTTAAGATTTTGTCTCTAAGGTTTTCATTCACCTCTTTTATGTTAGCATAAGCAATAATGCATTTATCTAAACACAAATATTTTAAGATCTGTGGTGATACCTTAGCAGCAACCATCATAGCACAGTCACATTCATTCTCACAAACACTGGCATCCCATGGATCAACAATAGGTTCCAACAGAGGTTCAGTTTTCTTCTCATCTAACATTTGTTCACCAACAACAGCTATAACCACTGTTTCAGCAATTTCTTCCACCTCTTCAGATCTGGATTCCACTTCCTCAGATTCTTGCCGTTCTAGTATTGACTCTAATGCCATGAAACAAAATTCATTAGGAGAAACATCAGGATTAGCAATTAGAGCAAAATTTTCATCACTTAAATCCTCAAGTAAGCTACTCCAATCAACAAAGCCCTGTGTAAAGAAACTCTGTTGACTGGCCTCTGCAGGAGCAGATGTTTGTGCAGCTTGTTGTAGTGTAGGTTGCACTTAAACCTGAGGTGTAGGGGCTTGAACATAATGAATCTGTGGAACAGTGGTTTGGACATACTGCAGAGGTTCACAGGATGTGTAAAATGGGCAGTGTTTTGCATATGTGGAGCAGGGGTATATTGGGAATAGTGTACAATGCTTTGAGTGTTTTGAGGTCTTGGATTAGGGTGAGTTATGATTGGTCCACTGTATTGACTCCCACATTCCCTAGCAAAGTGACCAATCCTATTTCACTTATAGCCCTTAAGTTTTAACTTATCCAACCCTACCTTCAAATTCCCATGTAATCCTGGAAACTTCCTACCATTCCATTTGTAAAACTTGCTTGTTCTAACACTCAACAAGGCAAGCTAATGCAAAATGTCCATTTCTTTGAGATCAGTGGTGTTAGTGCATGCATCTGTCGACTTCATCTTGTATCGAGTCTTAGATTAGATTGTATAGATCAGGGCTTGTAGATTGAGAAAATAGGTGTTTATATAGCTGATTTCGCTTGAATGAACATATGTAAGTGATTCCGCTCCAACTGTTTCATGTACCTTTCGAGCGGAATCAAGTCTAGTATAAATAGCATAGAAGCGAAATCATTTGTAACGTTCTTGAATTCCATACCGAGGTGCTGCCGGTGTGAAGACTGATTGTATTTGTTGTTATTTCAATCTAATCAGTGATTAAAGTGAAGATTAAGCTATTTCTACCTTTGTTTCTTGTTTTCCGCACCTGAAACAAAGTAAAACTCCTCTGAACGACTCGTTTGGTTCAACTACACGATCCTACAATTAGTATCAGAGCACAGGAGGAGGAGTTCTGCAGAATACAGCTGAATTTGATTGCATTTTCTTACTTCTACACCTTCTTTCATCATTTCAGCAAGATTTCACGGTCAAAACTGGATCAATTTTTCATAGATTGTTTAAAAGTACACATTAACAAAGCCTTGAAAGTATCACAGCAAAATTCGAACTAAAAGTAACTGAAAAAGACCCCCGAAGTGATTCCGCTCGAACTGACCAGTTCCTGATTCCGCTCCAGATTAGCTTCATTGGTTGATTCCGCTCGAAAAATTTCAAGGGAAACCTGCTATTTCGCTTGTAAGAACAGTGATTCCGCTCCAAAAAGTGATTCCGCTTCAATATAAGTTGTGTTTTCGCTCCAGACTACCTTATCACAGATTCCACTCCAAACTGCATCCTGGTGATTCCGCTCCAGAGAGTTAAATTTGTTATTTCGCTTGAAAGGGTTATCTGCTATTCCGCTTGAACTTGTACTGGGTTATTCCGCTTGAAACAACTGTTTTTTGAAATACGTGCTTTTGAAACATGGATAACGAGTTTTACAACGCATTTGCTACACCGACTACTCCGGCTGTCATTGCTCAAGCCATGAATTTGGAAAACGAAACAGGAACTACCCAAAAACCCCCGAAACTAATGAGCATTGAGGAGTATTACGGATGGAAAGATCAGTTCGAAAACTGGGTTCAGGCAAACCATTTGAGATCATGGGAGTGTATTCTGAAGAAGTATGTCTTGCCAAGAACTGATCTGCAAGTTGAGAAAGCAATATCTGAGTTTACGGTTCAAGAACGAGATATGTACAAAGCTGAGAAAATGATGATCAGTCTATTACAGCAAGCCATCAAAGAAGACATCTTCATATTGCTTCAGCACGACAAAACTTCAAAGTCAATATGGGATGCTCTTAGAGTAAAGTTTGAAGGTAGTGAACACATGATTAAGAGCAAGAAGGCACTGCTCAAGAAAGAGTTTGATTTTTTCACAAGTTTACCTGGTGAAGATACAAAGAAGCTGATTGAAAGATACTGCCACTTGGTGCGATCCATGTCGATGCTAAGTATAACAAAAGATCGTGAAGAGTGGGTAGACAAATTAGCTGATGCGTTACCGCAAAAGGATTGGGGAACATACTTGATGATTTTGAAGAATACTGGGGTGTATGATGGATTGACAATTTCACAGTTTATAGAAAAGATTGAGGGTCAAGATTTGGAACAGCAGAAGATCGCGAGGATGAACAGTTCAAGTGGTCAACAGGATGTAAAAATGTACTACAAGGCAGTGTTCCAGAAGTTGAAAGAAGCCCGAAAATCCAAACTGCGTTTAGTGCTGGTGATTCATCGGAAAAAGTTTATCAGACTTCAAACAAAAGCAGTGGTTTCTCTTCATACCCGAGTTTCAATCCAAAAGATACTACATCAAGCTTCCATTCTCAAAGCACAAAGACAGGAAATGGTTATGTGATACAATGCAACATTGCTTTGAATCTTCCAGACGGACAAAGTTTTTCTGAAGAGGTTGCGAAAGATCACATGGCACTACTTGGTTCTGTGTTGCTATCTTATGAAGGTTTAGTGGCTGGGAAGATCGGGAATCCTATGCTCACAAAGGAGGATTACGATCAGATAGACGCTGAAGAGATGGAGCTCATGGACATTAAATGGTGTTTAGCTAGTGTTCTTAGACGAGCTAAAAAGTTCAAGCTGATTACTGGAAGAAATGATTTTATTGATGCATATGTATCTACTTTAGGTTTTGATAAATCTAAAGTTACTTGTTTTCGATGCAGGGAGAAAGGCCATTTCAAGAGAGAATGCAAGAACAGGGAAGCTAGCGAAGTGAAGAATCCGTTCGGAAAAGACGACTACTACCGGAAAGCCATATATCAACAAGTTGGTCAACAGCAACAGCAAGAACCACAGGTGGCTCATGGTAGAAAAGTGATTGAGGATTCAAAGAGAACATGTCTGGTGGATTTTAACTGGAACAAATATATATCACCCGATAGCAACGCATGTCTAATCAATCAAGATGATGAAAGGCTACCTGAAGGCTTTAGCTGGGATATGTTTGTAGATGAAAAGGGAGAATTCAAAGCGTTTATTGCCAAGATTGTGAAGGAACCTGATATGTTTACTGAGTGGATGAAGTCTATTGGTGAAACTGTGAAGAATGTAGAAGAAAAGTCTGTCTCATCTGATGAAAGTTCAGAAAGTTCAGATGACAGTTCAGAAAAAGAAATTGTTTTTGATTAAACACCATCTGATACTGGTTCATCGGATGATAGTTCTGAAAAATCTTTAGAGTTTGATCAGTCGCCAACAGATGACAGTAGTGATGATGAAGAAGAAAAACATATTAATATTGCAAAATCTCATCTGTCTCCTGAAAGTTTTCATTTTTATTTTGCAGATCGTCTGGAAAAGCTGAAGGAGAAACGAGCTGCGAAAGTACAACAAGAAATGAAGTCTGAAAGTGTTGTTCAGAATGTTGAAGTTAACAGTGTTGCTGAGGAGATTGTTGAGACTGAGCAGGTAGGTGAAGCAGAAAATATGATTGAAGCAGAAAAAGTTGTTGAAGTCGAGAAGATCATCGAAGTAGAAAAGATTGTGGAAGTCATCAAGCCTTGCACAAAGTGTTTGGAACCTTGCAAAAATGTGCAGCAAAAGATGAGAAGATGACAGAGTTTGAGAAGATGAAGGAACAGTTATTGTTCAATCTCAACTATGTGAAAGAATCTTATGATGTCTTGAACAAAACAGTAACTGGTCTTCAAAAGACAAATTCTGAAAGAGAACAAGCACTAACGATGATGAATGCTGTGATGATGACAAAACAGAAAGCTATAAACTTCTACATCGAAGAGAGTGCTAAGTGGAAGCAAGAGTTGGAAACTGAAAAGATTGAAAATGAGAGAATCAGACGATTATTGCAAAGTTATTCTAGTTCTGATTATCTTATTGATAGAATTTATCCGACTGTTGCAGGTATGGAAGCTTTTCAAGATGAGAAGCCAAAGAAGAAGGATACTGGTAAGAAACCGACTGTTAGCTATAACAAGTGTCCGCCTCCGATCTGGGAAGGTTATTCTCCCAGAAAACCAAACGAGGAGCAACTTGAAAAGGCTGTCAATATAAAGCTAAAAACCGATACAACTGATGAATTACCAGAAAACATTGACGTTACTTTCACATCGTCTGACACTGATCATGAGTCTGAGTTAATTAAAAAGGTGGTCGATCAGGTGTTGGATACTGATGAGGAGTCTGAGTCAAAGTCTGAGTCTGGAGGTTCAAGTTCGTCAGTCAACAGTCCAAAATCGTCGGTTAAACGGTCTTATAGTAAAGAATTTTTGTTATCAAAAGCAAATTTGGATGATGAAACATTTGAAGTTGCATACACTTTAAATGATTCTGACAAATTATACTCTGACAAAGAGTTTCCAATAAGAAGTGTTCGTTTTGACATGATAAAAAAGGTTTTCAAAATGGCAGAAATTAATATTTCTGAAATAAACGATTTAAATCTTACTGAAAAACCTAAAAAATACACTTCAAGAGTTTAACAACGGTTAAACAAGAAAAAGGGTTATAGTTCTGGTTCTGGATTTCAAAAGAAATCAAACCATAACGGTAAGCTCAAAAAGAAAGGACTTGGTTTTACAACACCTGAAAATTATAAAAATGAGAAAGATTCTAAAACAAAAACAGAATTCGTTTCAGGTGGAAGTGCTGAGGAAGAACAGAAGAAACCGTTCTGGAAACAATCAAACCAGGAGTTTCTTGCTGAGAAGAAGAGGAATGGAACTGGAGTTTTTCATCCAAAAGAAATTCGAACATGTTTCAAATGCAATGAAGCTGATCATATTGCATGGAATTGTCCGAAAGAATCAAAGAAAAAACAGGGAGTTTCTGAAAAACTCAAAGAAAAAGTTGTTGATGATGAACCACCAACTGAGCAATTTAAAATTTTTGAAAATTCGAAATATGAAGTTGGTGAGAGTTCTAAGAAAAATTCTTACAAAAAGAAAGCAAAGAACAACCAAGTGTGGGTTGTTAAGAAAGTTGATGAGAAGGTCGGCGATGAACCTGGTTTCACAAAGCCAGAGGAGCCACAAGTTGAGATAAAAACAGAAAAATCTGTGTTTTCAGAAGATGATGTTGATTTTCCATCTCTGAAGATTGAGAAAATTAAGCAACAAGTTGGTAAAGTTGAAATCTCAAATCAATTCTTTGCTGATCAGAAGGAATTTGATATTGAGAAAACATTTATTGGAAGTGTTAAGAAAAATTTTGGGAAAATGATCGATGGGAAAGTAAAAGGGGTTAAAGATTTCTATTCAACTAAAAAGGCAACTTACAACCCTACTGAGCAAGAATTGAAAACACTCAAGTCTGAAAAGACTTGGGTGGAAATTCTCTTTCCTTGAACATCAGGACATTGCCGGAGATCCCAAGTTTGTAATCGTGGATCAGGAATCGGCATCATTATAGTTTTTAAATAGATTGTTTGTAAATGAAGTTTAAAAGTTGATAAATTTTACAGGTGAAGGACTATGCCGGAGCTTCCAGGTTGGTAAGTGCGAAGCAGGAATCGGCATCTTGATTGGTAAAATGGTTTGTGTAGATGGTTTATTCCTACATGTGTTTAAATGTTGGATATTTTTACAAGTGGAACAGAGAATACATACTTGCAAATGGTAAATCAGGGACATTAAGTTGTACTTGATTTGCTACATATGGTAAAAAGATGAACAAGATGATGAACCCTAACCTACAAATGGTAAAAACAAATTCATTTTCCGGAAAAATCATTTTGATTAAAACAAACTTAAGTGTTTTGAGATCTAAATGAGAAAATGGTTTGTTGAAAGGGGAAGTTCTGATTGTTTATGCAAAGTGGATGGCGATCTGAGGCGATTCGATGTCAGTTGTCAACTTACTTGTATAGTTTGTTTTCAAATTTTTCTTTAATGTGTTTGCATTTTAGGGGGAGTAGAAAATTTCAGAAAATCCAAAAACATTAGAAAATTTGAAAAAGACAAAAACATGATAAAATTCAAAAATGAGTTTTGTTGTATAAAAGAGGAAATGATAGTACATCAGTGGACTGTCACAACATGCTAGAGAAATGGAAAGTTAAAAATGTGATAAACAATCTCACTGCGGATATGCCAGTAGGTTTTTGCACGTTTAGTAGATTGTGACGAGATATAAACCTAAATTCAAACTTGCTTTTATCGTGGGGAACAACTTCTTGGATATATGGGTAACCCCCGAAATCTTGTTTGAAAGGTCCATCTTTCTGAGATATTAGGTCTTTATGCTTAGTGATATCTGGGGTATTATTCCGGGACTTCTGCTGTATGGAAATACTGACCTAGTCCCCGCATAATACTTTCTGCAAATGCTTGAAAAAGCGCCGCCCTCAGTAAATTGATGAAACAATAAAATTGATAGTCATTGCTGTTGTAAAAAAGATCCTCAAAAGGGGACACACCAAAAGTTGAGCCGTCATCTCTCTGCTGAACGGAAGTTCTGACCTGAGCTCTCATGGTTTCACATCTAACCCCTTACAGATATCATCTAGGTATACTCACCTGTAAGACTGAATATTGGGATCTGGATACGGGAGTATATTCAAGTAGTGGGACACACGGATAAGTTTAAGTGATTAAGACATTAATATCATATCTCGGATCAGTTGAACTTTGTGTGAAAATTTAAGTGGACCAATATACTGGCAATCTTGGTGAATTGTTTAGAACTTAAAATGAAATGAAGCTTAACGGTGTTGGTGATTTGTCTCAGAAACTGATATGATCCTCTTACACAAACTCACAAAAATATTGTTTGTATATATTTCTTAACTGCATTATATTTTTCTTATTAAAAAAACCAAAAAGATTTTAGTGTGTTTTAGCATAAATTTTGAAAAATTCAAAAAGATTTTCGACAACTGATGTTGGAGAGCTGATTTTCAAAATTCTAAGTGCTAAACATGATGACCATGTGGTGAGGGGGAGTCTATGTGTGTAGTCAAAAATGTTTTTAAAACAGAATCTTACAAGTGGTTCATCAGGAATCTTTTTGATAAAACATTTAGGTTAATCTGAGGGAGAGTCTGAGTTAGTGCATAAATTTGAGATTATATTTGAAAAGCTTACTTTGAGGTAGAGATTGTGCAGGATTATGAAAGAGCTGGATTTATCAATCCTGAGAATACCTGAGCTGGATAAGAGTCAGGTTACGATCTTGGAACAACCTCCGGAAGAGCCAGGTCATTCGATCCTGACAAGCTTGTGTTTTAAAGAGCCAGGTTTCCGATACCTGAGGACTAAGAGAAGAGAGTGTAAGCCAGTCTACGATCCTGAAGCAGAAGTTGCTGATGAACTTAAAGAATGCCAGCACATTGTTAGGGGGAGTCTGTTAATGCTTATAGAAAAAGTGAAGCCCAGAGGCTGATCAAGACTGAAGTTGCAAAGACTCGACACAGTTAGACTCGTCAACATCTGAGGGGGAGTCTGTTAGTTCATGCATCTGTCGACTTCATCTTGTATCGAGTCATAGATTAGATTGTATAGATCAGGGCTTGTAGATTGAGAAAATAGGTGTTTATATAGCTGATTTCGCTTGAATGAACATATGTAAGTGATTCCGCTTGAAACGGTTTCAAGCGAAATCAACATCTTGTGATTCCGCTCCAACTGTTTCATGTACCTTTAGAGCGGAATCAAGTCTAGTATAAATAGCATAGAAGCGAAATCATTTGTAACGTTCTTGAATTCCATACCGAGGTGCTGCCGGTGTGAAGACTGATTGTATTTGTTGTTATTTCAATCTAATCAGTGATTAAAGTGAAGATTAAGCTGTTTCTACCTTTGTTTCTTGTTTTCCGCACCTGAAACAAAGTAAAACTCCTCTGAACGACTCGTTTGGGTCAACTACATGATCCTACAAGTGGGATCAAAGTGTTGAAGGTCATTTAGTTCAAAGGATAAGTTATCAGAGATCTAATTTTCCCCATTAGATGTGAAAGCATAATTGGGTGAGTAAGGCTCAGAGTTGAAGGCTCCACCTGTAGTTATGTCAATATAATGATCATAACTCTGGTCCTTACTACCACCAGATGACTTTTCTTAACCAAAAAGTGCTGTGTTACCAAAAGTGTAATCATCAGCAACTTTTCCAGATTCCTGCAACTTCTTTTTCTGGTTCAGATCTCTTTCATATGTGAGAAGCCTACCATGAAGTTGGGTTAGACTTAAATCCTTGAACCCCATAGAATTTCTGGTCACAAAGGCTATAGTGTCCCACTTTTTTGGTAATGATCTTAGAAACCTACTATTTAAAGTGGATTTAGCATATTCAACATTAACCAGTTTTAGCTCACCAATTAGACAACTAAACCTTTCAAACTGTTGGATCTATGTCTCTCCCTAAACATGATTGAATGTTTCATATTGTTGGTTTAAGACTGCTCTGTTGTTTTCAATAACGTCTTTTGTCCCACCAAATTGCTCTTTGAGTGCATCCCATAGCTCCTTTGCACTGTTACAATGTAACATGCCAACATATATGTCATTAGGTAGTGATGTGGCCACTATACTGAATGCCTTAGCATCTAACTCAATATTTTAAAAATCCTGCTCAGAGTAATTTTCAAGGCGTTTAGGTACTTGGACCTTGGGATCTTCTACACTTGGCACCATTGGAACACGAGGTCCAAAGATGACAGACTTCCAGCAACGGGTGTTTTGTTGTGCTAACACATGGCCCATCCTACGTTGCCAGATATTGTATTCATATCTGACAAGCATAGGTGGCTTGTAGAGTGTGCCGGTGTTGTGAGGATCTTGTGATTGTGAAGAGATTTTGGTTGTTTTACAAAGTTTATGAATAATCAACTTTGAATGTGATTACATTTGTACTCTGTTTTTCAACAAATACGAACAACATAGTATCAATGAAATTGAACTGATCTTTTATGTCAAATTGATTGCTAAATCGAATTTGACTGACCTATGCTCTGATACCAATTGTTAGGATCTGAATTTACCTATTTGTGTTGTTTGATAAGAAATGTAAGATGAAGGAGATAAACAGATGATAATTGCAGCGGAATGAAAGAAAAACTTTATAACACAAATAAGGAAAGAAAAGCTTTCATCATATATACTTTATGTTGAATGATTTGATTACAAAAGATTCAACATATGCATGAACACTTTCTCCCCCTCATCCTGAGCTCACAATGTTAGTTCGTACAAAATGCAAGTGTGTGGAAAGAGCTGATAGAACAGTACAGGCACTATCTATTTATAGTACAATCCTAAACACTATAGCATCTTTGCTGACATCACCTAGATAGTGATAGCTTACAATCTTCACAACCTCTAAACACTAATGATTACAGACACTATTACATTAAAACATTGATTAACCAAACTACTGATGAATGTTGTCCGCTGATGGGCTCAACCACCGATGAAGACTGAGCAGTGCTTTCCATAAAGGTTGATCAGGCCTTTGACTTCCAGCAGTTCTTTGACTCCAACAGATGATAGGTCTTCAACAAACTTTAGACTTTAGCAGTTCTTTGTACATAGCAGACTTTGAGTATCAGCAGACTTTAGAGATCATCAGATGTTGGATGCCACTGCCATTACCATTGGAGGAAAAGGAATTCAAAGCACTGTTATTAGGATCAGTTGTTGCAGAACCAGTTTTGGCTTTGTATCATCTGTTCTTCACGAAGGATCACATGAGCCAACACCCAGTTTGCTCCCCTTCATTAGTTACTGCAGCAGTGTTATCCACTGGCGGATCAACTGCGCATTTAGACGAAATCGGCTCCGGAAACAGTGAAGATCCTAAGACATCAGGATTCGAGGTTCCCTCATTTTTCTATTGTGAAGTATCTTCAGTGTGTTTAGCTACGTCTTCAAGGGAACTTGATTAAGTATTAGATTCAGAAACCGGCTCCTGAATCTGTGAGGTGAGAGGCGGTGCTTTAGCAGCTTCATGAAATCCCGGTAGATCCACAGTCAGCTTCTTGAATGAGTCTTGTAACAATGCTGCATCATCGTCCTTTGTAAGCGGGATAGTCATCGCTGGTTTTGAAACACATGTATCTGCAGTCAATTCAGGTAAATTAATATAAGACGAAAAAAAGAGGCATAATCATATAACCAGTCAGGTCTAATGCGTGCATCTTTGGGATTTTTCTTGTAACCACTCCATGTTGTAGGTTTCCATGATCTGCTTTTGGACCTTATTGTAGACACGGTATTGAGTGTTCTTAGAATAACCAATGAAATAGCATGCATCTCCTCTTGCTTCAAATTTTCCCTTAGCATCCATGAGCAAGAGTACACAAGTTGCTTCAAATTTTCCCTTAGCATCCATGAGCAAGAGTACACAAGGACAACCAAAGGTTCGAAAATGCTTGATGGAAGGCGTTTTACCCTCGACAATTTCATATGGAATTTTCATGTGTCTTTTGTTGATCAAAGCATGGTTTTGAACATAACAGGCTGTGTTCACTACTTCTACCCAACAGATCAATGGAAAGCTAGAATCTATCAGCATCGTGCATGCAACTTATAAGAGTTCTGTACTGACGATCAATCCCTTGTGTAGAGCAGAAAGTATTAAGAGTTGCGTTCTTGAATTCTCTTCCATTGTCACATCGAATAACCTTCACTTTTTCATTTGCCTGATTTTCCATGAGAATAATGAAATGTTTTATCAAATCAGCAATTTCACTCTTGTGTGCTAAGAATAATACACAAGTAAACCGTGAGAAATCGTCAGTAATAACCAAGCAATAGGTATTTCCTCCAATGCTCTACACATTAACAGGACCAAAGAGATCCATGTGAAGCAGTTCCAGAACTGTGGAAGTCGAGTGCATGAGTTTTGGCTTATGAGGTTTGCGATGTTGTTTTCCCAGTGCACATGATTCACATTTTTTGAGCAACAGGAAATCCCTGATTGGCAGATTCCTTACTAAGCCTCCTTTTGCAAGTCTATTGAGATTCTTCATGTTGATGTGACCCAGTCGACGATGCCACAACATAGTATCGTGTTCAGAAATCTTCGAGAAGAGGCATGTAATTTGTTCCATGGGGGCTTTATTCATGTCAATGACGTATGCGTTCCCTTTCGTTCAGCTTCAATGAGGAACCACTCATGACTCATCCGGTATCACAATCCCCGGCTTCAACACAAAACAACCTTTCTTAGTGAAATGAATTGATAAGCCTTTATCGCACATCTGTGACACGCTCAAAAGACTATGTTTTAGTTCTGGAACATAGTTAACGTCAATAAAGCTGAGAACCCCGTTTTGAACCATACCCTTCTTGGTAATTCTACCAGTGTCACCTCCCGCGAAAGAGACAAATCCACCATTGAATATTTTTATGTCATTCAATTGTGAAATCTCTCATGTCATGTGCCTGGAACAACCACTATCGACGTACCAAAGTTTGATCATAGTACTCCATATCCATTCCTGCACATGCAACGAGATTAATTAGAAATTGGAACCAAGGCTATATTTGATCTGGATTGACCATCACTGTCAGTACAAGAAACCTCACGAAAAATCATATGATTGTTAGTAGTATTAGAGGTTTGTGAAGAAGAAGATGATTGTTATGATTTTGATGTCTGTAACGAAGATCTAGCAAGAATTTTAGGTTTCCAGATTTTAGAGTCAGCTTTGTTAGAAAAACTTTTCATTTAAGAAGAAACACTAGTTTTATCAGACTAACTCTAGAAACTTTGCACGTTTGAGAATTTTCAATTTTGTTTCTTTGCTAGATTCCATTCTCCATCAGATGGCTTAGCTCTTGTGAATTGATCTCCAGTGGGTCGATAAGTCATAGACGTCTGATGTTGTGCATTCCTTGAGTAGTAGGGCAAGTAAGGACGATGAACACAATTTATATCTATGTGCCCTGGAATTCAACAATTAAAACAGGTTTGTCTCTTCGAGGAAAAGACATTTAGTTCAGCTTATGTTATTCTAGGGAGTTGGTTATATTTATTTTGGTTGCTTGGTGCTGATTGTTTATGCATATTTTTGGACTTGGATGAAACCTGCTCACAATCATTAGTACAAGAGTAAGTTTCGATAACATTACCCTTTGACCGCGTTTCATCTTGCTTCTGAATTGGTTTTCCTTCTGTTTTTCGATTACTTTCCCAACAGATTTTTCAACTTGTTTATCCTTTTTGTTTCGTTTCTTGTTTTTGCGTGATCTCTTCTTCTTTAGAGGAGTAGGCTTTTGAGAAATATCCTTTTTAGAAACCTCCTCTATAGAATCTGATTTTGCAGGGACAAATGATTTTGGTTTGTCAGATGATAGGTGATATGCGTTAAGTGTGATAGGTTTTTAATGTATATTTTAAGCCCTGTTACCCTTTTTAGCCAAGTTTTAAATTTATAAAACACGATATTTACTAACACTAAACACACATATGGGTAAGTGCACCCATCGTGAGCGTAGTATAGTGTTGGTAAGATACCGAGGTCATCCAAGGACACAAGAGCTTTTAATACAGGTTTATCCTCAACGTCTAATCAAATCAAAAGTTTAGAAAAAGGTTTTTAACTAGAAAAAATAAAACTAACTAAAATGCTGAAAAATAAAATAAAAATAAAACTAAAAACAGTTAGACAAGATGAATCACTTGGATCCAACTCGTGTTTAGTGTAACCTTTGATTATTATCCGCACTTTTGCACTTTTTAAGAGATTATCTTAGTTAATGTAGTAGGCCCCTCTTCTGAAGGTGACGTTACCCTCAACCCAGTAGTTTGAGTCAGCAAGGATACAATCCTAAAGGGTTGGATTATTGAAAGATAATTAATTAAGTTATTAATGCATATTGTGGTAGGCCCCTCTTCTGGAGGTGACGTTACCCTCGGCTAAGTAGTCTGAGTCAGCAGGGATTCAGTCCTAAATAGTCGGGTTAAAGTATTAATAGTAGTTTACATATGAGGGGATCAAGGAGTTCGAACCCCCGCCATCCAATACCAATGGGTATTGAAGGAGATCCTACTAAAGTTGACCCAGGTCCTTGTAGGATCTATACACTGAACAAGGCAAGACTCTTACCAAACCGTTCCTTTAACCCCCGACCAGGTAGCCAACATACCTCCATATAGACCGTGGAGATATGAATGGTGAAAATCTTTTATTTTATATAGACAGTAAAATAATGCCAAAACACCACGGACAAACGATAAGGAAGACTCACCTTCAACATAAGAAACTAGTTATTAAAGTCATTAATACATAACCAAATAAAAAGTGCGAAAAGATTAAAAATAAAAAGTATTACACTAGACACTTGTCTTCACCAAGTGATGTAAGAGACTTAGGCAAACATGGCCTTTGATTGTCAAGAACTCTTACGATCAATCTTGGATCCCGAGACTACTACACACATTCTATGATGGATGATGGATGATGGTGGTGGATATGGGTTGTGATGGTGGTGGAGGGTGGGTGTAGTGTGAGAGAGGTGGTTTGCCAAGGGATGGTTTGCAAATGAGCCAAGCACCCATATTTATAGCCTGCACAGAAGCTCGGACACGGCCCCGTGTCCACCCATCTTCTCTTTCTTCATTAATTGCAGTTTGTCTGAATTAGTTGACCACGCCCCCGTGTCCGCTAGACACGACCCCGTGTCCGCTAGGAACGACCCCGTGTCCGCTAGGCACGACCCCGTGTGCAGAAGCGTATCTGTACTATCAAGATTTCCTCAGATTCTGTGAATCTTAGTGTTGACCACGGCCTGGTGTCCGCTGGGCACGCCCCCGTGGTGGGTGATAGAGGCTTCTACAGCTTTGTCTTTTATGCAGACACTTGGGCACGCCCCCGTGCTCACTGAGCACGGGGCGTGTTCAGCCTTCTGTTCTCTTGTTTTGCTTGGGAAGATGCTGTCGAGGGGTCGGCATGCCACGTTTATTACTTTTCTTGTATTTTTGTTAGATTTAGCTGCCTTTTTTATTCTTTTGTTCATTTGAGCTCATTTGATCCTGAAAATACAAAAGGAAGACAAAAACACACTTTTTCCAACATTAGTACTAAAAAAGGGTTAGTTTTATGCCTCATTTGATGTAATTTATATGTTTCATTTTGCACACATCAAATACCCCCACACTTGAATCTTTGCTTGTCCTCAAGCAAAACTCTTTATAATGTGGCTTTACACTCCCAAATGGAATGGGTAGAAGAGAAGGTTTTGGGCTTGTCATAGAGTGTCGGGATTTCCAGGATTCTTTATTAAGTTTTATTTTTATTTATTTACAATCCTATTCGTCATGATTTATTTAAAACATTACAT
Source organism: Helianthus tuberosus (assembly GCA_030545235.1). Classification (NCBI taxonomy): domain Eukaryota; kingdom Viridiplantae; phylum Streptophyta; class Magnoliopsida; order Asterales; family Asteraceae; genus Helianthus; species Helianthus tuberosus. The sequence goes on along the minus strand of CM060375.1, from coordinate 16,916,322 downwards.
AAGATAAATTACTTATTAGGGCATAACATGTCTTTCTAAAATTCCATTTATATGCAAGTTCACATACCTCATGGGGGATCACTCAACATTCGGCCGAAGATGTATTTTTGTGAAACACTCGAGAGCGGCATGGAACTTACTTCTACCATAAGCTTGCCAAGCAATCAATCCTCCTCCTTTTTAACTATATACCTTTGTAAATATCAAGAGGACTTTTGGGGTGAAGGGTTAGGCTTGGGTTAAACGTAGGTGGTTGGGTTAGTGGTTAGTAGAAAAGGGCGAAAGGCGTAAAAAGCGTCGGTTTTCGCAAAACATTTTTGTGACTTTTTATTCCAATGAAGAATTATTCAAACAAGCTTTCTTTTGATGAGCTTTGTTTGTTTATTGCTAACTTCATTTTTCTTTTCTTCTTTTTCAACGTTTTTTTTTCGACATAAGGGAGTCACACAAAAACCGAGCTTTGTTACTAAAATAAAGGGGTTTAAATGAAAAAGGATTTTGGTGGGTAAAAGGGTGTTTGTTTTGGGTTAAGAAATGAAAAGTTTTAGGCTCAAAGGGGTTAACTAGGGGGATTTTGGGTAGGTGATAAAGAAAATGAAAAATAATGGTGTTGAAAGGAAAATGGGTTAGTCCTAATGCCTCTATCATTTACTTACTAGGGTTCAAGTTGGTAAGGACCGGGAATGTATCGTCATGGCAAGTTCTAGAGTTGTAAGAAACCAAGCGGCTATTCACACAAGACACGAAAGATGAGCATTTAATCTAAAGATGTATACTTGTATGCTCAATAAAGGCCCAAAACTCACTTTTTGTGGGAATGGGTTTATAATGTGATCAAGTATATATAATCAAATTTTAACTAGATTTGTCATGTCGTTTCATAATTTTCTTATGTTGGTTCTTTTTATCACGACGCTATCGGTTGTAAATTTGTAAAAATATAACCTTTTTAGAACTTGTTATTCCCAAATTAAACCAAGACAAGTAAAAAAATGAAAAGTTTTTGAAAAAATTTGGGGTGATTAGCGGTTCCAATAGAGTTTTGTGTAAGGCTTGTTATTAGGACTTGAAAAATTCAAGGTTTTAGCATCCTCCCCACACTTAAATTACACATTGTCCTCAATGTGTCCCAAAAATAAGTTTTTCGGTTGATTAAAATGTGTAAAAGTGGGTTAAAAACAAGATTTTATGTCACTGGGTAGCTGAACACGGGGTGTGTTGGGCTGAGCACGGCCCCGTGCTCAGACTGCCAGTACCAAAAGTAAACAGAAGGCTGGGCACAGGGGCGTGTTCAGTGAGCACGGCCCCGTCTCCAGATACCTGAACTGGGCGTTTTTCCTGCAGACCATGAGCACGGGCCGTGTTGGCTGAGCACGACCCCGTGCTGAACTTGCTGTAATGAGAAAAAAATGTCGGGAGGCTCTGTTTTTTGCATGGGGTGTTGGTTCAAGCTTCCCTTAGTATCCTTCACCATCCCGAGTGTGTTTTATTCCTGAAAATTAAAACTAAACTAGAAAATATAAAAGTTAAACTAATCTAAAACTAAGGATAGTTCCACGGAATGTCTCCGTGGTGCGCCACGTTTATAAGGGTCCTTGGCTAGACCGTCCTTATCGGGTGGTTCTGGCTCATCTTCAATTAGGGGGTCGTCATTGCCGATTGAGTATTTCATTGATCGTTCAAGATCGACACATCTTTTGAAGGCCCCTAATTGAATAGGTAGATTGTTGTTTTTCTTCTGATTTTTCAAAGCTTCATGGGTTTTCACAAAAGGTCGTCCCAACACTAGTGGAGCGTCAACAAGGATGACGAAGTCGGTTGGGATTACCAATTGATTGGACTGGACCAACACATCCTCAAATATCCCTATTGATTTTATTGTTTTCCGATTAGATAGAAAAATGGGTATTTGAAGTGGAGAAAAATCACCAATACTTAATTTTTCGAAAATGTAATTTGGCATTATATTAACACAAAGATCTTTATGGATTGTAATATTACTAATAAAGGAATTTTGAAAAAAAAACACAGAACCGGTGTAATGTTAATTTCAAATGGATCTTCTTTTATTAGCGTGGTTTAATCATTTGTTAACTTAATGCTTACCGTTTCGTCAATTTTAGTGTTAGTGTTTAACTCTTTTAAAAACTTAGCATGAGTGGGTACTAAACAATGATTTTCGAAAGAAGGTGACAAGAGATTAATTTCTTCAAAATTAGACTCTTCTTGAATTGTAACGTTGTCGGACTCACCCTTTTCGTTGTTTAACTCGTGTGTCGGTTTTTCACTTATTTGTTCTTCCATTTTTACATTTTCAACTATCTCTTTTTTATTTAATTCTTCTCTTGCGCGGGAATCCTCTTCCCTTGCGAGAGATTCCAAAATGCAACGTTCGGTAGTTTTAATGTGTTCTATTATCTTATCGGCTATGCCGGTGATAGAATAAGGATCAGGATCCTCAAAGCTCGAATCCGGTTGTTCGATCCTTTGTTCCTCATAATACTCATAGGAAGTAGATGGTTCACACCATTGTCCTTCGTTGTAAGTATATGATGGACAAGGGTCGTAATTTTGTTCTTCATGAGACTTATATGAGGTGGGTTGTTCACACCATGGTTCCTCATAATAAGCATATGAAGGTGGTGGCTCATATCTTGGTTCCTCAAAGTATGAGTATGAAGGCTCACACCTTGGTTCTTCAAAATATGAGTATGAGGGAGGAGGTTCATACCTTGGGTCTTTATAGGTTGTGTATGAAGTTGATGGCTCGTACCTGGGCTCCTCATAGTAGGTGTATGAAGCGGATGGTTGAAATAAGTCACAATATTGAACCGAGTGCGGATCACCACAATTAGTGCAATAGTCTTCCCTATAATCATCCTCCTCATAGGTGTAGTTGTAACCTCCTGAGTATTGATCCATGAGAATCACTCAGCAGACCACAGCAAAGTCTCGAGACCAGAAAACAAGAATAAAAACGGAAACAGAGGCTGGACACGGCCCCGTGTTCAGTGAGCACGGCCCATGTTCAGTGAGCACGGCCTGTGTTCAAGATCTGTATCTGGGCGTTTGAATAAAAGTTACTGGTTTTGTGCAGCACGGGGGCATGTTCAGTGAGCACGACCCCGTGTTCAGACTCTGTATCTGGGTGTTTTATTAAAAATGTGCAGCACGGCCCCGTGTTCAGAGAACACGGCCCCGTGTACAACCTACTGTAAATGCAAAACTAACTAAAATGCAGAAAAATATGCGCGCGTTTTGAAAAAGTTTTGAAAAACTGATTAGGCCGTCGATTTTAAGCTTTCTTAAAATCCTTGTGTCCCCGGCAACGGCGCCAAAAATTTGATGTGCGTTAAGTGTGATAGGTTTTTAATGTATATTTTAAGCCATTTTTACCCTTTTTAGCCAAGTTTTAAATTCATAAAACACGATATTTACTAACACTAAACACACATATGGGCAAGTGCACCCATCGTGAGCGCAGTATAGTGTTGGTAAGATACCGAGGTCGTCCAAGGACACAAGAGCTTTTAATACCGGTTTATCCTCAACGTCTAATCAAATCAAAAGTTTAGAAAAATGTTTTTAACTAGAAAAAATAAAACTAACTAAAATGCTGAAAAATAAAATAAAAATAAAAACAGATAGACAAGATGAATCTCTTAGATCCGACTCGTGTTTAGTGTAACCTTTGATTATTTCCGTACTTTTGAACTTTTTAAGTGATTATTTTAGTTATTGTAGTAGGCCCCTCTTCTGAAGGTGACGTTACCCTCAACCCAGTAGTTTGAGTCAGCAAGGATACAATCCTAAAGGGTTGGATTATTGAAAGATAATTAATTAAGTTATTAATGCATATTGTGGTAGGCCCCTCTTCTGGAAGTGACGTTACCCTCGGCTAAGTAGTCTGAGTAAGCAGGGATACAGTCCTAAATAGACGGGTTAAAGTATTAATAGTAGTTTACATATGAGGGGATCAAGGAGTTCGGACCCCCGCCATCCAATACCAGTGGGTATTGAAGGAGATCCTACTAAAGTTGACCCAGGTCCTTGCAGGATCTAAACACTGAACAAGGCAGGACTCTTACCAAACCGTTCCCTTAACCCCCGACCAGGTAGCCAACATACCTCCATATAGACCGTGGAGATATGAATGGTGAAAATCTTTTATTTTATATAGACAGTAAAATAATGCCAAGACACCACTGACAAACGATAAGGAAGACTCACCTTCAACATAAAAACTAGTTATTAAAGTCATTAATACATAACCAAATAAAAAGTGCGAAAAGATTAAAAATAAAAAGTATTACACTAGACACTTGTCTTCACCAAGTGATGTAAGAGACTTAGGCAAACATGGCCTTTGATTGTCAAGAACTCTTACGCTCAATCTTGGATCCCGAGGCTACTACACACACTCTATGATGGATGATGGCTGATGGTGGTGGATGTGGGTTGTGATGGTGGTGGAGGGTGGGTGTAGTGTTAGAGAGGTGGTTTGCCAAGGGATGGTTTGCAAATGAGCCAAGCACCCCTATTTATAGCCTCCACAGAAGCTCGGACACGGCCCCATGTCCATTGGGCATGGCCCCGTGTCCATTGGGCATGGCCCCGTGTCCACCCATCTTCTCTTTCTTCATTAATTGCAGTTTGTCTGCATTAGTTGACCACGCCCCCATGTCCGCTGGGCATAACCCCGTGTGCAGAAGCGTATCTGTACTATCAAGATTTCCACAGATTCTGCGAATCTTAGAGTTGACCACGACCCCGTGTCCGCTGGGCACGCCCCCGTGGTGGGTGATAGAAGCTTCTACTGCTTTGTCTTTTCTGCAGACACTTAGGCATGCCCCCGTACTCACGGAGCACGGGGCGTGTTCAGCCTTCTGTTCTCTTGTTTTGATTGGGAAGATGCTGTCGAGGGGTCGGGCATGCCACGTTTATCCCTTTTCTTGTATTTTTGTTTGATTTAGCTGCCTTTTTGATTCTTTTGTTCATTTGAGCTCATTTGATCCTGAAAATATAAAAGGAAGACAAAAACACACTTTTTCCAACATTAGTACTAAAAAAGGGTTAGTTTTATGCCTCACTTGATGTAATTTATATGTTGCATTTTGCACACATCAATAGGCAATTATCATTTATGACATTTCAGTCCACACTTGTTTCTAAAACAGTGGGTTCTATTTTAGTAAAAAAAGTTGAATCCTCCGAAAGAATTTGGTCATCATCTGACATACAAGAATTATTAGTCTGATTTTCCGGCTTAGTGTCAAAATCAGATGATCCCTCCTTGTCAACTGTCTTACTATCATTCACACACTCAGGCAAAACAACATTTTCTACCACATCATTTTCAGAGGATTCTAAGGAATCAGATGATGTATCAGACATACACGAACATTTGTCGGAGTCACTTGAAACTGACGCTTCTGATTCATCAGAAGATGCAACAGTCTCCTCTGGTAAAACATTTTGATCACAATCAAAATTTGAAACCATAGAATCTAAAATATTAGTCTTAGCAACATTTTTAGAAAAACCATCAGTTTCAGCAAGCATAGAGTTAATTAAGTTCAAAACATAAAGATCATGTTTAGCATATAAAGATTCATTCGAATCAATAGTAGCATTCGAATGCGGTTCGTCATTGATGTGCTAAAAGTAGTTTAATAAAAACAACCTAAATTAACCTAATTTAGACACTAAGTAATACTCTAGACTCAATAAACTCGACTAAACTACTAACCGGTAAGCGAACCGATTGACTCTAGTACAACTAAGTAAATACCTCTTTCTTCACCTTTTCAGGTTTAGACACCCAAATGCCTTTAATCATCGAACCCACAGGACTTAATTTAACTACCTTAACTAAACTATCTAGACTGACACTGACATGACACTAACTATTTTTAAATTTGATGGGGGTTTCTAAATATCCTAAAATTTCAAATAAATTAAATTAATTAACAAAGTTAACTAGACACGAATTATGACTCAGGTTTACTCAGATGACGGTGAAAGTCTACCTAGACTGGAATCCTGGATTATACTAGTGATGATTTATTAGGATGTTTGTTACTATGGAATCAGGATCGTTTAATGCTAAACCTATCGAGACACCGAGCAGAACCCCCGACCCTTCTCAGGAAGACACCTATGGAGCTTTAAAGGCTGTTATAGACACCGGTTGGCATAGACTCCCTCACGGGTTATCTAAGTGGTTTATGAAAGTACCCGAATTTGATCTACTCCCTCAAGGGTTATAGACCTAGGTTAAACTTGGGTTCTTGACTCGACTTGATAGACAACGGTCCATAGGGAAACAAGCTCAGACTCCTCACGAAGACCCTACATAGCAATTTATCGACTTAGACCTAACCTCACACCTTTCAGCTATTGAGATTAGCAGAACACTTAGGCTTATCTAATTATCAAATATTGCTTCTAAGGTATATCGGCCAATTAACCCAAAAGATCACAATATAAAATTATAATCTAGAATGAACCAATTATGTGAAAGACATTCACTAAGAATCATACGAAGTAATAAAATACAATTAAACAAAGCTAAACATGCAAACACATCGAATCAATAATCAAGTTGACTACTTTCATAAAGAATCCATAAATAATCAAACATCCATAATAAAAATCAAAACTTCACAAATCCATTCATCCTATCTAGGCAGTATAAAGTGTTTAGCCTAACATATTCATGTTCAAACACAAAACGAAAGTATTTTCAAAGAAAGAAAACATGATTGATAATCAAAAGTAAAGAACAAGTGAACCGGATGATTAAATCGCGACACGGGTGCTTCCTCGAGCTTACACCTTCAACCGATGCTTCAAAGTCTCTGAAAACGCTCCAAAATCGTCCAAGATTTCGTCCAAGAACTTGCCAATTCGTAACTAGGGTTGGACTTGTTTTTAGATATGTTTATATATATTTGCATCAAAGAATCCTGCTCCAACCCAACCCTGACTGCGAAAACAACCCCTTCGCGTCACGTGAAGGGGACTTCACTATGGCGTCGCGTGGTGCGGCGCTTCAAACCACTTTATCATTATTTTATCTCGTCGCATCAGGCGAAGGCTTTGCATTCTTCTATTGGCGTGACGCGATGAGATGTTTTTCCAGCATTCTTCTATTTTCAGTTCCGTTCAGCTGTGTTTTCACCCGGCTCTTGATAACACTTCTCGTTCAACTCATTTTCTACGTTTTCCTCATTTTCAACAACCGAGACCTGTAATTCACACATCTATCAATAGTATCTAATTCTAAACTACAAACCGACACAAATGGAACGTAATATATAAAAATTATACATGATAAATATGTGTATTTTGCAATACATCAATCATCCACTTCAGACTATTCCTCAACTATCATTGACTTTGCACATGAACTCGAACTATTAATATCATTCATAGAATCACAATTTGATAAATTTCCTTGATCGCCCCTTTTTGACATCTTAACCGGTTCACTTTCATATTCTAATCCATCAACTAATTCATTTGAAACATTTTGAGCTAAATCCATGGTTTTAACAAAGTCCATGGGTTTTTTAAAATCTAGATCGCCGACACAAAACCTCGGGAGCTGACAATCGTTAGCTGCCTTGTTCTTCTTATTGATTGAATAACCAGGATACAACTTCCGGATAATTCTCAGATCAGATCTAAGTGTTACAACGATTGTGAAATATGAGTGTTTGAGTGCGATTGTAGCAAGAAATTAGAGGGTGCGAGATTGTGAGCTCGACAGTGTGTGTTTTCTACTGATCTGGCACCCTGTATATATAGTTACATAAATAAACAAACTACCTGCAGCCATATTCTACAAGCAAATCGTTAGTGATAATCAAGATACTCCCGCAGGATGTTACCAATATCCTGGTTCGGTATCCTGATCACAGATAAGATACATAAAATCAAGATATATTGTCAGGATATGGGTTCAAAATTCCACCCATAACACTAACCACTTTGGGAATTTGACCACACTTATCATCTTGGATTTTAACAGCTTTTCCACCTCCTCTTAGATGATAGCATTCCTTTCAGGAGCGAACTTTCTTCTTTTTGGTTGAACATGACTGAAAGATTTATCAATTCCAAGTTTATGGGTTATAATATCCTTTGATATACCTGTCACATCCTCATGCTTCCAAGCAAATGTAGACATCCTGCATTTTAAAAAGTTAATAAGTTGTTTCTCAATATCCTCAGGGATATTGACTCCTACAAGCACTGAGATATCTGGATTATCTTCATCAAGGATGACTTTCTTGACATCCTGTTCAGAAGCTTCCATAATATCATGTGCTTATATCTTTGATTGCTATCCTTCTCGGGATTTTTCTGATGCCTTCATCGAGGAAGAGTAACACTCTTTTGCTTCCTGCTGGTCATTTTCAATCTTCACCACTCCCTAAGGAGTAGGTATCTTTACACATTGGTGGTAAGTGGAGGGTACGACTTTCATATCATGAATCCAATGCCTGCCTAATATTATGTTGTAGTAGGATAATGAATCCATAACAAAGAAACGTTGTAACGAGTTGATCCCTTCAACATAGACAGGTAGCTTGATTTCCCCAATAGTGTTCTTCGTTTCCCCACTGAATCCTACAAGTACAGTGGATTTTGAAGTAATCTCAGTTTCCAGGATATTCATCCTATTCAAAGTCTCCAACTGGATGATATTGACTGAGCTCCCATTATCTACCAGTATCCTACGGACAAAATGGTTAGCAACATATAAAGTAATTACCAACCCATCATGATGGGGATCCTGGATGTTATCTCGATCATCACTTTCGAAAGTTACCACTTTATCATCCGTGAGCATTGTCATTCTTGTTTGCTTATCTTCCCTTTCTGCTTTGGCCTCTTTAGCATGTCTTTTGGCCGCAGGTAAGAAGTTCCACATATGTCGAATCCTCCGGAGATGAAGTTGATTATCTTTGCATTAGGTGGTGGTGATATAGCTCTTTTAGGATTCTAATCAGTATCCTGAGTGTTGTTCTTCTTTCTGCCAAAAAGTTCCTTTAGATAACCTTAACTTATTAAGTAGCTGATCTCTTTTCTCAAGGCTATACAATCCTCCGTCATGTGCCCAAAATCTTCATGAAAGGCACACCACTTTGATTTGTCCTTCCAATCAGCATTTTTTGGATTCTTTTCCGGCCATCTTGCTTTGTCCCCCAATCCCTGCATAGCATACATTAGTTTAGGAATATTTACTGAAAAACAATATTCTGAAAGTTTAGGATATTCTTCTTCATCCTCATCCTCAATAGCATTCACTCTTTTGTTGTCGTTCTTAGCATATGGCTTGGATCAGTATTGTTTGTATGAGGATTCTGACTTCCTATTCGTCAATTCATGTGTTGGGATTGAACCCTACTAGAGGAACAGATAATGAAAGCCAAAACCGGTTCACAACAGTGGATTCACATTAAGCATCTGTTTACACTAAGTCTTCTCCCTTGAGAGTGATTATAACAGCTGATGGTCTTACATCCACTGCCCGGATACAACTGGTGCTATTATTCAAAACCACTGATGAAGCCAGAAGACTGCTGAGAACTAAGCACTGCTGGTACAATCTACTGATGACAAAGCACTGCCCAATCAAGGACTGATCAACCTTGAGTAAAGCACTAACATAAAGAGAGAGCAGTAGTTTAGTATATCATCTGTTTCATGTATAGTCAGTAGTTAAGATTAGCAGTGTTTGTATAAGAACAGTAGATACAGGTTGTTAGGCTGTTAGACGTGGCTTTCATGGTAACGTCAGCTGAGATGCCTCAGTGGTTTGGATTGTCTATAAATGGAACAGTACTCTGTACTGTTACATTTGATCGTCTTGAGTGAGTTCTTTTCCTCAATTAAATCCTTTCATCTTGTGCAATCCAACCTTGGAGCATCAGGCTGAGGGGGAGTTTAGTTTGTAAGCATGCTTGTAATCTTTTGAATTGCTTTGTAATCTTTTGACTGATGAAAAGCATTTGTTTATCTAAACTATTTTCTTCCTTAATTGTGTTTACAAAGTTTGTGATCATTTCCACTGCACTTAAACTCTATTCATCTCTATTTGATTTGTTCAAAATATACAAACAAACACAATCTGAGAACCTCCGATCCTAACAATTGGTATCAGAGCCTGGACAGTCAAATTCAATCTAACAATCAATTTGACATAACAGTTCGGCTCAAAATTCATTGATACTAAGGTTGGTTGTATTTAGTTGAAAAGCAGAGTAACGAGTGATAACGCTTAAAGTTGCTATTAAAATACTCTATAAAACAACCAAGATGTCATATGACACACAAATCTCACACAACAAGTGATATCATGCACAAGACACTCATGGTTTTTAAATCTGAAAACATATCTGTTAAACTATGGGATTATTTCTTATTTTCAAAATTGATTTCAACTGTTGTTTTGAAACTTGTGATGTCACTATATTAGATGCTAAAGTATAAACCTCAGATTAACAAAAGCCTATGTTCATAAAAACATTAGTGTTTTTGCTAACATAAAAAGAGGGAAATTAAAACTTTAGTTATAAGAACTTATGTGTTGAAAACAGGTTGAGATCCTCAAAAAGAACAAATCAACTCTGTTAAAATACATTAAGAAAGCAGAATAGTCTGTATCATTTGTAATATGAGATTGGTCAAAAATTTATACAAATATGGCTAAACCTCTTAAAACATTACTACAAAATGATTCTGGATTAAGTATTCCTTCAATAAAGACCTCCCAGCAAGTATCTCATTACTTATGAATGGGAAGGGTAATAAGGGAAGAAGAAAATTCACAAAAACTCAGAAGTGTGTTTATCTTAAAACTTTTGAAGTCAGAAGAAAAGAGTATAAACATAAAACACTTAAGAGTCAAAGTTTGGGGTAACAGTGGTCATTAAGCAACTATGTGCAACCATTGGTTCAGGAAAATTCAGGTAGCGATAGTATTCCCAGTAAATGAACTTAAAAGAGGACTAGACAAATTTTCAGAATCTTCACATGGTAACAAAGTCTATAACATGGTTTTCAAAAACATTTGTGAACATGTGTCCTCATTTCTGTTGTCAATCAATCAACATGAAAATGGTACCAAACAGTGATCAAGATGTATTTACATGGTCATACCACTGTTATCAAACTACTGACCATTTTCATAAACTTGGGTTTGATATGATTAGGAGTTTCAGTGGTAAATTATACCAGATCATTTTTAATATTGTTTTTAGAAAATCCTTTATTTTTTTCTGAAAAAGGATTTTCTCAAATAAAGCAAGATATATCATTCTTCATTTTTCTTTAAGAATAATATATTTTGAACCTTTACTGATTTTTGATAGTAATTGTTTCAATCTCCTGTCAGGATATATAACCTTTGTTTTTGTTGGTTATATTATCCTCAAATTGATCAAAAGGAAATGGTACACATGTCATAGTCAGGTCATACTCAAAGTTTGTTTTTACACTGTGCAAAAGATTGATTGTTAACAGATCTTAAAATACTTGGGTACTCATGTTTTAATTCAAATATTATAACAAAAATGAGTTGCCCTAGTAAAAAGTGTACATCATCTGGGGTACTAAACCACTGTCAGAAATTCATAAGAACTTCAAAATGTGAAATTGACATGTGGCAAAACCTTGAATGAAAATTTTCAAAATAGTTGCTGATATATCCATTTTTCAAATCTTTACCACTACCCCTTACCACTGTTTTGTTCAAACATCTGCCTTCTAAATATTGTCCACTGCTAAAAGTCAGCCACTGATCCTTCCTTTTGCTTGGCAAGCACTGATGCTCAAAATCAGTGTCTTATCCACTGATAGTAAAAATCATCCACTGTTATCACAGTATTACCGTTGTAACCACTGATGCTTGCTTCATCAGTGGCTCTCAAAACAACTGTCCTCCATTCTTCATCCATATCATCAGAGGTTGACACGTGGTCAGTTTTTAGCCTTCAGATCTTTGTAACCGCTGCCACATCAGCACTTACTTTTTCCCTAAATAAAACCCTGATCAAAACCCCCAAACAGGGTTTTTACACTGTCGAATTGAATTCCAAAAAATTCTCTTCTCAAAGTAGTTTCCAACTTCCATTTCAAATCTTTCTTCATCTTTCCAACCTCCATTTCATCAAAATGACGAAATCCAAATCAAAATCAAAGTCTAAATCATCATCTTCGTCTAAAGAGGTCGCTCAAACGGCCGCTGAACCTGTTGAAATACAATACAAATCCCCTCACAACTATTTGGGTCTACTCACAAAACCCACCAACAACCACACATTCGATTCCATCATTGACACAATATCTGCATCAAAGTACAAAACTTTGCTTACCGCAGATGCTCCCATTTACCGCAAACCCAGAGAGAGTTTTGGAAAAAGGCGACGCTTGAAAAACAAGACGATAAAGTCATAGCCATTAACTCCTCGATACAGGGTAAAGTGATTCAAATCACTTCACAATCAATCTCAGAAGTCTTTAAACTCGATGATCAGAAAGGTAAAACTTCTTTTGATAAAACCGAGTTGAAAACTGATTTTCTGAAAAGAGGGTATGCAGAACAATCAAAGGTAGATACCTTACAAAAAGGTTACTTCCCTTCTGCACCCAGGTTTTTATTTCACACACTTTTGATGTGTGTTTCAAATAAAACAACAGCTTTTAACGAAATACCATTGAAGATTCAATGTCTGGGTTACGCTATTTTAAAGAATGAAAATTACAACTATTCCCAGGAAATCTTTAATGACTTGGTAAAAAATGTTGATAGCAAATCATTTTTACTTTTTCCAAGATTTTTAAGCTACTATTTTACACAAAAATTTGAAAAAGAAAATGAGAATTTGCTCAAACAGGGTGCCTATTTTCAAATAAAAGGGTTAACAACTGAAACATTTTCTAGAATGATGGCACCAATAAAAAAAAAACAGAGGTGCCTGAGCAGATTTCAGCAGTTACCACTGCTCCTTAGACATCTGCTGCCGAGCCCACTGCTCCAGGTGATCATAGCAGCACAACTACTGCTTTGAAGCCCACACCTAACATCACCAAAAAGACCAAAAAGAAGTCTTACAAAAAGCCCACCAAACCCAAGAAAAAGGCAACTCTGGAAGATGAGATCCCAGAGCAACTGCCAGTGACAACACAAATGTCACCAAAAACCACTGCTGCTACTTCCTCACAGCAGCTGGTAGAAAGATCTCCACCCTTACCTCAAACTCCTCCTGCATCCTCATAAAAGGATCAGGTTGTAAGCACAGGGACCCCACAATATGAAGCTCTGGACCCAATCGGATCCATCTTCCTCAGTCCTGATCCCAAGGACATGTCTCTTTCAACACCCATACCCTCACCAATCATAATGCCACAATCAATAATACCCTTGTTGCATGCAGTTGCCATAGCTCAGACACAAACCAGCTCCTCTCTATCACCTGTCACTGAGAGTATACTCCCACAAGTGACTGGGTCTGATGCTACTACTCCTGCTATCCCAGCAACAACTGAGGAGGTTACACCCCCTGAGTTGCATGTAACTCTCGGTGGTAGTTCAAGTGGAGCAGCAACTACAACTGATGGATCAACAGATCTTCAGTTGGACAGTTGTTTCATTAATAAGTCTCCCTTGAAGGCAATTTCTTCTATAGCACCTTCGATAACCACCAGTGAGTTTGTGTTAACCACTGGTACCATCAAAGGTTTATCAAGTGCTGAAGAAAGAAGTCCCCAGTACCAAGAACAAGGGGCATCAATGGGTGATTTTTGGGACTCAGTTCCTAAGTCGCACATTGGTACAATCACTGCTAGTGGGGATTCAGATGATCCCATTAAAGTGGGTGATGATTCAAAGTATCAGGAATTGATGGGCAGAGTTGAAAAACTTGAAACATCAGTTGCTGAGATAAAGGATATGGTGCAGCAGCTGCTAAAAGCTCAAAAAGCACAATCCACTGCTGCTCCAGCTCAAGCATCTGCACAACCTACACCTACTGCAAATGAGCTGTGGAATATTTTCCAGCCCTTACTTGAAAAACAAAAATAGATGGCTGGTCAGCATCATGAAATACATGTGAAAATGCTGACAAACATGGTGGAGTCGAGATTTAAAGATACTCAAGCAGACATCAAAGCTATCAAGGCTCATCTCCAAAGCACTTCTGGAAAAGTTCCCTCTACCATCCTTTTCATGGATAACCCCCTTGCAGATAATGCCAAAAAGGGGGAGAATATCAAGCAGTTGAAGAAAAAGGGAATTGAAGATGGTCTGTATGTTGAACCAGAACAAGAAAAACAGACATCTAAATCCTCAAAAGGTTCAAAATCTCAAACCACTGAGCCACCCAAGACATCATCAGCCTCTCCTACAATAAAAAGGAGAAGGATTTTCATACCTGATGATTCACCACCACCATCACCACCATCAAAAACTACCTCACCATCTTCAACCCCTGCTCAAAAGCAGAAGACATCTACTGACACATCAGTAGTTGTAATGACAATAGAGGTTGAAACACCAGTTGTTTCAACAGCTGTTAGTCAACCATCCACCACTGCTCTTATCATTCCTACATCACAACCAAAATCCTCTTCATCAGTAAAGCTTCACCAAAGAAAAAGAGAAACAACTCAAGCCACTGATGAAAAATATGATCATGTTGCTGCAAAATATCCACTGGAACTAGATGCTGTGAAAAATGAGATGAGACAATTTTACACCGAGGAAGATCCTTCAAAAAGAAGATTTCCTTCTCTCATTGGCTTCATAGTCCCAGAAAACATGGATGAATATCTCGAAATGAAAGCAAGGCAAGCAAGGATTAGAGCTAAGCTTGAATGCAAAGATGAAGGTGATGAAGCCATTGCAGAAAGAATGGTACTTTTGCTCACAAAAGTCAAGCTGATGGAAGACTATGCACAAGATCTGATCAAAGAAAAGACAGATAAATGAAAAGCAATGAGAAAAGAATATCTTGCATATATAATGAAAGAAAAATTCTATCAAGCTGAAGAAAACCAATTTGAAGAGTGGCCACTGGTTGCCTTGAAGCATGAAGCAAACAGGATTGAAAGGATTAAAAATGATCCAAGTAAGAAGAAGACAGCTCCAAATTGGATATTCAAAAAGCTAATTGCTGATCTCACTTCTGAATACAAAAAGAAAAAATAGGAACTGATAGATGCGAAGGTGGATAGTGCTGAAGCCATAGCAAAATGGACAAAGCAGTATACCGACAAGGCTTATGAACGGCTGAAGAAAAGAAAGATAACAGTCTCATGCACTTCAAAAAGGCCAGACTACAACAAGATAGAACAGCAGCTTGATGCTCTCAAAACACTGATCACATCAAAAGTTAACCCGAGCCTTGTGATAAACCAAGAGAAAGGGAAACTGCTGACCAGTGAAGAAGAAAAAGAAAAGGAAGCTGAGTACTTCACAGATGTCATCAAGAAAATGGATCTAAAAGAAGATAGCTCAGTGAAACTTCAAAACCTTTTTAAAAAGGTATTAACCAAACCTGCATCACCAAACACTTCAACAGAAATGACAGACATTGAGAGGCAAGAGCTGATCGAAAGAGAAACTGCAGAAGATATAGCTGCAGCAAATGATGTCATCGATATGGCCTTCAAAAGTATGTCTGAAAGTTTCCAAATTTTCACAAGGCCAACATCTCCAAACTCATCTTTGAATAAATCTCTCCCAAGAAACCCATTGGTTTTAAAAGTACGAAAGTGGATGTCTGATCAAAAGACCCACGTATTGACTCTAGTCAGATCCAATGGCGAAGTGAAGTGCATATCAAGGAAAGAAGCACTAGGCCTTAGTGTTGAAGATTTGCAGGATCTCCTTGAACTTACACTGTGCAGGGATGAGGATGATTCAAGTTCCAAGGATTTTGAAGTGGAATTTAAAAGAAAAGCAAGGGAACTGTTGATGAGAAATTAAAATCCAGAATAATGAAGGGTTTTGGCATTATCTGTTCCAGGGGGAGATTGTTGGGATTAAACCCTACTAGAGGAACAGATAATGAAAGCCAAAACCGGTTCACAACAGTGGATTTACAATAAGAATTTGTTTACACTAAGTCTTCTCCCTTGAGAGTGATTATAACAGCTGATGGTCTTACATCCACTGCCCGGATACAACGGGTGCTGTTATTCAAAACCACTGATGAAGCCAGAAGACTGCTAAGAACTAAGCACTGCTGGTACAATCTACTGATGACAAAGCACTGCCCAATCAATGACTGATCAACCTTGAGTAAAGCACTAACATAAAGAGAGAGCAGTAGTTTAGTATATCATCTGTTTCATGTATAGTCAGTAGTTAAGATTAGCAGTGTTTGTATAAGAATAGCAGATACAGGTTGTTAGGCTGTTAGACGTCGCTTTCATGGTGACGTCAGCTGAGATGCCTCAGTGGTTTGGATTGTCTATAAATGGAACAGTACTCTGTACTGTTACATTTGATCGTCTTGAGTGAGTTCTTCTCCTCAATTCAATCCTTTCATCTTGTGCAATCCAACCTTGGAGCATCAGGCTGAGGGGGAGTTTAGTTTGTAAGCATGCTTGTAATCTTTTGAATTGCTTTGTAATCTTTTGACTGATGAAAAGCATTTGTTTATTGATGACTGTCGTAAGGGTCATGCAAAAACCTAATTAAACTACGTAGATAGCGTAAGTAGGGTATCGTATCCACGGGGAATTTGTGGTTAGCGTAAAAAAAAATTAATTAAAACTAAATTATCTAAATTGGGGGTTTGTTTGTAGATTTAAAAGAAAACACAATTTTTCACGAAAAGTGTTATCAATATTAAGAAGAAGTAACCTCCACCCGGAATCCCGAATACCCGTTTTAATATAAAAATCCGTTTTCTGATTCAAAACACCACATAGACATGGCCTCGGAATTAATGAATTTGATTAGTTAATAGGGATAGTTTTTAAGATTCACTATGCAACCTAATAACCCGTTTGTTTATATCAATTACCCACCGATTTACTAACCCGCTAACAACGCAAGGAAGTTGCCAATACGCTTAATAAACGACAAGTAATTCAAACACAAGAAACGTTTACCAATAATCCAACACAAGTGGTCAAGCTGTACCAGTTTACAAGAATCAGAAAAACAAATAATTATATCAAACCGTGTA
The DNA here is from genome assembly GCA_030545235.1 of Helianthus tuberosus. Lineage (NCBI taxonomy): Eukaryota > Viridiplantae > Streptophyta > Magnoliopsida > Asterales > Asteraceae > Helianthus > Helianthus tuberosus. The sequence goes on along the minus strand of CM060375.1, from coordinate 16,899,112 downwards.
AACGTTCATCCGGGCAGAAGTCACAAAAAGTTTAGCCGCGCATGTTTGTCTTTACGGTACCGGTTGTCATCCCGAATCGTTCCGACTTCATTGTTTAGCTTGGAAGATGAGATGGAATAATAATGCTGAATTCGTCCCCAATGTTCGATGTTTGACGGCTTCGAATGAAATCCCCCCTCTCGTTTGATGTCGGCTGCCGGTTTTGATATTGCTGGCTCCCTTGATTTGGTACCTGAAAAGTCGGATTCAACTGATTAGAAGTATTACTGTACCTAAAATTGGGATGATTACGCAAACCTGGATGATATGTGTTCGAATTCATATCATAATTCTTTTGCTCCCCATACACCATGTTCACGTCCTCCTCAGCCGCTACAAACTGAACCGGGCATGCATCCAAAGTATGTCCCAACTCCCCATATGAATCACAAACCGGAAAGGTTTGCGCCGCATGCAATGCATCCCGTCCACCAAGACCTTTAAACTTCGCTAACTGGCGTTCCAACGCCTCCTTTTCTCTCTCTAGCTAAGCAACCCTTGCATTAGAGGCTCCCGCACTTGATGGTGCCACACTCGGATACTTTTTATTCCTATCCAATTGTGCTTGTCTCTTTGAATCCGCTGCAACAATATCCAAATAATCCCAATCTACATCCACATGATTTCTCAAAAAGGTACCCCCGGTGATAGCCTTAATATCTCGTCTATCCTCATTTGAAATCCCATCGTGGAAGGCGGTAATTAACTCCCATCTTTGAATACCGTGGTGAGGACAATTACGGATCAATTGATTGAACCGTTTCCAAGACTCGTATAGAAGCTCACCCGGTAACTGTTGGAATTCTCTAATAGCTGCTCTCCCCGATTTAGTTCTTTGAGGGGTATAGTACTCATCCAAAAATTGTTGCTGCAGCTCTTGCCATGTATAAATACTAGCATATGGCAAAGATGTAAACCAATCCACCCCACAACAGCAAACACCACAACAAACATCGACTACTGAATTGCCACCGATGCCACCACCCCCATTTACATCTGAACCACAACAACAAACCCCACCCAATGCACCATCATCAAGCACAACCACCCAACCAACCTCTGCTCCAACTGGAGAATTTCATTTTATCGGTGAACCACTTTACACTCTCGAAAGCCGATTACCACCACAGCCCAACCCTTTGCGGACCATGAATCAACCAAACCTTGGGCCACACCCGAACCGGTCGGGTGCTATGTTTGAGCAAGGGGACAATAGGGCGAGAACAGAGACATGGGATGATGGATACGGAGACGAGGAGTGGGGGATAAACGATGGGTATATGGGATATCCAGGTGGTTACCAAAATCAGGCAGTTAATCGCAATCAACCGATGTATCAGCAACAGAGGCAGCCACGGGGAGTAGATGCTTATCAGACCTAATTAAACTAAAGAGATAGCGTAAGTAGGGTATCATATCCACGGGGAATATGTGGTTAGTGTTTAGCTAAATTATCTAATTAACTACTACTAATCTAGAATTGGGGTTTTGATTTATTTGAAAGAAACTAAAAAAACTAACTAGAAGAAAAGATATCAGATTTATAAAACGTAACTTCCTCCAAACTTCAGGTTCTAGGTTTCACAAAACTCAGTTAATTGGCCATCACATAGACATGATGCTGGAAAGTTAGTTAATTTAATATGGTAATAAAAAATAGGTCTTTGTCATCAGATCTTTTATAATTTGATTAATCCTATTTACTAGCGTGAGTCAACCTACTCTATGTCACTCAACAAGTTACTAGGTTTTGTCATCAACCGAACAAGTTGTAAAGCAAGAACTCAAAACACATGCAAACAGTTCAAATAAACCAACACATCAATGTATTCATACAACGTTGTCAAGGTCAAAAATACATCCAAACCTGAGAATAACTGAGAAAAGTAAAAACCTAATATGAACCGTCCGTGTGGAGGAAGCCACGAGAGAGCCTAGCCGCTCATAGTTGTCTTCTCCGCATCTGTTGTCATCCCGAATTGGGTCAGACCTCTAAGAGTTCGAATAAGAAAAATACAATTCGTCCCTTCTTGTATATGACGGCTCCTCCCCTGAATTGTGAATTCCTTTTTCTTTTTAACGTCTGTTGCGAGCCCATACAAGTCTTCCTGCAGCCCAATACTAATCTTCTTTATTCACCCAATTAATGATCCCAATGAGAAATTAGAACTCCCACATCTCACGTACAATTCACTTTCCATGATGACTTTCTTTTTTTTTTTTTTTTTCACCAACATACGTTCACTCTTTTTTTAATATCGGACTTTGTGGAAATAAATAATGATCCTCTAAAATTGCTGCCCACTATCAACCATCCAAGAGACGTCATCAAAATTATGTGTCTAAGCTTGATGGACTTTTTTTTCTTTTCATGTCTTGTATTAACCGTCAAACCCGCTTTCAGTTTGTTTTCCTTCATTAAACATCTTTAGAGCCCCTGTTACACACAAAACACCCATACACTATAAATTTATAATACTTAATAATTAATATACTCAACACACTAAAAACCGACACGAACTAATATAAAATATGACTTATTTTGACCCGACATCACATCCCCACACTTATCTTTTTTCGTCCCGAAAAAATTATCTGCAATGGAATCACAATCAGAAACATTGGCATTTAATATATTCAATTATTTTATTAGCAAGCCAAACCACGCGTTAACCAAGATTGCAAGTATACGATCCACTTAAACCCAACCGCCAGCTTCCGAGCTCTTATTCACGATTCATTAAAGTTCAAGTAATTTATAGTTATCTATGGATCTCACACTTAAAAGACTACAACGCCACCTAATCTCGTTTCAAGCTTATGAGATTAAAAGATTTATAATCTACCGTCTTATATAAAAAAACTCATATGTTATTCCGATTAAATTTATGATGGATAAATGGATGATATTGCGAGCTTTACATGTTTTGCTATACGATCAGTTTAGCGGACATACCCCACACGAGTCACCATCCCCATGGTTAATGCCATAAACTTCACATATTTTTTATAACTCCACCTAGAGGGTATGTACCGCATGAGTCGCTATCCCCGCGGCAATACCATAGGCTTCGTTTTTTTTTTCTTTTCTTTTTTTTTTCAACATGAGCTCAAATGGATTGATGGAATGTTTTTTTTTTTTTTTGGGCGCCACACTGTTTCGGATTTGTTTTCACAAAAAGAAACATGTGTGCCAATTTAATCGGAAAAACTTATAAGCTTTTTACTTATAACGTACCTCTTATACTTTCCACAGTTTCGGTTTTATCACAGCTTCTAAGGTGAGAACCCACAAGACTCCTAATTTAAGTTATTTTATATCGATCCTAAGAAACCTTTCAACTGGCTGGGCCTACCCACATATCCTAAATAAGACACGTGACCGACCGTTTCTTTATCTCATATATATATAGTAATCAAATGCCAACGATCCAATTATACATATCATCTTCCATTTATTGCAAAAATTTTCTCGAAACATTTTCTATTTTTTCAATTTTTTTTTATTTTTTGTTTTTTGAATTTATTTTTTATTTTTTATTTTTATGACATGTACGACACTAAGACACACTAGACGCTAGTTTCCCCTCCCCACACTTAATTCCTTCATTGTCCTCAATGGAGCGAGAAACTATCTACGACACAACTAAAAACATAAATAAAACACATAGATAATGGAACAGACTCCCCTGACTTTAAACGGATGAATCTTCTGAGCCTTGTTCCCCAGCAACCGTATAGCATTTCATTCGCGGCTGCTTCAACATGGGATGCTTGTCTTTAAATAGTTTGAATCACCTTCGTCCAAATGGAGATTGAGTATGGACAAAAGCGATCGACACCTGCAAAATTAACACTCAAAAGCTCCCAAACAGGTTAAACGGGTTAGTAAACGAAGAGAAACACGAGAGAAAACCAAGTTTAACGAGCAACCAAACCTCCTTAGACTTCCCCACACTTGTCCGGTTCATACACAAAAAACACAAAAACAAAAACAAATGAAAAAAAAAACAAAACCTTGGGTTGCCTCCCAAGAAGCGCTAAGTTTTAGATCTTCAGCCAGATCATACCTGTCAAGTCATGGTGGGCGTGTAGGGTGTTTGCAATCTCTCATTTTCATCAATCTATTCCTCCATAACTTCGAAACACCATCCAACTTGTTCAACAACCAGCTATTCAACTCACATGTTCCTTTTTCTCTATCCATCTTCTGTAATTTATTTCCTTTCTTCCTCCTCTTCCTCCTTGGTTTCTTCTTCTTTTTCTTAACCTTTACCAACCTGTAAATCATAAAACATTCTTTTTCTTCCACACGACTCTTCTTTTCAGAAGGTTCACACTTGTTAGCAACAGGTTTGTTTGAGTTTGAAAATACTTTTGAAATCGATTTTTGATCCCCAAACCTAAACCTGACCGTTCCCTCAACACAATGAATGACAGCATGAGCAGTAGCTAGGAACGGTCTACCCAATATAACAGTTGGTTGGTTATTTTTAACACAATCAAGTACCAAGAAATCGACAGGATAATAAAACTCCCCAACTTTCACAATCACATCTTTTACAATCCCCCGAGGACACGTAGGAGTTTGATCTGCCAACACTACTATGGTTTCAACTTTTTGCAGTGGTCCAAAATCATACTGATCATATAAACTCCCCGGTAAAATACTTACACAGGCTCCAAGATTCAACAAAGCCCTGTCCAATTTAAAATCACCTATTTGTATTGAAATAATAGGTGCTCCTGGATCTTGGAGTTTCGGGGGAAGGGTACCCATCAAAACGGCGTTCACATGAACAGTATCAAGTTTTTTAGGCAACTTGTGACGTCGTTTTCGGGTACTTAACTCTTCAACAAATTCAACGTGATCAGGACTTTCTTTAATTTTTTCAAGCAACGGTTGATTTATTTTTACCTTTTCAAAACTTTCCCAACTTTCACCCTTAGATGATTTTCGTTTATTTAAATTTTTTGGTGCAAGTAAAGCCAAGGGGAATGGAACGTTTACATTCCTATTATCACTATCAGAAAATGTTTTATTTGAACCATGCTTAGATTTTATAAAATTTCCAATTTCCTGACCACGTTCACTCTCACCCTCAGACTCAGTCACATCCTCTACCATACCCTCAACATGTTGTGGTGACTGAGTTTCAACAGTAGAACTTTTAGAAAGAGAAGGAGTACTTACCTCATCTATGTGGACACTCGGGTGAGAAGAATTGTGAGATGTATTTTCCTGAAAATCACTAAGAAGCTGATCTTGATTTCTTCTGATGATAGCCACTTCTTCGGCTAATTGTCCAACCTGTTGTGACAATGCCTTGACCTCCCGATCTCGAACCTCATTGCTTTTCTGAATATCTTTCAAAAACTCCATGATCGTGTCAAATTTTTCATTGACAGAGTTATCATCCGACTCATGCTGACCCGCTTGCTCATTCTCTTGAGTCTGCCAATTGTTGTCATAGTTATCTTGATCTCCTTGATAGCTCGAATAATTGCAGAATCCTTGCTTTATCTGTTTCAACAGTTCCATAATCTCATCCTTCGAACATTCATCTGGACCACTCGATCTTCCTTGATCTGGATTCTGCTGATAACTTCTCTGATTGCCTTGCTGGTGATTCTGATTTGATATCTCGGAAAATCTTCCATAACTATTTTGTTGAACATCATTATACCTTTGCTGACCCAAACTGACCCGATTTTGACCTCTTTGAATAAACTGCTGCGGTGGAGGCACAAAATCATTATATTCTTCACATCCAAATTGGTCATAAAACCCGTTCACTTCATTATATCTGGCATATCGGTTCTGATTCGGTGATTGTCTGTTTTGAAAGCTCATTTGTTGATACATTGGTTGGTTATGTTGTGAGAATTCAGCATCCTCAAATTCATTAAACTCTGGCTGATAAGCTCTATCCATGATTTGAAGGCCTGCACAAGCACAAACAGAACACCCGAGCGTAATATCGAACTAACAAAAATAATAAGAAGAAAAAATAAATATTTTTGGGTTTTTTTAGAATTTTTTTTTTCAAAAACAATAAAAGAAACAACTACTACTAAACTAACACTAAGCGCACGAATTCCCCGGCAACGGCGCCATTTTGATGACTGTCGTAAGGGTCATGCAAAAACCTAATTAAACTAAATAGATAGCGTAAGTAGGGTATCGTATCCACGGGGAATATGTGGTTAGTGTTTAGCTAAATTATCTAATTAACTACTACTAATCTACAATTGGGGTTTTGATTTATTTGAAAGAAACTAAAAAAAACTAACTAGAAGAAAAGATATCAGATTTATAAAACGTAACTTCCTCCAAACTTCAGGTTCTAGGTTTCACAAAACTCAGTTTACTCAGTTAATTGGCCATCACATAGACATGATGCTGGAAAGTTGGTTAATTTAATATGGTAATAAAAAATAGGTCTTTGTCATCAGATCTTTTATAATTTGATTAACCCTATTTACTAGCGTGAGTCAACCTACTCTATGTCACTCAACAAGTTACTAGGTTTTGTCATCAACCGAACAAGTTGTAAAGCAAGAACTCAAAACACATGCAAACAGTTCAAATAAACCAACACATCAATGTATTCATACAACGTTGTCAAGGTCAAAAATACATCCAAACCTGAGAATAACTGAGAAAAGTAAAAACCTAATATGAACCGTCTGTGTGGAGGAAGCAACGAGAGAGCCTAGCCGCTCATAGTTGTCTTCTCCACATCTGTTGTCATCCCGAATTGGGTCAGACCTCTAAGAGTTCGAATAAGAAAAATACAATTCGTCCCTTCTTGTATATGACGGCTCCTCCCCTGAATTGTGAATTCCTTTTTCTTTTTAACGTCTGTTGCGAGCCCATACAAGTCTTCCTGCAGCCCAATACTAATCTTCTTTATTCACCCAATTAATGATCCCAATGAGAAATTAGAACTCCCACATCTCACGTACAATTCACTTTCCATGATGACTTTCTTTTTTTTTTTTTTTCACCAACATACGTTCACTCTTTTTTTAATATCGTACTTTGTGGAAATAAATAATGATCCTCTAAAATTGCTGCCCACTATCAACCATCCAAGAGACGTCATCAAAATTATGTGTCTAAGCTTGATGGACTTTTTTTTCTTTTCATGTCTTGTATTAACCGTCAAACCCGCTTTCAGTTTGTTTTCCTTCATTAAACATCTTTAGAGCCCCTGTTACACACAAAACACCCATACACTATAAATTTATAATACTTAATAATTAATATACTCAACACACTAAAAACCGACACGAACTAATATAAAATATGACTTATTTTGACCCGACATCATTTATCTAAACTATTTTCTTCCTTAATTGTGTTTACAAAGTTTGTGATCAATTCCGCTGCACTTAAACTCTATTCATCTCTATTTGATTTGTTCAAATTATACAAACAAACACAATCTGAGAACCTCCGATCCTAACATCATGCGTTGAGGATGTGTTCATCCTTTCCTGTATTTTCCTATCATCTTCGAGCCTTATGTATCTTAAGGCCCTATTTCGAGCTTCATCCAGATTCCTACAAGGATTCATTACAAGGTCTTGGTAAAATTGAGAATCCTTCTGTAACCCCATTTTGAACGCTTGTACTGCCGTGGCAACATCAAGGTTCGGGATATTCAGGGATTCTCTACTAAATTTGTTAACATAATCCCTTAGGGATTCTTGTGATACCTGCGTTATCCTGTAAAGATCACTCGTTAGTTTCTTAAAGCTCCTGCTACAAGAAAATTGGCTGTTAAATAAGTTAACTAAATGAGCAAAAGATGTAATAGAATGATGTGGAACATTAAAAATCCATTTTAAGCCTGATCTTGTCAAAGTGGAACCAAAGCCTTTGCATAAGCATGCCTCTTCGAGTTCTGGTGGGATTGGATTTATTTCCATCTTTTCCTTATACCAGGAAACATGCTCCTTAGGATCGGTCGTCCCATCATATAGCTTCATGTTGGGAGTCTAAAATCTCTTTGGGATTTCTGCATTACAAATGGTGTAAGAAAAATGGGATATCTTGTGGCTATCCTAGGATACTTCTGGTATAGGTTGCACTACCCCAGGCACACTCGATATCATATTCTTCAATTTTTGAAGTTCTCTAGTTAATGCTGATGTTACACCTGCATCCTACAATGATTGAAGATTATTAGTAGTAGGGATACTGGTGTTAATAGATACGTTACCAGCCTGGCGATTTAGGCCATATCCCAAACCATATCCTAGATCCCTCACGATCGATATCATGTGTTGGTGCACTTAGTGTCTGTTAACTTTGTCTTATAAAAGTCTTTTGTCTAGATAGGTTAAATGAACACACAACAGGGTCAAAACTAGGGTTTATATATGTTTTAGAAAGGTATTTCGCTTGAACTTGGTGGTGATCAGCTCAAGCGAAACCCTATCAGTTGAGTTCGCTTGAACATGGTGGTGGTCAGTCTCAAGCGAAACCCTATGGGTTGTCAAGTTCAAGCGAAACCCCCTGGGTCTATATATAGGTGAGTGTGTTGTTCATTTGAAGCGAACTTGTATGTGTGTGTAAGAGAAGGTGCTGCCGGATTTTGTAAAAGCACGAAAATCAATCAGAAAAGATAGATTAAAAGGAAACTAGCTGTTGTGACTTCTTTTACATTGATTCCGCCTTCGTATTTGAAGATGAACATCCTTAACTGACTTTTCGAGGTCCTAAAACGGTCCAACATCCTGGCCGTTGGGGATATTTCCAATATATTGCTTCGAGAATGACCCAGTATCATGTTGCGTTGATTATCTTCGGTGAATGCTGCTGAACTAAAGTTCAACATCCTGGGTTGTAAAGGAGTAGCTGCATCCTCAGTAGGTTTCTTGGAGTTTGACTTCAAGAGTTGTATCTCCTTCATTATAACCTGGTTGGTTTCCTGCTGCTTTTTCATTTGATCATGTATGCTGTCAAACAAAGACAAAATCTCATCATTAGAAGCAAAGACAGGAGTTCTCCCTGAAACTCCGGATCTGGAAACATTCTAAGCAACAGAAGCGTCTCCAAGTGTTTGGCTTTCGTTTCTCCTTTGGGAAGCTTGAACTGGTGGAGGTGGAGGAGGCAATGAACAAGTCGCAGCAGAGGTTGAAGCAGTCATCGAAGAAGAGCTCAAGTATGATTGAGAGGCCTTTGAAAATAGTTTTGTAGAAAGTTTTGAAGAACAAAAAAACCGATTAATGATTTTAACAAAGTTTTGAATAAAAATAGCACCACCTGCCCCACGGTGGGCGCCAAATTATTTTGGTCAAAAATTACCGAAGCAATTAAGTGATCAAATTTAGTTTGTGAGGTAGTGTGCTATAGAGATTTGCTAAAATGTATTAAGTTGATTAATTAAGAAAACAGGATGTACGAGATTGACACAGGATGTACGAGATATCAAACTATATCAATTATCAAGTAATGAACAATAAAAGTAAAGATTGACACAGGATGTACGAGGAAAGCCCTTGATCTATCTAGATCGCCGACACAAAACCTCGGGAGCTGACAACTGCCTGCTGCCTTTGCTGTTCTTATTGATTGAAATACCAGGATACAGCTTCAGGATAATGCACGGATCAGCTCTAGGTGTTACAATAATTGTGAGATGTGAGTGAATGATTTAGAATTTAACAAGTAATTAGTGTGTGTAAGAGATTACATGTGTTTCTCTAATGATCCGGCATCCCTTTATATAGTTTTTAAATTCTAACTGAATATCCTACAATTCCGGGATACGGAGAATATCCCCTTGTGACCGTTGTAGACCTCTTCATCCGCTATCAACGTTCACCTTTCAACCACTTTGAGCGAGTCTTCGGGCAGACCTAGTCCTTGTTAACGTTGGTCCCTTGCAACTGAAGTATACAAACAAACCATTAGTAACGCGCAAAATACTTATGTAGGATGTTACCAATATCCTGGTTCGGTATCCTGGTCGCAGATTGGAAACATAAAGTCAGGATATAGGTTCAAAATTCCACCCATAACAGTGGGCATGTTCCCACCGTAAGCCCTGTGTTAATAGTGTTTTTTATGTTAATTTTACTAATCTTGCCCAAGTGCTCTAGTGTAAAGGCCAAGTGCCCATGGAGAAACCTAAAAGGACCAAAACTTTGATTGATCCTATGGCCCTATAGTCCTACACAATTGTTTTGTTTGAACGTAAATGAAGAGCCATTCAGCCAACCTAATTTACTTTTGATCCCCCGATGTTTTAAATGATGACTCCTGCTCTTTTGTATATTTTCTACCTCCTTGAGTCTCTGCTACCGTCGTCTAGGTTTTAGGTTTTTGGGTGGTGATGGGGTGGGGTGGGGTGGGGGTGGGTGTTTAGGTTTTGGGTGGTGGTGTAGTTGGTTTAGGTTTTAGGTTCTTAGACACTTGTCACTCTACAATGCCTTCTTACACTTCTTACTTTTAGGAGCTTTTGTATTTGATCCTAATCCTATTTTTTAATCTCACATCTCATGATTTTGATAAGTGGCTATCTCTAGATAACTTGATTTTAATACATATGTTATTGTTAATACAGATTTAATTGCTTGTATATATTTGCAATGACGATTTCATTGTTCGGTAAACTGGTGATGTCTTCATATAAAGTAAAACAAGGTGCGCATTTTTTACCATCTTATATAATATAAGTGTGTTGTTTGTGTAAATTGATTTATATTTGTTTTTTCATAAGAACTCTGTTTGACAATTTCTAAAAGTTTCCTAACAATTTCCCCCTTAGTATTGTAAGAAAAATAAACTACCTTATTACAAATGAACATAATTTAAACAAAATTCCCAACAATGGAATCAAAGTTGCAAACTACAAAAACCTTGTTCAAAACCAAATTACAAAAGAAATAACATAACTTCAATTGTTTTAAGACATATTAACAGGTTTGCGGAGATCATCAGTGTTTAATTTTTTCTTGTGATAGATGAACTTGTGGCATACTTCATACATATCTTTGTGCCAGCCTCTGTGAGTGCATATGTCTATCGCTTCCGTCAATCACGTATCATAGCTCAGAAATGATCAAGACAAGGTTTAGAATTGATAAATATAGGAGACAAGTCCATTTGGACGAATTAGAGTCCATTCGGATGAATGGGGAATCATTTGTAATAAGGAGTCCATCCTTGCTTTCGTGGGTGTAAATTGTCAGATTATCAATAGAAAGCATATTATAATTACATTCTTGTGTCTGATCCAATCACGTACACGGATTCGGCATGTGATACGTGATATTCGCAGTCATCGGGATTAGGAAATCGGTCCGGAAACGAACTTACAAGTAGTATCAGAGCGGAAGATCGATTGCACGGATTCAAGATACAAGAATTCAAGAGATTTCATCAAAATCGGAGCTGAATTGCATAAAATTCGTCACATTTTCTCTTCTACTCAATTTCTTCACAATTTTTGGACTGAAAATCTCATATTTACAAAGATTTAACGGACGAAAATGGGGGAACTTTGGATATGTTATGCGGATTTGTGTTTTTAACAACCCTACATAGTTTCAAGAGCTAATTCAAAGTATTTCTAGGTCAATTTGATGAAAAACTGTAATGAACGTCTGAAAAGGTCCATTCGTAGTTGACAGAGTCCATTCGTAGTTTCAAGCAGTGTTGTAGTAATCGCTAGTCGCTAGTCGGGCGGCGGGGTGGGGACTAGTGATTAATCGGGATTAATCGGGGATTAATCGGAATTTATGGGGATTAATCGGGATTAATTTGATTAATCGGCGACTAGTCGGGGATTAATCGGTGATTAATCGGCACCTAGTCGGGATTTTTACAACCATGGTTTCAAGAGCTAATTCAAAGTATTTCTAGGTCAATTTGATGAAAAACTGTGATGAACTTAAGCTGATTTGTGTCTGAAAAAGGTCCATTCATAGTGAAAAAGGTCCATTCGTAGTTGACAGAGTCCATTCGTAGTTGACAGAGTCCATTCGTAGTTTAGAGAGTCCATTCGTACATAAGAGGGTCCATTTAATGATAAGAGGGTCCATTCGTAGATACTGACCTGAAACTGTTAGAACGAATCTGGAAAGCACGGATCTACAACTTCGAATCAGCAACAACATTTATGAATCAAGAAATTACTTGATTCGTACGAATCTGGGATTAAAAGTAATTACGAATCAAGGTCTGGTAGTTGTTTTACGAATCAAGGATTCAGTTGTGGGTTTCTACGAATCAGGGAGTTAGTACGAATCAAGGATTTCTTACGGATCTAGAAGTCTAATTACGAATCAGCGTTGATTCATGCTAATCAAGAAGTTTCCTGATTACGAATCTGGTTGTTTTATATGAATCAACACAGGTGCGTAATCACGAATCAAGAAACAACAGTTACGCTGTCAACAAGATTTTGATTACATACGAACCAGGAATCAATTGGCACGATTCCGATCTGAATCAAAATCTGAATTCAAGATCACGAATTGGATATTAAAACTGCTTTGAAACTTATCTGAATCAAGTTTGAATAATCACAGATCTGGAACGAAGAAACTGTACACAGAAACAGTTGAACGAATCAGCATTTCAGATCTTCACAATTCTGAAAATTCTCTCTGCGTAAATCTAGTACTGCAAAGTTATTACGAATCTGCACAGTTATTGATTAGAACGAATCTGGGTTAGAAGGATCTGCACAGTTATTAAAAATCTGCCCTGAAACATTGTACATTCGCAGAAGTCTATTCGCTGAAAACAGTATCCATCTGCAGATTTTAATTACATCTATAGAATTAATCGAGTCCATTCACTGAAACAAGCTGATAATTGCATATTCGCTAAAATATTGTCTATCAGTTGTATTGTCCATCCGCAAACCTTCATCCGAAGAACTGATTTGCTAAAACATAGTTCATTCGCTGAAACATTGCCATTCGCTGATTAATCCATTCGTTAAAATGACCATTCACTGAAAGTTGGTTTATTTGCTGGATATGTTCATCCATTAGAAACTGTCCAGTCGCAAATCAGCAATCAAGAGTCAACAGGAACGAATCTGGAAATTGATCCGCTCGAACTCATATTTGTCCATCCACAGAATTATTTGTCCGTAAACTGTTACACTATTCAATCATTGAAAATTCTGTCCATTCGTTGAAAAAGGTTCATCCGTAAATCAACTTCATCCGCTATAGTTCATACGCAGAGAACAGGTTCAACCGCTGAACAGGTTCATTCGTTAATCAGTTTAAAAAACATTGCTCTCCATCCACAGAATTCGACAGAATTGTTCATCTGTTGTTATACATCAGCAGAAGCTGGTTCATTCCCTGAATTTGACCATTCACTGAGTTCATTCGCAAAATTCTTGTTCATTCGCTGAAATACGAGGAAAGCCCTTGATCAATCTAGATCGCCGACATAAAACCTCGGGAGCTGACAATCGTTAGCTGCCTTGTTCTTCTTATTGATTGAATAACCAGGATACAACTTCAGGATAATGCTCAGATCAGATCTAAGTGTTACAACGATTGTGAAATATGAGTGTTTGAGTGCGATTATAGCAAGAAATTAGTGAGTGTGCGAGATTGTGAGCTCGAGAGTGTGTGTTTTCTACTGATCCGGCACCCCGTATATATAGTTACATAAATAAATAAACAAACTATCTGCAGCCACAGTCTACAAGCAAATCGTTAGTGATAATCAAGATACTCCCGTAGGATGTTACCAATATCCTGATTCGGTATCCTGATCGCAGATAAGAAACATGAAATCAAGATATTGTGACAACTGTCAATTTCCAGGTATCCGTACAACTATTAATCCATGATTAGTGCTTAATGAATGTGCTGCATTACAATAAATGATTTGAATTGCTTTCTGATTATTGTTATCATACATTCATGTGCATCATATATTGCAAATGACATACCATTCTTGCTTGCAAACTTTGTTGATTCAAATGATGCACGAAACACCGGCAACACAGTATTCAGACCAATCAAAAAAATGCTGACGGAGTTCAGTAAATAGACAGACATCGCATTGAGACACAGAATGAGCCAGAAACCAAGTATTACACTAGTATAGTGTGTAGGGAAGTAAGGATCATAAAACTGGCTTCCTAGAGATAGTTTAAGTGCCGGAAAGTGCCTAAAACTCACATAAACTGCAGAATTCTGCAGAAAATAAGCAAATTCAGCATTTAAACACATTTATATCATGCAGAAATATGGTTAAATGGTCCTGAATGCTTTCCTAAGTGTCGGGAATCAAAAGTGTCACAAAAGGTAACATAAAGCACACTAAACTGCGTAGTTTAGCACTTTAACAAACCGGTAACCAACCGAACAACCGGACACTACCCGAAACAACAAATTTTCACTAGAATCACTGTTTTAACATTACCAAGCTAGTTATGGTCCCCGAACATCATAAAAATATCTAGTAACTAAATCCTAACTACATACTTGATTTCTAACCTAAATAACTAACTAATGGTTGGAACCTATGTCTAGACGCCCCCCCCCCCCCACCTATAATCGGATTTCATGTGGCCCCACCTTGATTTATTTGATTATCTTATTTGATCTTGTCCCTAACTTTACTAAACACAAGACCCATTGGATTTAAAGTTGTTGGAAGATTATAAAGAAAACCATAAGATCATTATCTTCATTTGCACAAACAAATCAACACTTGAACTTCTCCCTTTCTCTTCTCTTTGTTCACAGCCACAACCACCAACCACAACCCCACCATCATTCAATCATCTTACATACATTCCAAGCATACTCAAGGGTGTTAGAAGGTGCATAAGGAAGCTAGGAGCTTTCGGAAGTTCAAGGACCTTCTTCATTTGCTTTTATCCACTTGTTTTCTTCTCTTGATCATCCCTAGCCTTGAGCTAGTGGTAAGAACACTAATCTTTCTATTTTACATCTATTTCAAGTGGTTAAAAGATGATACATGATGATTAACTTGAAGAACACTAAGAATCAAAAGAATAAAACTTGAACATAAGCTTAAATCATGAAGAAACTATGTTGTTTATGTGTTGATTTACTTGATGATTGTTGTTAGCTTATGTAAATGATGTAGATCATCATATGATCTTGCTAGATCATGATTAAAACATAATCTAGCAAGATGAGAGGATGAACATGTTAGAGTTTAATGAATCATCCTCATAAAGATCATGAACTTGAAAGAATAAAGTTGTTTCTTGTTAAATAATGATCAAAGTGAGTTAAAGTCTTATAAATCTAAATATTTCAAGTATGATTTTCCAAGTAACCAAGTTAAAAATACAAGTTTTACTAAAACTTGGTTCTTAAAGAAATCAACCATGTTTTTAGTGGTTAAACAAGTAAAGGATCATGTAAATAACAAGAAAAATCCAAGAAGAAACATTTTTAGAAAATGTAGTTACAAGTTGTGAAGATCTAAATTCTTTAAAAATGATGTTTTTAAAGAATCTATCACACTTTAAAGGATAACAAGACTTACTAAAAACACTAGTAAGTTACTACAAATTTTTATAAACTTTCAAGTTCATGAAGTGGTAGTTTATGCTTGTTTTTGGAAAAATTGGTAAGTGTAGATTGTTTAATGTTGATTGTTGATGGATTGTGTTGATTTTTCAAAAGAAAATGATATGCTTGAAAGCATGGAAACCTCCATTTTTAGGGGAAACTATGCCAAAATTTTCTAAAAATTTAAACACCTAGAAAAATATTTATAAACATACGCTTACAAGTATATTTTAAACCATGGAATTTCACATAAACTTTGCCATAATTTTTGTTACAAAAATTATAAATATTGGAGGTTGGTTTTCATAAATAAAAGTGACTAAATATGTATTTAGGAAAATATATATTGAGAAGATACCATGTGTGTGATTAATTGTATATTATGTGTATTAGTTATATTATTTTAGGACTTGAAATAATATAACTCACCAAAATACCAAGAAAATTACAATCCAAAATATTACCAAAATCCCAAGAATGTGAATACATAAATTATACTCAAAATTTTGAAGATACCGAACAAAGGAATATAACTTACAAAATATTCCGGAAATATTATTCATGAGTATATTTTGGTAAATAATATTTTGGACACTAAAAGAATGAAAATGAGATTTTCACAATTATTACAAGATTATATCATATTTCTGACAAGAAGAAAATATATTATTTTTGAATATGTAAAGATATATATTTTCTTGGAAATATTAGAAAATACATTATTTTTGGAAGGAAAATGGATTTATATATACTTTCCAAGTTAGACTTGAAAATATATTGTTTTTAAGGCTTGTATGAAATTTACAAATATTTTTGCCAAGGGAAAAATTATAAATAATTTTTCTAAGTAACATTTCTTAAAATATATATTAATGTATTATTACTAAAGTTATTATTCCGGAAAAACTTAAGTATAAGAATACTTAACAATTACAAGAAATACGTATTTTCGTACGCATAAATACACACCGGAATACGACTCAAATACATGGCAAGAATATACAAGTATAAGAGTACGAATACAAATACACCCATCCTTGGGAAGGAAATACATGTATAAATACTTGAAAAGTATCAAGTTAAGATATATTGTTTTAACTAATATTCCAAAATGTAATAAATATAATTTAAGTTAAAATATTTATTATTTTGACAAATAATTATATACTTGGAATAACATTGATGACACAAACTAACGTAACTCAAGACACTAACTAAGACCAAGGTCAAGGCACGACCTACCCGTCTAATGGACCATAGTACGCATGTAGGTAGTCGTGCGTTCTAGAGGAAGCTTTGAGTTACATTGGATACAAGGAACGCAAAACTGTGAGTTCATGTCCCCCTTTTCTTTTAACCGTTTTCAGTTTTATAACTTTGGGGGTGAAGTACATGTTACATACTGTTTACAAACAATTACAAATGGTATGATTAGCTAAGGAATGTACTGCTAGATCATGTGAATGGATAGGCGATTGACTTAAGACCATTAATCCTTGTATAAGGACCGAGGGGCATGAGTGATAGATCTATTGGGTATTGCGAGACCCACCCATGGGCCTGCGAGTTGGCCGCATGTGGTGACTATGTCGTTTCGCTGGAGGGCTCGGTACGAAATACACATAAAGGGTTGAGTGCTTCCTATACCATGTCACTTATATTAATGTATTAGCTACACATTAATTGATCTGTTTTCCTTGTTACTTCATACCAGTTTACAAATACATACATACATACAAATGTTTTCAAGGACGATTCGTTCACACATACAAATCACATGAAGTCGCTCAACTTTTGTTGATGTTTTTAAACTACATGTAATTCAGGAAATTAAGTATGGATCTGGCGGGCGTCGAAGTTACAAGTCATGTCTCTAATAATAAAAGGTGTCATCCAAAGTCGAAGGGTTTGGGTTATGTATTTTATCTTGGGTAAGATACATGGCTCGAAACCTAGTTTGTTAGTGTCTTTTGTTAAGTCCAGATTGGAACTTAAAACCCGGATTGTTATGTACTAGAAATTGAAGTCATGGTTTGTGGTTAATCAATGACGATTGTAATATTTCGAAACTTAATTTATGGATGACATCATGGTTTTATCATATAGATGTTTGTTATGGTTGAATGAAATGATATTAAGCAAGTCACACCAAATCACTCTTCCGCAAAAGTCAGGGTGTGACAGATATATTGTCAGGATATGGATTCAAAATTCCACCCATAACACTAACCACTTTGGGAATTTGACCACCCATATCATCTTGGATTTTAACAGCTTTTCCACCTCCTCTTGGATGATAGCATTCCTTTCAGGAGCGGATTCTCTTCTTTTTGGTTGTACAGGCCTGAAAGATTTATCAATTCCAAGTTTATGGGTTATAATATCCTTTGATATACCTGTCATATCCTCATGCTTCCAGGAAAATGTAGACATCCTGCATTTTAAAAAGTTAATAAGTTGTTTCTCAATATCCTCAGGGATATTGACTCCTACAAGTACTGAGATATCTAGATTATCTTCATCAAGGATTACTTTCTTGACATCCTGTTCAGAAGCTTCCATAATATCCTGTGCTTGTATCTTTGATTGCTATCCTTCTCGGGATTTTGCTGATGCCTTCATCGAAGAAGAATAACACTCTTTTGCTTCCTGCTAGTTACTTTCAATCTTCACCACTCCCCAAGGAGTAGGTATCTTTACACATTGGTGGTAAGTGGAGGGTACGACTTTCATGTCATGAATCCAAGGCCTGCCTAATATTATGTTGTAGCAGGATAATGAATCCATAACAAAGAAACGTTGTAACAAGTTCATCCCTTCAACATAGATAGGTAGCTTGATTTCCCCAATAGTGTTCTTCGTTTCCCTACTGAATCCTACAAATATAGTGGATTTTGAAGTAATCTCAGTTTCCGGGATATTCATCCTATTCAAAGTCTCCAACTGTGTCACAACCCCCGACCCTTATCCCGGGAGCGGGCGGCCGTGAGCCAGTTTCAGTGGTATCGGTGTTTATTAATTTGGCAGCGGAAATTTTCATCAGGACCGTAGTTAGGAAATATTTTTATTAGAGTTAAACAGCAAAATCTTTAAACTAAACAAATGGGATAAAACCCAAGTTTTTTTTTTCTGAAAATACATTCATAATAAATAAGTGGGACAAAACCCGATTTTCATTTTTAATATAGGGAATAACCCTAATTGTTGAAAACAATTCTCATTTTTAATTAGGTAACTTTTATGGCCACTTTTCTAATCCTTCAGTGCTCTCCAGCTAGCTTTTATTGGCTTCACACTAAGTTACCTTAAACACGTGTTTAAAACATTTTATCAGCAAGAAATACTGGTGAGTGAATCCCAGTTTAATCAAAACAGTTTTATCAGTCTACGGCATTGAGGGCGGTCGCGCAGTTACATTTGTTTCCATCTACTTTAATTACCACCCACGGTACTTTCGTCTCGACTTATGGTCATGTTACTACTCACAATGTAGTAACAAATTTTGTATACAAAACCCCAAATATACCGACGATAATTGTAGAATACAAATACTCAATCACTGTTTAATATAATGTTAATTATGTGAGGTTTTGTAAAAACAATTTGCAAAAAGGAGATTACTCAAATTGCTATTTTAGGTATTTCCCTTGTAACTTCCTGGTTATAATCTATTAATTAAACAATGCACACGCGTTAGTATAATAGCCCATTTTACATTAGTAATACCCTCCCCGAGACAGAATTCCAACGACTACGTCGGGCAGAACCTCGACAACCGTTACAGAACCCTAGATCAATCGGGCAGCGTATCTAATACGTAACCGGGGGTTAAAATACTTACAACGAGGCAGAGCTTCGTTATTTAGGGGTGTATTATGCCCGAAAATTATTTATACTATCAGAATTTGAGAGAGGATTTCGAATTGTGAGCGACGGAAATGAACTGCCTATGCCTCCTATTTATAGTGCTGATCTTTGAGTTCCTCGCGCCCCGCGAAGGAGGCCACAAGGGTCTTCGCGCCCCGTGAGGGCCCCTAAGGCGGCGACGAGTTTGCTGAGTCATCCTGGTTGTTGACGCGTGTCCTGCCACGTGGCGGCTCTGGGTTACGCTGCTTGTCCCCTCGTTCGCGGGCCGTGAAGAATCACAAACAGTCTATCGCGCCCCGCGACAGACTTAAGCTATTGTTTTTATTTGTTATTTAATGAGGTAAAGGGATTTCGGGGGCCGGTTTTCATATATGGGGTGTATTTTTGGACAATTGGGGGTGTCTAAAATATTTTAAGGAGGGTTGTTATATCCTGGGTATAACTCCTGAACCATTTAATAAAATAAATAATGTATTCGTATTAAGTACAGTAGCGCAATTTAATTTTATCCCTACGTCACGAGATAGAATTCCAACGAACTTAGTCGGGCAGAGCCTCGACATGCGTTGGTGGGTTCTAAATCAATCGGACAGGGTATTGACTCAGTGGTCAGGGGTTACAATACTTAAAACGGGGCAGAGTTTTATTATAATTACTAAAGAAAAAAACACACACACACACACACATATATATATATATATGAATATAAAGAGAGGGGAACGAAAGAAGGCAAATGTTTCTGAAGCCTAGTGATCCTTTTTGTAGTTGAGATTTTTAGAACTTTGAGCCATGCCAAACCTCTACGTATCTACAAACATTTGATTCTCGAGACACGTATCATTCCCAAATAAAGTCACGTGTATGACAATCATTCTTAAATTCATTTCTGTGAAGCTTTAATTATTTGATTATTATTATTAATTTATATATCGTTCACGTCTACATTAGTATTGATTATTATTATTATTAGAGTTAATTGCCAAAATCGTCCGTGAGGTTTGGACAGGTTTGCCATTTTCGTCCAAAATGACACTTTTGTACCAAATTGCCCCCAACGTTTGTAACTTTTTGCCATTTTCATCCAAACCACTAACTTGGTTTGTTTTTTCTGTTAAGTTGAGGATATTTGGATGAAACTGGCAAATATAAAACCACATGGACGATTTTGGCATTTACTCAAACTCTTTTAAATTTCTTTTATTTAATTAATTTTGTTACATATATAATAAAAAAAATATACATGTAATTTTTATATGAAAAAAATAATAGCTTTGTCACAGAATTTTTATAAATTTTCATCCAACCACTAACTAAGTTAATTTTTCTATTAAGGCGAAGGATGTTTATAAACTAAGACAGAAATTAATTTCTAATTTTTTATATAGATCAGTTTTATAAAAATAAAATCTACTTAAACCTCTAAATTTTATAAAACTAAAATGCTGGTGACCTTTTTGAAAAAGGTCAAATAAAAAAATCTTATCATATGTACCAATTTTCTAATTCATCTTCTAGTTTTTTAAATTCGCTCCTAAGGAAAAACAGAAGCCAGTGCCCCCCCCCCCCTCTATCAAACAACGTATCGTTACCAAATCTTAAAATTACCCACCAAATTGTAATTATAGTGCTATGAACCAAAAGTTTCTTTACTCAAGCCACTCAGAATAAGTATTAGTTAGTTATCCTCATAATCTTAATTAAATAAATATTTTATTTCTACCAACATACTTCCTAGGTGCTCAACACATTTAAAAAATATGTAACGTTTTACAATTTTTTTCTATCTCTACAACTGATAAATACTAAAAGTTGTAATTGATTATTATGTGTTGCACACCAATGAGGTTTTCTCTTTGTAAAACTGATTTATATAAAGAAGCTGTAAATTAATTTTTGTCTTAATTTATAAAATTTAAAACATCCTTCAACTTAACAGAAAAATTAAACTGAGTTAGTGATTTGGATGAAAATTTATAAAAATTATGTGACAAAACTATTAACTTTTTTTTCTTAAAACTCCATGTATATTCTTTTTTATTATATATGTAACAAAAATAATTAAATAAAAGAAATTAAAAAGGGTTTGAGTAAATTGCCAAAATCGTCCATGTGGTTTTATATTTGTCAGTTTCATCCAAATATCCTCAACTTAATAGAAAAAATAAACTAAGTTAGTGGTTTGGATGAAAATGACAAAAAGTTACAAACGTTAGGGGCAATTTGGTACAAAAGTGTCATTTTTGACGAAAATGACAAACGTGCCCGAACCTCAGGGACGATTTTGGCAATTAACTCTTCTTCTTATTATTATTATATTATTAATTTATATATTATAATTAATTTAACTGTTTCACTTATTTAACGCGTATAACTTCTAAAATATGGCGTTTTATAAAATAATGAACATGCCATTAGAACGGGAATATTTGTATCTACATTTTGAACCAAGTTTCATTAAAAATGAAGTAGGTTCAAATATAAACATATTTTTATAAATAAAAGGTTTCTAGGCCCGTCCAGATACTTCATATTTCTAACATTCAATTTACCCATGATTTATTCATGTAATAACTTTATTTAAAATTTAAAATTTTTGGAATGTTACATCCTCCCCACCTCGTTTTAAATCTCGTCCTCGAGATTTTGGCTATGATATCTTCTCAGGGTTACATCACGTCTTTTAGTTAGTTATCAAGGTGTCTGGGATAGAATCAAAAGATGAATATAATGATATCATAGGATAATTGGAATTCAATGGTCTCAAAACTTAGTTTCAGGAATTGATGTTAACTGAATAAGATGAAATGATGCCATTATCAAGGTGACTAGGTTTCACAAATCAAAAGAGAGATTTGATAGAATTCCAAATGCAATGACTTGTAGAAACAGTAGGATTCAATGCCAGAAAAGAACTTACTTTGATCATCAATTGAGTGAGATTCTGAATCAATAATCTCAATTTGAGAATGGAAGTATGAAAAATGACTTGTCAATGGTCAAACTAGAAATCAGTGACATTTATTTAAATGGCAGGGATACACCGGGTAATAGAATTTAGTGTATCATTGTCTTAATACATAATTGTATCAAGACTACTTGAATGATGAGTTAAACAAAATACGTATGAATGGATATGATTAGGATTTATGATTGGCTCAGGCTGTAAATATCACAAGGTGCTGTAATAATTTAATGATTACGGTGACCGAACGAATTCACCGTTCTCGAAATTAACTGAAAGTTTTAATGAAGTGAAATCTGGATATTCAAAAGATAAGACGTTCAAATGAAGGAATAATTGAATATCGTAGGATTGATCAAGGATGAAAGAAATGTTGGAGGTACATTGGAATAAGAATTTAGGTACCTTTATCTTAACCTAAAATTGTAGTAAGACTGGTTTAGGATAATGAATCAATAAATAGATAAATTCATACCTCAGGTGTGAAAATGAAATGAGTCCAAATTTCAAAGAAATCGCCACCGCAAGGTGTCGTGTTTTAACAAAGGATTTATTGAATTGAAGATTTTAAACAAGTTTACTATGATTCAAATAATGAAATTACCTTGAATATGATGATCTCAATTCATCATATAGGATTTTGAATTGAATGTATATTGTGAATCAGTTCAAACAATTGAGCTTGGTTTGGATGTATTCCAACAATGGATATATGTATTGACAAGAAATGGTTACAATAAAAATCCGGTAAGTATCTTTTGAAAAGAAAAGGAGTTTTCCAAGAAATCTGTTGACTTGATGTCAGAAGTCAATATTATGTAATCATATAGATTATTAGAATGATTATAACAAAACATTTATAAAAACTCAGGAAATAACTGATCTTTTGAAGTGAATTAACATTCATGACAAACAATGCATGTACAACATAGAAATTTGTCAAGAGATGAGACAAATGAGAGTTGGCTCTATAAAAGAAAAATAAAGATCTTTTATTATAAGACTTTGTTTGAAATCAAAAGTCAACTAATACTGTAACACAGATAATACGTAAAGGTGTTTATTTTAGAAGTTACTGTTGCCTCCGGTGTCATAAGTATTTATGCGTTCTCCCTAGCTTCATCTGGTTTCATATTCTTATTGTTGGGTGCTTTGGATAATTTTGGATAGTAGGGACGGATATGACCTGGATCTCCGTAGTTGAAACAGACGTTAGTTTTCCTTCTACATACTTCTTCTGCATGTCCAGCATTCTTGCAAAAACTACAGCGGTGTATTTTCCTAGAATGACGTCTTTTTGAACTCTTCTGACTATAGTTGTTGCAGGTAGGTTGCGCGAGTGATGATCCCACTTCTTGGTTCTCATTGGTTTTGTCAGAGCAAAATTCCTCATAAGAGTAGATATAGGTTGTGGTTTTCTTTCGCTTGGAGGATGGAGTTTTGATACGAATATCATGACTTCCATTGTTAATAGGGTTAGGTTTGAAGTGATGGGTATGCTCACAACGTAAAGTAGGACTTTCGTTTATAGGCATATAAATTTTAATAGCTTCAATGATCGAAGGTATGGCATTCGATATCCCTTGAGCTATTATGTTTTCTATAGTACTTTTGTCCAAAGAGTTTTCATTACTAGCCTGAATTTCTTGATTACAGGTTATTTCCTTTGACTTCTGAATTGCAAACATGTTCAGATATAATTATCATAAAACTAAGCAATTATACAGACACAATTTGTTTAGCACGATTATAGTCATAGTAATCAGTATTATGCATTGATAGATATTTATATATTTAGATATACATATATATGTTATATTTAACATTTTCTTTTATAAGAAAAATGTATGTATTATATGTGTTGTTTCTTACTTTGGTGTAATGGCTTTTCTCTATATTAATATATCCAGAGCTCATGACTGGATAGGTATTCAAAAATAAGGTAAGAACTTTGTATGAAATTCTGAGATTCTCTGTCATTGATCCATTATTATTCTTTAAGAGGTGGTGCTAGTTTAGGGATCCTTAAGGTGTCTTTTAAATTAAAGTTAGGTACCAAAAATAGATCTTGAATAAGCATGTAGGCCGGTGTCTTTTGGTATATAAAAGCTTATCCTTTTACAGAAGATATTGGATTATTATATTGTATATATTATTAAGAAAATTATGTCGTGCATATACATACGTATAAGCATAAAGTTTTAAAATCTCCTGTATACATATGATATTAACTCATAACAATCCAATTACATAACTAATTGTATTAGTTGTCCTGCTTATTCTCGTAACTTTGTTTATTCCTTTATATTAACAAAATAAATTTCTATTAGATTTATTGAACATAATATCTTGGAATAAAAATGAATTTTATCAAAAGGAATAAATTTAGTAAATTTATAAATTTTCTGGATTCTTTTAGAATAATTTAATCTTTAACTGACAGGTTGACTTATTTTGGTTATAACATACTTAGGACTTAATTTAAAATTTTATTATATCTATTTATTTAAAAAAATCAAAATAGATAATACAAAGTCTTTAATTTGATTCTTAATATACTAAGTAATGAAGTATCAATCGTATCAGAATATATATACATATGACTTAAATATAGTTTAAAGAATGGATTAAACTTATCAAACGATAATTTTTTTAACGTAAGTAATATGGGGATGATATATATCACAAAATTGAATATTATATTATGAATATATCCCCTTTTCATTTTTATAATCTAACATATTGTAAGATATAATAGGAGTTACATATCCTGAGAATTTAAATGATATAAAATCATTTAGGCATAATATATATTATCCAAATATTTATATTATGATGTTTACAAAGTATCATATCTGAATTGTATTTATCTTATATTATTATTGAGATATTTAATGTTAATATCGTAATATTATTATAATATTGAATTATTTTCATACAAATATATGATATATATATATATATATAATATATCATAAAATTTAATATAATATTATTAATATTATAACTGTAAAACACAGATATGGGTAACACATATTGAGAATTCACAATCTGTTGAATGACATAAAATCACAATAAACATATTAAGATTTTATGTTCATAGGGTAAAACATAAGATATTAATTTTCCTAACGCAAATACTTAAGGTTTTAGGTATTGGAAGGACACCTAAAGGGCTTAAACCCGTGGCAAGGCTCTGATACCACCTTCTGTCCCAACCCCAGACCCTTATCCCGGGAGCGGGCGGCCGTGAGCCAGTTTCAGTGGTATCGGTGTTTATTAATTTGGCAGCGGAGATTTTCATCAGGACCGTAGTTAGGAAATATTTTTATCAGAGTTAAACACCAAAATCTTTAAACTAAACAAATGGGATAAAACCCAAGTTTTTTTTTCTGAAAATACATTCATAATAAATAAGTGGGACAAAACCCGATTTTCATTTTTAATATAGGGAATAACCCTAATTGTTGAAAACAATTCTCCTTTTTAATTAGGTAACTTTATGGCCACTTTTCTAAGCCTTCAGTGCTCTCCAGCTGGCTTTTATTGGCTTCACACTAAGTTACCTGAAACACGTGTTTAAAACATTTTATCAGCAAGAAATACTGGTGAGTGAATCCCAGTTTAATCAAAACAGTTTTATCAGTCTACAACATTGAGGGCGGTCGCGCAATTACATTTGTTTCCATCTACTTTAATTACCACCCACGGTACTGTCGTCTCGACTTATGGTCATGTTACTACCCACAATGTAGTAACAAATTTTGTATACAAAACCCCAAATATACCGACGATAATTGTAGAATACGAATACTCGTTCACTGTTTAATATAATGTTAATTATGTGAGGTTTTGTAAAAACAATTTGCAAAAAGGAGATTACTCACATTGCTATTTTAGGTATTTCCCTTGTAACTTCTTGGTTATAATCTATTAATTAAACAATGCACACACGTTAGTATAATAGCCCATTTTACATTAGTAATACCCTCCCCGAGACAGAATTCCAACGACTACGTCGGGCAGAACCTCGACAGCCGTTACGGAACCCTAGATCAATCGGGCAGCGTATCTAATACGTAACCGGGGGTTAAAATACTTACAATGAGGCAGAGCTTCGTTATTTAGGGGGGTTATGCCAGAAAATTATTTATACTATCAGAATTTGAGAGAGGATTTCGAATTGTGAGTGACGGAAATGAACTGCCGATGCCTCATATTTATAGTGCTGATCTTCGAGTTGCTCGCGCCCCGCGAAAGAGACCGCAAAGGTCATCGCGACCCGCGAGGGCCCTTAAGGCGGCGATGAGTTTGCTGATTCATCCTGGTTGTTGACGCGTGTCCTGCCACGTGGCGGCTCCGGGTTACGCCGCTTGTCCCCTCGTTCGCGGGCCGTGAAGAATCACAAACAGTCTGTCGCGCCCCGCGACAGGCTTAAGTTATTGTTTTTATTTGTTATTTAATGAGGTAAAGGGATTTCGGGGGCCGGTTTTCATATACGGGATGTATTTTAGGACAATTGGGGGTGTCTAAAATATTTTAAGGAGGGTTGTTATATCCTGGGTATAACCCCTGAACCATTTAATAAAATAAATAATGTATTCGTATTAAGTACAGTAGCCCAATTTAATTTTTATCCCTACGTCACGAGACAGAACCCCAACGAACTTAGTCGGGTAGAGCCTCGACATGCGTTGGTGGGTTCTAAATCAATCGGACAGGGTATTGACTCAGTGGTCAGGGGTTACAATACTTAAAACGAGGCAGAGTTTTATTATTATTACTAAAGAAAAACATATATATCTATATATATATATATATATAGGGGATGGTTCAAATGAAAACCACTTTTATTGTGAAAACTCGAAAACTAACTAAAAAAAGCCTAAAAGACACACAAAAAAAAAAAAATTTTCAATTTTTTTTTATAAAAATCGCTGGTTTTTATATATGAAAAAAAACTTTTTTCAAAAAAAAAAAAATTGTAGTACAGATGTGTAATAATACACATGTGTAGTACACATACACATGTGCACTACACAAAGAAATTTTTTTTTTGAAAATTTTTTTTTATATAAAAAAACCTGCGAAAATTATTATGCAAAAAAAATAAAAAATTTAGTATGTTTTTTTGGCTTTTTTAATTAGTTTTCGAGTTTTCACAATAACTAGTGGTTTTCATTTGAACCTTATATATATATATATATAAAGAGAGGGGAACGAAAGAAGGCAAATGTTTCTGAAGCCTAGTGATCCTTTTTGTAGTTGAGATTTTTAGAACTTTGAGCCATGCCAAACCTCCACGTATCTACAAACATTTGATTCTCGAGACACGTATCATTCCCAAATAAAGTCACGTGTATGACAATCATTCTTAAATTCATTTCTGTGAAGCTTTAATTATTTTATTATTATTATTATTATTATTATTATTATTATTATTATTAATTTATATGTCGTTCACGTCAACATCAGTATTGATTATTATAATTATTATTATATTATTAATTTATATATTATAATTAATTTAACTGTTTCACTTATTTGGCACGTATAACTTCTAAAATATGGTGTTTTATAAAATAATGAATATGCTATTAGAACGGGAATATTTGTACCTATATTTTGAACCAATTTTCATTAAAAATGAAGTAGGTTCAAATATAACGTATTTTTATAATTAAACGGTTTCTAGGTCCGTCCAGATACTTCATATTTCTAACATTCAATTTACCCATGATTTATTCATGTAATAACTTTATTTAAAATTTAAAATTTTGGGAATGTTACAAACTGTATGATATTGACTGAGCTCCCATTATCTACCAGTATCCTACGGACAAAATGGTTAGCAACATATAAAGTAATTACCAACCCATCATTATGGGGATCCTGGATGTTATCTCGATCATCACTTTCGAAAGTTATCACTTTATCATCCGTGAGCATTGTCATTTTTGTTTGCTTATCTTCTCTTTCTGCTTTGGCCTCTTTAGCATGTCTTTTGGCCGCAGAGTAAGAAGTTCCACAATTGTCGGATCCTCCGGAGATGAAGTTGATTATCTTTGCATTGGGTGGTGGAGATATAGCTCTTTTAGGATTCCAATCAGTATCCTGAGTCTTGTTCTTCTTTCTGCCAAGAAGTTCCTTTAGATAACCTTTACTTATTAAGTAGCTGATCTCTTTTCTCAAGGCTATACAATCCTCCGTCATGTGCCCAAAATCTTCATGAAAGGCACACCACTTTGATTTGTCCTTCCAATCAACATTTTTTGGATTCTTTTCCGGCCATATTGCTTTGTCCCCCAATCCCTGCATAGCATACATTAGTTCAGGAATATTTACTGAAAAACAATATTCTGAAAGTTTAGGATATTCTTCTTCATCCTCATCCTCAATAGCATTCACTCTTTTATTGTCGTTCTTAGCATATGGCTTGGATCGGTATTGTTTGTATGAGGATTCTGACTTCCTATTCGTCAATTCATGCGTTGAGGATGTGTTCATTCTTTCCTGTATTTTCCTATCATCTTCGAGCCTTATGTATCTTAAGGCCCTATTTCGAGCTTCAGCCAAATTCCTACAAGGATTCATTACAAGGTCTTGGTAAAATTGAGAATCCTTCTGTAACCCCATTTTGAACGCTTGTACTGCCGTGGCAACATCAAGGTTCGGGATATTAAAGGATTCTCTACTAAATTTGTTAACATAATCCCTCAGGGATTCTTGTGATACCTGCGTTATCCTGTAAAGATCACTTGTTAGTTTCTTAAATTTCCTGCTACAAGAAAATTGGCTGTTAAATAAGTTAACTAAATGAGAAAAATATGTAATAGAATGATGTGGAACATTAAAAATCCATTTTAAGGCTGATCTTGCCAAAGTGGAACCAAAGCCTTTGCATAAGCATGCCACTTCGAGTTCTGGTGGGATTGGATTTATTTCCATCTTTTCCTTATACCAGGCAACATGCTTATTAGGATCGGTCGTCCCATCATATAGCTTCATGTTTGGAGTCTGGAATCTCTTTTGGATTTCTGCATTCAAATGGTGTAAGCAAACTGGGATATCTTGGGGCTATCCTGGGATACTTCTGGTATAGGTTGCACTACCCCAGGCACACTCGATATCATATTCTTCAATTTTTAAAGTTCTCTAGTTAATGCTGATGTTACACCTGCATCCTGCAATGATTGAAGATTATTAGTAGTAGGGATACTGGTGTTAATAGATACGTTACCAGCCTGGCGATTTAGGCCATATCCCAAACCATATCCTGGATCCCTCACGGTCGATATCCAGGCCGTTGGGGATATTTCCAATATATTGCTTCAAGAATGACCCGGTATCATGTTGCATTGATTATCTTCGGTGAATGCTGCTGAACTAAAGTTCAATATCCTGGGCTGTAAAGGAGTAGCTGCATCCTCAGCAGGTTTCTTGGAGTTTGAATTCAAGAGTTGTATCTCCTTCATTATAACCTGGTTGGTTTCCTGCTGCTTTTTCATTTGATCCAATATGCTGTCAAACAAAGACAAAATCTCATCATTAGAAGCAAAGACAGGAGTTCTCCCTGAAACTCCAGATCTAGAAGCATTCTGAGAAACAGAAGCGTCTCGAGGTGTTTGGATTTCATTCCTCCTTTGGGAAGCTTGAACTGGTGGAGGTGGAGGAGGCAATGAAGCAGTCGCAGCAGAGGTTGGAGCAGGCATCGAAGAAGAGCTCAAGTATGATTGAGAGGCCATTGAAAATAGTTTTGTAAAAAGTTTTGAAGAACAAAAAAACCGATTAATGATTTTAACAAAGATTTGAATAAAAATAGCACCACTTGCCCCACGGTGGGCGCCAAATTGTTTTGGTCAAAAATTACCGAAGCAATTAAGTGATCAAATTTAGTTTGTGAAGTAGTGTGCTATAGAGATTTACTAAAATGTATTAAGTTGATTAATAAAGAAAACAGGATGTACGAGATATCAAACTATATCAATTATCAAGTAATGAACAATAAAAGTAAAGATTAACACAGGATGTACGAGGAAAGCCCATGATCTATCTATATCGCCGACACAAAACCTCAGGTGCTGACAACTGCCAGCTGCCTTTGTTCTTCTTATTGATTGAAATATCAGGATACAGCTTCAGGATAATGCACGGATCAGCTCTAAGTGTTACAATAATTGTGAGATGTGAGTGAAAGATTGTGAATTTAACAAGTAATAATTGGGTGTACGAGATTACATGTGTTTCTCTAATGATCCGGCATCCCTTTATATAGTTTTTAAATTCTAACTGAATATCCTACAATGCCGGGATACGGAGAATATCCCCTTGTGACCGTTGTAGACCTCTTCATCCGCTATTAGCGTTCACCTTTCAACCACTTTGAGCGAGTCTTCGGGTAGACCTAGTCCTTGTTAACGTTGGTCCCTTTCAACTGAAATATACAAACAAACCATTAGTAACGAGCAAAATACTTATGTAGGATGTTACCAATATCTTGATCGCAGATTGGAAACATAAAGTCAGGATATATTATCAGGATATAGGTTCAAAATTCCACCCATAACAGTGGGCATGTGCCCACCGTAAGCCCCGTGTTAGTAGTGTTTTTTATGTTAGTTTTACTAATCTAGCCCAAGTGCTCTAGTGTAAAGGCCAAGTGCCCATGGAGAAACCTAAAAGGCCCAAAACTTTGATTGATCCTATGGCCCTATAGTCCTACACTATTGTTTTATTTTAACGTAAATGAAGAGCCATTCTGCCAACCTAATATAATATTGATCCCCCGATGTTTTAAGTGACGACTCCAGCTCTTTTGTGTATTCGCTACCGACTTGACTCTCTGCTGCCGTCGTCTAGGTTTTAGGTTTTTGGGTGGTGATGGGGTGGGGTGGGGTGGGGTGGGGTGGGGGTGGGTGTTTAGGTTTTGGGTGGTGGTGTAGTGGGTTTAAGTTTTAGGTTCTTAGACACTTGTTACTCTACAATGCCTTCTTACACTTCTTACTTTTAGAAGCTTTTGTATTTCATCCTAATCCTAATTTTTTAATCTCACATCTCATGGGTTTGATAAGTGGCTATCTCTAGATAACTTGATTTTAATACGTATGTTATTGTTAATACAGATTTAATTGCTTGTATATATTTGCAATGACGATTTCATTGTTCGGTAAACTGGTGATGTCTTCATATGAAGTAAAACAAGGTGCATATTTTTTACCATCTTATATAATATAAGTGTGTTGTTTGTGTAAACTGATTTATATTTGTTTTTTCATAAGAACTATGTTTGACAATTCTAAAAAAAAAAAAAAAACCATCCGCAAGTGAAATTTCATCTAGTAGTATGAATAGTCTGAGACATAGCATTTTATTACTTAACACTTATGTAATTTGTGCTGTAGAATTGGTTACTAATGAAGATGTAATCTAGCGTTTCCAAAAGATGAAAACACGTAGAGGACTTTTGTAATCGAGGTATATCATTATTATATTTTAATACTTAATGAACTATATTATTTTTTTACCCATTTTTAAGCGGCTTGTATTGTGCCTCCCCTATATAAAAGTGTTGTATCCGTCACAACGCATAGAGTCCGAAATACTAGTTAAACTTAATTGTGATATATTATCACAACTATTATAAAAAAATATATTTTTAGTATAAGTATAGGGTAGGGTTAGTCTACAAAGGACACTTTTCCTATAAAGTGTGAGAAGTTTATTTAGGCATTGCGTTTTAAGTTTTAGGCATGATCTTTTGGATTCTTTTGGCATAGTATAATATAGGAAAACAACAAACATAACAATTTAAAACATAATCATATGTATTCTAAACATTAGATTTAAAACACGCTAATTAAATCGCATGGTGTTTTAGATTTCATGTTTATAATACATTTCATTATGTTTTAAATTGTTGTGTTTGATATTTTTCTTTATTACACCATGCCAAAAAAAAAAAAAAAATCTAAAACATTGTGCCTAAATTTAAAACACAATGCTTACGTAGACTTCTCATACTTTATAGGAAAAATGATTTTTGACGAACCTTTACCTATAAGTATATGTTATTACTAGGGGTGTGGATGGGTCGGTTTTGACCAAAAACCATAACCATAACCGCGATGTCGGTTATTGGATAACCATAACCGATCGGTTATGGTGGTTATGGTTATTCGGTTTTGATGGTTATAGCGGGTCAGTTATGGGTGGTTAACCGTGTATTTAGCTTAACTAAAAATAGCTTAATTTTTTTTAACATGGAATAAATTGTTATTGCATATTTGTATATATTAGTATATCACATAGTATTAGAAAATACATATAATCTATAATATTAATGCCAATTATTATCGAATATTCAAATAAAGTAATATGATACATTCCATAAATTCAAATAAACATTCAACCAAAACCACAAAATGATATGAAAACCCATAAATACTAAAAATCTTCAGTCAAAAATATCAAATATTAAAAATATGGTGAAAAGTCCTAAATCCTACAAAGATTTATTACATATCGGTTCGGTTCGGTTCGGTTATGGTGGGTATGGAGAAAATGGTAACCATAACCGACCCGCTACTTTCGGTTTTCAAAAAAACCATTAACCGACCCACCGGTTTTTATTTGGTTAAGTTTTTTCGGTTCGGTTTTGTCGGTTAATTCGGTTTTTTGCACACCCCTAGTTATTACTATTAGCATTATTACGATAAAAAGTAAAAAAAAAAAAGATGTTGTAATGATATTTGAGATAGCGATAGGAGAGTGGCTGATGCCCCTTAAGGACGAGTCAGGGGTGGAACTGATACAACCCGGCCTGTGAGACCCGGTTGAAGGATTTCAAGCCACAATTATTTTACATGCATGCATTTAGAAGTTAAAAGCAGAGCCGTTTCAACCTTTTTGGAGGCCTAAGACGAAATTAAATTTTGGGGCCTTTTTTTCCTTATTTGATTGTTATAAACGATACTCATTTATCTATGTTTGAAACCTAGCAAAAATCGAAAACAATTATAACAAAGAGTGGCTTGAAATTCGATTCAGTGCTTATCAAAAGCTTTTCCTTTCACAAATACTTGATCTGTAGGAGGCGATTGCCATTGAAGTGATTGTTGGAACAAATGAGTTTTTCTTCAAAAAAAAAAAAAAACTTAAAACTTGAAAGCATACAACAGTGCTAAAAAGTATTGATTCAAAAAGTAGCTTACTTAGTGGTATATGTTAAAGCAATTTAAATCAATGTAACAATATGTAACAATTCAGTTTCATCGTTGAATCGAGTGTAAGTTTATATGTAATACTTATAAAATATATTCATGCTCTAGTCCTGACATCTTGATCGACATCGATTCCATCAAGGTTTATGTGACCAAATCGGGAGAACCGGGCTGCGATTGAGGGTACTCTACACAGATCGTTGATCTGACCATGGTTCTTTGGTGGTCGGATATGGTCTTTGAGGTCAGGTAGCGTATTCCGATCAGGCCTATGGAAGGTGAGGTATTGTTCAGTCCTTTTGGTTTGATTTTGGCAAGCGACTGTTCTTTTTCTATTTTTAAATTTCTAATGATAGGTGTTAATTGTTTGTTGTTTTGTTTATGGGTTCTCCAATATATAGTTATTGTTTGGTTAAGGAGAAAATCGGATATGTTATGAACAGAGGTGGCAAGATTCAAGGTGAGGTCATTTTTTCATATTTTATTTTTCAATTTAGTGCATTTATATATGACAAATGAATACATGATGTCTGATGTGAACATGTTCGATAAAATCTTTCTGGATATTTTTTCTTCCTTATTAATATAATTATTATTATTTTTACATATTTTGATCCAAGTATTCAACCTGTTCGATGAGATAGCAAGACAATTAGTGTCTGGTGTGATTTTGTTTTTTGTAGTTCTTAAAGAGGTGGAAATTGATATTGTAGTGCAGTTCCATATAATCTACAAGCATGAATCATAACCTATGACTTTGAGAATGATGCAATTCCATATAAAAAAAAGGTTGCAGACCCTAATCTGGTAGAAAGTTCATTGCTTTGTAGTTTCTTGACAAGAAAAGTTTATAATGAATAGAGGTGGTAAGATTAGGCACTTAAAGGTTTATCTTTCACCAACATCTTATGCCATACGGCGCATCTTACAAAATTGGAAGATTCATTTTGTGAAGCATCAAAAAATTTTATTTTTTAATAGTCTAGAGAGGCATATGACCCCCCCCCCCCTACATGGATAAAACATTTAAGTTAATATGACTGAGCTACTACACCTATTCGATTAGAAGTCTCTTTGAAGCATATAAGCATTTCTTCGTGTGAGAAACGTGTATATTTCATTCCTGTATGCCTCTAAAAAACTTTAGTTATATATTTTAAAAAGTCAATTTGCTATTTAATTTCATATATTTTGCATCCACAACCACTTCTTTTACTTAACTTCAGACATGATTAAAGTTATTTTTATTAGTAACTAGGTCACAGGAACTTAATAAATCAAAGCTGAAGCGCACCAAGTTGCAGGAGAGGTACGGGGCTTTAGCCAACGAACTTGCTGCACTTAAGTTGTAAGTGTTGCAAAATCACAAGTATTTTGGTTCTCAAGTAAACATGTCACACCCCGATATTTCCACATATTAACGGTGGGCCCGGCGGGGAGTATCGTGACGTAGTTGATATCATCATAGTCAAATAAACACAGTTTATGGCACAACGGAAGTCTTGGTAGAAATTACTATTACAAACCGAAAGTGTAAAGTACGAGTAAAATAATATACAGACGGTTGTAAGAAAGGATCCACAGGCGGATCAAAATATAATACAAAACATTGTTCAACAGACTTAAGGTACTACGAACTTGCAAGATTCTCTAATTAATGCCCAGAAGCTCCCAGCCAATTACGAGTAGTACCTGCCACTTAGTCTTTTTGAAAACACGTCAGTTTACACTGGTAAATACAATTAACCGACTCTTTTGAAAATATTTATGAAAATTGATTTAAATGCACAAGGCACAAATAATCTTTTATAACTTGGGACAATTATTTAAAATAATCTTGTATACAGATTTACATGTTTGTCGTACGTTCAGGGCCCGAGATAAAAGCCGAGACATGATCAATAGACACACCACTAATATAATCCCATAGGGAGTTATCCTCACATGTGGGTATATCTTTTTACATACGCAACTGTCAGGTGTATGCCTACACCCCTTGCTTAAGTCGTGGCCATTTTCAAATGAAACGAGCCGAGGATATCCAGGACACGGTCGTATTAACCCCCAAAAGTTTATATATCAAACAAAACAGATTAAAACGGGTTATGTCAATGAATTAACCACTATTCGATTAATGATTCCATACCCAACCAAGTGGTAATATATTTTACCATATCCCAAGCCCGTATAAGAGAAAATAAGTTAAAAGCATTTAACTGAGCTTTAAATGCGAGATTTGTCAACTCAGCCGTAAAATCTATTCAAACTAGTGCAAGTAGCTTTTACCGGGGCTCCTAATCTGGAATGAAGGTTTTATTAACCTATTAGATTACTAACGGGTCTTATTTAAGTTGTAAACTTAGATCGGTTAGTTTAAAGAAGGTTTACGGCACGAAACGCTAGATTAAGCGGTGACCAGATTAGAATGTAGTTTAGACCCGACAAGTATGAAGACTTGTATTATATGGGTAAACTAAATACATTCTGGAATTTGAAGTTAAAATGATAAGGTTTGACCCGTTTAGGTTAATTTATGCTAACAAGCCACATAAACCGCACCGTACGCGTATAAGCATAAACGGGTAACCGGATGAGTCATATACAAGTTCCTTAAGTTATTATGCTTTAAATATGTTATGATATCAGTATGATATCAACAATTATGCCCAAAAAAATTTTAAAATTGAATTAAGTCCCGTAAGGGCAATTTGGTCGTTTTAATATTTATAAAGGAGGTTTAAAAGTAAATTGACATCCTGGTCTAAAACATCTTGTAAAAATATTTATTTCATGATATTAAATTAGTAGGATATCATACATATGTGTGGTTTACCATTTATGGCCAAACTATGCCCCGAAAAGGGTAGTTTGGTCATTTCACATATGCTTTTAAGGACATAATTGGAAGTCTGAGTTCATGACTTACACTTACT
Organism: Helianthus tuberosus; assembly: GCA_030545235.1. Taxonomy (NCBI): domain Eukaryota; kingdom Viridiplantae; phylum Streptophyta; class Magnoliopsida; order Asterales; family Asteraceae; genus Helianthus; species Helianthus tuberosus. Next base: position 16,862,546 of record CM060375.1, on the reverse strand, counting down.
ATAAAAATATTAAAAATTATTTATAACTTCAGTAGGTAATAAGTCTTGGGTGCTAAATATGGTTTTAAACCATATTATGCACCGAATTAGCGTAAAAGTAGGTAATTAACGATATTTGTGATTTTTATGTGATTCTGAGATTTTGACCAGCCTTGGATGGTTAAAATATTTTATGTTACATATTAAATCAGTAGGAAAAGGTTTGGCATGTTTATTATATGTAAATCATATTTTTATTAACAAAAAGGCCATAATGGTCAATTATAGAATTTATGCAGGAACTCAATGTTATGGTCAGTATATAATCTGACCCAACCTTCCAAAATCCCTAAAAATGATATCATAACAGTAGGTAATGAGTTTTGTGTCAAAATTTATGTTTAAACATGATTTATGCATATAAGCGTAATTTAGACTTTATAAAAACTAAATTTACGATATCTAGCATATTATTAATTTGAGACCAGAAATAAATGTCAAAATAATCTAGACATGTTTATATATCAGTAACTAAATTATTTGTATGACCATGCATTTAAAAATCTCATTTTTAGACTATAAGGGCATAATGGTCAAAATTAAGCATAATAACGGAAACAAGCAATTAAACTCAGATTACTAAGGGACCATGTAGTATAACCTCAGAAGGTTATACTACTATATAGTATGGTCACGAAGGGACCTTAATGCATAAAGAAACTAAGCTAATTCGGGTCAGAACTGAAAGTCAAAGCAAAAGTCAACTTTTGCGACTTTCGGTTGCGAACCGAGCCTAAACTCAGAATTGTCGGGTTGAACATGTCTAGACATGTTCTAATAATATTTACCAAGTTATTAAAGTTATAAAACATATTTTATAGCTTTTACATTATCAAATACGAATTTATTTAAAAACTGACCCGTTTGACTTTTTATGTTAATTACTTTGACCCGACAATTAAATAAGTAAACGTGGTAATTAGGAGGTGCCCTTTTTAGGGATTCTCACCTACCTAGTTACAATCACGTAGCCACATTCGCCTCGAACAATGGCTGGACCGATAAAGTTTAAACTAAAAGTCAAGTGTTAGTACGACAACTTTGACTTTCGGTCTTTAAACGTGTAAAAACCGAACAATAGAGGCTAAGAACACTTACACAAGGTCCTAGCACGAAGTTTGAACTGAGGAGGGCTTCCTTCTTGAACAGGAATCCCAGAGAATAAACTTGGAGAGAAGAAGATGATTATTTTGAAAGTGCAAGTTGAAAGTGAAGCCAAGGGAGCTATTTATAGAGCAATGGGAGCTCTTAGGTGGCAACAAGATGTTATGAGAGCTCTACAGGTGTCCAAAGACGTGTCCAAAAACAGGCAATGGCCCCTGGTTTTGATTAAAGGTTGTAGAAGGTGACAAACCTGCAGCTGTCCATTTTTCTGCCCAGATACAGTCTTTACGGACCATAAGCCTGAGCCCTTACTGTCCGTAACCGCTTTTAATTTTCATCGCGTAGTTACAGTCCTTACGGATCGTAAGCTGAGCCTATTACGGTCCGTAAGCTTTGGTCAGAGGACAAAAATTTTGAAACTTTATTTATTTGGCTCCAAACTTATAACTTCAATATTATTTATTCCCGAGTGCTTGTTTTATCAAAAACAAGTCCCGGTTTCGACAAAAGGTCACTCAGAGGCGTAAATTAGCATGTCGACCAAGGGTTAGGTTGGGTGTGCCAAGAAGGCATCTTAGAGAACATGCGAGAGGCATTGAAGCGCATTTTAGGCCGGTAATCACTCACAATCCTTCACCGGTAGTTATTCCTCACAATGTTCAAGGGAGGACCTTTGAAGTGCGAACCAATTCATTGCAAAGTTTGCCGAAGTATAAGGGTCTAGCAACGGAGGAACCTTATTTTCACTTGGAAGCTTATGACTCGATTTGCAACACATTTGGGAGTCAAGGATTTTCGGCCGACGATGTTAAATTGGTATTATTCCAATTTTCTCTAGAAGACAAGGCAAAGAAGTGGTTTTACACACTACCTTCAGCATCTATCTACACTTGGGCGGAGATGCAACAAATATTTTTAGATGCATTTTACACCGCTCAAAAGACTAATGATGCTAGGAAGGGGTTGAGGAGTTTTCAGCAACAACAAGGTGAGATGTTTCATGAGGCCTTTGAGCGTTTTAACATGATGATCAAGAATTGCCCTCACCATGGAATTGAACTGTGGGAATTGATGAACGCTTTCCATGAGGGGTTGAGTGCCGAAGATGCTCGCGACTTAATGTCTATTACCGGTGTTACATTTGGCTCAAATTATGAGCATGACGATTGGGAGTTTTTGGAGCAAATGACAATTACATCAAAGAGGAAAGCCCAAGCATCAAGGAGAGCACGACCTACCATTACCCGAACACAAGTACATGTGGTTGACGATGGTAATGTTCAAACCTCTAATCAAATTTATGATGTTTGTGCTATTTGCAATGAAATAGGTCATGCAGCTGAAAATTGCCAAGGAGTGGTAGAAGGGCAATATGAAGAAGTTCATGTGGTGCAAGGTCAAGGAGGGGGTGGTCGAAATTTCAATATGAACTCCAACTCCTATCACCCCGGGTTACGAAACCATCCTAATTTCCGTTACGGGAACGCGGCGAACCAAGCTAACCCAAACTTTCAAGGAGCTCAAGGTAACTTTGTACCTCGTCAACAATATAATCAAGGCAATTATCGGGGTGGAAACAACTATGGTTATCAAGGGTAATTTCAACAAACGGGTGGGTCAAAGTGGTTCGGGTCAACCTTCGTCAAGCGGGAATGAAGTCATGGATATGCTTCGAGCTATGCAACAAGATATGCAAAAGCGGAATCAACTCGACGAAGTCCGGATGCAAAAGGATGAGGTTCGTGACAAGAGCATTCAATCACTAACAACCCAAATGGGTCAATTGGCAACCGATGTGGTGGAGCTGATGAAAAGCAAAGGTCAACTTCCTAGCGACACTAAGGTAAATCCTTCACATGGTATGTCATGAGGTAATGTTAATGTTCATCATGTTAGTGTTTTAAGAAGTGGAAAAGAATTTAAAGCCAATTTGTCACCCGAATTGGTTGAGGGGGTAGTTGAGGATGTCACGGGTAATGAAAGTGACGATGATGAAGTTTCACCGGTTAAACCTAAAGAATCAAATGTTAACAAACCGGGGTTGGGTGAAAATGAAAAAAGTGAAAAAGTTGAGGGTGAACCGAGTCAAGTCCCGTTTCCATCGGCTTTACTTGACCCGGGAAAGAAAAATTTTATTGCATCAAGAGGTCCCCAAAAAGAAGAATTGTGGGACATGTTTAAACAAGTAAAAATTAATCTTCCACTACTTGATGCAATAAAACAAGTACCCACTTATGCTAAATTTCTAAAGGAATTATGTACACAAAAGAGGCAACAAAAGAGGAAAATGCCTAAGCGGGTGGATTTAACCGGGCAAGTGAGTGCAGTTTTGAATGGGGAGCTTCCTCCTAAGCTTCAAGATCCGGGCACGCCATTAATTAACATTCAATTTGGTAATTTTCAAATGGCAAAGGCGTTACTAGATCTTGGAGCCGGGGTGAGCATTTTACCGGGGGGCTTATATGACCAATACGATTTTGGTCCATTAGCAAGGGTAGAGACAACGGTTGTTTTGGCCGATTTGTCTCATAAGTTACCCCGGGGAATGGTTCAAAAAGTGATTGTAAAAATTGATGAGGTCTATTACCCGGTCGACTTTTTAGTCTTGGACTACTCATCTGCGGACCCAAACCAACAACAAAATGTCATTTTGGGTCGGCCATTTTTGAGCACCGCGCATGCGGTGATCGATTGTAGGTTTGGTACAGTCGATATTACTTTTGGGAACCGAAAAATGCGTTTAAATGTTGTTACTAACAATTCTAATGCTAACGGTGTTGATGAGTGTTTCATGGCAGATTTAGTTGACGGATGCAACCCGCATGAGTATGAGGAGGATGGTATGGATCTTTGCTTGTGTGATTTTTCTGAACAGGTACATGCTTATGCACTACGGGTTAAAGAGGAAAAGCAGGATGTTATGGCTTTGAAAGAAGGTCGACCGGGTGGCGTGTATGCATTGACTACAAAAAATTGAATGCCGCCACTTCTAAGGACCATTTCCCGCTACCTTTTATTGACCAAATTATTGAAAAATTATCGGGTCAAAAATATTACTGCTTTTTGGACGGGTATTCGGGTTACAATCAAATAGCAATACACCCGGATGACCAACCCAAGACCACCTTCACTTGTCCATATGGCACCTTTGCCTTTCGGCGAATGCCATTTGGCTTGTGCAATCCACCGGCAACTTTCCAACGATGTATGATGAGTATCTTCTCGGACATGGTTGGAGAATCGCTTGAAGTGTTTATGGATGACTTTTCCATTTTTGGCACTAGTTTCGAATCTTATCTCAACGAATTACAAAAAGTTTTAAAAAAATGTGTTGAGAAAAATTTAGTGCTTAGTTGGGAGAAAAGTCATTTTATGGTGCAAGAGGGAATTGTGTTGGGTCATGTGATTTTGGAAAGGGGAATGGAGGTGGATAAGGCAAAAATAAGGGTAATATCATCTTTTCCACCACCGAAAAATGTTAAGGGTGTAAGGTCATTCTTGGGACACGCGGGTTTCTATAGACGTTTAATTAAAGGTTTTAGCGTTATCACGAAACCTTTATGTAATTTGTTGTTAAAAGATGTTCCATTTGACTTTACTGATGAATGTTTGCAAGCCTTTACTGTTTTGAAGGAACATTTGGTCAAAGCTCCTATTTTGAAACCGCCGGATTGGTCAAAGCCGTTCGAGATCATGTGTGACGCAAGCGACACTACAATTGGTGCAGTTTTGGGTCAACGAGTTGATAAAAAGCCGGTGGTGATTTACTATGCAAGCAAGACTTTATCCGAAGCGCAACTGAATTACACCACAACCCAAAAGGAGTTATTAGCGGTGGTGTATGCTTTGGATAAGTTTCGTTCGTATATTTGGGGGAGCAAGGTGGTGGTTTATTCAGATCATAGTGCGGTCCGATATTTGATGAAGAAAAAGGGCGCGAAGCCTCGTTTGATTCGGTGGGTATTGTTGTTACAAGAGTTTGACTTAGAAATTCGAGACAAAAAGGGAAGTGAGAACGTAGTGGTCGATCACTTGTCTCGGATTCCGGTAGAAGGGATTGATGATGTTAGTGAAATAAATGAAAGGTTTCCCGACGACCAACTTCTATCCGTATCCACTTTCGTTGCACCGTGGTATGCTCATTACGTAAATTACTTAGCCACGGGTGCCATCCTAAGTCATTGGACCAAGAAGCGATGACAACAATTTATGGTCCAAGTGAAGAAATACATTTGGGATGAACCGGATCTCTTCAAGATCGGGCCGGATCAAGTTATTCGGAGATGTGTGCCCGAAACGGAGGTGTTGGAAATCTTAACTCATGCCCACTCATCTGTATGTGGAGGTCACTTTAGCGGGCATAAAACGAGTTACCGGGTTCTCTCATGTGGGTTTTATTGGCCCATCATTTTCAAAGACGCGTGTGAGTTTGCAAGAAATTGTATAAATTGTCAAAAGATGGGAAGTATATCAAAGAGAGACGAGATGCCATTACAACCAATCTTGGTTGAAGAAATATTTGATGTATGGGGCATTGACTTTATGGGCCCCTTCAAAAAATTCGAATGGTTTTCAATATATTTTGGTGGCGGTTGATTACGTCTCGAAGTGGATTGAGGCTATTGAAACAAGAACAAATGACCACTAGGTTGTTTGTAAATTCGTTCAATCCAACATCTTTTCCCGATTTGGCATTCCAAGAGTTATTATAAGTGACAGTGGTTCGCATTTCAAGAACTTTAATTTCGGGAAACTATTGAAGAGGTATAGTGTGAATCATCGGATTGCCATACTTTACCACCCACAAACGAGTGGACAAGTCAAAGTGTCCAACCATCAATTCAAAGAAATCCTCATGAAGACGGTTACAACAGATAGGAAGGATTGGTCGAGCAAGTTGGATGATGCGTTATGTGCATACCGAACGACCTACAAGACTCCAATTGGCACAACACCTTATCAGATGGTTTATGGAAAGGGTTGTCACTTGCCAATGGAGTTAGCGCATCGGGCACATTGGGCAATCAAGACAGTAAATGCGGATTACGATGAAGCGGGGAAGATGAGGAAGTTGAAATTAAGCGAGATAGAGGAGATTAGAGATGAGGCGTATGAGTGTGCATCGGCTTATAAAGACAAGCTCAAGAAGGTACATGATGCAAAGTTGAGGAAGAAAACCTTTGAAGTGGGTCAAAAGGTTTGGTTGTACAATTCAAGACTCAAGATGTTTACGGGCAAGCTTAAAAGCAAATGGATGGGCCCGTATGTCGTTCGGATAGTTAGGAGGTTTGGTGATATAGATATCCAAGATGAGCAAACAATTAAACAACAAACGGTGAATGGTCATAGGTTGAAGCCATACTTGGAGGGGAACGACATCAACAACTTGGAGCTTGATAAAGCGGGCTACATTCTACACCCAGTCGATGAGGAACAACCATGAGAGGCCCAGGTTTGGTAGTGTAAATAGTTAGCATTTTGTTTATCTTGTTTTATATAGTTTGCATATTTACCGTACTCGCTTGAAGCTTGTGTTTGAAACAAGTGTGGGGACATTCGAGTCATGAATTGCTCTAACATTGTGTTGAGGACAACATGGGATTTTCGAGGGGGTAGGGTAATTTTTACATGTTTTTGAAAATTTTTAAAAAACATAAAAAATTGAAAAAACTGAAAAAAAATATAAAAAAAGACACTTGAAATTGGAGTTTTTAGCGAAGCAAAAAGGCCCAGAGGCCACCGTAATTTACGGTCTGTACCGTAATTTACATTGGAGATGAAAAACTTTTGGGCGTTACGGTAGGATCTTCCTGAGTTACGGTGAAAATATTGTGCCAGGTGACACCGTAATTTACGGTGTCCACCGTAAATTACGGTGGACCTGGCGAGTTGAAGGGTCGATCAGGTTGCAGCATTTACATAAAAAAAATAAGTTACGTGAATTAACCCCTGGCCACTCGTTTCCTTTTACTTTTCTCATCCAAACATTCTCATCCATCACTTTCTATTGTCCCACAAGGATCTTCACAACTCCATAACCTTCTTCAACCTTCAATCCTCCATATCTCTCTCAATTCTTAACTAAATCAAGTGAAATCTAGGTCTAACTTGACTAATTTTTCACATACTTGCTGATTTTGAGAAGAGATTTACGAAAAAATGAAGTTTTCTGGTCTGAAGCACAAACCCTAGGTCCGAAAATTTTAGGGGTTTTTGAAGTTTTTGTTGCACAAGTGTTCTAGCATCTTTAAATCAAGGTATGGAAGTGTATTTGTTAAATTTTGATGATGCATTGTGAAGATTAAGGTTGTTATTGGATATTTGTTCATACCCACTTGCTTGTTCATAGTTTTTTTCATGAAACTTATTGTTTGATCATTGAAATGGTTGTAGATGTAGGATGATGGCAAAGTAGTGAACTTTTGGGAACCTTTAGGTTGTAGAGGTACCATGCCCAATTTTTGAGAAATTAATTTATAAAAGTTTTGGTTCACTAGCATCTACAACCATAGTAACAAGAAAGTGTGGGGATATTTTGGAGAGAAGGGTCTAATTTTTGTGTTTGGTTGTGCTGTTTGCTTTGTTATGTGTGTAGGAAAATGGTACGAACGAAGGAAAGAGCGGGAGCTAGTTCGTCTTCTTCGTCTAAAGGCAAGGGCAAACAGCCAGAAGTACAACCGAAGAAAAGACAATATTTGGTAAGAGTTAGTGAAAGTGAAAGTGAGGAGGAAGAAATAATGGAATTGGACCCGGCTGACAAGCCGAGATGGGAATCGGGTCTTTAGATGAGCAGCCGGAGCATTGGCAATCAACACTCTTTCACGACAGTATGAATCGATTGAAAAACAGGGCTGCTGCGTTTCTTTGTCAAAGGGAAGTTCGAGAGGTGGAGTTTGGGCCATTCAATGTGTTTGCCCAATTCCGCGCTCTAGGATGGGAGGCGGCTCTCAGTTGTTATGATAAGGATAACAAGAACTTGTTCATGACCGAAATTCCAGAATGGATGGCAACCCTCAAGTGCAACACATACGATAGGCCGTCGCAAATGAAGTTAACGGGTGAGGTGAATGGGATTAAGGTAGAGATGTCGTTCGATACACTAAAGAAATTGGGGAAATATGACAATCTACCGGCTCGTGACCACATGATCCCTAGTCTTGATGACCTTTTTTTAAAACCGGAGAAGCATCCTCGTTGGAATGATATGTTGGTGGCTTTGTTCTTGCCCGGTACTTATAGTGGAGTTTTGTACCGGAGGAATTTGAAGATAAAAGCAAAGTTGTTGCTAGCGATTTGCATTTTAAATGTCCTTCCGCGAAGAGGAGATAAGGAGCAAGTGAGGTACCCGGAAGTACCCGTCCTCTATTCGTTACTCAATGGGTCTCCACGTTTTCCAATCCGATATTTGATCATGAACCACCTCTGGATATGCCGGAACAAGTTGGGGAGAGATATTATCCCGTATTGCCGAATTATCACGGGATTGATGAAGCAGCAAAAGGCGATCACGTCAGAGGATAAAGGGGAACCAAAAAGACATCAGCCTTTTACTTTACAAAAGTTGGGAATTGGTTGGACTTACACGCAATCGGAAAGGTATCATAAGTTCAAGTCAGAGGGTCAAAGATGGCGAGCATTGAAAGTGGGTGCAAGGGATCTTCTACCGGGTGAAGCGGATGAACCGGAGAGTGAGGCTGAAGCTCCGAGTGGTGATGATGATTATGCTGATGAGCCTCATGGTGGTGAGAATGTGAATGTGGGCCAAGGGGGCCTAGGTAGGGGTTATGGTGGTGCCTTCTATGATTACACGGAGCGTTCCTATGAGCCGAATTGGGCTTATGATGGCACTATGCAAGAGGTTATTGAGAACCAACGTCCTCCGGCACCCATTTTTGAGTCATGGTCGGGTTCGGAACGAACTTTATTTGATCAACAAACAATGATGAGTGCTAGCATGGAGCGGTCTTTGAAGCATAACTTCGATCATCAAGAGGCGTGGAATCGCACACACGCGTATTCCCATGAATTAGAAATGAATAATCGATATCATGATGATCAAGCAAGAAGAATGCATGCAGATTGGCATGCCGGGCGGCCGGTGGTTGTGGATCCACAACATGTGGATTATGCGTCTCTACCACCTTATGATGGTAGTGTATCGTATCCGACCCCGCCACTCCATCATTCACAGTGGATCGACCCGCATCAACAAGAAGGAGCTCCGCAACAAGGTGGGAGTAGTAGCGGTGCATTTGCTTTTGGAGAATGGAATGACATGATGTCTTCCATTTTTGGGCCTCTGCAGCCACGCTATTACTAGTCAGGTCGTGTTCCTTCCTTGTATATTTTGTGAATATTTATTTAGTTTGATATGTTTATGGTCGGGTAGTTGGGTGGTGTTTACTGTGATGTTATGTTTGGGTGGTGGAAGTTGGCGGTGTGATGTTTTAAAAGAAGAAAAATCTAAAAAAAATATAAAAAATGAAAAAGGCCAAAAAGAAATTTGTGGTTTGAGTTGAAGAGCTTTTGGTTGGTGTTAAAGAGTTAAGCGATCAAATCTTCCTAAAACCATACATTGGGGTCAATGTATCCCAAGTGTGGGGATGGGAGGAAATTTTGGAAATTTTTGAAGTTTTTGAAAAAAAAAATTAAATCAAGCGAAACAATGTGAGAATTTAAACACTTTGGATTAACCCCAAATGATGCACCGGCAACCCTTGATACCCTTTATTCTTGTTGAGAGTTGAAGCCAAACTTGTAAATAAATAATATTTGTCTTTGATGAGAGTGCCAACGGGTGGGGGTGCATTAGAACTTGTGCCTTGATATGGTTTGAGTCCTTAGTTGGATATGAATGCGAAAAGGATAAGGGCAATTAGGTAGCCTCGTCTTTAGTGTGTGCGAGTATGGGATTTGGGGGGTTGGACCTCATTAATTATATATATGAGCATGGTTGCGAGAGGGGCGGGGGTTTGGACATTTAGTTGCCCAATTTTGTGCCTAAAAGCCTATCGTTTGTTACCCCTTAGCTAGTTACCTACAAATTTACCCGACTTGACCCGGTCTTATAGTGTTAGTGGTTGTTTAGTAGTAGGTAATCGTATTTGATGTTATGTTGAAAAGTTTGTGTTTGATTAAAAAAAGAGAGAGAAAAAATCAGAAAAGGAAAAGAAAAAAAAAAGAGAAAAAGCAATGAAAAATGAAAAAAAGTGATGTTTAGTTATCTTGTACATAGTAGTTAAGCTTGTTAGTTGTTTGTTTATTTTATCGTGTAATAAAAGACCGGGTTAAGTTTTCGCTACTACATATATATTCCATTTCCTACCTATACACCTAGCCACGTTACAACCTTAAAAGTCCCTTTGATTTGCATTCATGTTCGGCACTTGTTAGCAGAAGGATCGATTTAGGTACAAGCCTATAGTTGTGCAACCGCCCGTTAGCCTTCGTGTCTAGCTCATAGTTGCTAGTACTTACTTGTTGCCGAGAGGAGAGACATAGCGAGGGGTGCATTATTTTGGGTGTTAAAAAGGGGTTAGTAAAAGGACTACATGTTTATACTTGGTTTATGTGATCGCTTGTTTTGAAAATGGTTTGATGAGTTGCTTGGGACAAGCAACGGTTAAGTGTGGGGATGTGACGGGTGGTCCATAGGACAACCATTTATGATGTTAAAAGACGAGTTTATCACTCATTTAATCGTGTAATTATCTTGAATTAGATAACTACGAATGCTTATGTTTCTGGTACAGTTCGGGACCTAAAAAGGGATAAAACGCAGCTTTGGACGGTTTGGAGATGAACGGGTCATGCATGGAATGAAAGAAGAAACAAAACCCAACATTCAGGGCTCCACCGTAAATTACGGTGGCCACCGTAATTTACGGTGGCCCTGAAACTTGCCTAATTCTCACCGTAATACAGGAGATATGCACCGTAACACTTTGAAGACCACCGTAATTTACGGTGGAGACAGTAACTTACGGAGGAAGCTGCGGACAAAAGTGTAACTGCCCTATTAAACCGTTTTTATGGGTGTCTTTTGGGATATCTCATCATTGGACGTTTTCTTGGCATCTTGGGGGAGATTTTGGCTGGTTCTACCTTGTTCTAAACAATTCTAAACATTTGGTTCCTGATTTTGATTTGATGAACTTGAATTTGGATGTTATGATGATCAACCGAACAATGTCCGGCTAAACTTGCGGTGATCATCTTAGGTGAAGGTTTTCTCAAAACTCTTGTGTGTTTGTTCCTTTATTTCTAGAATGATAACATTGTGTTTGCTTTGATTATCATGGTGTATGATTAATTGATTGTAGCTTGTTAACTGATATTGCAATTCTAGTCTAAATCATACATTCTTGGTGCCGTTGGCAATCGAGATATCACGGGAAGGGTTAGAGTTGGATATTGATTGACTGGTCATCAGGAAACAACCTCGCGTTCATATAATCCGAGTACTTTATTCCCTTTTATCACAACAATTGTTTATACACGAGTTATGTCTATGTAACTCTTTCTAGTTGGAATTTCACACAAGTGTTAAATGAAACTGAATCCTAAGATGGTCATTGTTCTCATAATCTGAATTAAAAATCCAATCTTGATTAGTAGTAATTGATAATTTAGTTTTCTAAAACAAACAATCCAAATCATTGATCTTTAATTTCTGCAAATTAGGTTAATTATAGTTAAATCTCAAAGCTATAAAATCAACACATTTTCCACATACTCCCTGAGTTCGATACCCATTTACCACTATCTATTAGTTGTTATTTGGATTAAATTTGCGTGTACTACGACAGCACGTCACCGGGAACCTCAATCAGAGAGTAAAAAAGGCGTAAGATTCACAATGGTGTAAAACTAAAATGGGATATACCGGACTAGGATTCGAGTTACATGAACAAGGATCAAACCAACCACCCAAGAATGGAATCGTGGAGCGAAAACACTTGACAACCTCCTTGAAGTAGATTTTCTTGCCACCAGACCTTTCTCCATCAATTAGGAATCTGATGTCGTCACTAAACACATTCCTTAAATTGTAGCCATTTTTTGAGTGTTTATTTTTTGGTGTCTAACCCGCATATATATCACCATTCCTCTTGATTTTCTTGATTGTATATCTCTTAAATGTCAACATATACGCGTGTGATTTAGTTTACGAAGATTTTTTCAATGCCGAAAACCTCGATCAGAGAGTAAAAAAGGCGTAAGGTTCATAATGGAGTAAAACTAAAATAGGATATATCGGGCTAGGATTTGAGTTACAGGAACATGGGCCAAACCAACCAGCCATGAATGGAATCGTCGAGCGAAAACACTTGACAACCTCCCGAAAGCAGATTTTCTTACCACCAGAACTTTCTTCACAACTAGGAATCTAATGCCGTCACTAACTACATTACTTAAATTGTAGCCATTTTTTGAGTGTTTATTTTTTCGTGTCTAATCCGCATATATATCACAATTGCTCTTGATTTTCTTGACTGTATACCTCTTAAATGTCAACATATACACGTGTGATCTAGTTTACGAAGATTTTTCATTGCCGAGAACCTCGATCAGCAGGTAAAAAAGTCGTAAGTTTCACAATGGTGTAAAACTAAAATGGGATACACCGAGCTAGGATTCGAGTTACAGGAACAAGGGACAAACCAACCACCCAAGAATGGAATACTTGAGCGAAAACACTTGACAACCTCCTGGAAGCAGATTTTCTTGCCCCCAGACCTTTCTCCATCAATTAGGAATCTGATGCCGTCACTAAACACATTCCTTAAATTGTAACCATTTTTTGGGTGTTTATTTTTTGGTGTCTAATCCGCATATATATCACCATTAGTCTTAATTTTCTGGAATGTATATCTCTTAAATGTCAACATATACACGTGTGATTTAGTTTACGAAGATTTTTCAATGCCGAGAACCTCGATCAGAGAGTAAAAATGCGTAAGGTTCACAATGGTGTAAAACTAAAATGGGTTATACCGGGCTAGGATTCTAGTTACAGGAATAAGGGCCAAACCAACCACCCAAGAATGAAATCGTGGATCGAAAATACTTGACAACCTCCTGGAAGCAGCTTTTCTTGCCACCAGACCTTTCCCCATCAATTAGGAATCTGATCCCGTCACTAAACACATTCCTTAAATTGTAGCCATTTTTTGAGTGTTTATTTTTTGGTGTCTAATCCGCATATATATCACCATTTATCTTGATTTTCTTGACTGTATATCTCTTAAATATCGACATATACACGGGTGACTTAGTTTACGAAGATTTTTCAATGCCGAGAACCTCGATCAGAGAGTAAAAAAGGTGTAAAGTTCACAATGGTGTAAAACTAAAATGGGATATACCAGGCTAGGATTCGACTTACAGGAACAAGGGCCAAACCAACCACCCAAGAATTGAATCGTCAAGCGAAAATACTTGACAACCTCCTGGAAGCAGCTTTTCTTGGCACCAGACCTTTCACCATCAATTAGGAATCTGATGCTGTCACAAAACACATTCCTTAAAATGTAGCCATTTTTTGAGTGTTTATTTTTTGGTGTCTAATCCGCATATATATCACCATTGTTCTTGATTTTCTTGACTGTATATCTCTTAAATGTCAACATATACGCCTGTGATTTAGTTTACGAAGATTTTTCAATGTCGAGAACCTCGATCAAGAGTAAAAAAGGTGTAAGGTTCACAATGGTGTAAAACTAAAATGGGATATACCGGGCTAGGATTCGAATTACAGGAACAAGGGCCAAACCAACCACCCAAGAATGGAATCGTCGAGCAAAAACACTTGACAACCTCCTGGAAGTAGCTTTTCTTGCCACCTGACCTTTCTCCTTCAATTAGGAATCTGATGCCGTCACTAAACACATTCCTTAAATTGTAGCCATTTTCTGAGTGTTTATTTTTTGGTGTCTAATCCGCATATATATCACCATTGCTCTTGATTTTCCTGATTGTATATCTCTTAAATGTCAATATATACGCATGTGATAAGTTTACGAAAATTTTTCAATGCCGAAAACCTCGATCAGAGAGTAAAAAAGGCGTAAGGTTCACAATGGTGTAAAACTAAAATGAGATATACCGGGATAGTATTCGAGTTACAGGAACAAGGGCCAAACCAACCACCCAAGAATGGAATCGTCGATCGAAAACACTTGATAACCTCCTTGAAGCAGCTTTTCTTGCAACCAGACCTTTCTACATCAATTAGGAATCTGATGCCGTAACTAAACACATTCCTTAAATTGTAGCCATTTTTTGAGTGTTTATTGTTTGGTGTATAATCCACATATATATCACCATTGATCTTGATTTTCTTGACTGTATATCTCTTAAATTTCAACATATACGCGTGTGACTTAGTTTACGAAGATTTTTCAATGCAGAGAACCTCGATTAGAGAATAAAAAAGGCGTAAGGTTCACAATGGTGTAAAACTAAAATGAGATATACCGGGATAGTATTCGAGTTACTGGAACAAGGGCCAAACCAACCACCCAAGAATGGAATCGTCGATCGAAAACACTAGACAACCTCCTGGAAGCAGCTTTTCTTGCCACCAGACCTTTCTTCTTCAATTAGGAATCTGATGCCGTCACTAAACTCATTCCTAAATTGTAGCCATTTTTTGAGTATTTATTTTTTGGTGTCTAATCCACATATATATCACCATTGATCTTGATTTTCTTGACTGTATATCTCTTAAATGTCAACATATACGCGTGCGACTTTGTATACAAAGATTTTTCAATGCATAGAACCTCGATCAGAGAATAAAAAAGGCGTACAGTTCACAATGGTGTAAAACTAAAATAGGATATACCGGGCTAGAATTCGAGTTACATGAACAAGGGCTAAACCAACCACCCAACAATGGAATCGTTGAGCGAAAATACTTGACAACCTCCTGGAAGAAGCTTTTCTTGCCACCAGACCTTTCTCCATCGATTAGGAATCTGATGCCGTCATTAAACACATTCCTTAAATTGTAGCTATTTTTTGAGTGTTTATTTTTTGGTGTCTAATCCGCATATATATCACCATTGCTATTGATTTTCTTGACTGTGTATCTCTTAAATGTAAACATATACATGTGTGATTTAGTTTACGAAAATTTTTCAATGCCGAGAACCTTAATCAGAGAGTAAAAAAGGCGTAAGATCCACAATGGTGTAAAACTAAAATGGGAAATACCGGACTAGGATTCGAGTTACAGGAACAAGGGCCAAACCAACCACCCAAGAATGGAATCGTCGAGCGAAAACACTGGACAACCTCCTGGAAGTAGATTTTCTTGCCACCAGACGTTTCTCCATCAATTAGGATTCTGGTGTCGTCACTAAACACATTCCTTAAATTGTAGCCATTTTTTTGAGTGTTTATTTTTTGGTGTCTAATCCGCATATATATCACCATTGCTCTTGATTTTCTTGACTGTATATCTCCTAAATGTCAACATATACGCGTGTGATTTAGTTTACAAAGATTTTTTCAACGCCGAAAACCTCGATCAGAGAGTAAAAAAGGCATAAGGTTCACAATGGAGTAAAACTAAAATAGGATATACCAGGTTAGGATTTGAGTTACAAGAACATGGGCCAAACTAACCACCCATGAATGGAATCGTCGAGCCAAAACACTTGACAACCTCCTGAAAGCAGATTTTCTTACCACCATACCTTTCTTCATCAATTAGGAATCTGATGTCGTCACTAACTACATTACTTAAATTGTAGCCATTTTTTGAGTGTTTATTTTTTGGTGTCTAATCCGTATATATATCACAATTTCTCTTCATTTTCTTAACTGTACATCTCTTAAATGTCAACATATATGCGTGTGATTTAGTTTACGAAGATTTTTCAACGCTGAAAACCTCGATCAGGGAGTAAAAAAAGGCGTATGATTCACAATGGTATAAAACTTAAATGAGATATACCGGGTTAGGATTCGAGTTACAGGAACAAGGGCCAAACCAACCACCCAAGAATGGAATCGTCGAGCGAAAACACTTGACAACCTCCTTGAAGCAGCTTTTCTTGCCCCTAGACCTTTCTCCGTCAATTAGGAATCTGATGCCGTCACTAAAAACATTCCTTAAATTGTAGCCATTTTTTAGTGTTTATATTTTGGTGTCTAATCCGCATATATATCACCATTGCTCTTGATTTTCTTGACTGTATATCTCTTAAATGTCAACAAATACACGTATGATTTAGTTTAAGAAGATTTTTCAATGCCGAGAACCTCGATCAGAGAGTAAAAAAGGCGTAAGGTTCACAATCATGTAAAACTAAAATGGGATATACCGGGCTAGGATTCGAGTTAGGGGAACAAGGGCCAAACCAACCACCCAAGAATGGAATCGTCAAACGAAAATACTTGACAACCTCCTGAAAGCAACTTTTCTTGCCACCAGACATTTCTCCATCAATTAGGAATCTGATGCCGTTACTAAACACATTCCATAAATTGTAACCATTGTTTGAGTGTTTATTTTTTGGTGTCTAATCCGCATATATATCACCATTGCACTTGATTTTCTTAAATGTATATCTCTTAAATGTCAACATATACACGTATGATTTAGTTTACGAAGATTTTTCAATACCGCGTACCTCGATCAGAGAGTAAAAAAGGAGTAAGGTTCACAATGGTGTAAAACTAAAATGGGAAATACCGGGCTAGGATTCGAGTTACAGGAACAAGGGCCCAACCATCCACCAAAGAATGGAATCGTCGAGCGAAAACACTTGACAACCTCCTTGAAGCAGATTTTCTTGCCACCGGACCTTTCTCTATCAATTAGGAATTAGGAATATGATGCCGTCACTAAACACATTCCTTAAATTGTACCCATTTTTTGAGTGTTTATTTTTTGGTGTCTTATACGCATATATATCGCCATTGCTCTTGATTTTCTGGACTGTATATCTCTTAAATGTCAACAAATACACGTGTGATTTAGTTTACGAAGATTTTTCAATGCTGAGAACCTCGATCAGAGAGTAAAAAAGGCGTAAGGTTCACAATGGTGTAAAACTAAAATGGGATATACCGGGCTAGGATTCGAGTTACAGGAACAAGGGCCAAACCAACCACCCAAGAATGGAAAACTCGAGCGAAAACACTTGACAACCTCCTGGAAGCAGATTTTCTTGCCCCCAGACCTTTCTCCATCAATTAGGAATCTGATGCCGTCACTAAATACATTCCTTAAATTGTAACCATTTTTTTAGTGTTTATTTTTTGGTGTCTAATCCGCATATATATCACCATTGCTCTTGATTTTCTGGACTGTATATCTCTTAAATGTCAACATATACACGTGTGATTTAGTTTATGAAGATTTTTCAATGCTGAGAACCTCGATCAGAGAGTAAAAAATGCGTAAGGTTCACAATGGTGTAAAACTAAAATGGGATATACCGGGCTAGGATTCTAGTTACAGGAACAAGGGCCAAACCAACCACCCAAGAATGGAATCGTCAAGCAAAAACACTTGACAACCTCCTGGAAACAGCTTTTCTTGCCACCAGACATTTCTCCTTCAATTAGGAATCTGATGCCGTCACTAAACACATTCCTTAAATTCTAGCCATATATTAGTGTTTATTTTTTGGAGTCTAATCCGCATATATATCACCATTCCTCTTGATTTTCCTGACTGTATATCTCTTAAATGTCAACATATACGTATGTGATAAGTTTACGAAGATTTTTCGATGCCGAAAACCTCGATCAGAGAGTAAAAAAGGCGTAAGGTTCACAATGGTGTAAAACTAAAACGAGATATACTAGGATAGTATTCGAGTTACAGGAACAAGGGCCAAACGAACCACCCAAGAATCGAATCATCGATCGAAAACACTTGACACCTTCCTTGAAGCAGCTTTTTCTTGCAACCAGACCTTTCTCCATTAATTAGGAATCTGATGCCGTCACTAAACACATTCCTTAAATTGTACCCATTTTTTGAGTGTTTATTTTTTGGTGTCTAATCCACATATATATCACCATTGATCTTGATTTTCTTGACTGTATATCTCTTAAATGTAAACATATACGCGTTTGACTTAGTTTACGAAGATTTTTTAATGCTGAGAACCTCGATCAGAGAATAAAAATGGCGTATGGTTCACAATGGTGTAAAACTAAAATAGAATATACCGGGCTAAATTCGAGTTACATGAACAAGGGCTAAACCAACCACCCAAGAATGGAATCGTCGAGGGAAAATAGTTGACAACCTCCTGGAAGCAGCTTTTCTTGCCACCAGGCCTTTCTCCATCGATTAGGAATCTGTTGCCGTCATTAAAAACATTCCTTAAATTGTAGCTACTTTTTGAGTGTTTATTTTTGGGTGTCTAATCCGCATATATATATCACCATTGCTATTGATTTTCTTGACTGTGTATCTCTTAAATGTAAACATATACACGTGTGATTTAGTTTTTGAAGATTTTTCAACGCCGAAAACCTTGATCAGAGAGTAAAAAAAAGGCGTTAGGTTCACAATGGTGTAAAATTAAAATGGGATATACCGGGCTAGGATTCTAGTTACAGGAACAAGGCCCAAACCAACCACCCAAGATTGGAATCGTCGAGCGAAAACACTTGACAACCTCCTGGAAATAGATTTTCTTGCCACCAGACGTTTCTCCATCAATTAGGAATCCGATGCCGTCACTAAACACATTACTTAAATTGTAGCCATTTTTTGAGTGTTTATTTTTTGGTGTCTAATCCGCATATATATCACCATTGCTTTTGATTTTCTTGACTGTATATCTCTTAAATGTCAACATATACACGTGTGATTTAGTTTACGAAGATTTTTCAACGCCAAAAAACCTCGATCAGAGAGTAAAAAAGGCGTAAGGTTCACAATGGTGTTAAACTGAAATGGAATATACCGGGCTAGGATTCGAGTTACAGGAACAAGGGCAAAACCAACCACCAAAGAATGGAATCGTCTAGCGAAAACTCTTGACAACCTCCTTAAAGTAGATTTTCTTGCCACTAGACCTTTCTCCATCAATTAGGAATTATGAATCTGATGCCGTCACTAAACACATTTCTTAAATTGTAGCCATTTTTCGAGTGTTTATTTTTAGGTTTCTAATCCGCAAATATTTCACCATTGCTCTTGATATTCTTGACTGTATATCTCTTAAATGTCAATACATACACGTGTGATCTAGTTTACGAATATTTTTCAATGCCGAGAACCTTGATCAGAGAGTAAAAAAGGCGTCAGGTTCACAATGGTGTAAAACTAAAATGGAATATACCGGGCTAGGATTCGAGTTACAGGTACAAGGGCCAACGCAACCACCAAAGAATGGAATAGTCGAGCGAAAACACTTGACAACCACTTGGAAGTAGCTTTTCTTGCCTCCAAACCTTTCTCCATCAATTAGGAATCTGATGCTGTCACTAAACACATTCCTGAGTGTTTATTTTTTGGTGTATAATCCGCATATATATCACCATTGCTCTTGATTTTCTTGACTGTATATCTCTTAAATGTCAACATATACAGGTGTGATTTAGTTTATGAAGATTTTTCAATGCCGAGAACCTCAATCAGAGAGTAAAAAAGGTGTAAGTTCACAATGGTGTAAAACTAAAATGGGATATACCGGGCTAGGATTCGAGTTACAGGAACAAGGGCCAAACCAACCACCCAAGAATAAAATCGTCGAGCGAAAATACTTGACAACCTCCTAGAAGCAGCTTTTCTTGCCACCAGACCTCTCTTCTTCAATTAGGAATATGATACTGTCACAAAACACATTCCTTAAATTGTAGCCATTTTTTAAGTGTTTGTTTTTTGGTGTCTAATCCTCATATATATATATATATCACCATTGCTCTTGATTTTCTTGACTGTATATCTCTTGAATGTCAACATATACACGTGTGATTTAGTTTACGAAGATTTTTCAATGCCGAGAACCTCGATCAGAGAGTAAAAAGGCGTAAGGTTCACAATGGTATAAAACTAAAATGGGATATACTGGGAAAGGATTCTAGTTACAGGAACAAGGGCCAAACCAACCACCCTATAATAAAATCGTCGAGCGAAAATACTTGACAACCTCCTGGAAGCAGCTTTTCTTGCCACCAGACCTTTCTCCATCAATTAGGAATCTGATGCCGTCACTAAACACATTCCTTAAATTGTAGCCATTTCATGAGTGTTTATTTTTTGGTGTCTAATCCATATATATATATCACCATTGCTCTTGATTTTCTTGACTGTATATCTCTTAAATGTCAACATATACGCGTTTGATATAGTTTACGAAGATATTTCAATGCCGAGAACCTCGACCGGAGAGTAAAAAAGGCGTAAGGTTCACAATGGTGTAAAACTAAAATGGGATATAACGGGAGAGGATTCGAGTTACAGGAACAAGGGCCAAACCAACCATCCAAGAATAGAATAGTCGAGCGAAAACACTTGACAACCTCCTGGAAGCAGCTTTTCTTGCCACCAGACCTTTCTCCATCAATTAGGAATCTGATGCCGTCACTAAACACATTCCTTAAATTGTAGCCATTTCATGAGTGTTTATTTTTTGGTGTCTAATCCATATATATATATCACCATTGCTCTTGATTTTCTTGACTGTATATCTCTTAAATGTCAACATATACGCGTTTGATATAGTTTACGAAGATATTTCAATGCCGAGAACCTCGACCGGAGAGTAAAAAAGGCGTAAGGTTCACAATGGTGTAAAACTAAAATGGGATATAACGGGAGAGGATTCGAGTTACAGGAACAAGGGCCAAACCAACCATCCAAGAATAGAATAGTCGAGCGAAAACACTTGACAACCTCCTGGAAGCAGCTTTTCTTGCCACCAGACCTTTCTCCATCAATTAGGAATCTGATGCCGTCACTAAACACATTCCTTAAATTGTAACCATTTTTTGAGTGTTTATTTTTTGGTGTCTAATCCGCATATATATCACCATTGCTCTTGATTTTATTAAATGTATATCTCTTAAATGTTAACATATACACGTATGATTTATTTTACGAAGATTTTTCAATGCCGAGTACCTCGATCAGAGAGTAAAAAAGGCGTAAGGTTCACAATGGTGTAAAACTAAAATGGGAAATACCGGGCAAGGATTCGAGTTACAGGAACAAGGGCCAAACCAAGCACCAAAGAATGGAATCGTCGAGCGAAAACACTTGACAACCTCGTGGAAGCAGATTTTCTTGCCACCAGACCTTTCTCTATCAATTAGGAATTAGGAATATGATGCCGTCACTAAACACATTCCTTAAATTGTAACCATTTTTTGAGTGATTATTTTTTGGTGTCTAATCCGCATATATATCACCATTGCTCTTGATTTTCTGGACTGTATATCTCTTAAATGTCAACACATACACGTGTGATTTAGTTTACGAAGATTTTTCAATGCCGAGAACCTCGATCAGAGAATAAAAAAGGCGTAAGGTTCACAATGGTGTAAAACTAAAATAGGATATACCGGGCTAGGATTCGAGTTACAGGAACAAGGGCCAAACCAACCACCCAAGAATGGAATCGTCGAGCGAAAACACTTGACAACCTCCTTGAAGCAACTTTTCTTGCCACCAGACCTTTCTCCATCAATTAGGAATCTGACGCCTTCACTAAACACATTCCCTCAATTGTAGCCATTTTTTGAGTGTTTATTTTTTGGTGTCTAATCCACATATATATCACCATTGCTCTTGATTTTCTTGACTATATATCTCTTAAATGTCAACATATACATGTGTGATTTAGTTTACGAAGATATTTCAATGCCGGAACCTCGATCAAAGATTAAAAAAGCTGTAAGGTCTCTTAAATGTCAACACATACGCGTGTGATTTAGTTTACGAAGATTTTTCAATGCCGAGAACCTCGATCAGAGAGTAAAAAATGCGTAAGGTTCACAATGGTGTAAAACTAAATTGGGATATATCGGGCTAGGATTCGAGTTACGGGAACAAGGGCCAAACCAACCACCCTAGAATGGAATCGTCGAGCGAAAACACTTGACAACCTCCTGGAAGAAGCTTTTCTTGCCACAAGACATTTCACCATCAATTAGGAATCTGATGCCGTCACTAAACACATTCCTTAAATTGTAGCCATTTTTTGAGTGTTTAATTTTTGGTGTCTAATCCACATATATATCACCATTGCTCTTGATTTTCTTGACTGTATATCTCTTAAATGTCTACATTTACACGTGTGATTTAGTTTACGAAGATATTTCAATGCCGAGAACCTCGATCGGAGAGTAAAAAAGGCGTAAGGTTCAAAATGGGGTAAAACTAAAAAGGGATATATCGGGCTAGGATTCGAGTTACACGAATAAGGGCCAAACCAACCACCCAAGTACGGAATCGTCGAGCGAAAACACTTGACAACCTCCTGGAAGCAGATTTTCTTGCCACCAGACCTTTCTCCGTCAATTAGGAATCTGATGCCGTCACTAAACACATTCCTTAAATTGTATCCTTTTTTTGAGTATTTATTTTTTGGTGTCTAATCCGCATATATATCACCATTGATCTTGATTTTCTTGACTGTATATCTCTTAAATGTAAACATATACGCGTTTGACTTAGTTTACGAAGATTTTTTAATGCTGAGAACCTCGATCAGAGAATAAAAACGGCGTACGGTTCACAATGGTGTAAAACTAAAATAGAATATACCGGGCTAAATTCGAGTTACATGAACAAGGGCTAAACCAACCACCTAAGAATGGAATCGTCGAGCGAAAATAGTTGACAACCTCCTGGAAGCAGCTTTTCTTGCCACCAGGCCTTTCTCCATCGATTAGGAATCTGTTGTCGTCATTAAAAACATTCCTTAAATTGTAGCTACTTTTTGAGTGTTTATTTTTGGGTGTCTAATCCGCATATATATCACCATTGCTATTGATTTTCTTGACTGTGTATCTCTTAAATGTAAACATATACACGTGTGATTTAGTTTTTGAAGATTTTTCAACGCCGAAAACCTTGATCAGAGAGTAAAAAAAAGGCGTTAGGTTCACAATAGTGTAAAATTAAAATGGTATTATACCGGGCTAGGATTCTAGTTACAGGAACAAGGCCCAAACCAACCACCCAAGATTGGAATCGTCGAGCGAAAACACTTGACAACCTCCTGGAAGTAGATTTTCTTGCCACCAGACGTTTCTCCATCAATTAGGAATCTGATGCCGTCACTAAACACATTACTTAAATTGTAGCCATTTTTTGAGTGTTTATTTTTTCGTGTCTAATCCGCATATATATCACCATTGCTTTTGATTTTCTTGACTGTATATCTCTTAAATGTCAACATATACACGTGTGATTTAGTTTACGAAGATTTTTCAACGCCAAAAACCTCGATCAGAGAGTAAAAAAGGCGTAAGGTTCACAATGGTGTAAAACTGAAATGGAATATACCGGGCTAGGATTCGAGTTACAGGAACAAGGGCAAAACCAACCACCAAAGAATGGAATCGTCTAGCGAAAACTCTTGACAACCTCCTTAAAGTAGATTTTCTTGCCACTAGACCTTTCTCCATCAATTAGGAATTATGAATCTGATGCCGTCACTAAACACATTTCTTAAATTGTAGCCATTTTTCGAGTGTTTATTTTTAGGTTTCTAATCCGCAAATATTTCACCATTGCTCTTGATATTCTTGACTGTATATCTCTTAAATGTCAATACATACACGTGTGATCTAGTTTACGAATATTTTTCAATGCCGAGAACCTTGATCAGAGAGTAAAAAAGGCGTCAGGTTCACAATGGTGTAAAACTAAAATGGAATATACCGGGCTAGGATTCGAGTTACAGGTACAAGGGCCAAACCAACCACCAAAGAATGGAATAGTCGAGCGAAAACACTTGACAACCTCTTGGAAGTAGCTTTTCTTGCCCCCAGACCTTTCTCCATCAATTAGGAATCTGATGCTGTCACTAAACACATTCCTTAAATTGTAGCCATTTTTTGAGTGTTTATTTTTTGGTGTCTAATCCGCATATATATCACCATTGCTCTTGATTTTCTTGACTGTATATCTCTTAAATGTCAACATATACAGGTGTGATTTAGTTTATGAAGATTTTTCAATGCCGAGAACCTCAATCAGAGAGTAAAAAAGGTGTAAGTTTCACAATGGTGTAAAACTAAAATGGGATATACCGGGATAGGATTCGAGTTACAGGAACAAGGGTCAAACCAACCACCCAAGAATAAAATCGTCGAGCGAAAATACTTGACAACCTCCTAGAAGCAGCTTTTCTTGCCACCAGACCTTTCTCTATCAATTAGGAATTAGGAATATGATGCCGTCACTAAACACATTCCTTAAATTGTAACCATTTTTTGATTGTTTATTTTTTGGTGTCTAATCCGCATATATATCACCATTGCTCTTGATTTTCTGGACTGTATATCTCTTAAATGTCAACACATACACGTGTGATTTAGTTTACGAAGATTTTTCAATGCCGAGAACCTCGATCAGAGAATAAAAAAGGGGTAAGGTTCACAATGGTGTAAAACTAAAATGGGATATACCGGGCTAGGATTCGAGTTACAGGAACAAGGGCCAAACCAACCACCCAAGAATGGAATCGTCGAGCGAAAAACATGACAACCTCCTTGAAGCAGCTTTTCTTGCCACCAGACCTTTCTCCATCAATTAGGAATCTGATGCGTCACTAAACACATTCCTTCAATTGTAGCCATTTTTTGCGTGTTTAATTTTTGGTGTCTAATCCACATATATATCACCATTGCTCTTGATTTTCTTGACTGTATATCTCTTAAATGTCAACAAATACATGTGTGATTTAGTTTACGAAGATATTTCAATGCCAGAACCTCGATCAAAGATTAAAAAACCCGTAAGGTCTCTTAAATGTCAACACATACGCGTGTGATTTAGTTTACGAAGATTTTTCAATGCCGAGAACCTCGATCAGAGAGTAAAAAATGCGTAAGGTTCACAATGGTGTAAAACTAAATTGGGATATATCCGGCTAGGATTCGAGTTACGGGAACAAGGGCCAAACCAACCACCCAAGAATGGAATCGTCGAGCGAAAACACTTGACAACCTCCTGGAAGCAGCTTTTCTTGCCACCAGACATTTCACCATCAATTAGGAATCTGATGCCGTCACTAAACACATTCCTTAAATTGTAGCCATTTTTTGAGTGTTTAATTTTTGGTGTCTAATCCAGATATATATCACCATTGCTCTTGATTTTCTTGACTGTATATCTCTTAAATGTCTACATTTACACGTGTGATTTAGTTTACGAAGATATTTCAATGCCGAGAACCTCGATCGGAGAGTAAAAAAGGCGTAAGGTTCAAAATTGGGTAAAACTAAAATGGGATATATCGGGCTAGGATTCGAGTTACACGAACAAGGGCCAAACCAACCACCCAAGTACGGAATCGTCGGGCGAAAACACTTGAGAACCTCCTGGAAGCAGATTTTCTTGCCACCAGACCTTTCTCCATCAATTAGGAATCTGATGCCATCACTAAACACATTCCTTAAATTGTATCCATTTTTTGAGTGTTTATTTTTTGGTGTCTAATCCGCATATATATCACCATTGCTTTTGATTTTCTTGACTGTATATCTGTTAAATGTCAACATATACGCGTTTGATTTAGTTTACGAAGATTTTTCAATGCCGAGAACCTCGACCGGAGAGTAAAAAAGGCGTAAGGTTCACAATGGTGTAAAACTAAAATGGGATATAACGGGAGAGGATTCGAGTTACAGGAACAATGGCCAAACCAACCATCCAAGAATAGAATAGTCGAGCGAAAACACTTGACAACCTCCTGGAAGCAGCTTTTCTTGCCACCAGACCTTTCTCCATCAATTAGGAATCTGATGCCGTCAATAAACACATTCCTTAAATTGTAACCATTTTTTGAGTGTTTATTTTTTGGTGTCTAATCCGCATATATATCACCATTGCTCCTGATTTTCTTAAATGTATATCTCTTAAATGTCAACATATACACGTATGATTTATTTTACGAAGATTTTTCAATGCCGAGTACCTCGATCAGAGAGTAAAAAAGGCGTAAGGTTCACAATGGTGTAAAACTAAAATGGGAAATACCGGGCAAGGATTCGAGTTACAGGAACAAGGGCCAAACCAAGCACCAAAGAATGGAATCGTCGAGCGAAAACACTTGACAACCTCCTGGAAGCAGATTTTCTTGCCACCAGACCTTTCTCTATCAATTAGGAATTAGGAATATGATGCCGTCACTAAACACATTCCTTAAATTGTAACCATTTTTTGAGTGATTATTTTTTGGTGTCTAATCCGCATATATATCACCATTGCTCTTGATTTTCTGGACTGTATATCTCTTAAATGTCAACACATACACGTGTGATTTAGTTTACGAAGATTTTTCAATGCCGAGAACCTCGATCAGAGAATAAAAAAGGCGTAAGGTTCACAATGGTGTAAAACTAAAATGGGATATACCGGGCTAGGATTCGAGTTACAGGAACAAGGGCCAAACCAACCACCCAAGAATGGAATCGTCGAGCGAAAACACTTGACAACCTCCTTGAAGCAACTTTTCTTGCCACCAGACCTTTCTCCATCAATTAGGAATCTGACGCCTTCACTAAACACATTCCTTCAATTGTAGCCATTTTTTGAGTGTTTATTTTTTGGTGTCTAATCCACATATATATCACCATTGCTCTTGATTTTCTTGACTTTATATCTCTTAAATGTCAACATATACATGTGTGATTTAGTTTACGAAGATATTTCAATGCCGGAACCTCGATCAAAGATTAAAAAAGCTGTAAGGTCTCTTAAATGTCAACACATACGCGTGTGATTTAGTTTACGAAGATTTTTCAATGCCGAGAACCTCGATCAGAGAGTAAAAAATGCGTAAGGTTCACAATGGTGTAAAACTAAATTGGGATATATCGGGCTAGGATTCGAGTTACGGGAACAAGGGCCAAACCAACCACCCTAGAATGGAATCGTCGAGCGAAAACACTTGACAACCTCCTGGAAGCAGCTTTTCTTGCCACCAGACATTTCACCATCAATTAGGAATCTGATGCCGTCACTAAACACATTCCTTAAATTGTAGAAATTTTTTGAGTGTTTAATTTTTGGTGTCTAATCCACATATATATCACCATTGCTCTTGATTTTTTTGACTGTATATCTCTTAAATGTCTACATTTACACGTGTGATTTAGATTACGAAGATTTTTCAATGCCAAGAACCTCGATCAGAGAGTAAAAAATGCGTAAGGTTCACAATGGTGTAGAACTAAAATGGGATATACCGGGCTAGGATTCGACTTACAGGAACAAGGGCTAAACCAACCACCTAAAAATGGAATCGTCGAGCGAAAACACTTGACAACCTCCTGGAAGCAGATTTTCTTGCCACCAGACCTCTCTCCATCAATTAGGAATATGATACTGTCACAAAACACATTCCTTAAATTGTAGCCATTTTTTAAGTGTTTATTTTTTGGTGTCTAATCCGCATATATATATATATATATATATCAACATTGCTCTTGATTTTCTTGACTGTATATATCTTAAATGTCAACATATACACGTGTGATTTTGTTTATGAAGATTTTTCAATGATGAGAACCTCGACCAGAGAGTAAAAAGGGCGTAAGGTTCACAATGGAGTAAAACTAAAATGGGATATACCGAGATAGGATTTGAGTTACAGGAACAATGGCCAAACCAACCACCCAAGAATGGAATTGTCAGGCGAAAACACTTGACAACCTCCTGGAAGCTGTTTTTCTTGCCACTAGACCTTGCTCATCAATTAGGAATCTGATGCCGTCACTAAACACATTCCTTAAATTGTAGCCATTTTTTAAGTGTTTATTTTTTGGTGTCTAATCCGCATGTATATCCCCATTGCTCTTGATTTTCTTGATTGTATATCTCTTAAATGTCAGCATATACGCGTGTGATTTAGTTTACGAAGATTTTTCAATGCCGAGAACCTCGATTGGAGAGTAAAATGGCGTAAGGTTCACAATGGTGTAAAACAAAAATGGGATATACCGGGCTAGGATTCGAGTTACAGGAATAAGGTGCAAACCAACCACCCAAGAATGGAATCGTCGAGCGAAATCACTTGACAACCTCCTGGAAGCGGCTTTTCTTGCCACCAGACTTTTCTCCATCAATTAGGAATCTGATGCCGTCACTAAACACAATCCTTAATTTGTAGCCATTTTTTGAGTGTTTATTTTTTGGTGTCTAATCCGCATATATATCACCATTGCTCTTGATTTTCTTGACTGTATATCTTTTAAATGTCAGCATATACGCGTGTGATTTAGTTTACGAAGATTTTTCAAAGCCGAGAACCTCGATCAGAGAGTAAAAAATGCGTATGGTTCACAATGGTGTAAAACTAAAATGGGATATACCGGGTTAGGATTCGAGTTACAGGAACATGGGCCAAACCAACCACCCAGGAATGGAATCGTCGAGCGAAAACACTTGACAACCTCCTGGAAGCAGCTTTTCTTGCCACCATACCTTTCTCCATCAATTAGGAATCTGATGCTGTCATTAAACACATTCCTTTAATGATAGCCATTTTTTGAGTGTTTATTTTTTGGTGTCTAATCCGCATATATATCACCGTTGCTCTTGATTTTCTTGACTGTATATCTCTTAATGTCAACATATACATGTCTGATTTAGTTTACGAAGATTTTTCAATGCTGAGAACCTCGATCAGAGAGTAAAAAAGGCGTAAGGATCACAATGGTGTAAAACTAAAATGGGATATACCGGGCTAGAATTCGAATTACAGGAACAAGGGCTAAACCAACCACCCAAGAATGGAATCGTCTAGTGAAAACACTTGACAACCTCCTGGAAGCAACGTTTCTTGCCACCAGACCTTTCTCCATCAATTAGGAATCTGATGCCGTCACCAAACACATTCCTTAAATTGTAGCCATTTTTAGTGCTTATTTTTTGGTTTCTAATCCGCATATATATCACCATTGCTCTTGATTTTCTTGACTGTATATCTCTTAAATGTCAAAATATACACGTGTGATTTAGTTTATGAAGATTTTTCTGTAACACCCCGTGTTTCGAAAGTCAAAGTCAACGTCAAGATTGAAGTTAAAGGAAGAAAGGATTGTTAATTGCGATCTGTGTCTCCTTGCTCAATTCCTGTTTTGACTTCTTTGACCATAGTTAGCCTATTTTATGTTTTACGTTAGTTGTATTATGTGGAGTAATTAAGTATAATCGCAACAATCGACGAATATGTACCGCTACGAATCGCTTTACGACTGTGAATGATAGGAAGTAACTATGCGATAAAGTTAACTAAACGCTAATCGAACTAATCTAATCAACATCGCGCTCGCAACTCGAATTACGCATTTTGGTTATTGTGTACATGTGTGTGTTCCTTATGTGTTACTGTGCATGTTTAAATTATGTTATGTGTGGTAATCAATCGAATCGCAATCGAAAATCAAACGCAATCGAACTCAATCGCAATCGAAATGATATGATAATTGGTAGAAAAGGGATAGTGCAAGATATGAGTAGTTGGGATTAAAAGAAATTTGACTAGGAAAATCTTTTGCATCGCAACGCTCGAAACCGCAATCGAAACAACAAAATTCGTCACACCGAACACTCGAATCAGCCGACCGATCGATCAGGCAACCAGCCGATTGACCAGCCGACCGTTCGGACTACCGTCCGATCGGACAGGCTGACCGATCGAGCTGCCTGGCTGATCGGCCAGCCCTTTCCTCTTTGGGTAACTCTATAAATGCCCCTGTCACTCTCAAACTTTCTACTTTTGGCAACTGACGTCCGACCAGCTCCTTTTCCCACTTTTCTTCAGATTTATCGCGTTTCCGGTAAGATCTCGTCCTAAATCTTGTACTTCCGTAATCTACACGCACCCCTACACCTTTCTATCTTTTTAATCTTAACTTTTAACCATGAAACCATTAAGATTCGAGGTGTTCTAGGATGACGTCATCATATGTTCTTGAAGAACTTCATGTTTTGGCCTCAATCCACCAAGAACAACTTGGATCTAACCGATTTCCACATAAACTTACAAAGATCTTTCATAGATCTAAACATTTTTACAATAAGAAGAATTGAAAGATGGTTTTCCAGTTTCTTTCAACTCTTTTACACTTAACGCACTCAAAACCGATAGAATCGGAACTTGTGCCGACTTACTACTCATTCTTGGGGTTGTGTTGGGTCAAGATCTGGATTCTACCTACGAGGCTACCGATTCTAGGTTAACCAAGAACAATCGTCTGGAACCAATGGACCGACCGAGCTTGGGTGATTCTTGTTCGGTCGAATCACTAAAGCTAAGGACGAAGTTCTATTGGTTAGCACGTTATCAAAAAGGCCCTATAAAACGACAAATAATCAAAACAACCAAGTGTGAGACGAACAGGATGACCAGGACGAGGTGTCGTCCGATCGGCCTATTGACCGAACGGACAGCCACCCGATCAACCGGCCAGCCGAACGACTTGCACCTTGGGACCCATACTTAACCATTTTGGTAATCTAAGGAGTCTGAGTGTTGAACGAGTTGCTGTCCGATCGGACTACCATCTGATCGAACTGCCAACTGTACCATGAGACATTTGAACCTCCATACTTAAACAATTTACAACATGTTCAATGCACTAGGAATGCCACCCGATCGAACTGCTGTCCGATCGAGTGACAATCTACTATGAACTTGCGCTAGCTGAAGTGCCCAGTCGATCGGGTTTCCGGTCGATCGAACGACCGTCCGATCGACCGACCTGAAAGGTAGAGATACTTCTACGTTTTCAAATGCTACAACAAAAACATCAAAAGTCAAGCCATTATACACAAACACACCATTCCTAAAGGAAGAAATAATCCAATCGAACGGCCATCCGATCGAACAACCGTCCGAACGGATTGTCACTCGCACGACCAGTTGTTCGACCCACCAACGCTTATTCTCGTTTTATGCGTCACTTATCGTTATGCTATCGAACTATTCAGGCTAACCTTACTCTAAAGCACTCCCTTCAATCCATCAACCGTTGTAAGTATACTCGATCCCTTTTTGCTTTACGCACTTTTGGGTGTTACATACGTTACTTATACTAAATCACAATCGAACACACTACGCAATACTTTAAACGCTAACCGTTACCGCTTGTTATACATGACTTAATGAATGCTTGTTTGTTATGTTTACACATGGAATGTTGTCTACCTGCCTTAGCAATGATAGTACTATTAGTTTGGACTCAGCACCCGTTCACTCGGGGGTTGTTAAGGACAATTATTTGCATGGATGTGGTGATCATGTATTACGAACTGCCTTGGGCAGTCAACCCGCAGTCATTGGTATCGATAGGTCTATGTCGATAACTAACATGCCTCATTTCACTCTGTGTACGTGCTGGTTATGCGTAATGTTTTCGAACTCTATATGCTATTATCAAACTTGTATGCTCACCTTTACACTATGTGTATTGACTTTTATTTTAACGTATGTGATAGATGCTTAGGATGCTTAACTGCCATGAATTTGAGGCTAGGATAGGATTCTAGAGGCTAAAAAATAGTTGTCTGTACAAATGAAATGAAGGGTCTCTAGAAGCAGTTAAACAATTGGGCTATTTGAGAAATCTGAGTTGTCGGAACAGAACTACTTGCCTAGATTTTTATCTGTAATAATTTGTTTACCTTTTGAGACATGGTATGGGACATGTTACTTTAAATTGATTGGCAATGATAATTGTTATGGAAACTTCTGGACAATCTGTTTCGCTCAGTGCCATGCCCCGATGTTTCTGCCATCGGTTGGGGTGTGACAGATTGGTATTAGAGCCATAACTATAGGGAATTAGGCAAGACGCGACCTAGTCTGGGCCGATGTCTTAGAGACCTAGTCTATAGTTAGGAACCAACTGGCCGACTCGTACATGTGCAATAGGGACTATGTATGAGCTTACAGCTATTTCTCGCTATTCTCGCCTACGCTACACTATCACTGCACTCGAACTTTCAAATATGAATGAGCGATTGAGTCGAGATTAGGTGTGAAAACCGCAAACTCTCGACTGAATTGCTTGATCAACCCACATTTTCATTTATAAACACGAGAACTTGCGTTGAACCAGGAGTGAAATCCATACTTTGACGCATAATTCTCTTTTATCTTATCACAAACACGAACGAAGTCATTAAGCCAGGGGTGAGACCCTAACCTTGACGACTTGTTCCGACTTTTACATGGTTTTTACAAAACTCTCACCTAAGTCTCGACGGACTCCAACGACCTGAAGTCACGATATGACTAACGGGATGTGTGCCGAACGCCCAAGAATGGAGGCAAAGGCACAGTCCTGAAGGTCAAAATGTGTACGACAAGTCCTTGAGAATAGTCGAATCACTTTGGTTAGTCAAAGTCTAATAGCCGCAGACGATCTATTTCTCGATTTTTATGTGTTTTCGATTCTGAGCCCGCAATTGCTGACTCTGATGATTCGTTGATTTTATGTGTTATATGTGTGTTTATTTGTTTATGTGTTTAATTTTGGAGACTTGTTTGATTTCTGCCTTTACTTCGATCGACACGCACGACTCGCACTGCATTGCTATCCCAAAACGCTAAAATATGGACGACCTTATGCTATGATACGCTTATATAATACTACACGATGTGTTAAACGCGATCGCTATGTTCGAACACTCGCGAGCTTTGAATGATAGGTTTCTGTATCCTGACTGTCCCTTGTGATTACATGCTTCTGTGCTCTATGTGTTTATGTGATTATGTGTTTCTGTGCGTATGTGAATATGTGATTACGTGCCTATGTAACTATGTGATTGGATGTGTTCCTGAGCTTTACTTGTATTAGGCATGTGAGGTGAGATTCAATTTTGTTGTGTTGAGTCCTGTGGCGATGTCTGATGCAGACAATGTCGTCATCTGGATCTCGCGCTTCCCAAGATGCTCGCTGAAAGCAAGCAGACAAACCCCTTGCTGCCATGATCACTAAGCAAATGGCAAAAGTCGTACCTCAAGTCGTCAGCGAGATATACGAAAACATGAGCAAATCATCTGAGGAATCCCGAACTGAGACTCCCAAAGCTGCTGTCAGCTTCAAACAATTCAAGGCATGTGGACCGAAAGAGTTCTCAGGGGAAGAGGGCCCTATAGCTTTGTTACAATGGTTTGACTTCATTGAGGTCACACTGCGATAGAGCGGTTGCCCAGATGACCTATGCACTCTCCACGCAACAGGCGTCTTCCAGTTCCGCGCTTTAGATTGGTGGACGGCTGAGAGGAACAAACGTGGGAATGATGCAGCCTACGGTCTGTCGTGGGACGAGCTCAAGGAAGTCATGCTGGAAGAATTTTGCCCTCCTCATGAACGCCAAAAGTTAGAAGATGAATTTTGGCACATAAAGCAAAAGGATGGAGAAAACGCTGCACTCACTGCTCGCTTCAAGCAGCTCAGCAATATATGTCCTGATCAAGTCAAGACTCCGGAGATCGCAATCAAGAAATATATCCGAGCTTTGCCCGACTGCGTTGCAGATTTCGTGCAAGCGGCCAAGACTACAACGATCTAAGAGACCTACCTACTGGACGCTGAAATCAACGACAAGCGGGTCAACGCTGGTGTCTGGGATAAAACTTCGAAGCACCTGCATCAAGTCACCGCCATACCGACTGCTGAAACCGCCGCCGCATAATCGTCCAAGTCCTCACGCCGCAAGAAGAAGAACAACAACAGCAGCTCCAGCAACAAGAACTGTGCTGTCACTACCACTACTGCTCCACTTCAAGCCGTACCGGCCCATCAGCAGCCCCATCACCGTCCAGCACCAGTTTCTTATGCACCACCAGCAAAGCGTGCATACACAGGCCCCTACCCGGCTTGCCCGACATGCTCTTATCATCACCCGGTGGGTCTCGCCTGTCGTTTATGCGCTCACTGCAACATGTACGGCCACTTCACTGTCAACTGTCGTACTGGTCCCCGCCAAGCCCCGGCTCAAACCACTGCTCATCAAGCTCTGCTCCCAGCCCCGCAAGGCCAACAAGCGGCTCCGGCACCCGCGATCAACGCCCGAGTCTGCTTCGCATGTGGTGATCCCAACCACTTTGTGAACATGTGCCCAAACAGTGTGGTGAAACAAGAGCCCCAGCAGCAGCAGCCTCACCAGCAGCAACAACAGCAGCAGCAACAACAAGCCGCACGCGCCAAAACCTTCAACATCAATGTGCGCCAGGCCCAGGCTGACAACAACGTGGTCAATGGTATGTTCCTTGTGAATGGTATTTATGCATCGTGTTTGTTTGATATTGGAGCCGATAATTGCTTTGTGTCGTTCGAATTCGAGAAACTCCTTAGTCGTAAGCGCTCCCAACTCTCCTCGACGTTCGATGTTGAAGTCGCCATTGGAAGAACTGTCGTCGTTGACTCTGTTCTCCGTGATTGTACTCTTGAGCTCAACAATAACATCTTCCCAATCGACCTAATTCCGATGCAACTAAGAAGTTTTGACGTCATAGTAGGCATGGACTTTCTTCGCGAAAATCATGCTGAAGTTGTGTGTTTTGAAAAGATGATTCGATTCTCGCTCGCGAATGGTGATTTATTGGGTGTCTATGGCGAAACTGCTTCGAAAGGTCTCAAGCTCATGTCATGTGTCCAAGCTAGCAAGTATCTCCACAAGGAATACCAAGCTTTCTTGGCCAACATTGTAGTAGCGGAGAAGGAAAAGAAAGAGAAGAAGGAAGTGAAAGACGTTCCTGTTGTTCGAGAATTCCCTAACATTTTTCCTGAAGATCTTCCCGGTCTACCTCCAGGTCGTGATATCGACTTTCGCATCGACCTCATTCCCAGAGCCAATCCTGTTGCCAAAGCTCCCTACCAACTCGCACCGTCCGAAATGCGTGAACTCTCGAACCAATTCCAGGAATTACTTGAGAAAGGCTTTTTTCGCCCGAGCACCTCTCCTTGGGGGGGCACCAGTCCTTTTCGTCAAAAAGAAGGATGGGTTGTTCAGGATGTGCATTGACTATCGGGAATTAAATAAGTTAACTATCAAGAACCGACATCCCTTACCTCGCATTGATGATTTATTTGATCAACTACAAGGCGCTACACGTTTTTCGAAGACCGATCTACGCTCAGGTTATCACCAGTTACGCATTCAAGAGGCGGATATACCCTAAACCACGTTTCGCACTCGATACGGCCATTGCGAATTCGTTGTTATGCCTTTTGGTTTAACCAACGCACCCGCGGTTTTTATGGATCTGATGAATCGCGTGTGTAAACCATATCTCAGCCGTTTCGTCATCGTATTCATCGACGATGTCTTGATCTATTCCAAATCGAAAGCCGAACACGCGCAACATCTACGTTTGGTACTCGAGTTACTCCAGGAGAATCGACTCTATGCCAAGTTCCCTAAGTGTGAATTTTGGCTAGAGGAGGTTCAGTTTCTGGGTCACATTGTCAATAGTCAGGGTATTCACGTCGATCCTGCGAAGATTGAAGCAGTTAAGAGTTGGATTACGCCAAAGAACCCGTCGGAAGTCCGTTCATTTCTCGGACTAGCGGGCTATTATCAACGATTTATCGAAGGATTCTCAAAGATCGCTATGCCACTTACCGCCCTTACACATAAAGACAAGCCTTTTGTTTGGGAAACTGAACAAGAGACTGCCTTTCAAACCCTCAAGCACATGCTTTGCAATGCTCATGTTCTCACATTGCCCGACGGAAACGACGACTTCGTTGTCTATTGTAATGCTTCCAACCTTGTCTTGGCTGTGTTCTTATGCAGCGAGACAAGGGTATAGCTTACGCATCTCGTCAGCTCAAAATCCACGAGAAGAACTATACAACCCATGATCTCGAGCTAGACGCAGTTGTTTTTGCATTAAAGATTTGGCGACACTACCTGTATGGTACCAAGTGTACATCTTCACCGATCATAGGAGCCTACAACATATCTTTGATCAGAAAGAACTTAATATGCGTCAACGCCGATGGGTAGAACTTCTCAACGATTACGACTGTGAGATTTGTTACCACCCAGGTAAAGCAAATGTCGTTGCCGACGCTCTCAGCAGACGGAGCTGTTTGCTCAGCATTCGTAACGTCCAAGCCCAATACGACCTCGAAACCCTCATCCGCGAAGCCCAGCATGCCTGTTTTAATGAATGCACTCTGAAGAAGGAACGAATCTACCACGATGGAGCTCATCTTGTGAATAAACCGAATGGGATATTCCATTATCTGGACCGAATTTGGATCCCTAAACGGACCGATTTGTGAAAGATTTTGATGGACAAAGCCCACAAATCCCGATATTCTATTCATCCCGGTGCCGACAAAATGTACCAGGATCTTCGCTACAAGTATTGGTGGCCGGGCATGAAGAGGGATATTGCCCTCTACGTCGGGAAGTGCCTGACCTGTGCAAAAGTCAAGGCTGAACACCAAAGACCCTCCGGCTTACTCGAACAACCACCGATCCCTATGTGGAAGTGGGAGAGTATAGCTATGGACTTCATAACAAAGCTTCCGCACACGTCATCAGGTCACGACAGCATCTGGGTTATTGTTGACCGTTTGACCAAATCAGCTCACTTTTTGCCAATACGAGAAGACTACAAGGTAGAACGATTAGCCCGAATCTATACCAACGAGATCATTTGTAATCATGGGACGCCTCGCAACATCATCTCTGACCGTGATGCTGGGTTTACCTCGCGACTGTGGGAAACGTTTCAAATGGCTCTCGGTACATCGCTTAATCTATGTACCGCATTCCACCCTCAAACCGACGGTCAGACTGAAAGAACGATTCGTACTCTTGAAGACATGCTCCGTTCATGCGTTATAGACTTTGGTGGTAATTGGGATACATACCTGCCGTTAGTCGAATTCTCGTATAACAACAGTTATCATTCGAGCATCCAAATGGCACCATTCGAGGCTTTTTACGGAAGAAAATGTCGATCGCCTATTGTATGGCACGAGATCGGTCACTCGCAATTAACCGGTCCCGAGCTATTTCAAGAAACGACAGACAAAATTTTCCAAATTCGAGACAATCTAACGAAATCTTGGAATCTTCAGAAAAGTTACGCCGATAGACGACGCAAGCCCCTTGAATTTGACATTGGTGACCACGTACTCCTAAAGGTTTCACCTTGGAAGGGTGTGGTCCGATTCGGCAAGAAAGGAAAGCTCGTGCCTCGATACGTTGGACCCTTTAAGATTCTGGAAAGAATCGGGAAAGTGGCTTACAGACTCGAACTACCGGAGGAACTTAGCAACGTACACCCGACTTTCCACGTCTCAAACCTCAGAAAGTGCCTAGCCGAGCACGACTTACATGTTCCGTTAGAGGATCTACAAGTGAACGAAACATTACACTTCGTGGAAAAGCCTGTT
Source organism: Helianthus tuberosus (assembly GCA_030545235.1). Classification (NCBI taxonomy): domain Eukaryota; kingdom Viridiplantae; phylum Streptophyta; class Magnoliopsida; order Asterales; family Asteraceae; genus Helianthus; species Helianthus tuberosus. The sequence goes on along the minus strand of CM060375.1, from coordinate 16,824,815 downwards.
GAGATCATGGATCGCCAAACCAAGCAACTCAGACGCTCGCGCATTCCTATTGTGAAAGTGTCACACCCCGACCGCGTAAAACATCAAATCGCGGCGGAATCGTCGGGGAGTGTTGTAACAGAATCATTGTTTCAAAACACACGAAAATTTGAAGTTTCGTTTTATTAAACATTAAATATTTACATCGTCTGGAAATCTAAATAAACAAGTTAAACATAGTCTATCATTGTTATTAAGTCACTAAGGCCTCGTCCAGTCCTATGTGAGCATGCATCCTAGCAATCAACATCATTCAACAACACCTGAAACATATGTGAAAACAAAGTCAGCAAAGAAATGCTGGTGAGTACATAGGGTTTTGAGAGTGTCGGATTCATGGCTAGTTTACATATTGCAATACTTAATTAAAAACCTTGTTTTGAAAAGTATTGTATTGCGATATAACTAACCAACTCAAATCAAGTTGGTTATAGTGTATAAAATCTCGTAGCCATGATTCTTAACCCAAAACATTTATTTAATAAAATCTCATTAATAAAACTCGTTAATAAAACTCGTATAGTTTATATCGTTTCGAAAACCTCGTTTGTGTGACATCGTTTCAAATTCTTTACCCAAGTGAATTAAATAACGCCACGGTATGTAATATGATGAAAACATATATATATAGGAAGTACCAGCGGCGTATCCACCATGCTTTCATCACATTACACCCGTCCCGTTATCTAAACACTAACCGAAAACCAATCGTTTACCCAAATCGTTTAATTCGTTAAAAATCGCTTTAGTCGTTTAAATCATTCTCGTTTTAGATCGTGAAACTACTTTTGATTGTCTCGCTAATAACATCCAAACCTTCGTGAATCGACTATCTCGCCTATCGCTTCTCGCATTAATAAACCACCAAAGGGTAAATTAACAATCACAGATTCAGTTGTTACCCACCTAACCCACACATAACCATGGGTGCAGTCTAATAACGGGATTTGTCAGATCCTATGGTACCATAACCTAATACTGGTCGGTTCGGCCAAAATTAATGAATGTCATTTGTTATGTAACTACAACCAACAAGCTCGTTCACATTATTGAAATCGTTATTTGTTTAAAATAAACCATCTCAATCGTTTTGAAACCATCGTTGAAATATTGAAATCGTTTGATACATATGAATCACCCCAAAACAATCGAAAACAGTAAAAAGAGGGGATCTATGTACTCACCTTTGGGTGTGTTTTTTTATATGTTAACACAATCACTCAATATATTCATCCTAAATTAAATAAGAATGATTTAATAATCATAAACTCACAAAAATACCGAAGTTTCTCCGATACTTAGAATTTTCACATAACTTTGAGTTTTCTCGAAAAGTTATTATTTTTGATTATTTTGGTGTATTTGTATATATACATTTACTCAAGTGTAATACACATAATCTCGTCAACACTAGCACATCATCATACACATATTGTAAAACATATAGCACATTGTAACACATAAAATTTACTTATGAACAACCCATTCTAGTTATGTCGAAAAGCACTTATTTTAGCGATTCGGTAACATTTTTGGGCGTCGGAAGTCACGTATGACTAACCAAACACCAAGTAAACTTAATATAAGTTAAATTACTTATTTTTATAGCAAAAATATCAGTTTGGTTACTGATCTAAAACAGTTTAATAAAAATCCTCCGAAAAGGCGATTTTTGACCGTTTTACCGCATAGTTTTGCATCAAACGTTACCCGAACCTTCCCAAATCGAAACGACTTGAAATTTTAACACAACCCATGTTATTTACTGAATAAAATAATGGTTATACTCATGATATTTCAGGTCTTAAACAAAGCACATAAATCATGCAAATTTCACATAATTTACCACTTTTTAAGCTATATGTACAACATGCAAAGCTAGTAAACCTATGTTAAAGTTTCATGCCACTCTAATACATCAAATAATATTATTTTTAGTGTTTGTAACCTGATCTAAAACAGTTTTTGTCATATAACCATTTTTCATCATTTCTTGAGCTTTAAATCAACATATTTTCACATGTACAGGTGCCTAAAGCATACTATCATAACATCAACATTTTATATGGGTTTAGATGCATCAAATATGTGATACATTCAGGTTTATTTGCTGATGTTATTTATATTTAACATATCCTACATAAATCACCAAATACTTGCATTTTTACCACCATTCATGAACATGTAACAACATAAACAAGTACTTAACAAGATATCAAACTCTAACTCATATACACACATATATATGTACGGTTATATACATATATATACACCACCATTTTTGTTTGTTTCAAGACCCATTTCATTTTAGATTTCAAGTTTAGTGAAAATCCCAAGATTCAAGAGAAACTTCAAATCATCAAGAACAACCAAGAATCAAAGTATGATTTAAAAATAAATGTTATACCTTCAAGATTCAAGTAGGTTGTGAGATGAGATTTTGATGATAGGAAGCTTGTAATCACCTGACAACACCTTGGGAACACCTTTGTATCTTCATGCTAACTTGAAGGTTGCTAGAAATGGTGTTGAATATGAAGAACAAGATTGATGAAAAGATGAAGATGGAGAGAGAGAGGGAGGAGACGGTTTGGGAGAGAGAGAGAGAGAGTGGAAGGAGTTGGAGTGTGGTGTTGAGTGAAATGATCTTAGAAGGATTATAAGGAGATATGGAAGGGATTTGCTAGAAGCATGCAAAGACACTTGGCAACAAAAACCCTACATGATATTTGAGAGATCTTTGCAAATATTTGGTGGGTTCCACACCATATTATAACCGTAAATTGTATGGCGGAGGGGGAAGAGTGTAAGTTTGTTGGTAAGTTAGATAAAAGTAGGTGTTTTAACCGGGTACCAGGTATTTTATCTAGCGTTTAAACCTCGGTTTATGGCGTTCTAAATTATTTTTATTATTCTATAAAAATAAACTCGCCAAAATATTACTGAAATAAATTTCAGTTGCCAAGACTGGCTGCGTTGTCTGCATTTTGCAGTAGAAGCACTGTGTCGCGCAGAAACACACGGTACGCGCTTAAACTTGAAAAATAACGTTTTTAAGCGTTTTAATTTATTTTTCAACACGGACCTGATTAAAATAAAATTTTAATCATAACATTATATTTTTGGGATTTAAATATAATCCGGGCGGTCACCAACATTCGTTTCGCAGTTTTGTCGTAAATAGTCCTTTAGTTCAAATAAACATGTTTTTGCCATACCGAATCCTTCGAAACTTATTTCTAAGTTATATAAAGGATATTTAAGGTATTTTTGGCTTATGTCACTATTCCGGAGTGTTTGTCGCGTTAAACTGACTGTGTTTATGCACCAGTTTGCGTATAACTTTCCAGAAAGCGATTTAAAGCTTGAAATCGAAATCGAATCAAATTGTAAAATCATCAAACATAATAACACATATAATAACACCAAATCACATTGTTTTATTGATAACCAACATTGTTTTACATTATACGATGCTTACAGAACACAGTTGTCACAGTCTCCCCTAATTTAGGAAATTTCGTCCCGAAATTTTATTTAGAGGAAACTTGTGAAAGCTTGAAACATGAAGTCGAAAAGATAAAACAACACTGGTTAGAGTTCCGAACTTCTAGTAACTTTAAATAACATTATGCTTGCAATGTAAGAGGGACACTTATATACAAGTATATGAAGCGCCATTGGTGCGTCCACCGTACCTCCATTACATTGTTCACGTTTCGCTATTTTTGTCACTATTGGTTCTTACACATGATAAATCTTACTGTGGTTTCCGTGCACTGAATTTTTATAATTATGTACGCGTTCATAATTACGTAATTCCTTGCATAGTCCACACAGTGCATTTAATAATGTGTAGGGGAAAACCAAATGAATGAACCTGTGATGAGTGTGACTGGACCACCATAGGGTCCTTTCAGCTGTATCGTCACATGCCACTCTTAACCAGATTTTGAATCAATCTTTAACTAGACCACTCAAGGGTCTCTTTTCGAATCATGAAATGGTACTATATAACCCAAGGGTCTTAACTACCACGTAGAAGCCCATTAAGGATTTAAGGTAGTACCTTTTGAATATCCTACTGTGAATCCCTCGTATGAAGATATGGAAGATTCTATGAGGATTTGGATAACGAAAATCGGATCACACAAAAACACAGAGGAGAACACATAAACACATAATCACATAATAGCATAATTGTTTAATTTGACCTTTAATTTGTTATCTTTGGACACGGGTATTTAAAGCATACCAGGAATCCAATCCGTAGATTTCATTTGGCACTTTAAATATTTTCAAGAATCTAACTATGAAGATAGGAATATCTTAATAGGAATTCGGTTTGTCCTTATTGAGTTGTAACGTACATATTAAGGTGTACAAGGAATCCAATCAGGGCTCCGATTTGGGCGATAATCATCCACAAGGATTCTTAAAATAGAGCAACCCATTACCCCTTTCGTTTCGAGTTTAAGCTCGTGTTGAAGTGGTAGCTCATATTTCAATAAGCCTTCGTTTACACAAAATCGTTGTTCTTGAAGGACACGAGATTGAATATCAGATAGAGTTTGAACAAAATGAAGCTTGACTCGCTCCTTTCGACCAAGCGCATCGGCTACGACATTCGCCTTACCAGGAAGGTAGCGAATCTCGAAATCGTAATCGTTCAAGAGCTCAACCCATTGTCGCTGCCTCATGTTCAGCTCCTTCTGATTAAGAATGTGCTGGAGACTTTTGTGGTCTTGTGAAAACCACACACTTCATTCCCTAGAGGTAGTGTCTCCAGATTTTGAGTGCGAAAATCACAGCTCCTAATTCAAGATCATGAGTCGTATAGTTCTTCTCGTGAATTTTTAGCTGTCTAGATGCATAAGCTATGACTTTACCTCGTTGCATAAGAACATAACTAAAGCCTAGTTTCGACGCGTCACTGAAGATAACGAAATCATCGTTTCCATTGGGCAAGGACAAAACAGGAGCATCACATAGCTCCCGTTTCAGTGTTTGGAACGCTTCTTCTTACTTAGATCCCCACTCCAAAGGCTTATTCTTCCGATTCAAAGCAGTGAGTGGAACCGCGATCCTTGAGAAATTAGAAATGAATCGACGATAATAACCAGCAAGACCAAGAAATGATCGAATCTGTGTAGGTGTCGTCGGTGTATTCCAATCCTTAATAGCAACTATTTTGCAAGGATCCACATGGATACCCTGCTCATTGACAATATGACCCAAGAACTGAACTTCTTTAAGCAAGAATTCACACTTGGAGAATTTAGCGAAAAGTTGTTCCTTCTTCAGAAGTTCTAAGATCAAACGAAGGTGTTGTTCGTGATCGGCTCAAGAATTTAAATAAATGAGAATATCGTCGACGAACACAATGACGAACTTGTCTAAATAAGGTTTACAGACCCTATTCATTAAGTCCATGAAGATAGCTAGGGCATTCGTCAAACCAAAAGGTATGACAGTGAACTCGTAATGCCCATATCTTGTACGGAATGCAGTTTTGGGAATATCTTCTTTGAGTACACAAAGTTGATGATACCCAGATCGTAGGCCGATCTTGAAAAAGCATGCAACACCTTGCAGCTGGTCGAAGAGATCATCAATTCTAGGTAGGGGATATCGATTTTTGATGGTAAGCTTATTAAGCTCACGCTAATCGATACACATTCGAAAAGATCCATCTTTCTTTTTCACAAAGAGGACAGGAGCTCCCCAAGGCGAAAAGCTCGGACGGATGAATCCTTTATCAGACAACTCTTGAAGTTGTTTCGATAACTCTTGCATCTCCGACGGTGCAAGATGATAAGGTGCTTTCGCAATCAGATTAGCATTGGGTACGAGATCAATATGAAACTCGATTTGATGAACTGGAGGTAAACCAGGCAGTTCATCAGGAAACACCACTGGATAAATCCGAACAATCGGGATATCCTGAATACTCTTATTCTTGTCTTTCTCCTTGGTGACACGTGCTAGGAAAGCAACATATCCTTTTCTTAAATAACTTTGGGTTTTTATTTCTTAAAAGAAACGAGTGTTTAAGGTTCTTGGGGAGATCACAAGTGATCATAAAAAATGACAGAACCACACGAGTAGTTTGTCTTTGTGTTGACATCATAAGGTTGCATCAAACATTCATACAATTGTATTATTTAAAAATAAAAACCACAAATTTTTATTTATATAACAACCGCATTGTTCTTAAATGTTAAAAGATAACAACCAGAGGAAATTACAAAATACTAATCGTTCACTGCTGCATCATTGATAGCCTCATTGATGTTAAACACTCATCCACATGCTGGATTCACATTGACGTTGACGTTCGCATTCGGGTTTGCATTAGCATTTGCATTTGCATTCACTAGTCTTGGACAATTGTTGCGGAACTGACCAAACTCTCCACAGTTGAAACATGAACCCGGTGGGAATCTCGCAGCATTCCCCTGTAACAGAGCTTGAACCTGAGCAACCTGATTTTGTCTCAGACGACAAATATTGGCCAAATGCCCAAGTTTTCCACACGTTGTGCATTGCTTGCAAGCTTGTTGTGCAACATGATGACCGTTGCAGCGTGCACAATGAGGTGCGGAACCAGCATATGCCTTCTTTGCAGGAGGCTGAGCTGGTGGGTTCTGCGGGTTCTGAGCAGTCTGTGCTGTAACAACAAAATTCTGGGCATCCTTTCGCTTCCTCGATTTCTTCGATGACTCACCTTTCTTACCCTTACCCTTATCCTTGTTCTTCTCAGAATCAGCCGACTTCTTCGTGTCCCCCTTACGGGTAAGGTTACCCTTTCTGACTTGCGACTCAGTCAGGGTAGCAGAAAATTCGATTGCGTAACGGACGGTTGTAGGATTAACGCCGGTCACAATATCCTGAATGGAATCGGGTAAACCATCGATATATCTCTCGATTGCTTTCTCCAGAGGGGTAACCATTGTGGGACACAACAGACTGAGTTCCTCAAAACGATCCGTATAGGCACGGTGTTCACCCCCATCTTGTTTTAGATCGTCAAACTCTCGCTCCAAAGCCCGAATTTCATGACGGGGACAAAATTCTTTCATCATGAGAGCCCGGAGCTCTTCCCATGTTTGTGCCAGCGCCACTTCGGCACCCCTATCGCGCATAATACCATTCCACCAGGTAAGCGCTCGCTTCTCAAACACGCTTGAAGCAAATTCAACCTTACGCGCATTCGGACACTGCACATGTCTGAACGTGCTCTCGATGCTCTCAAACCACTGCAGGAGCGCAGTTGCTCCTTGCGACCCAGAAAACTTTAGAGGCTTAGCAGAATTGAAGCTCTTGAAGTTACACGTCGCATTGTTGTTGTTATTGTTGTTGTATATCTCGTGGACTTGGGTCACAACGCCTGGAAGCACAGCAGCCACTTGCTGAGAGACTAGGGCTGCGATTTCTTCAATAGTGAAAGATTGTGCTTCACGTCGAGGAGGCATTATCTAATAAGGAAACAAACGAAACGAGTGAGGTTGAAAAGCAAAAGAGGTATTGAAAATATCGTCAAAACACCAGAAAGGCGATCATTTGTTCGTTACCTCGAACAAACAAATGACACGGAGTGACTAATCAAAGTAAATGGGTCAATATAGTGTATCGCCGAAGACATGCTCGCCTATAAGTGAACACTCACCCCAAGAGTTCCCAGGTAAGAGTGACTGGTCCGTTTATGTGGATTTGTACGAACACTCTAGCCTTAGACAGAAAACTCAGGGTACAGGCACTCACTCTTCCAGTTTGCACGTGTTCACACTATTTAGACCCAAACTTTGACGAGATTTGAAAACTTAAAGGGTTCAAAACCTTACAATAAATCATCCTAGAACAGATGATTGGTTTTCAAAGCGGATTCGAAATTTGTGTTCTTGTTGTGGTTATCACCTAAGGATAGGTGATGGTATTGTTTTATGACTAAACGCAAGTAAACTCGCGTTAGGGTCCTAGGAAGGTTATAGACTAGGTCAAAGCATTACTAATAACCTAATTCCCTATAACCATGAGCTCGGATACCAACTTTTCTGTCACACCCCGACCGCGTAAAACATCAAATCGCGGCGGAATCGTCGGGGAATGTTGTAACAGAATCATTGTTTCAAAACACACGGAAATTTGAAGTTTCGTTTTATTAAACATTAAATATTTACATCGTTTGGAAATCTAAATAAACAAGTTAAACATAGTCTATTATTGTTATTAAGTCACTAAGGCCTCGTCCAGTCCTATGTGAGCATGCATCCTAGCAATCAACATCATTCAACAACACCTGAAACATATGTGAAAACAAAGTCAGCAAAGAAATGCTGGCGAGTACATAGGGTTTTGAGAGTGTCGGATTCATGGCTAGTTTACATGTTGCAATACTTAATTAAAAACCTTGTTTTGAAAAGTATTGTATTGCGACATAACTAACCAACTCAAATCAAGTTGGTTATAGTGTATAAAATCTCGTAGCCATGATTCTTAACCCAAAACATTTATTTAATAAAATCTTGTTAATAAAACTCGTATAGTTTATATCGTTTCGAAAACCTCATTTGTGTGACATCGTTTCAAATTGTTTACCCAAGTGAACTAAATAACGCCACGGTATGTAATATGATGAAAACATATATAGGAAGTACCAGCGGCATATCCACCATGCTTTCATCACATTACACCCGTCCCGTTATCTAAACACTAACCGAAAACCAATCGTGTACCCAAATCATTTAATTCGTTAAAAATCGCTTTAGTCGTTTAAATCATTCTCGTTTTAGATCGTGAAACTACTTTTGATTGTCTCGCTAATAACATCCAAACCTTCGTGACTCGACTATCTCGCCTATCGCTTCTCGCATTAATAAACCACCAAAGGGTAAATTAACAATCACAGATTCAGTCGTTACCCACCTAACCCACACATAACCATGGGTGCAGTCTGATAACGGGATTTGTCAGATCCTATGGTACCATAACCTAATACTGGTCGGTTCGGCCAAAATTAATGAATGTCATTTGTTATGTAACTACAACCAACAAGCTCGTTCACATTATTGAAATCGTTATTTGTTTAAAATAAACCATCTCAATCGTTTTGAAACCATCGTTGAAATATTGAAATCGTTTGATACATATGAATCACCCCAAAACAATCGAAAACAGTAAAAAGAGGGGATCTATGTACTCACCTTTGGGTGTGTTTTTTTATATGTTAACACAATCACTCAATATATTCATCCTAAATTAAATAAGAATGATTTAATAATCATAAACTCACAAAAATACCGAAGTTTCTCCGATACTTAGAATTTTCACATAACTTTGAGTTTTCTCGAAAAGTTATTATTTTTGATTATTTTGGTGTATTTGTATATATACATTTACTCAAGTGTAATACACATAATCTCGTCAACACTAGCACATCATCATACACATATTGTAAAACATATAGCACATTGTAACACATAAAATTTACTTATGAACAACCCATTCTAGTTATGTCGAAAAGCACTTATTTTAGCGATTCGGTAACATTTTTGGGCGTCGGAAGTCACGTATGACTAACCAAACACCAAGTAAACTTAATATAAGTTAAATTACTTATTTTTATAGCAAAAATATCAGTTTGGTTACTGATCTAAAACAGTTTAATAAAAATCCTCCGAAAAGGCGATTTTTGACCGTTTTACCGCATAGTTTTGCATCAAACGTTACCCGAACCTTCCCAAATCGAAACGACTTGAAATTTTAACACAACCCATGTTATTTACTGAATAAAATAATGGTTATACTCATGATAGTGCAGGTCTTAAACAAAGCACATAAATCATGCAAATTTCACATAATTTACCACTTTTTAAGCTATATGTACAACATGCAAAGCTAGTAAACCTATGTTAAAGTTTCATGCCACTCTAATACATCAAATAATATTATTTTTAGTGTTTGTAACCTGATCTAAAACAGTTTTTGTCATATAACCATTTTTCATCATTTCTTGAGCTTTAAATCAACATATTTTCACATGTACAGGTGCCTAAAGCATACTATCATAACATCAACATTTTATATGGGTTTAGATGCATCAAATATGTGATATATTCAGATTTATTTGCTGATGTTATTTATATTTAACATATCCTACATAAATCACCAAATACTTGCATTTTTACCACCATTCATGAACATGTAACAACATAAACAAGTACTTAACAAGATATCAAACTCTAACTCAAAAATAAACTCATATACACACATATATATGTACGGTTATATACATATATATACACCACCATTTTTGTTTGTTTCAAGACCCATTTCATTTTAGATTTCAAGTTTAGTGAAAATCCCAAGATTCAAGAGAAACTTCAAATCATCAAGAACAACCAAGAATCAAAGTATGATTTAAAAATAAATGTTATACCTTCAAGATTCAAGTAGGTTGTGAGATGAGATTTTGATGATAGGAAGCTTGTAATCACCTGACAACACCTTGGGAACACCTTTGTATCTTCATGCTAACTTGAAGGTTGCTAGAAATGGTGTTGAATATGAAGAACAAGATTGATGAAAAGATGAAGATGGAGAGAGAGAGGGAGGAGACGGTTTGGGAGAGAGAGAGTGGAAGGAGTTGGAGTGTGGTGTTGAGTGAAATGATCTTAGAAGGATTATAAGGAGATATGGAAGGGATTTGCTAGAAGCATGCAAAGACACTTGGCAACAAAAATCCTACATGATATTTGAGAGATCTTTGCAAATATTTGGTGGGTTCCACACCATATTATAACCGTAAATTGTATGGCGGAGGGGGAAGAGTGTAAGTTTGTTGGTAAGTTAGATAAAAGTAGGTGTTTTAACCGGGTACCAGGTATTTTATCTAGCGTTTAAACCTCGGTTTATGGTGTTCTAAATTATTTTTATTATTCTATAAAAATAAACTCGCCAAAATATTACTGAAATAAATTTGAGTTGCCAAGACTGGCTGCGTTGTCTGCGTTTTGCAGTAGAAGCACTTGTCGCGCAGAAACACACGGTACGCGCTTAAACTTGAAAAATAACGTTTTTAAGCGTTTTAATTTATTTTTCAACACGGACCTGATTAAAATAAAATTTTAATCATAACAGTATATTTTTGGGATTTAAATATAATCCGGGTGGTCACCAACATTCGTTTCGCAGTTTTGTCGTAAATAGTCCTTTAGTTCAAATAAACATGTTTTTGCCATACCGAATCCTTCAAAACTTATTTTTAAGTTATGTAAAGGATATTTAAGGTATGTTTGGCTTATGTCACTATTCCGGAGTGTTTGTCGCGTTAAACTGACTGTGTTTATGCACCAGTTTGCGTATAACCTTCCAGAAAGCGATTTAAAGCTTGAAATCGAAATCGAATCAAATTGTAAAATCATCAAACACAATAACACATATAATAACACCAAAGCACATTGTTTTATTGATAACCAACATTGTTTTACATTATACGATACTTACAGATCACCGTTGTCACAGAAAGTCCGATGGGAAGGCAAGCGAGGCGCGGAGTTCACTTGGGAACTCGAAAGAGACATGAAGGCAAAGTACCCGCAGTTGTTTGTTACGGCTTCAATCTAATTTCGGGATGAAATTCCCTCAACTAGGGGAGGCTGTAACACCCCGTGTTTTGAAAGTCAAAGTCAAAGTCAAGATTGAAGTCAAAGGAAGAAAGGATTGCTAATTGCGATCTGTCTCTCCTCGCTCAATTCCTGTTTTGACTTCTTTGACCATAGTTAGCCTATTTTATGTTTTACGTTAGTTGTATTATGTGGAGTAATTAAGTATAATCGCAACAATCGACGAATATTTACCGCTACGAATCGCTTTATGACTGTGAATGATAGGAAGTAACAATGCGATAAAGTTAACTAAACGCTAATCGAACTAATCTAATCAACATCGCGCTCGCAACTCGAATTACGCATTTTGGTTATTGTATACGTGTGTGTGTTCCTTGTGTGTTACTTGTGCATGTTTAAATTATGTTATGTGTGGTAATCAATCGAATCGCAATCGAAACTCAAACGCAATCGAACTCAATCGCAATCGAAATGGTATGGTAATTGGTAGAGAAGGGATAGTGCAAGATATGAGTAGTTGGGATTAAAAGTAATTTGACTAGGAATATCTTTCGCATCGCAACGCTCGCAACCGCAATCGAAACAGCTCGTCATACCGAACACTTGAATCAGGCGACCGGTCGATCAGGCAACCAGCCGACCGTTCGGACTGCTGTCCGATCGGACAGGCTGACCAATCGAGCTGCCTGGCTGATCGGCCAGCCCTTTCCTCTTTGGGTAACTCTATAAATGCCCCTGTCACTCTCAAACTTTCTACTTTTGGAAACTGACGTCCGACCAGCTCGTTTTCTTCACTTTTCTTCAGATTTTTCGCGATTCCGGTAAGATCTTATCCTAAATCTTGTACTTCCGTAATCTACATGCACTCCTACACCTTTCTATCTTTTGAATCTTAACTTTTAACCATGAAATCATCAAGATTCGAGGTGTTCTAGGATGACGTCATCATGTGTTCTTGAAGAACTTCATGTTTTGGCTTCAATCCACCAAGAACAACTTGGATCCAACCGATTTCCACACAAACTAACAAAGATCTTTCATAGATCTAAACATATTTACAATAAGAAGAATTGAAAGATGGTTTTCCACTTTCTTTCAACTCTTTTACACTCAACGCACTCAAAACCGATAGAATCGGAACTTGTGCCGACTTACTACTCATTCTTGTGGTTGTGTTAGGTGATGATCTGGATTCTACCTACGAGGCTACCGATTCCGGGTTAACCAAGAACAATCGTATAGAACCAATGGACTGACCGAGCTTGGGTGATTCCTGTTTGGTCGAGTCACTAAAGCTAAGGACGAAGTTCTGTTGGTTAGCACGTTATCAAAACGCCTCGATAAAACGACAAACAATCAAAACAACCAAGTGTGAGATGAACAGGATGACTAGGACGAGGTGCCATCCGATCGGCCTATTGACCGAACGGACAGCCACCCGATCGACCGGCCAGCCGAACGACTTGCACCTTGGGACCCACACTTAACCATTTTGGTAATCTAAGGAGTCTGACTGTTGAACGAGTTGTTGTCCGATCGGACTACCATCTGATCGAACTACCAACCGTACCATGATACATTTGTACCTCCACACTTAAACAACTTACAACATGTTCAATGCACTAGGAATGCCACCTGATCGAACTGTTGTCCGATCGAGTGACAACTTACTATGAACTTGCGCTAGCTGAAGTGCCCAATCGGGTTGCCGGTCGATCGAACGACCGTCCAATCGACCGACCTGAAAGGTAGAGATACTTCTACGTTTTCAAATGCTACAACAAAAACTTCAAAAGTCAAGCCATCATACACAAACACATCCTTCCTAAAGGAAGAAACAATCCACTCGAACGGCCATCCGATCGGACAGCCGTCCGAACGGATTGTCACTCGCACGACCAGCTGTCCGATCGGACTACCAACCGATCGACCAGCTTTTCGACCCACCAACACTTATTCTCGTTTTACGCATCACTTATCATTATGCTATCGAACTATTCAGGCTAACCTTACTCTCAAGCGCTCCCTTCAATCCATCAACCGCTGTGAGTATACTCGATCCCTTTTTGCTTTACGAACTTTTGGGTGTTACATACGTTACTTATACTAAATCACAATCGAACACACTACGCAATACTTTAAACGCTAACCGTTAACGCATGTTATACGTGACTTAATGAATGCTTGGTTGTTATGTTTACACATGGAATGCTGTCTACCTGCCTTAGCAATGATAGTACTATTAGTTTGGACTCAACACCCGTTCACTCGGGGGTTGTTAAGGACAATTATTTGCATGGATTACAGTGGTGATCATGTATTACGAACTGCCTTGGGCATTCAACCCGCAGTCATTGGTATCGATAGGTCTATGTCGATAACTAACGTGCCTCATTTCACTCTGTGTACGTGCTGGTTATGCGTAACATTTCCGAACTCTATATGCTATTATCAAACTTGTATGCTCACCTTTACACTATGTGTATTAACTTTTATTATAACATATGTGACAGGTGCTTAGGATGCTTAACTGCAATGAATTTGAGGCTAGGATAGGATTCTAGAGGCCAACAAATAGTTGTCTGTACAAATGAAATCAAGGGTCTCTAGAAGCAGTTAAACAATTGGGCTATTTGAGAAATCTGAGTTGTCGGAACAGAACTATTATCCTAGATTTTTATCTGTAATAATTTGTTTACCTTTTGAGACATGGTATGGGACATGTTACTTCAAATTGATTGGAAATGATAATTCTTATGGAAACATTTGGAGAATCTGTTTCGCTCAGTGCCATGCCCCGATGTTTCCGCCATCGGTTGGGGTGTGACATTTTCAATGCTAAGAACCTTGATCAGAGAGTAAAAAAGGCGTAAGGTTCACAATGGTGTAAAACTAAAATGGGATATACCGGGCTAGGATTCGAGTTACAGGAACAAGGGCAAAACCAACCACCGAAGAATGGAATCGTCGAGCGAAAACACTTAACAACCTCCTGGAAGTAGCTTTTCTTGCCACCAGACCTTTCTCCATAAATTAGGAACTTGATGTCGTCACTAAACAGATTCCTTAAATTGTAGCCATTTTTTTAGTGTTTACTTTTTGGTGTCTAATCCGCAAATATATCACCATTGCTCTTGATTTTCTTGATTGTATATATCTTAAATGCCAACATATACGCGTGTGATTTAGTTTACAAAGATTTTTCAATGCCGAGAACTTCGATCAGAGAGTAAAAAAGGCGTAATGTTCACAATGGTGTAAATCTAAAATGGGATATACCGGGATAGGATTCGAGTTACAGGAACAAGGGCCAAACCAACCACCCAAGAATGGAATCGTCGAGCGAAAACACTTGACAACCTCCTGGAAGCAGCTTTTCATGCCACCAGACCTTTCTCCATCAATTAGAAATTTAATGCCCTCACTAAACACATTCCTTAAATTGTAGCCATTTTTTGAGTGTTTATTTTTTGGTGTCTAATCCGCATAATATCACCGTTGCTCTTTATTTTCTTGACTGTATGTATCTCTTAAATGTCAGCATATACGCGTGTGATTTAGTTTACGAGGATTTTTCAATGCCGAGAACCTCGATGAGATAGTAAAAAAGGCGTAAGGTTCACAATGGTGTTAAACTAAAATGGGAAATATCGGGCTAGGATTCGAGTGACAGGAACAAGGGCCAAACCAACAACCCAAGAATGGAATCCTCAAGCGAAAACACTTGACAACCTCCTGGAAGCAGCTTTTCTTGCCACCAGACCTTTCTCCATCAGTTAGGAAACTGATGCCGTCACTAAACACATTCTTAAATTGTAGCCATTTTTGAGTGTTTATTTCTTGGTGTCTAATCCGCATATACATCCCCATTGCTCTTGATTTTCTTGACTGTATATCTCTTAAATGTCAACATATACGCGTGTGATTTAGTTTACGAAGATTTTTCAATTCCGAGAACCTCGATCAGAGAGTAAAAAAGGCGCAAGGTTCACAATGGTGTAAAACTAAAATGGGATATACCGGGCTAGGATTCGAGTTACAGGAACAGGGGACAAACCAACCACCCAAGAATGGAATCCTCGAGCGAAAACACTTGACAACCTCCTGGAAACTGCTTTTCTTGCCACCAGACATTTCTACATCAATTAGCAATCTGATGTCGTCACTAAACACATTCCTTAAATTTTAGCCATTTTTTAGTGTTTATTTTTTGGTGTCTAATCCGCATATATATATATCACAATTAATCTTGATTTTCTTGTCTGTATATATCTTAAATGTTAACATATACGCGTGTGATTTAGTTTACGAAGATTTTTCAATGCCGAGAACCTCGATCAGAGAGTGAAAAAGGCGTAAGTTTAACAATGGTGTAAAACTAAAATGGGATATATCGGGTTAGGATTTGAGTTACAGGAACAAGGGCCAAACCAACCACCCAAGAATGGAATTGTCGGTCGAAAACACTTGACAACCTCCTGGAAGCAGCTTTTCATGCCACTAGACCTTTCTCCATCAGTTAGGAAACTGATGCCTTCACTAAACACATTCTTAAATTGTAGCCATTTTTTGAGTGTCTATTTTTTGGTGTCTAATACGCATATATATCACCATTGCTCTAGATTTTCTTGACTGTATATCTCTTAAATGTCAACATATATGCATGTGATTTAGGTTACGAAGATTTTTCAGTGCCGAGAACCTCAAACAGAGAGTAAAAAAGGCGTATGGTTCACAATGGTGTAAAACTAAAATGGGATATACCGGGCTAGGATTCGAGTTACCGGAACAAGGGCCAAACCAACCACCCAAGAATGGAATCGTCGAGCGAAAACACTTGACAACCCCCTGGAATCAGCTTTTCTTGCCACCAGACCTTTCTCCATCAATTAGGAATCTGATGTCGTCACTAAACACATTCCTTAAATTGTAGCCATTTTTTGAGTGTTTATTTTTTGGTGTCTAATCCGCATATATATCACCATTGCTCTTTATTTTCTTGACTGTATATCTCTTAAATGTCAACATATACGCGTGTGATTTAGTTTACGAAGATTTTTCAATGCCGATAACCTCGATTAGAGAGTAAAAAAGGCGTAAGGTTCACAATGGTGTAAAACTAAAATGGGATATACCGGGCTAGGATTCGAGTTACAGGAACAAGGGCCAAACCAATCACCCAAGAATGGAATCGTCGAGCAAAAACACTTGACAACCTCCTGCAAGCAGTTTTTCTTGCCACCAGACCTTTCTCCATCAATTAGGAATCTGATCCGTGACTAAACACATTCCTTAAATTGTAGCCATTTTTTGAGTGTTTATTTTTTGGTGTCTAATCCGCATATATATCACCATTGCCCTTGATTTTCTTGACTGTATATCTCCTAAATGTCAACATATACGCGTGTGATTTAGTTTACGAAGATTTTTCAATGCCGAGAACCTCGATCAGAGAGTAAAAAAGACGTAAGGTTCACAATGGTGTAAAACTAAAATGAGATATACCAGGCTAGGATTCGAGTTACAGGAACAAGGGGCAAACCAACCACTCAAGAATGGAATCGTCGAGAAAAAATACTTGGCAACCTCCTGGAAGCAGCTTTTCTTGACACAAGGCCTTTCTCCATCAATTAGGAATCTGATGCCGTCACTAAACACATTCCTTAAATCGTAACGATAGTACGAGTAGTTATTCAATCCCATTCTCAACCCACCGGGAATCCCATGCGTTAGGAGTGTGAACTCACCTTGGTTTGCTCGGCAGATACACGAAAAAGGTTACTTGAGCTATATGTGGTCAACCACGTCCTAACGTGGTTACCATACGAGTCAGGTCTAGGTTCAAGTAATGCACGTATGTTTACACATAAGCTAACAGGTTATGAGCACGTACTGATCATGGTATACACATTAAACATGCTAGACGAAACAGTAAACACATAGAACCCAACTTGTGCGATCAGGATGTATTGGGCTGAAGTAACCGTACAACCCAGTAACATCTTGTGCGAGTGGCCGACCCAATATAAATAAGTAGTTCAACATGTATACGGCCCAACGAATAAACACAAGTCTTGTGCGGTCCGGATGGTCTTGTGCGATTGACCAGTCCTTGTGCGATTTGGGATTCGGCTTTGAGGCCCAACAGTGTAATAGTTTAAGTAGTTTGTGTGTGGCCCAAGCCTTGTGCGATCGGCACTGTCTTGTGCGATCCACAAGGTCTTGTGCGATCGTGCATAAACTGATTGTACAGGGTGCTTAATGTGATTGTACCTGGCTTGTGCGATGCACCTTGTGCGATCAGATCAGGTCTTGTGCGACCTGATCTTGTGCAACCGGTTAACTAATTCCCTTAATTCATGCAGTAGTTACAATCACTCAAATAGTTTCCAAAATTCCATTCAATCAATCAATGCTAACAGTTTCCAAAACCAACCATAATCGATCAAACAAAGGTTTTATCAATTGATTCATATGAACCCTAATCCGTTCAAGCATGAACAAAACACAAGCAACAATCCTAACACTTAGGCATATTAACATGATTCACGATTTCGATTTCTAGCATGCATACTAACATAATCAATCCATCTAACAATCATACGAACATGAATACATCTCAGCCGAATATCATGCTTTCAGATTTTAAATCATCATTCAAATCATAACATCATCACACCCTATATTGATCCGTAATTACTACAAACATGAGCCGAATAAACAAACACCAAACCTCATTACAATCAATCTCGAAACATCCCT
Organism: Helianthus tuberosus; assembly: GCA_030545235.1. NCBI lineage: Eukaryota > Viridiplantae > Streptophyta > Magnoliopsida > Asterales > Asteraceae > Helianthus > Helianthus tuberosus. Next base: position 16,806,387 of record CM060375.1, on the reverse strand, counting down.
AAATCATTATACGGAATCATATTGATCATACAACATTCAACAAAACATAAATCGTGAAACACTGACCGATTACAGATAGGATGAGGATGATCCGAATCAAAAGCTTCGAGGAAGAGAGGATCGTTACTGCCGTCGAGTTGGAGAGAGAGAGGAGAGAATTAGGGTTTGTGTGTTATGAGATTTGCAACAAATGAGGAGTATACACTCCCCTCATGAGTTATGCGACACAAGGGAGTGGGCCAAACCCTCTTAATGGGCTGCCCATTCGGTTCAATTACAAAAGGGTGTGGGCCGAGAGTGTTAAGGAACCACAGCCCAAAGGCTTGTGCGTTAGGGTTGTTGTTGTGCGATCGGTTTATTTCGTGTGATCCAAATACATACATACAAGCATAACACATATTCACATAACATTTCATTAATCATCAAAGTTCACATAATCACATAGGATCCACATACATTACATTAACACGAAGATAGGTTCTGAAATACGAGTTGTCACATTATCCCCAAGTTGAAAGAAATTTTGTCCCGAAATTTGGTACGTACTTACTGAGGAAGCTAGTTAAGTTGTATGGTTTTCCTGGTTTTCCTGGGGTGTCACATCCTTCCCCCGTTGGTTTGGAATTTCGTCCCGAAATTCCACAGTAGCTTCAGCCTCAGTAGTGGTTGTACTGTTCTCGAACAATTGGGGATACTTTTGTTTCATTTGATCTTCTCGTTCCCAGGTGAACTCTGGGCCACGACGGGAGTTCCAACGAACTCGAACAAGAGGTATTCTGGTGCGCTTAAGGACCTTAACATCCCGGTCTGTGATTTCAACTGGTTCCTCGACCAATCACAACTGATCGTCGATAGTGAGCTCCTTCAAAGGAACTATGAGGGTCTCATCTGACAGACACTTCTTCAGATTCGACATGTGGAAAACGTTGTGAACTCCACTGAGTTCTGCTGGTAGATTTAGTTTATAGGCCACTTTGCCTATTTTCTCGATGATTTCGAACGGTCCGACATATCGCGGATTGAGCTTGCCTCGTTTGCCAAAACGAACTACACCTTTCCAAGGTGAGACTTTGAGTAGCACTCGATCCCCAACCTGGAACTCGAGTGGTTTCCTGCGCTTATCAGCGTAGCTTTTCTGACAGTCGCTAGCTGCCGCCATTCGTTGCCGTATCTGAGCAATTCTTTCTGTTGTGTCTACTACAAGTTCTGGACCCGTGATCTGACTATCACCCACCTCTGCCCAACAAAGAGGTGATCGGCATTTACGCCCGTACAATGCCTCAAATGAAGCGGCTTGAATGCTAGTGTGGTAACTGTTATTATACAAAAACTCCACTAACGAGAGGTGTTTTTCCCAGCCGTTGCCGAAATCGATTACACATGCACGAAGCATGTCTTCTAGAGTTTGGATGGTGCGTTCAGACTGCCCATCTGTTTGCGGGTGGTAAGCTGTGCTCATGTCTAATTGCGAGCCAAAGGACTTGTGCATTGCTTGCCACAGTTCAGAAGTAAAACGTGCATCACAATCGGAAATAATAGAGGTTGGCACCCCGTGCCTCGAGACAACTTCCTTAAGGTAAACGTCTGCTAAAGTAGAGAACTTGTCTGTTTCCTTGATAGCCAAGAAGTGTGCAGACTTAGTAAGTTGATCCACTATCACCCAAACAGTGTCATTTCCACGTTGAGATCTAGGCAGGCCAGTAACGAAATCCATGGAAATTTGTTCCCATTTCCATTGTGGTATTTCTGGTTGTTGGAGTAGGCCCGATGGTTTCTGATATTCAGTCTTGACTCTCGCACAAGTTAAACACTTGCCAACGTAATTTGCTATGTGAGCTTTCATGCTAAGCCACCAATACGTAGATCTGAGATCGTGGTACATCTTATCCGAACCAGGATGTACCGAGTAGCGAGACTTATGTGCTTCATCCATCACAAGCTCTCGTAGGTTGCCATAGAGTGGGACCCAGATGCGTCCTGTTACATAATAGGCGCCGTCTTCCTTTTGTTCTAACCGTTTCCTTGATCCGCGTAGGGCTTCAGACCTGACGTTTGCTGGTTTCAATGCTTCTACCTGAGCATCTCGTATCTGTGCAGGAAGACTAGACTGGATGGTAAGTTGTAAAGCACGTACGCGTTTAGGTGTAGTATCCTTTCGACTGAGGGCGTTGGCCACAACATTGGCTTTGCCCGGATGGTACTTGATGGCACATTCGTAATCATTCAATAGTTCAACCCATCGACGTTGTCGCATGTTCAACTCCTTTTGCTTGAAGATATGCTCGAGACTCCTGTGATCGGTGTAAATGGTGCACCTGGTACCATACATGTAATGTCTCCATATCTTAAGAGCAAAAACCACTGCTCCCAATTCCAAGTCATGCGTAGTGTAGTTCCTTTCATGAATCTTAAGTTGGCGCGACGCATATGCAATAACCTTGTCACGTTGCATCAACACACATCCAAGACCCTGAATGGATGCATCGCAATAAACCACAAAATCGTCTGTGCCTTCAGGAAATGAGAGGATAGGTGCGCTACAAAGTCTATCCTTTAAGTGCTAAAACGCCGTTTCTTGTGCATCACCCCAACGATAGGTGACACCCTTCTGAGTTAGTGAAGTGAGAGGTTGCGCAATCTTGGAGAAGTCCTTGATAAACCTTCTGTAGTAACCTGCCAAACCCAAGAATTGGCGGATTTCTGTTGGTGTACGGGGCGCAAGCCAGTTCTTGATTGAGTCTACCTTGGATGGATCAACGTGAATCCCATCCTTGTTTACCACGTGGCCTAGGAAATGAACTTCGCGAAGCCAGAAGTCGCATTTCGAAAACTTAGCATAAAGTTGCTCTGTTCGAAGGAGTCCCAAAATAAGTCGTAGATGCTGCCCGTCTTCCTCCTGACTCTTAGAATAGATCAGGATGTCGTCGATGAAAACTATAACGAACTTATCCAGGTAGGGTTTGCAAACTCTGTTCATAAGGTCCATGAAGACCGCATGTGCGTTTGTCAGCCCAAAAGACATGACCAAAAACTCATAGTGTCCATAACGAGTTCTAAAGGCTGTTTTGGAGACGTCCTCGTCCCGGACTCTCAGTTGATGGTAGCCTGATCTCAGATCAATCTTCGAATAGAAGCTCGACCCTTGCAACTGGTCGAATAAGTCATCAATGCGTGGAAGAGGATAGCGGTTCTTCACGGTCACTTTGTTTAGTTCGCGGTAATCGATGCACATCCTGAAGGTACCGTCTTTCTTCTTTACAAATAATACTGGTGCTCCTAGGGCGAAGAGCTAGGACGTATGAAACCCTTATTCAAGAGTTCTTGCAATTGTTTGGACAGTTCTTCTAGTTCGGTTGGAGCTAAGCGATACGGTGCTCGAGCTATGGGCGCTGCTCCTGGAGCTAGCTCGATTTGAAATTCAACTTGAGGACCAGGTAAATCCTCAGGAAACACTTGAGGAAAGTCGCGTACAACTGGAATATCCTCTATCTTCTTCTCTTTCGTTGGTGCGTCAGTAACGAGTGCTAAAATAGCAGTGTGGCCCTTTCAGAAACACTTCTGGGCCTTGAGAAAGGAGATGATGCCCACCACAGCACAACTCTTATCGTCTTGAATTTCGAGAGGTTCTTTACCAGAACGGGGAATACGAACAATCTTCTCCTTGCAAAGGATCTCTGCTTGCTGTTGGGATAACCAATCCATCCCAACGACAATATCGAAACTACCCAAAACTATAGGAATGAGATCGATAGAGAAAGTCTGACCAGCTAAGACGAGATTACAACCCTTAACTATGTGTGTGGCTTCTAGGCTTTTACCATTTGCTAACTCTACAACGTGTTTGGTGTTCAAAAGTGTGGGTGTGCGTTTAAGCATTTGACTAACTTTTAGAGACACATAACTGGTATCAGCACCCGAATCAAATAAAACAGTAACATAAAAGTCGTCGAGAAGAAACTTACCCATCACCACGTTAGGATCATTCCTTGCGTCACCCTGACCAATCACGAATGCTCGACCCCTGGCACCATTGCCGTCGTTATTACCCCCATTGTTATTCCCATTACCCTGATTATTGTTGTTGTTCTGATTCTGGTTTAACTGAGGGCAGTTCCGCTTGAAGTGGCCTTCAGCACCACACTGAAAGCATCCCCTGTTGCCTCGTTGTTGTTGCTGCTGGTTCTGTGGAGCTGGTGGTTGTTGTTGATGGTTCTGATTCGCAGGTCGTGAGCTCCTGCAATCCTTAGCTTCATGACCCACCTTGAGACACCTATGACAACGACCCTTGTTGCACTGACCATTGTGGTGTCTGTTGCATTGGTTGCACTTCGGGAGGTTTCCTCGATATCCACCCTGCCCTTGACTACCAGAGGATTGCTGACCAGGGCTCTGATAGTCATCAATTTTTCGCTACTGGGCCTGGGACTGAACTGTAGTTGAACCCTTGCTGGAGGCCCCATCCCATTTTCGCTTGTTGTCACTGGGAGTAGCAGAAGTAGTAATAGCAGTAGCACCTATACGCTTAGGTAGCCTGTTCCGTTCCACTGCCTGGTCTGTGAGACGATGAGCAAGACGAGTAACATCCTAGATGGTAGCAAGGTTAGCAGCAGTCACATGGCTTTGAATCTCTGGTACTAAGCCTTTGAGGTACAGTTCGATATGCTTAATGGGAGGATCCACCATAGTTGGACATAACACTGCCAGTTCATTGGATCGCTTTGTATACGCCTCTATTTCGACCCCGTCATCTTCAGGTTAAAGAACTCCACTTCTAACTTGTGGATGTCATCACGATTACAGTATTCTCGCTTAATCAGTTCCTTGAAGTCGTTCCATGGGGTGGCATTTGCAGCTGCCAGCCCTAACATTTGAACTTGCGCGTTCCACCACGTGAGCGCTATGCCCTCGAGAGTACCAGTAGCATACTTCACCCTTCGAGCCTCAGGGCATTCACACATTTCGAAGACCGATTCGAGCTTCTCGAACCAGTGGAGGAGTCCCACAGCTCCTTCAGTGCCGTTGAAAGTAGTAGGTCGGCAATCCATAATGGTTTTGAAAGTACACACAGGAGGCTGAGCGTGTTGACCTCCTGCCTGAGCGGCTGCAAGCGCTGCAGTAACTTGTTCAGTGATCAAAGCCGCCAACTGGGCTTGAGTTAGGTTAACGCGTCCCCTCATGATCTTCATATCAAAGGAAGCATGAGTGAGAGAGGTTCGCGAAAGTGCGATGACAGAAGAGAGTAAGCATACATGTGTTTTCAATCAATAGTTGTTACGTTTATCTAAGCAAACCACGAGCAAAGTTCTATGTAACTAGCAAGTAGGCAATATAAACCTAAATCATATCACCTATAGTGTTGAGTCTTGCACGTGGAGCGAAGCGTCGTTGTGGATCGTTGAGCATTGTACAGGTTATAGTCTGGTTTTTACAAAAAACCTTTCCCTTATTAAAACCAAGTTCACTATAACCAATGGCTCTGATACCAATCTGTCACACCCCCAAAATCCACCTGCGGAGTATCACCGCTTGGAGGCGTGACTGACCAGGATCAAGCCACCAATCATATTGAACAAGCATGTAAGTAATATATAAAATCCAACATAATACAATTGGTGTCTAAACAAAATGTAGTTTAAGTTGTAAGCGGAAGCATAATGTTTAAAACCAAGTCATAAGTTTAAACGTTTCAAATGTTTAACATGGCACACAGCTGTCCATATCCCACAACGACCCTTCCCACTCCGATGCAAGCTCCATAGATACCTAACGACCTGCAAGGCATGTGGCAACGAGTCAACAACAAAGTTGAGCGAGTTCACAGTTGGTTGTTTAGTAATAGTGTTCGTAAATCATATGTTTATTTCGTAAACCATATACTGTATTAATCTGTATCGCAGTTTCCCAAACATGTTTGCGATGATTAGTGGGGGCTTCCCATGTGTATCGTATTAATCCGTATCGCGGTTTCCCAAACATGTTTGCGATGATTAGTGGGGGCTTCCCATGTTGTATGTTACTAGACTAGTCGTATCCGTACGTGCCCTTCTTGATCCAAGGACCGTAGCAAGTATGAGTGTACGTAGGTTTTACGTACGTGCCCTTCAATCCGAGGACAGTAGTAAGTATGAGTGTACGTAGGTTTTACGTACGTGCCCTTCTTAACCCGAGGAAAGTGAAAAGTAGTTTAATAGTAACGATAGTACGAGTAGTTATTCAATCCTATTCCCAACCCACCGGGAATCCCATGCCTTAGGAGTGTGAACTCACCTTGGTTTGCTCGGCAGATACACGAAAAAGGTTACTTGAGCTATATGTGGTCAACCACGTCCTAACATGGTTACCATACGAGTCAGGTCTAGGTTCAAGTAATGCACGTATGTTTACACATAAGCTAACAGGTTACGAGCACGTATTGATCATGGCATACACATTAAACATGCTAGACGAAACAGTAAACACATAGAACCCAACTTGTGCGATCAGAATGTATTGGGCTGAAGTAACCATACAACCCAGTAACATCTTGTGCGAGTGGCCGGCCCAATATAAATAAGTAGTTCAACATGTATACGGCCCAACGAATAAACACAAGTCTTGTGCGGTCCGAATGGTCTTGTGCGACTGACCAGTCCTTGTGCGATTTGGGATTGGGCTTTGAGGCCCAACAGTGTAATAGTTTAAGTAGTTTGTGTGTGGCCCAAGCCTTGTGCGATCGGCACTGTCTTGTGCGATCCACAAGGTCTTGTGTGATCATGCATAAATTGATTGTACACGGTGCTTAATGTGAGATGCACCTTGTGAGATGCACCTTGTGCGATCATATCAGGTCTTGTGTGACCTGATCTTGTGCGACCGAGAGGGCTTGTGCGACCGGTTAACTAATTCCCTTAATTAATGCAGTAGTTACAATCACTCAAATAGTTTCCAAAATTCCATTCAATCAATCAATGCTGTAAGGCCCTATAATTGGGTAGGTTTACGCTTATCTTTATCAAACACAATTATAGGCTATTGGGCTTAGCCTTGTAGTGGGTTAGATAATAATGGGATAAGCCATGTGGGCTAATTAAGTGATTTGGGCCTGTTTGGTTAGTAATATGTATTTGGGCTTGGCCTAGCTTGTAACTAGGTCACCCTATGTAACTATAAATAGGGTGAACCTAGTTCATTATGAGGTTAGACAATTTTGAGAGGTTCTTCAGTATTTTTGATTTCATTGTTGGTGTACCTGACGGTTCTCTAGAAACTGTGTGCACCTTGTTCTTAATACAATCGATTTCGTTCTTGTTCTTCTACACTTTTCTCAGTATTCCGTGCTTTGATTAGTGTTTGATATCCGATTGTGTTGTTTTGGGACTTACAATTGGTATCAGAGCCTAAGTAGTCTCACGAAGGCTCGGTTGTAATCGGATATTATTTGAAGAATGAAGAAATCGCTTGGAGATTCGAAGAACACGAAGAACACACTTGAAGATCTTAAAGAACAGTTGAAAATTTTGTGTTTGATTCGTTTGAGGAAGAGAGAGAAGGTGTTTGCTATTTTCTAGGAGTTCATTGGTGGAAAGTTTTCACAAAATTTCAAATTTTGATTTGGTTACTTGATTTACGAGATTGCAGTTGGTGGTGATTTACTTCTAAATATAATTATCTTGTGCGATCCCATCATTCACACAAAGAAAAAGTCAACTATCTTGTGCGATCCTATCATTCACACAAATACAAACTTGTGCGATTCTATCATCATCACCTCTCTTGTGCGATCAAGTCTTCTTCAAGACTACAAATCTTGTACGATCCAACAGTTCTTGTGCGACTGAACTAATTCTTGTGCGACTACGGGATCTTGTGCGATTATCTTTGGCTTGTGTGATCAGGAGTTCATCATCATCGTCAATCATCACATTGATCATCATCAACAGTTCGTCGAACCACCATTCCATACATAACCCAACCTGCTACCACGTCTGATTTCAGCCACCTTACACCACCGAAGATACACCAATCCATCCATCATTGTTCATCAGCGTCATCATTAATCGAGCACCTTCATCCTTGCCACTCACCATCATCTTGCTATCACCTCCGGTCCATCGTCTTCAACCTCCGAACACCGGTCATTCACCACGACACCACACACCATCACGTTCACAGCGCCATCTTCATCATCTCCGTTTCGGTATCGAGTTCGGGTTTCCGATTTCGCACACCGACACCGTACTCCGATCCCGCAACAGTAAACCACCATCACTCCATCATCATCGGCACCTTCATCATCGTTCAATATCATCCATAACAACACCATAAACCACCGGGTCATCACCTTCGTCATTCTTCCGACGACCTTAACCTGCAACTCATCACCATAACCAACTCGATCTTCGGTTGTCATCATCTACCGTTGCCGACGAACCACTACCTCTAACCATCATCACCACCACTACCGTTCATCATCATCTTAACCTCCTCCACATCTTCTCTGATCACCATACTCCGTCGATCAACGTCGGTCATCTTCTCCGACCTTCAACACATCGAAACCGTCGTAACTACCTTCATCTAAATATCACCGGAGATACACGTCATCACCGTCATAAACTGTCGTAATTATCGTCGTCACCTTCTTCATCGTCCATTATTGTCGTTCATCACCGTCATCGTCTGACTGTCATCATCATCTCCACAAACAAGTTCACACTCAATTCCGATCATCATCATTACGATCAGCGGTGGTGGCTGCTTAAAAGGAAACAGGGTTTTGGGTTTGGTTGTTGAAACAAAGAAGACGAAACAGAAGTTTCGTTTGGTTTGTTTATTATATTAATAATAATAATAATAATAGTATAATAATAATAATCATTTAGTAATCATTACTTATTTATTAATAAAAATACTTATATTAAGTATATTTAATTAAAAAAAAGGGGGTTTGGTTGTTGTTTGGTGATAAGTTTTGACAGGTTTGAAGGCGCGATACAGGATCACATATTCGGGGGATCACATACTCGGGGGATCATATTTTCGGGGGATCATAGTTAATTTTAAAAAAATGTCTTCTAAGAGAGAAGTGCTTGAGCAGGAATTTCAAGGATTCAGATACTCATATGGTGAATCTATAGAAGCACTTACAGGCCGGTTTGCTGAACTGCTCTCTGAAATGGAGAAGGCTGAGATTGAGGTGTCTAATCGCATGAGCAACACAAAGCTTCTAGATGTTCTAAAACGGATCCCAGATCAGGCGAACTGTAGTTGGTTTAGGAATGTTAATCAGATAATTGTGACAACCGACTGCTACTGTTACAAAATGAAGCCGGATGAGCTGATCTCACTCATCAAATCATATAACAATGCTGACAAGCAGTCTACTCAAGGAAACACATCTGATGCAGTTTGCTCACCCACTCCTACTCCTACTGCTCCATTGCCTGTTGCAGTTTGCTCATCCACTTCTGATGCAGGTATTCAAATTCATGACTTCACTCCCATTTCTACTGAGGTATGTGTAGATGATGTTTGTTGTACTGAAAAATGTAGAAAGAAAGTAAAAGGTTTTAAAGAACAGGCTCAATCGCTTTCTATGCAACTTCAACTTACCAAATCCAATAGCTACGAAGTTAAAAAGAAACTGGATGGGTATAAGGAAGTGGTAGAGGCTCAAAAACGTGACATTCGACAGTTGCATAGTGATCTAAGCGAAGCAAAATGTCGATATCTCCACTTCAAGGAGCTATCTGAAAAATTAACTGTTGAATTAAACAACTTAAAATCGACTTTCGAAAATATTGAATTTAATTTCAAAAAATTTGATGTTTCAAGCGAAAAGGTCGAGAAAATGATAAATCAACAGTTAAAGTATAGCAAAAAGGAAATGAGGAATAAGGGGTTGGGTTTTGTGGCGATACCCCCACCATACAACCATAACTATTCCTCAATTCCCATGACTGATGAGGAGATAGCCGATTTGCCTGAAATGGAATATGGGAAGCCCGGGGATAGGAAGGCTGAGCCTGTTAAGCCAAAGAAAGTTAAAATCACAAGGCCAGATAAAACTGAAATTATTCTAGAAAAACAGGCGTTTGATAAAACTTTCGTGAAACCTGCTGAAGTTTCAAACCACACCGAGACTTTAAATTTTGAGAAAAATGCTGATGTTGATAAGCATTTTCAAGTGTTAGATAATACTGAATCAACAATTTCTCAAAGACCATCTGAATTGCAAAATAAAAGGGAAGAGTCTCAAATTAAAACGACCAATCTTCAGTTTGCTATGTTGAATGAGTTTTTTAAATGGTGTCGCAAACAAAATGAATCGACTTCTTCATCTGATTCGTCATGTGACTCCTCGGAGACAGCTAACTGTGAAAAGTCAGAGTTAGTTGATTCAGCCGAGTCTAGTAATGAATCACCTGAAATAGTTGAATCAGAACAAACAATAGTAGCATCTGAGCCACCTGCTCCATCTGACTCCAAATGTGAATCACCTGAAGCAACTGATTCTGAGAAATTGGAATCAGTTGAATCTTGTGAATCTAACTGTGAATCATCTGGACCAGCTGACTCAACAGAAGAAGATTCAGCAGAGCCACTACAAAAGGAATACAACTCAAGTGGTTCAGCTGAATCAAGCAGCGAAGCAGTGACTGAGCCCACAACGTCTAAAATTGAAACAACAAGGCCAGTCCCTGATTTTAAATGTGTGAATGTTACTGATGCCTCTACTTCATGTGCAGACGAGGTAATAGTAGAGGATTGGGTTGAGGATGATGATGTTGTTTGCCAAAAGGGTAACGATGTTTGTTCAAAAACATCAAATTTGTCTGATGATGCCCCTCCATATGTGAGAAAGGATGTTTCTGAGCCAGCTTTGAGAGGCCTTCAAACAAATATGTGCCTCCAAAGCAAATAGTTAGAAATGAAAATGTTAACCCTAAAAGTGAATGTGCTAACTGTTGCAGACAGGGACATAAGAAGCAGGGTAGAAAGGTTGAAAAGTCTGCAAACAAATCATCCAACAAGCCTTATAACTCAAATCCAGCATCAGTTGGATGGAATGGATCGGGATATGCCCCTTATGTAAAGAAGCAGACTTGCTACAACTGCGGCATACCCGGTCACATTGCAAGAAACTGCACACATCGTCCCTACGTGCCGTATTATACACAACATCAGAAGGTTACACCAAGGGACATATCTTATTCTAAGCCAATGAAGGTTGAAAAACCAAAGGCAATGATGAATAAGCATCCCCATGTTAAACCATCTGATGGGGACTGGAATGCTGCTAAAACAAAACGAAAACAAGCTTTGAAACCAAAACAAGTTTTGAAAAACAAAAAGGTTAAAAAGCAGAATGTTTTGCCCAAGGCTCCTAAGAAATTAGAGAAGCCTAAACAAATTTGGCAGGCAAAACACAAAGCAGCGACATCACCAGTCCTTGAATCAAAAGGGGGCATGTGTTTTCGAGAAGTATCTTATATTGATGCTTCAGGAATACCCAGGACCACTATGGCCTGGGTACCAATGTCTTACTAATCTCCTTACTTTTCAGGGACAACCAAGGAGGAGCTGTTGACAATCCTTGGATGTTGATAGCGGTTTTTCCATATACATAACGGGTAACTTCTCACTGTTGGAAAAAGGTATATTCTTTTACAGTTGACATGTTTCGTTTGAAGGAGATAAAAGAGAAGTAAGACTAGATCAGCGAAAAGGTACAAAATTTGAATTTCGTATTCTAATTTCAATATTGATTAGTCTTAAATCTTGTGATGGAACGGTTAGGCAAAAACAACAAAAATATTTTCATTTTCTTTTGTGTTTCTCTTTGTACATACGTTTTCATTGTTTAGGTAAATTTGCGCGTAAGATTTATGCACAAATTTAGGGGGATATCTAAACATATCCATCTGTAAATAGAGAAAATGAAAAAAATACAAAAATATTCGAAAAACAAGAAAAAACAAAAATATTTTGTTGCATATATGGGAAATGAAATAATTTCAGTATGTGGATTAAGGCTGACTCATGTAAGACCAATATTGAAATGGTCTGACTCTAGAGCGATATGTTGGTAGGCTTTATCCTGATGGCTAGATTCTTTGATTGGTTTTGTGCAGAACACTAAATTACTCTATGACCTCAGGAAAGAACGTCACTTGGAATTAGGACATGGCTATATGAATGCGTGTGTGACGTCCCGATACACACAATTTTGTTCTAGTTCTGAAATATTCTCTGACCAACTCGTGTATCTCCTCTGTTTTGCGTGAGCAAAGACCTGGAGGTGCTAGGCAACGTCAGCTTCTGCTGCATCCAGATACATGCTGACCTAGCTGTACGTTGTCGCGTTATAGATCAAATACACCCGAAAGAGGCCCTCTAGTGCCCAAAAGAAACCCGAGAAAAAAAAAAATAAAAAAAACCTATATCAAACTGAGAAAATCTCATTTGATCTGTATATTATATCCATCTCTACAAATGATCTATTCTGTTCTCTTCTCAATCCAGTCCCAGTCAAGATTTCAGAATCCTAGAACGGGCTTGTGAAATATGTGGTAGGGAAACTGCATGTATGATAGTGTGTTCTGAATTAAAATTCCAGGAATTGATTGTGATTAAATTGAGTGTTCATATTCATTTAAATTGGAAAACATGATAAATCAGTTGCAGACCATCACTTGAAAAAGGCCTAGGGAGATAAGTTTAAGGGGACAAACATACTGGCAATCGCTCAGATCACCCAAAGTAAATTAGTGTTGATAAGTGTAGTCTAGCCTGAAACACTGTGATTTGATCCCATTGCAACTGTAATTGTATATTAGTTTCTTTGTTTATTTGTCTTTCAGTTTATATCATTAGATTTAGAAATAAAATCAAAAATCCAAAAATAGAGTGTTTATTTGTTTTTATTAAAAATTTTAACCGTTATTGAAGATTTGATTGATCACCATAAATTGAATGAAATTTGAATTGTGAAATCCGAGTACAAATACTTGGATGTACTGAGTATTCACGTGGTATTTCCCTCTGTTGCACAAAATTGTTTGCTTATAAATTTCCGAGTATGTGCAGAATTTAAAGTTAAATCAAGAAACAGTGGTTGTTGGAGATTGAGATGCTGTTGGTTGCTGACAAAGCTTGAAGCATCAGAATAGCAAGATGTACCTGAGTCAGAAGAACCGGATACAAGTCATCATCTGACAGTGATAGTACATGTGAAGAAGTACCTGTGAACCTGCTTGAAATAGAAGACATTAACAAAGAAAAGAGTTGTTGAGAATCCTCCGCTTGCATTCTTTTCAACAAGATTTTCAAGCAAAGCTGGTCGTGTTTAAGAAGAACCAAGAGCCCAAGTTTGAAGATGAAAAGATGAAGTATCTTCCCACAGATTCATGATGAAGACAACAGTTTGATAAAGACAGCATAAACCTAGGGGATATGGTAAGGCCCTATAATTGGGTACGTTTACGCTTATCTTTATCAAACACAATTATAGGCTATTGGGCTTAGCCTTGTAGTGGGTTAGATAATAATGGGATAAGCCATGTGGGCTAATTAAGTGATTTGGGCCAGTTTGGTTAGTAATATGCATTTGGGCTTGGCCTAGCTTGTAACTAGGTCACCCTATGTAACTATAAATAGGGTGAACCTAGTTCATTATGAGGTTAGACAATTTTGAGAGGTTCTTCAGTATTTTCGATTTCATTGTTGGTGTACCCGACGGTTCTCTAGAAACCGTGTGCACCTTGGTCTTAATACAACCGATTTTGTTCTTGTTCTTCTACACTTTTCTCAGTATTCCGCGCTTTGATTAGTGTTTGATATCTGATTGTGTTGTTTTGGGACTTACAGATAGGATGAGGATGATCCGAATCAAAAGCTTCGAGGAAGAGAGGATCGTTACTGCCGTCGAGTTGGAGAGAGAGAGAGGAGAGAATTAGGGTTTGTGTGTTATGAGATTTGCAACAAATGAGGAGTATACACTCCCCTCATGAGTTATGCGTCACAAGGGAGTGGGCCGAACCCTCCTAATGGGCTGCCCATTCGGTTCAATTAAAAAAGGGTGTGGGCCGAGAGTGTTAAGGAACCACAGGCCAAAGGCTTGTGCGTTCGGGTTGTTGTTGTGTGATCGGTTTATTTCGTGTGATCCTAATACATACATACAAGCACAACACATATTCACATAATATTTCATTAATCATCAAAGTTCACATAATCACATAGGATCCACATATGTTACATTAACACGAAGATAGGTTCTGAAATATGAGTTGTCACATCTAATCCGCATATATATATATATATATATATATATATATATATATATATATATATATATATATATATATATATCACCATTAATCTTTATTTTCTTGACTGTATATATCTTAAATGTCAACATATACGGGTGTGATTTAGTTTACGAAGATTTTTCAATGCCGAGAACCTCGATCAGAGAGTGAAAAAGGCGTAAGTTTAACAATGGTGTAAAACTAAAATGGGATATATCGGGCTAGGATTCGAGTTACAGGAACAAGGGCCAAACCAACCACCCAAGAATGGAATCGTCGGGAGAAAACACTTGACAACCTCCTGGAAGCAGCTTTTCTTGCCACCAGACCTTTCTCCATCAATTAGGAATCTGATGCCGTCACTAAACAAATTCCTTAAATTGTAGCCATTTTTTGAGTGTTTATTTTTTCGTGTCTAATCCGCATATATATCACCATTGCCCTTGATTTTCTTGACTGTATATCTCTTAAATGTCAACATATACGCGTGTGATTTAGTTTACGAAGATTTTTCAATGCCGAGATCCTCGATCAGAGAGTAAAAAAGGCGTAAGGTTCACAATGGTGTAAAACTAAAATAGGATATACCGTGCTAGGATTCGAGTTACAGGAACAAGGGCCAAACCAACCACCCAAGAATGGAATCGTCGAGCGAAAACAATTGACAACCTCCTGGAAGCAGCTTCTCTTGCCACCAAACCTTTCTTCATCAATTAGGAATCTGATGCCGCCACTAAACACATTCCTAAAATTGTAGCCATTTTTGAGTGTTTATTTTTTGGTGTCTAAACCGCATATATATCACCATTGCTCTTGATTTTCTAGACTGTATATCTCTTAAATGTCAACATATACGCGTGTGATTTAGTTTACGAAGATTTTTCAATGCTGAGAACCTCGATCAGAGAGTAAAAAAGGCGTAAGGTTCACATTGGTGTAAAACTAAAATGGAATATACCGGGCTAGGATTCGAGTTACAGGAACAAGGGCCAAACCAAGCACCCAAGAATGGAATCGTCGAGCGAAAACACTTGATAACCTCCTGGAAGCAACTTTTCTTGCCACCAAACCTTTCTCCATCAATTAGGAATCTGATGCCGCCACTAAACACATTCCTAAAATTGTAGCCATTTTTTAAGTGTTTATTTTTTGGTGTCTAATCCGCATATATATCACCATTACTCTTGATTTTCTTGACTGTATATCTCTTAAATGTTAACATATACACGTGTGATTTAGTTTACGAAGATTTTTCAACGCCGAGAACCTCGAACAGAGAGTAAAAAGGCGTAAGGTTCACAATGGTGTAAAACTAAAACGGAATATACCGGGCTAGGTTTCGAGTTATAGGAACAAGGGCCAAACCAACCACCCAAGAATGGAATCGTCGAGCGAAAACACTTGACAACCTCCTGGAAGCAGCTTTTCTTTCCACCAGACCTTTCTCCATCAATTAGGAATCTGATGCCGTCACTAAACAATTCCTTAAATTGTAGCCATTTTTTGAATGTTTATTTTTTGGTGACTAATTCGCATATATATCACCATTGCTCATGATCTTCTTGGCTGTATATCTCTTAAATGTCAACATATATGCGTGTGATTTAGTTTACGAAGATTTTTCAACGCCGAGATCCTCGATCAGAGAGTAAAAAGGCATAAGGTTCACAATGGTGTAAAACAATAATGAGATATACCGGGCTAGGATTCGAGTTACAGGAACAAGGGCCAAACCAACCACCCAAGAATGAAATCGTCGAGCGAAAACACTTGACAACCTCCTGTAAGCAGGTTTTCTTGCCACCAGACCTTTCTCCATCAATTAGGAATCTGATGCCGCCACTAAACGCATTCCTAAAATTGTAGCCATTTTTTGAGTGTTTATTTTTTGGTGTCTAATCCGCATATATATCACCATTGCTCTTGATTTTCTTGACTGTATATCTCTTAAATGTCAACATATACACGTGTGATTTAGTTTACGAAGATTTTTCAACGCCGAGAACCTCGAACAGAGAGTAAAAAGGCGTAAGGTTCACAATGGTGTAAAACTAAAATGGAATATACCGGGCTAGGTTTCGAGTGACAGGAACAAGGGCCAAACCAACCACCCAAGAATGGAATCGTCGAGCGAAAACACTTGACAACCTCCTGGAAGGAGCTTTTCTTTCCACCAGACCTTTCTCCATCAATTAGGAATTTGATGCCGTCACTAAACAATTCCCTAAATTGTAGCCATTTTTTGAATGTTTATTTTTTGGAATCTAATTCGCATATATATCACCATTGCTCTTGATCTTCTTGACAGTATATCTCTTAAATGTCAACATATATGCGTGTGATTTAGTTTACCAATATTTTTCAACGCCGAGATCCTCGATCAGAGAGTAAAAAGGCGTAAGTTTAACAATGGTGTAAAACTAAAATGGGATATATCGGGCTAGGATTCGAGTTACAGGAAAAAGGGCCAAACCAACCACCCAAGATTGGAATCGTTGGGAGAAAACACTTGACAACCTCCTGTAAGCAGCTTTTCTTGCCACCAGACCTTTCTCCATCAATTAGGAATCTGATGTCGTCACTAAACACATTCCTTAAATTGTAGCCTTTTTTTGAGTGTTTATTTTTTGGTGTCTAATAATCATATATATAACCATTGCTCTTGATTTTCTTTAGTGTATATCTCTTAAGTTTCAACATATTCGCGTGTGATTTAGTTTACGAAGATTTTTCAATGCCAATAACCTGGACCAGATAGTAAAAAAGGGGTAAGGTTCACAATGGTGTAAAACTAAAATGGGAGATACCGGGGTAGGATTCGAGTTACAGGAACAAGGGCCAAACCAACCACCCAAGAATGCAATCGTCGAGCGAAAACATTTGACAACCTCCTGGAAGCAGCTTTTCTTGCCACCAGACCTATCTCCATTAATTGAGAATCTGATGCCGTCACTAAACACATTCATTTAATTGTAGCCATTTTTTGAGTGTTTATTTTTTGGAGTCTAATCCGCATATATATCACCATTGCTCTTGATTTTCTTGACTTTATATCTCTTAAATGTCAACATATATGAGTGTGATTTAGTTTACGATGATTTTTCAATGCCGAGAACCTCGATCAGAGAGTAAAAAGGCGTAAGGTTCACAATGGTGTAAAACTAAAATGGGATATACCAGGCTAAGATTCGAGTTACAGGAACAAAGGCCAAACCAACCACCCAAGAATGGAATCATTGAGCGAAAACACTTGACAACCTCCTGGAAACAACTTTTCTTGCCACCAGACCCTTCTCCATCAGTAAGGAATCTGCTGCCGTCACTAAACACATTTCTTAAATTGTAGCAATTTTTGAGTGTTTATTTTTTGGTGTCTAATCCACATATATATCACCATTGCTCTTGATTTTCTTGACTGTATATCTCTTAAATGTCAACATATACGTGTGTGATTTAATTTACGAAGATTTTTCAATGCCTAGAACCCCGATCAGAGAGTAAAAAAGGTGTAAGGTTCGCAATGGTGTAAAACTAAAATGGATATACCCGGCTAGGATTCGAGTTACAGGAACAAGGGCCAAACCAACTACCCAAGAATGGAATCGTCGAGCGAAAACACTTGACCACCTCCTGGAAGCAGCTTTTCTTGCCACCAGAACTTTCTCCATCAATTAGGAATCTGATGTCGTCACTAAACACATTCCTTAAATTGTAGCAATTTTTTGAGTGTTTATTTTTTGGTGTCTAATCCGCATATATATCACCATTGCTCTTGATTTTCTTGACTGTATATCTCTTAATTGTCAACATATCCGTGTGTGATTTAGTTTACGAAGATTTTCAATGCCGAGAACCTGGATCAGATAGTAAAAAAGGGGTAACGTTCACAATGGTGTAAAACTAAAATGGGAGATACCGGGGTAGGATTCGAGTTACAGGAACAAGGGCCAAACTAACCACCTAAGAATGCAATCATCGAGCAAAAACATTTGACAACCTCCTGGAAGCAGCTTTTCTTGCCACCAGAACTTTCTCCATCAATTGAGAATCTGGTGCCGTCACTAAACACATTCCTTTAATTGTAGCCATTTTTGAGTGTTTATTTTTTGGTGTCTAATCCGCATATATATCACCATTGCTCTTGATTTTCTTGACCGTATATCTCTTAAATGTCAACATATATGCGTGTGATTTAGTTTACGAAGATTTTTCAATGCCAAGAACCTCCATCAGAGAGTAAAAAAGGCGTAAGGTTCACAATGGTGTAAAACTAAAATGGGATATACCGGGCTAGGATTCGAGTTACAGGAACAACGGCCAAACCAACCACCCAAGAATGGAATCATCGAGCGAAAACACTTGACAACCTCCTGGAAACAGCTTTTCTTGCCACCAGACCTTTCTCCATCAATTATGAATCTGATGCCGTCACTAAACACATTCCTTAAATTGTAGCCATTTTTTGAGTGTTTATTTTTTGGTGTCTAATCCGCATATATATCACCATTGCTCTTGATTTTCTTGACTGTATATCACTTAAATGTCAACATATACGCGTGTGATTTAATTTACGAAGATTTTTCAATGCCTAGAACCCCGATCAGAGAGTAAAAAAGGCGTAAGTTTTACAATGGTGTAAAACTAAAATGGGAGATACCGGGGTAGGATTCGAGTTACAGGAACAAGGGCCAAACCAACTACCCAAGAATGGAATCGTCGAGTGAAAACACTTGACCACCTCCTGGAAGCTGCTTTTCTTGCCACCAGACCTTTCTCCAACAATTAGGAATCGGATGTCGTCACTAAACACATTCCTTAAATTGTAGCCATTTTTTGAGTGTTTCTTTTTTGGTGTCTAATCCGCATATATATCACTATTGTTCTTGATTTTCTTGACTGTATATCTCTTAATTATCAACATATCCGCGTGTGATTTAGTTTACGAAGATTTTTCAATGCCGAGAATCTCGATCAAATAGTAAAAAAGGGGTAAGGTTCACAATGGTGTAAAACTAAAATGGATATACCGGGTTAGGATTCGAGTTACAGGAACAAGGGCCAAATCAACCACCCAAGAATGGAATCTTCGAGCGAAAACACTTGACAACCTCCTGGAAGCAGCTTTTCTTGCCACCAGACCTTTCTTGCCACTACACACATTCCTTAAATTGTAGCCATTTTTTGAGTGTTTATTTTTTGGTGTCTAATCCGCATATATATCTCCATCGCTCTTGATTTTCTTGAATGTATATCTCTTAAATGTCAACATATACGCGTGTGATTTAGTTTACGAAGATTTTTCAATGACTAGAACCCCGATCAGAGAGTAAAAAAGGCATAAGTTTTACAATGGTGTAAAACTAAAATGCGATATACCGGGCTAGGATTCGAGTTACAGGAACAAGGGCCAAACCAACTACCCAAGAATGGAATCGTCGAGTGAAAACACTTGACCACCTCCTGGAAGCTGCTTTTCTTGCCACCAGACCTTTGTCCAACAATTAGGAATCTGATGTCGTCACTAAACACATTCCTTAAATTGTAGCCATTTTTTGAGTGTTTCTTTTTTGGTGTCTAATCCGCATATATATCACTATTGCTCTTGATTTTCTTGACTGTATATCTCTTAATTATCAACATATCCGCGTGTGATTTAGTTTACGAAGATTTTTTAATGCCGAGAACCTCGATCAAATAGTAAAAAAGGGGTAAGGTTCACAATGGTGTAAAACTAAAATGGATATACCGGGTTAGGATTCGAGTTACAGGAACAAGGGCCAAATCAACCACCCAAGAATGGAATCTTCGAGCGAAAACACTTGACAACCTCCTGGAAGCAGCTTTTCTTGCCACCAGACCTTTCTTGCCACTACACACATTCCTTAAATTGTAGCCATTTTTTGAGTGTTTATTTTTTGGTGTCTAATCCGCATATATATCTCCATCGCTCTTGATTTTCTTGAATGTATATCTCTTAAATGTCAACATATACGCGTGTGATTTAGTTTACAAAGATTTTTCAATGCCGACAACTTCGAATAGAGAGTAAAAAGGCGTAAGGTTCACAATGGTGTAAAACTAAAATGGGATATACCTGGCTAGGATTCGAGTTACAGGAACAAGGGCCAAACCAACCACCCAAGAATGGAATCGTCGAGCGAAAACACTTGACAACCTCCTGGATCCAGCATTTCTTGCCAGCAGACCTTTCTCCAACAATTAGGAATCTGATACCGTCACTAAACACATTCCTTATATTGTAGCTATTTTTTGAGTGTTTATTTTTTGGTGTCTAATCTGCATATAGATCACCATTGCTCTTGATTTTCTTGACTGTATATCTCTTAAATGTCAACATATCCACGTGTGATTTAGTTTATGAAGATTTTTCAATGACAAGAACCTCGATCAGAGAGTAAAAAAGGCGGAAGGTTCACATTGGTGTAAAACTAAAATGGGATATATCGGGCTAGGATTCGTGTTACGGGAACAAGGGCCAAACCAACCACACAAGAATGGAATCGTCAAGCGAAAACACTTGACAACCTCCTGGAAGCAGCTTTTCTTGCCACCAAACCTTTCTCCAGCAATTAGGAATCTGATGCTGTCGCTAAACACATTCCAAAAATTGTAGCCATTTTTTGAGTGTTTTTTTTTTTGTGTCTAATCCGCATATATATCACCGTTGCTCTTGATTTTCTTGATTGTATATCTCTTAAATGTCAACATATACACGTGTGATTTAGTTTACGAAGATTTTTCAACGCGAGAATCTCGATCAGAGAGTAAAAAGGCGTAAGGTTCACAATGGTGTAAAACTAAAATGGAATATACCGGGCTAGGATTCGAGTTACATGAACAAGGGCCAAACCAACCACCGAAGAATTGAATCGTCGAGCGAAAACACTTGACAACCTCCTGGAAGCTGTTTTTTCTTGCCACCAGACCTTTCTCCATCAATTAGGAATCTGATGCCGTCACTAAACACATTCTTTAAATTGTAGCCATTTTTTGAATGTTTATTTTTTTGTGTCTAATCCGCATATATATATCACCATTTCTCTTGATTTTCTTGACTGTATATCTCTTAAATGTCAACATATATGAGTGTGATTTAGTTTACAAAGATTTTTCAATGCCGAGAACTTCGATCATAGAGTAAAAAAGGCTTTAGGTTCACAATGGTGTAAAACTAAAATGAGATATACCGGGCTAGGATTAGAGTTACAGGAACAAGGGCCAAACCAACCACCCAAGAATGGAATCATCGAGCGAAAATACTTGACATCCTCCTGGAAGCAGGTTTTCTTGCCACCAGACCTTTCTCCATCAATTAGGAATCTGATGCCATCACTAAATAATTCCCTAAATTGTAGCCATTTTTTCAATGTTTATTTTTTGGTGTCTAATCCGCATATATATCACCATTGCTTTTGATTTTCTTGACTGTATATCTCTTAAATGTCAACATATATGCGTGTGTTTTAGTTTACGAAGATTTTTCAATGCCGAGATCCTCGATCAGAGAGTAAAAAGCGTAAGGTTCACAATGGTGTAAAACAAAAATGGGATATACCGGGCTAGGATTCAAGTTACAGGAACAAGTGCAAAACCAACCACCCAAGAATGGAATCGTCAAGCGAAAACACTTGATAACCTCTTGGAAGCAGCTTTTCTTGCCACCAGACCTTTCTCCATCAATTAGGAATCTGATGTCGTCACTAAACACATTCCTTAAATTGTAGCCATTTTTTGAGTGTTTATTTTTTGGTGTCTAATAAGCATATATATCACCATTGCTCATGATTTTCTTGACTGTATATCTCTTTAATTTCAACATATCCGCGTGTGATTTAGTTTACGAAGATTTTTCAATGCCGAGAACCTCGATTAGAAAGTAAAAAAGGGGTAAGGTTCACCATGGTGTAAAACTAAAATGGGAGATACCGGGCTAGGATTCGTGTTACAGGAACAAGGGCCAAACCAACCACCCAAGAATGCAATCGTCGAGCGAAAACACTTGACAACCTCCTGGAAGCAGCTTTTCTTGCCACCAGAACTTTCTCCATCAATTGGGAATCAGATTCCGTCACTAAACACATTCCTTAAATTGTAGCCATTTATTGAGTGTTTATTTTTTGGTGTCTATTCCGCATATATATCACCATTGCTCTTGATTTTCTTGACTGTATATCTCTTAAATGTCAACATATACGCGTGTGATTTATTTTACGAAGAGTTTTCAATGCCGAGAACCTCGATCAGAGAGTAACAAAGGCGTACGGTTCACAAAGGTGTAAAACTAAAATGGAATATACCGGGCTAGGATTCGAGTTACAGGAACAAGGGCCAAACCAACCACCCAAGAATGGAATCGTTGACCGAAAACACTTGACAACCTCCTGGAAACAGCTTTTCTTGCCACCAGACCTTTCTCCATCAATTAGCAATCTTATGCCGTCACTAAACACATTCCTTAAATTGTAGCAATTTTTTGAGTGTTTATTTTTTGGTGTCTAATCCGCGTATATATCACCATTGCTCTTGATTTTCTTGACTGTATATCTCATAAATGTCAACGTAGACGCGTGTGATTTAATTAACGAAGATTTTTCAATGCGTAGAACCTCGATTAGAGAGTAAAAAAGGCGTAAGGTTCACAATGGTGTAAAACTAAAATGGTATATACCGGCCTTGGATTCGAGTTACAGGAACAAGGGCCAAACCAACTACACAAGAATGGAATCGTCTAGCGAAAACACTTGACCACCTCCTGGAAGCAGCTTTCCTTGCCACCAGACCTTTCTACATCAATTAGGAATCTGATGTCGTCACTAAACACATTCCTTAAATTGTAGCCATTTTTTGAGTGTTTATTTTTTGGCGTCTAATCCGCATATATATCACCATTGCTCTTGATTTTCTTGACTGTATATCTCTTAATTGTCAACATATCCCCGTGTGATTTAGTTTACGAAAATTGTTCAATGCCAAGAACCTTGATCAGAATGAAAAAATGGATAAGGTTCACAATGGTGTAAAACTAAAATGGGATATACCAGGCTAGGATTCGAGTTACAGGAACTAGGGCCAAACCAACCACCCAAGAATGGAATCTTCGAGCGAAAACACTTGACAACCTCCTAGAAGCAGCTTTTCTTGCCACCAGACCTTTCTCCATCAATTAGGAATCTGATGCCATCACTAAAAAATTCCCTAAATTGTAGCCATTTTTTCAATGTTTATTTTTTGGTGTCTAATTCGCATATATATCACCATTGCATTTGATTTTCTTGACTGTATATCTCTTAAATGTCAACATATATGCGTGTGTTTTAGTTTACGAAGATTTTTCAATGCCGAGATCCTCGATCAGAGAGTAAAAAGGCGTAAGGTTCACAATGGTGTAAAACAAAAATGGGATATACCGGGATAGGATTCGAGTTACAGGAACAAGTGCAAAACCAACCACCCAAGAATGGAATCGTCGAGCGAAAACACTTGATAACCTCTTGGAAGCAGCTTTTCTTGCCACCAGACCTTTCTCCATCAATTAGGAATCTGATGTCGTCACTAAACACATTCCTTAAATTGTAGCCATTTTTTGAGTGTTTATTTTTTGGTGTCTAATAAGCATATATATCACCATTGCTCTTGATTTTCTTGACTGTATATCTCTTAAATTTCAACATATCCGCGTGTGATTTAGTTTACGAAGATTTTTCAATGCCGAGAACCTCGATTAGATAGTAAAAAAGGGGTAAGGTTCACCATGGTGTAAAACTAAAATGGGAGATACCGGGCTAGGATTCGTGTTACAGGAACAAGGGCCAAACCAACCACCCAAGAATGCAATCGTCGAGCGAAAACACTTGACAACCTCTTGGAAGCAGCTTTTCTTTCCACCAGAACTTTCTCCATCAATTGGGAATCAGATTCCGTCAGTAAACACATTCCTTAAATTGTAGCCATTTATTAAGTGTTTATTTTTTGGTGTCTAATCCGCATATATATCACCATTGCTCTTGATTTTCTTGACTGTATATCTCTTAAATTTCAACATAGGCGCGTGTGATTTATTTTACAAAGAGTTTTCAATGCCGAGAACCTCGATCAGAGAGTAAAAAAGGCGTACGGTTCACAAAGGTGTAACACTAAAATGGAATATACCGGGCTAGGATTCGAGTTATAGGAACAAGGGCCAAACCAACCACCCAAGAATGGAATCGTCGAGCGAAAACACTTGACAACCTCCTGCAAACAGCTTTTCTTGCCACCAGACCTTTCTCCATCAATTAGGAATCTTATGCCGTCACTAAACACATTCCTTAAATTGTAGCAATTTTTTGAGTGTTTAATTTTTGGTGTCTAATCCGCGTATATATCACCATTGCTCTTGATTTTCTTGACTGTATATCTCATAAATGTCAACGTAGACGCGTGTGATTTAATTTACGAAGAGTTTTTCAATGCGTAGAACCTCGATCAGAGAGTAAAACAGGCGTAAGGTTCACAATGGTGTAAAACTAAGATGGGATATACCGGCCTAGGATTCGAGTTACAGTAACAAGGGCCAAACCAACTACACAAGAATGGAATCGTCTAGCGAAAACACTTGACCACCTCCTGGAAGCAGCTTTCCTTGCCACCAGACCTTTCTCCATCAATTAGGAATCTGATGTGGTCACTAAACACATTCCTTAAATTGTAGCCATTTTTTGAGTGTTTATTTTTTGGTGTCTAATCCGCATATATATCACCATTGCTCTTGATTTTCTTGACTGTATATCTCTTAATTGTCAACATATCCGCGTGTGATTTAGTTTACGAAAATTGTTCAATGCCAAGAACCTCGATCAGAATGTAAAAATGGATAAGGTTCACAATGGTGTAAAACTAAAATGGGATATACCGGGCTAGGATTCGAGTTACAGGAACTAGGGCCAAACCAACCACCCAAGAATGGAATCTTCGAGCGAAAACACTTGACAACCTCCTAGAAGCAGCTTTTCTTGCCAGTAGACCTTTCTCCATCAATTAGGAATCTGATGTCGTCACTAAACACATTCCTTAAATTGTAGCCGTTTTTTGAGTGTTTATCTTTTGGTGTCTAATCCGCATATATATCACCATTGCTCTTGATTTTTTTGAATGTATATCTCTTAAATGTCAACATATACACGTGTGATTTAGTTTACAAAGATTTTTCAATGCCGAGAATTTCAAACAGAGAGTAAAAAGGCGTAAGGTTCACAGTGGTGTAAAACTATAATGGGATATACCTGGCTTGGATTCGAGTTACAGGAACAAGGGTCAAACCAACCACCCAAAAATGGAATCGTCGAGCGAAAAAACTTGACAACCTCCTGTATCCAGCTTTTCTTGCCACCAGACCTTTCTCCATCAATTAGGAACTGATGCCGTCAATAAACACATTCCTTAAATTGTAGCTATTTTTTGAGTGTTTATTTTTTGGTGTCTAATCTGCATATATATCACCATTGCTCTTGATTTTCCTGACTGTATATCTCTTAAATTTCAACATATCCGCGTGTGATTTAGTTTACGAAGATTTTTCAATGCCGAGAACCTTGATCAGAGAGTAAAAAATGCGTAAGGTTCACAATGGTGTAAAATAAAATGGGATATATTGGGCTAGAATTCGTGTTACGGGAACAAGGGCCAAACCAACCACACAAGAATGGAATCGTCGAGCGGAAACACTAGACAACCTCCTGGAAGCAGCTTTTCTTGCCACCAAACCTTTCTCCATCAATTAGTAATCTGATGCTGTCACTAAACACATTCCAAAAATTGAAGCCATTTTTTGACTGTTTATTTTTTGGTGTCTAATCCGCATATATATCACCATTGCTCTTGATTTTCTTGACTGTATATCTCTTAAATGTCAACATATACGCGTGTGATTTAGTTTACAAAGATTTTTCAACGACGAGAATCTCGATCAGAGAGTAAAAGGGCGTAAGGTTCACAATGATGTACAACTAAAATGGAATATACCGGGCTAGGATTCGAGTTACAGGAACAAGGGCCAAACCAACCACCGAAGAAAGGAATCGTCGAGCGAAATCACTTGAAAACCTCCTGGAATAAGCTTTTCTTGCCACCAGCCCTTTCTCTATTAATTAGGAATCTGATGCCGTCACTAAACACATTCTCTAAATTGCAGCCATTTTTTTAATGTTTATTTTTTTGTGTCTAATCCGCATATATATAACCATTGCTCTTGATTTTCTTGACTGTATATCTCTTAAATGTCAACATAGAAGCGTGTGATTTATTTTACGAAGAGTTTTCAATGCCGAGAACTTCGATCAGAGAGTAAAAAAGGCGTACGGTTCACAATGGTGTAAAACTAAAATGGGATATACCGGGCTAGGATTCGAGTTACAGGAACAAGGGCCAAACCAACCACCCAAAAATGGAATCGTCGAGCGAAAACACTTGACAACCTCCTGGAAACAACTTTTCTTGCCACCAGACCTTTCTCCATCAATTAGGAATCTTATGCCGTCACTAAACACATTCCTAAATTGTAGGAATTTTTTGAGTGTTTATTTTTTCGTGTCTAATCCACATATATATCACCGTTGCTCTTGATTTTCTTTACTGTATATCTCTTAAATGTCAACGTAGACGCGTGTGATTTAATTTACGAAGATTTTTCAATGCCTAGAACCCCGATCAGAGAGTAAAAAAGGCGTAAGGTTCATAATGGTGTAAAACTAAAATGGGATATACCGGCCTAGGATTCGAGTTACAGGAACAAGGGCCAAACCAACTAACCATGAATGGAATCGTCTAGCGAAAACACTTGACCACCTCCTGGAAGCAGCTTTCCTTGCCACCAGACCTTTCTCCATCAATTAGGAATCTGATGTCGTCACTAAACACATTCCTTAAATTGTAGCCATTTTTTGAGTGTTTATTTTTTCGTGTCTAATCCGCATATATATCACCATTTCTCTTGATTTTCTTGACTGTATATCTCTTAATTGTCAACATATCCGCGTGTGATTTAGTTTACGAAAATTTTTCAATGCCAAGAACCTCGATCAGAATGTAAAAATGGGTAAGGTTCACAAGGGTGTAAAACTAAAATGAGATATACCGGGCTAGGATTCGAGTTACAGGAACTAGGGCCAAACCAACCACCCAAGAATGGAATCTTCGAGCGAAAACACTTAACAACCTCCTAGAAGCAGCTTTTCTTGCCACCAGACCTTTCTCCATCAATTAGGAATCTGATGTCGTCACAAAACACATTCCTTAAATTGTAGCAATTTTTTGAGTGTTTATTTTTTGGTGTCTAATCCGCACAGATATCACCATTGCTCTTGATTTTCTTTAATGCATATCTCTTAAATGTCAACATATACGCGTGTGATTTAATTTACGAAGATTTTTCAATGCCGAGAACTTCAAACAGAGAGTAAAAAGGCGTAAGGTTCACAATGGTGTAAAACTAAAATGAGATATACCTGGCTAGGTGTAACAAATCTTATTAAAAAGTCCTATTTATTACTTTAATTGACCAATAGGAAACCCTAATTTAGAAACCCAAGTGATTCTGCATAAACCCTAAAATTTTCAGAATAATCGGAATTAGGATCAGGGCCCCTAAAACTCAGGGGGGTAAAACCTAGTCGGTAATATCCACACAGTTTTACGTGTGAATTGAATCTGCATGCAAGACAAACTCAGCAAGCCTACAATTACACGGGGCTACCCTATGGTAGGGGGTAACCCCTCGCGCCACGCGACACCCCCTTGCGCCACGCGAGGGGGCGGTTTTTCAGGTATAAGTAGTAGGCTTTGGGACTTGAATTCTGGCACTTGAACGATGTTAAAACTCAAAATGTACGCTGAGATATTATAGAAACAGTCCCAAAACACTTATAATCCCGAAGTTCTGCCGCGATATCAGGGTAATAACTCGATCGCTGCTACGATTCAATGTTCGATCGATTAAACTATCCAATGGATGTTTAAGTGCTGCCCACATTAGGGTTTATGCTTTGTCATTCTTCGTGAATACGATGGATGTTTAAGTATCACACTTTCTCATTCATTGTGAGGGTTTGATCTCGTGAGTTATCGTAAATGTTGTATTAGTTACTAACCTAGTTCGTGTGCATGTCATTTTAAATTTAGGTTAACAAGGCTAATCAATAGACTAGACTCTGCTCGTGTTAAATCTGCAAAGTGAGTTATTCTCTTTTTATTCAAAGTGCTTTATAAATTCTTAAATATTTTCAAAGTTATAATTACAGTGATTAAGTATATGTAATCACCAAATTACAGCCAGTATGTGGTGTTTTGTATACATTACTTTATAATCGTCACCATTGGGGCAGCTAATGGGGGATATGACCATAGTCACAGAAACTAGTCGAGTGACAAATACTGTGGGTAGTTGGTTGATATCACAAACATTGTAATCTCTCTTAATACTGTAAATTATAACAAACGTGTCATTTTAATAAATAGAATGATTCACTAGTATTTCCCGCTGACAAAGTCTTTTTCAAACATGTTTCAGGTGATCTGTTGTGATCCAGGAAAAGTGCATCAAAGCACTACAAGCTTAAGGAAGTGGCTCATTATAAAATAAAGAAACATGTTTTGTAAAAATAAAGATTTCTCCGGGAAATCTTGTAATTGTAAATTACCGGGGTTTTATCCCGAGTTGTGAAATGAAATAATCAGAAAATTGCAGCTTTAAAAAGATCTTGATGAAAACTTCCGCTGTCAACTTAATTAAATAAATACCACGGGATTTTCTGTTCCGCGGCTCCTGAAACGGGTCAAACCAGGTCGGTGGCCGTGACAGAAAAAGGTGGTATCAGAGCCACTGAGTTATGCTAATTAAGTATTTAGAAATACTTAATTTTTCCTGATTACCATTATGTGATTATGTGTTTTATTAACTGACTATTTGTTAGTTACAGTATGGGTAAGCAAAAGCTTTCAAACATCTATCTTAAATTAGATAGGTCATCAAATGAGAAGGGAAGTTCATCCCAATCCTCAAGATACTCAGTAAATACTGAGGAGGGAATATTTGTTCGTAAGGCACAATATGAGGAACCACTTTCTCCTAATAAAAGAAGTTTGATTTTTAAGAAAAGTCAGGAGAAAATAAAGAAATTCCGAGAAAAGAAGATTAAACAGGAAACCCAGGAATTAACCAGTAAATCACCTTGGGAAGACAAGTTAGATGAAAAATGGGCGGATCTCTATATGCTAGCTACTATAGCAGTAAATGCAAATCTTTAGAATAATATGACTCCGTATTCGCATCCTTATCACTTATAAGCCAGAAACGTTCTCCAGTAAATAAATAAAATTACAATAAAACCAAGTGTGTTTTAAATTTCAGTTGTTTTGTAGTCACACAGTATGCAATAATAATTGAAGATTATCTGTGAAATTTGTTATAAAATTTTAACTTATTATTTTTACATATATGCTAAACAGCATGAATGAGTTATCTGGAGCCCTAGAGAATCTCAACCTCTACCCTGTAAACATAGAAGTTTCTAAAGCGTTTACTGGGTACTTTGCTGAAGTGGAACAACCTATAGAATTCAACGCTCCACCTCTGGAAAAACCCAAGCCTAAGAAGAGGATAAGATTGGTAGGATGGAGGCGTCTGCGTAGAAGGAAACCTGCCACTAGGAAGATCCCTAAAATAAACAATCCCTTAGAAAAAGGAAAAGGAATTGAAACCGGGGAAAGTTCTAGACAGGTGGAATTAGAGATTGAGGAAGATTCTAGGCAGGCAAAGATGGAAATTGGAGAAAGCTCTAAGCAAACCCAGGAAATGACATTGCAGGAGGAGTTAGATTTTATATTGGCAAGCTGTGATACTATTAAGCATGTCAATGAAAATGTTTTTACTCATCCGATTGAAACCCAACTTCCAATAAATTTGGAACCAGCAATCCCAGAACCTATAATCCACACCCAACCTCTAGGAATGGACGATTGACGGACTAATGATTGGCAGTTCCAAAACCTTCTCAACAATCCTTATTCCTTTCTCCCTCAGTTCGATCCAGAACCTTTACCAAATCCACCGATGAGTAATGAGAATATGGCTGAACTCCGCCATTTTGGCGAAGAGCTGATGGATGCTGGGAATAGGATCCGAGAGATTGGGGGACAAATCTCATGGAAATATGATGAGAGGGAACATCGTTATTAAAAATGCAAGTTGACGAGGGAAAAAGGAGTTATGAATCTATGTTTGTATAATAACAATAATAGTGAATAAAAATCAGTATGTGTAAAATAAACAATAAAACGGTTGTAAGATAAAAATGTATATGGAAGCATAATATAATCTATAAAACAAATGAAAATTTAAAAAAATTTACAATTTTGGTTGTATATTTGTTTACGTGATTATGTGCGATTAATTGTTATATTGGATTGTTTCTTATTCTATACTAATTATTTATCTATAAATTAATTATCAAATGGCATACATTGGTAATGAACCAGTAAATGAAGTAAATCAATCTGAGCAAAATCAGGAAGAGCAATTGTTAAATAGGCAAGATATCGAGGATATCGTTGCTCAAGGAATAGCCAATGTTATTCCAGCAATCATTGCTGCTGCCCAGAAACCTGTTAAACCTCAATCAATCATTCCTAGTAAATGTACACAAGGCGACAATTTTAGTAATAGTATAAACGGAGGAGGCAATCATATTAATAATAACAATAATGTTCTGCAATCCCCAATTTTCAAGAAAATGAAAGCTGCAACACCCGGTTGCACTTACAAAGAATTTATTGCCTGTAAACCAGCTGAGTTTGCAGGTAACGAAGGGGCTATTGCAGCACTGCGTTGGTTAGAGAAAACTGAGGCAGTAATCACCATAAGTAAATGTGCTGAGGAAGATCAAGTTATGTATGCGTCAAATATTTTTAAAGAAGGGGCGTTAGAATGGTGGAATACAGTTTTACAAGCTAAAAGAAGGATCGAGGCATATGCCATGAACTGGGAAGAATTTAAGAGTCTTGTAGAAAGAAAATTATGTCCCGAGTATGAAAAAGATCAAATGGCAAATAAGTTCCTAACCCACCGGATGGTGAATGTGGACTGTCGAGGATATACTTCGACATTCTTCGAATATGCTAGAGTGGTACCAACGCTGGCTTCGCCAGAGCCGGTACTCATTTCTCGCTATATTTGGGGATTAATTAGTGAAATCCGTAATATCGTTAAAGCTGCGAGACCTCGCACTATTGACGATGCGGTAGAATTAGCTAATACCCTCACTGACGAACTGGTACGCACAAGAGATGAAAACAAGAAGAAGGAACTGGCTCAGAAAATTACCCAAGGATTTCGTGTGGGTAATAGTAGTAACTTCAAGAAAAGAGGAATAGGGCAATCCTCAACTCCTCAGTTCTGCAGGAATTGCAAAAAAGAAACATTATGGAAGATGCAATATAACCTGAAACTTTTGCAAAACTGTAGGACATCGTGAAGAAAACTGCAGAAAGAAAACCATAATCTGCTTTAACTGTGGAGAAGCAGGGCATTTTAAAACAGAATGTCCTAAATTGGCCAAACCAGCAGATAACAAAACCAAGACACCCGACGGAGCTACTAAGAAGAATGTCAGAGCATTCCAGCTGACCACTCAAGAAGCAGAACTTATTCCAGATGTGATAGCTGGTACGTTTCTAGTTCACAACGTGTACGCAAAAGTATTATTTGACTCTGGTGCAAACAAAAGTTTTATAAATACTTTATTCTGCCAAGCTCTTAATTTACCCTTAACCAACATTAGGCAGATTTTTACAGTCGAAACGGCATATGGGAATTCTGTTAAAATAGATAAGGTTTTGCGGGAAGGAAATATAGAACTTTCAGGTCATAAATTTTCTGCAAACATGTTACCTATGAAATTAGCTGAATTCGATGTTGTGTTAGGAATGTATTGGTTAATAGCCAACCATGCTCGAATCCTTTGTGATAAGAATTCTATAGAAATTCAGGCACCTACCGGAGAAGTAATCATGATTACAGGAAATCAACCACGTCAACCCATGAAGTTCATATCAGTAATGAAAGTTGCTAGTTATGAACGAAAGCAAGGAATAGTATATATGATTTCAGTAATCATTAGTATTAAGGGTAAAGAACTTAAGGAGATTCCTGTAGTCTCAGAATACCTAGATGTATTCCCAGAAGAGTTACCAGGATTACCACCAGATAGGGAAGTAGAATTTAGGATTCATCTAATTCCCGGAACTACACAGATAGCCAAGGCACCTTATCGGTTAGCCCCTATAGAAATGTTAGAACTGAAAAAGCAATTAGATGAATTACTACGTAAAGGATTCATACAACCTAGCTCATCCCCTTGGGGAGCGCCAGTGTTGTTTGTAAAGAAGAACGGTTCGATGAGAATGTGTATTGATTATAGAGAATTGAATAAGGTTACAATTAAGAATCGATACCCATTACCTAGGATTGATGATCTTTTTGATCAACTTCAAGGAGCTAGATACTTTTCTAAAATCGACTTACGCTCCGGATATCATCAATTAAAGGTACAAGAGGAAGACATACCTAAAACTGCTTTTAGGACTAGGTATGGTCATTACGAGTTTACAGTCATGCCCTTTGGGTTAACGAATGCACCTGTAGCATTCATGGACATGATGAATAGAATCTGTAAACCGTATTTGGATAAGCTTGTAATTGTCTTCATAGACGATATACTTATTTATTCCAAAAGTCAAACAGAACATTGTGAGCACTTACATGCACTCTTAACTTTGTTAAGAAAAGAAAAGCTTTATGCCAAATACTCGAAGTGTGAATTTTGGCTAAAGGAAGTGCAATTTCTAGGTCACATGGTGAATCACGAAGGTATTCACGTAGATCCCTCTAAAATAGAGGCAATTACTGTAACGCTCCGCTTTTTCTCACTTTCTTATTTTAGCAAGTCGTGTTGTACCTTCTATATTTAGACACATGTACTCTCTTTGTAATCTACTTTCGTTTCATTGGTAATTCGAGACTATTGATCATAATGAAAACGAAGCTATTTTATTCATGTTTGTGTTAGACTTATGTGCAATGTTCACGTTTGAACGATATATTATCCTAGACTCTCGATTCGTTATTACGCTCAATGCTCGTTAAACTAGTTGAAACTCGTAAAATAATAAAACTCGAAAGTTTTGCGAAGTGATTAACCGTCGAAAAACCTTTTATCCTTATTTCGTTAAAAATATGGTTGTTTATAAATTGTTTAACATAATTAAATTAATTAATTTTACTATTTAAAAAAAATTAATCTAGTTAGTCTTGTTAGATTTTAAAGTTAGTAAACTAACCTAGTTAGTTTAAGTTTTAAAGTTAGTTCCCTTCATTTATAAACAACATAACTTAGTTAGGAGTCTTAGAATAAAATTGCTAAATTTAAGAATTTCAGGGACCATTTGGTTAACTTGCTGAAAATGGGTGTTTAAAACAAAAAAAAAAGAAACAAAAAGCTGAAGACCCCAGGGATCGAACCTGGGTCTCCAACCAAACCAAACATGCACCCAACCAGCTGAGCTGGAACTCCTTATCAAACATATCTCGGCCCATATATCATTATTACACTCGCTAAAATGGCCTGGCCAGCGACCAGAACCCATTTTTAGCGCGTTTCAGCGGGATTTTTTGGGTTTTTTTTATTTTTAAACTTGTTCTAACATTAATTACCTCACCAACTTCAACCCTAATCTTCCCCTATAAATACACACCTCTTCCAAGCATTTTTACACTTTCACAACTCTCTACAACTCACAAATTCACTCTCAAATCAGTTGCAAATCTGCATTTTCGGACAGATTCATACTCTTGCACTAAAGTGAGTATAACTTGCTCATTTCTCAACGAAATTACTTGATTCTTCTTCCAACTTGCTTGGATAATCATGGGGTTCGATTCCTTGACTTCTCCTTGGAGAAATCAGACCTGGAATTGCCCTGAAATGGTCCATAAACTTTCTGTTTTGTTTTAAGTTCTTCAAAAGCTTGTTTAAACTTATCCAACTTGTGTCTAACACGTCTCACACCTATGTCCTAATGCTTACAACCTCTCTTATGGTTGGTTAAGCTTAAAAACAAGGTTGAGACACTTGAAATCAGAGGATTAAACCTCATAATTTTCTGTTTTGTTTAGGGTATTTAACCCACAAGTCATGTCAAGCTTAGACCTTGATAAATGAGTGATTATGGAACAACTTGGGTTGTCCAAACATACAATCCTCACATGATTTGGTGATTTCTCTTTAGTTAGGTTGTTTATATTATTATCCTAAACCTAGTTCGTGACCCTCCTTGGTTGTTTTTACATCAAGAGAAGTGGTGAACATTCAAGTGGTCCCTAAACAGAAGCTTGTTCTTCCTACCCCATACATGACATCCATGATAACTCGAGGTGCCTAAATGAGGATTTAATCTTCTACCTCCTACTTGAATTATTGGACTTAATAATATGTAATACTTAACCTAAATATATATATACACTCATTCGAACCTTTAATGTTAAACTTGTGTTTATATGTTAAAGTAGTAGAATACCATCTAAGACTTAACACTCCAAGTATGATTCTAATGGGCATATTACCCATGAAATACAATATAACCCTAGTGGTTACATAGTGTCATATAAGAGTATAAGTTAAAGATGATTATTTTCAATATCGTACTTTATGTTATGTTAAACTCCAAATTATAATCTTCCGTTGAATGCCAAAACTCACACACCTATGTTTCCTCGTGCAGAAGGACTAGGTGCTCCAACTTAATCTACTCCAACAACTCACTCGCGGGAATTCCAAGTAGGAAAGCTTGCAACCACCGTGAGTATACTCGATCCCTTTTTCCCTTTTACTCTTTGGGATGCAACATGTATAATTATGCAAACACCTTTAAACTAAATTAAACATACTCAATCCGTGAACGAAGCATGAAACTAATGTGACTTACTTGCTATTCTTGTATGCTCTATGAACGATTTGGAACGTTATATGCTCATTGACTTGCTCGCCCACCTTAACAATTATAGCGCTATAGGATTAACGCCCCGCCCGCTATTCTAATTGGGTATTGTTAAGTTACCACCCCGCTAAACTATTGGGATTAGGCTATTTTATGCGTTGTATTCTAGGGTTTGAACATATTGTACACCAAAATTGCATACTAGTAATCACATATTATGAATCATGTTGGATTTGAGTTTTTATTCTATTATGCTATGTAAACAAACTTGTATACTCGCTCATTGCCTTTGCATTGAAACTCTATTTTAATACATGTTGCAGGTTGATTAATGAAGTATGGATGATTGATGAAACAAGTTTAGGGTGGACTAGATACACACCTTTAATCTATCTATCTTTTGATGTTATGTTGAAATTTGAACAATGTTGTTATTTCCATTTTATATGTTGTATGACAATTTAGCAATTGCAATGAAATTTGAGTTTAATTAAATATTGTCACATAGTGTTATGAAGTCTCTAGCAATCTATACACACTTCGTCTCATCCCGATGTTTCCGCCATCGGTTGGGGTGTGACAGATTGGTATCAGAGCCATAACTATAGGGAATTAGGAAAATTGCCATGCTTTTGCCCTAATCTATAGTTTTAGGAATTTTGACTCTTATGTGTTGTTTAAAACTTTTGTGCTCTACCATGCATGCTTCCTAGCTACACTTCTTGTTGATTAAATTTATATGTCTTTCCTAAGGTTAACATGAATACACTTTGTTTATTTATATACTCTTGTAACACAAACGAGACAACTTTACCAAAATAGGCGTGAAACCCACAATTTGGTAAACGACTCTCATTCTACCTTAAACTATTTTTGCACGAAATTCCACCATTAAGCTAGGAGTGAAATCCACAACTTAATGGTAATTTCCATTTCAACTCTAGTGGACCCTTGTCATAGTGTCGAAATTTTATTTTGACCCGACAAGTACCAACCACATTTAGGGTACGAAATCGTCAAGTTAGGGGTGAAACCCGCATCTCGTCGATTAAGTCCCATTCCTTGATTTTCAATCTCGCCAAAGTCCCGATTGTTTCAATCGATTAGAGATGTGTAGTAACCGGAAGGGTAAGATACCATTAATCGCTTCTCGACGAGAGTATCTTACCTATAGGCCAAAGCACGTTATCCCTAATTCGAAAGGACTTTCGACCCACTTTGGAATAGTCGACGTTTCTCTACCCGAAACAATCCTATGTTTTATTGAGCCTCTCTTTTATGTATCTCAATTTATATGTGATTTTATACTTGAACGTTCGTTCATTTCAAAATTTCGTTTTAATCGTTCCGCACGTTATCGCAATCACAAACAATAATAACCCCTCGTGAACAAACTAAATTTATAATGCTTTCATTTATTCATGCTATGCTATGTGGAACTCATGACTATGCTATATGTGACATCTAAACTCTTTATGTTATGTGAATCAATTTGAAACTTTTATGCTATGTGACACTCTATGCTATGTGAATCAATGTATGCAAACGATTTTTTTCTTAAACAAACATTATGATCAAGTCTCACCTATCCGTTCTTTTGAATCTTAGATGTCTTCTCGTCACTCCAACTCGTCTAAGAAGTCAAAGTCCCGTGCTACGAAGAAAATGATGTCTTTCATGGCCGATCAATTTGCACGCGTCGTTCCAAAGGTCATTTCCGAGATTCGAGCTTCTGAAACTCCGAACTCCTCCGTTGACTCTAAGGTCGAAGTACGCAAGCCCGCTTCGTTCAACTTCAAGCACTTTTCATCGTGCAATCCCAAACCATTCACTGGCAATGATGGGGTGACCGCCATGCTCGAGTGGTTCGATAGCATAGAGGCCACGTTCATCAACAGCGATTGCCCCAATGAGCTCAAAACGCGTAGTGCGACTGGGGTATTCCAAGCCCGAGCTCTTGAATGGTGGACGAACGAAAGGAACATCCGCTCGAACGAACTGGCCTATGCGTTGACTTGGGAAGAAGTTAAGGCCCTAATGATGGACGAGTTTTGCCCTCCGCACGAGCAACTAAAGCTAGAGGAAGAATTTTGGGCGTTAAAGCAAGTGGGAGATGAGAACCTAGCCTACACCACCCGTTTCAAACAACTTAGCTTCATTGTTCCTCCCCTCGTTATAACCACCGACCGTAAGATAAGGAAGTACATCCATGGGTTACCCTCTGCTATGCGCGATACGATCGAGGCTGCCAAACTCGACAATATCGAAGTTGTTTATCGTTTGGCCGCTTCCCTGAACAACAACCGTGTACGCGACAAACAAGCCGCAAACCCCGCTTCTTTCAAACCAGCCAACCAAATCACCCAACAGTCGAGTAGCAATAAGGGGAAGAAGCGAAAGCAATCGAACCCTGTTTGCAATGCGATTGTGCCACCCGTTAACCCAAACCCTGTTGCTCCTGATAACACCCAGAAGTCGTACACTGGGATTCATCCCAAGTGTGCCACTTGTAATTACCATCATCCCACCAATGCCCGGTGTCGTCGTTATGGCACTTGTAACCGTTATGGACATGACACCCCCTTTTGTCGCTATCAACAACAACAAGCTCCACCAACTCCACCCCCTCCTCAAAACACAAGACCCGCTAGAGCTTGTTTCAAATGTGGGGACGTCAATCATCTTCGTCCTCAATGCCCACTATGGAATCAAGAGCAACTACAACCTCCTCGTGGACGCTGTTTCAATCTGAACGTGAATCAAGCACGCAACGACAATAATGTCGTTAACGGTACGTTTCTTGTTAACCATCTTTATGCTTCGATACTATTTGATACTGGTGCGGACAAAAGATTTGTGTCCTTAGAATTCGAATCATTGTTAAATTGCACACGCTCTAAACTACCTAAGCCGTTTTCCGTTGAAGTCGCGAATGGCAAGTCCATCTTAGTCGATTCCGTTCTTCGTGATTGTCGTCTTACTCTCAACGAACACGTCTTCCCTATCGATCTCATACCCATGCAACTGGGTAGTTTCGACGTCATCATAGGCATGGATTGGCTTCAAAAGAACCATGCTGAAATCGCTTGTCACGAGAAATACGTCCGTTTACCCCTTCCTTCTGGTGATGTTTTACACGTCTATGGAGACCGGCCTTCAAAGGGACTGAAGTTGATGTCCTGCACACAAGCGAACAAATACTTACGCAAACAGTACTTTGCCTTTTTAGCCCACGTTGTGGAAGAAAAGGGCAAGGGAAAGAGTTTAAGTGATGTTCCGGTGGTGCGCGACTTCCCTGACGTCTTTCCTGAAGATTTACCTGGTCCTCCTCCACCTCGATCCGTTGACTTTCGTATTGACCTCGTACCTGGTGCGACTCCTGTTGCCAAAGCTCCTTATCGTCTTGCACCTTCTGAGATGCAAGAATTATCTACGCAACTTCAAGAACTCCTCGATAAAGGCTTCATTCGTCCAAGTACCTCACCTTGGGGTGCACCTGTGCTTTTCGTTAAAAAGAAAGACGGCTCTTTCCGTATGTGTATCGATTATCGCGAGCTCAACAAACTCACTGTCAAGAATCGTTACCCTCTTCCGCGTATCGACGATCTCTTTGACCAACTTCAAGGCGCTACTTGTTTCTCCAAAATCAATCTTCGTTCTGGTTATCACCAACTTCGGGTCCTCGGAGAGGACGTACCCAAAACCGCTTTTCGCACTCGCTATGGACATTACGAGTTCGTGGTTATGCCTTTTGGTTTGACCAACGCACCCGTTGTGTTCATGGATCTAATGAATCGTGTTTGTAAGCCCTATTTGGATCGTTTCGTGATCGTCTTCATTGATGATATCCTCATTTATTCTAAATCTCGAGCCGATCATGAACGTCATCTTCGTCTTATACTCGAGCTCTTACGTGTTGAACGCTTATACGCTAAGTTCTCTAAATGCGAGTTTTGGATTAAAGAAGTCCAATTCCTTGGACACGTTGTTAGTGCAAAAGGAATCCACATCGACCCTGCAAAGATCGAGGCTGTAAAGAATTGGACCGCGCCTAAATCTCCTTCCGAAATCCGTTCTTTCTTAGGATTGGCGGGTTATTACCGTCGATTCATCTCGAATTTTTCAAAAATCACCGTTCCCCTTACTTCGTTGACCCAAAAGGAGAAACCTTTTGCTTGGGGTCCTGAGAAAGAGGAATCCTTTCAGACTCTCAAGGACTTGCTTTGTAACGCTCCTATTCTTACTCTTCCTGATGGAAATGATGATTTCGTGGTGTATTGCGATGCCTCAAACCGTGGTCTTGGTTGCGTTCTCATGCAACGAGGCAAGGTCATCGCTTATGCATCTCGCCAACTCAAAATACATGAGAAAAATTATACTACCCATGACCTTGAACTTGGCGCAGTTGTTTTTGCGTTGAAAATTTGGCGACACTACCTTTATGGTACTAAGTGTGTGGTTTTCACTGACCACAAGAGCCTTCAACATATCTTCGACCAAAAGGAACTGAACATGCGTCAACGTCATTGGGTGGAATTGTTAAACGACTACGACTGCGAAATCAAATACCATCCAGGTAAAGCGAATGTCGTGGCCGATGCACTTAGTCGTAAGACTCATGTAGATTACATTCGTTGCTTTCACATCTCGAGCGATCTTCACAATTGCATTCGTGAAGCGCAATACTCTTCTATCAACGAAGGTTCCATGCCTGTAGAAATACGTGGAGCTTCTGAAGACCTGCTCACTTCGAAATCTGATGGTCTGCTCTACTGTTGTGATCGCATCTGGGTACCAGATCGCGACATTCTTCGTGAGCTCATTATGAACGAGGAACACAAATCCAAGTACTCGATTCATCCTGGTGCTGACAAGATGTACCATAATCTACGTACATCCTATTGGTGGCCCGGAATGAAGAGAGACATTGCTGTATACGTTTCGAAGTGTCTTACCTGTTCGAAAGTCAAAGCCGAGCATCAACGACCTTCAGGTCTACTCGAACAACCTGAAATCCCCATATGGAAATGGGATAGCATTGCGATGGACTTCATAACTAAACTCCCTCGTACACCTTCTGGTCACGATAGCATTTGGGTGATCATTGATCGAATAACCAAGTCCGCTCAATTCATCCCTATTCGCGAAGATTTCAAGGTTGAACGACTAGCTCGCATCTATACCGACGAAGTCATACGCCATCATGGTATTCCTCTCGACATCATTTCTGATCGCGACGGTCGATTTACTTCGCGTCTCTGGCAAACTTTTCAGTCCGCTATGGGTACTCATTTGAATCTAAGTACGGCTTTTCATCCTCAAACGGATGGACAGACTGAACGTACTATCCAAACCCTAGAGGACATGCTCCGTTCTTGTGTCATCGACTTTGGTGGTAGTTGGGATGTGCATTTACCTTTGGTCGAGTTCTCGTACAACAATAGCTACCACTCCTGTATTAAAATGGCTCCATTCGAGGCATTGTATGGTCGCAAATGCCGATCTCCTTTAAACTGGCACGAGATTGGTGACTAACATTTTACTGGTCCTGAAATCATACAAGAAGCAACGGATAAGATTCACCAAATCCGTGATAATCTACTCAAGGCTTGAAATCGTCAAAAGGTCTATGCTGATAAGGGACGCAAACCGATGCAATTCAACGTTGGGGATCACGTTTTACTCAAAGTGTCTTCTTGGAAAGGAGTGGTTCGTTTTGGTAAAAAGGGAAAGCTTGCCCCTCGCTATGTTGGTCCTTTCAAGATACTCGAAAGGATTGGTGCGGTGGCTTATCGACTCGATTTACCTCAAGAGCTCAACAACGTTCATCCGACGTTTCATGTCTCCAATCTAAAGAAATGTCTCGCTAATGAAGGACTTCATGTTCCTCTCGAAGACCTCCAAGTAAACGACACCTTGCATTTCGTGGAAAAACCCGTCGAAATCATGGATCAAGGAGTCAAGTTATTGAGGCGCAGTAAAATTCCTATCGTCAAGGTTCGATGGGAAGGTAAACGTGGCGCTGAATTTACTTGGGAACTCAAGAGCGAGATGAAGAAGAAGTACCCTCATCTTTTCCCTACGTCTTCCTAAATTTCGGGACGAAATTTCCTAAAGGAGGGGAGACTGTAACGCTCCGCTTTTTCTCATTTTCTTATTTTAGCAAGTCGTGTTGTACCTTCTATATTTAGACACATGTACTCTCTTTGTAATCTACTTTCGTTTCATTGGTAATTCGAGACTATTGATCATAATGAAAACGAAGCTATTTTATTCATGTTTGTGTTAGACTTATGTGCAATGTTCACGTTTGAACGATATATTATCCTAGACTCTCGATTCGTTATTACGCTCAATGCTCGTTAAACTAGTTGAAACTCGTAAAATAATAAAACTCGAAAGTTTTGTGAAGTGATTAACCGTCGAAAAACCTTTTATCCTTATTTCGTTATAAATATGGTTGTTTATAAATTGTTTAACATAATTAAATTAATTAATTTTACTATTTAAAAAAATTTAATCTAGTTAGTCTCGTTAGATTTTAAAGTTAGTAAACTAACCTAGTTAGTTTAAGTTTTAAAGTTAGTTCCCTTCATTTATAAACAACATAACTTAGTTAGGAGTCTTAGAATAAAATTGCTAAATTTAAGAATTTCAGGGACCATTTGGTTAACTTGCTGAAAATGGGTGTTTAAAACAAAAAAAAAAAAAAGAAACAAAAAGCTGAAGACCCCAGGGATCGAACCTGGGTCTTCAACCAAACCAAACATGCGCCCAACCAGCTGAGCTGGAACTCCTTATCAAACATATCTCGGCCCATATATCATTAATACACTCGCTAAAATGGCCTGGCCAGCGACCAGAACCCATTTTTAGCGCGTTTCAGCGGGATTTTTTGGGTTTTTTTTATTTTTAAACTTGTTCTAACATTAATTACCTCACCAACTTCAACCCTAATATTCCCCTATAAATACACACCTCTTCCAAGCATTTTTACACTTTCACAACTCTCTACAACTCACAAATTCACTCCCAAATCAGTTGCAAATCTGCATTTTCGGACAGATTCATACTCTTGCACTAAAGTGAGTATAACTTGCTCATTTCTCAACGAAATTACTTGATTCTTCTTCATACTTGCTTGGATAATCATGGGGTTCGATTCCTTGACTTCTCTTAGGAGAAATCAGACCTGGAATTGCCCTGAAATGGTCCATAAACTTTCTGTTTTGTTTTAAGTTCTTCAAAAGCTTGTTTAAACTTATCCAACTTGTGTCTAACACATCTCACACCTATGTCCTAATACTTACAACCTCTCTTATGGTTGGTTAAGCTTAAAAACAAGGTTGAGACACTTGAAATCAGAGGATTAAACCTCATAATTTTCTGTTTTGTTTAGGGTATTTAACCCACAAGTCATGTCAAGCTTAGACCTTGATAAATGAGTGATTATGGAACAACTTGGGTTGTGCAAACATACAATCCTCACATGATTTGATGATTTCTCTTTAGTTAGGTTGTTTATATTATTATCCTAAACCTAGTTCGTGACCCTCGTTGGTTGTTTTTACATCAAGAGAAGTGGTGAACATTCAAGGGGTCCCTAAACGGAAGCTTGTTCTTCCTACCCCATACATGAAATCCATGATAACTCGAGGTGCCTAAATGAGGATTTAATCTTCTACCTCCTACTTGAATTATTGGACTTAATAATATATAATACTTAACCTAAATATATATATACACTCATTCGAACCTTTAATGTTAAACTTGTGTTTATATGTTAAAGTAGTAGAATACCATCTAAGACTTAACACTCCAAGTATGATTCTAATGGGCATATTACCCATGAAATACAATATAACCCTAGTGGTTACATAGTGTCATATAAGAGTATAAGTTAAAGATGATTATTTTCAATATCGTACTTTATGTTATGTTAAACTCCAAATTATAATCTTCCGTTGAATGCCAAAACTCACACACCTATGTTTCCTCGTGTAGAAGGACTAGGTGCTCCAACTTAATCTACTCTAACAACTCAC
Source organism: Helianthus tuberosus (assembly GCA_030545235.1). Taxonomy (NCBI): domain Eukaryota; kingdom Viridiplantae; phylum Streptophyta; class Magnoliopsida; order Asterales; family Asteraceae; genus Helianthus; species Helianthus tuberosus. Next base: position 16,763,009 of record CM060375.1, on the reverse strand, counting down.
TCGCGGGAATTCCAAGTAGGAAAGCTTGCAACCACCGTGAGTATACTCGATCCCTTTTTCCCTTTTACTCTTTGGGATGCAACATGTATAATTATGCAAACACCTTTAAACTAAATTAAACATACTCAATCCGTGAACGAAGCATGAAACTAATGTGACTTACTTGCTATTCTTGTATGCTCTATGAACGATTTGGAACGTTATATGCTCATTGGCTTGCTCGTCCACCTTAACAATTATAGCGCTATAGGATTAACGCCCCGCCCGCTATTCTAATTGGGTATTGTTAAGTTACCACCCCGCTAAACTATTGGGATTAGGCTATTTTATGCGTTGTATTCTAGGGTTTGAACATATTGTACGCCAAAATTGCATACTAGTAATCACATATTATGAATCATGTTGGATTTGAGTTTTTATTCTATTATGCTATGTAAACAAACTTGTATACTCGCTCATTGCCTTTGCATTGAAACTCAATTTTAATACATGTTGCAGGTTGATTAATGAAGTATGGATGATTGATGAAACAAGTTTAGGGTGGACTAGATACACACCTTTAATCTATCTATCTTTTGATGTTATGTTGAAATTTGAAAAATGTTGTTATTTCCATTTTATATGTTGTATGACAATTTAGCAATTGCAATGAAATTTGAGTTTAATTAAATATTGTCACATAGTGTTATGAAGTCTCTAGCAATCTATACACACTTCGTCTCATCCCGATGTTTCCGCCATCAGTTGGGGTGTGACAATTACCAAATGGAAGGTTCCACAATCTGCAATAGAAATTAGAAGTTTTATAGGTTTAGCTGGATATTATAGACGGTTTATTAAGGATTTTTCCAAGATAGTTGTACCATTAACTAAGCTAACCTGTAAAGCAGTTAAGTTTGAATGGGGACCTAAACAAGAAGAAGCTTTTAGGATTCTAAAGCAAAAGTTAACAAATGCTCCAATCCTAGTCTTACCAGAAGGAACTGAACATTTTGAAGTTTACTATGATGCTTCAAAACTAGGATTAGGATGTGTGTTAATGCAATGCAAGAAGGTAATTGCGTATGTGTCAAGGCAATTGAAAAAGCACGAGGAAAATTATACAACTCATGATTTAGAATTAGGAGTCATAATTTTTGCCCTTAAAATTTGGAGACATTATCTGTATGGAAGTAAGTTTACTGTCTATTCAGATCATAAGAGTTTAAGATATATATTTGGACAAAAAGAGTTAAACATGAGACAAAGGAGATGGATGGAAATCTTAAGTGACTACGAAAGTGATATTCAGTATCACAAAGGAAAGGCAAATGTAGTTGCAGATGCCTTAAGTCGTAAGTATCATGAGAAGCAACAACGGGTCCGTGCTCTCAGATTAAATCTACAAGTAGATTTAATGGAACAACTAAGGAATGTTCAAGAAACAGCAATCAAGAATGATGATGAAGGAATGAAAGGACGAATAAAAGAATTGGAACAAGGAGCTGATGGAATTTGGAGATTCCACAAAAGAAGAATTTTGGTACCTAAGCAGAGAGAATTAAGAAATAAGATTTTAGAAGAAGCCCATAAATCTAGGTATACCATGCACCCTGGAAACAATAAGATGTACCAAGATTTAAGAAATAATTTCTGGTGGATAGGCATGAAAAAGGATATAGCTAGATATGTTTCTAAGTGTCTTACTTGTTCACAAGTTAAGGCAGAACACCAGAAACCTTCAGGTCTACTACAACAATTAGAAATGCCAGTATGGAAATGGGAACTCATAACAATGGATTTTGTTACTAAGTTGCCCAAAACCAGAAAAGGTAATGATGCGATTTGGGTAATTGTAGATCGATTAACCAAATCAGCTTATTTTCTACCCATGAAAGAAACTTTTAGCATGGAAAGAATGGCAAAGTTGTATGTAGATGAAGTCGTATCCCTACATGGAGTTCCACTCTCCATTGTATCAGATAGGGATAGTCGTTTCACTTCTCACTTCTGGACAAGTTTCTAAGAATCTATGGGAACTAAAATGAACTTGAGTACTGCATATCATCCACAAACAGACGGGCAAAGTGAAAAGATGATACAAACTCTAGAAGACATGCTCCGAGCATGTGTGATAGATTTTGGTGGAAACTGGGATGATCACCTACCCTTAATTGAATTCTCCTATAATAATAGTTATCATTCAAGTATCGAATCTGCCCCATTCGAGGCACTGTATGGAAGAAAGTGCAGAACTCCTGTTTGTTGGGCAAAAATAGGAGAAAGTCAATTATCAGGTCCAGAAATTGTACAAGAAACTACAGACAAGATCACTCAAATCAAAGAAAGACTAAAGACGGCTCGAGATCGTCAGAAGAGTTATGCAGACAATAGAAGGAAGCCATTGGAGTTTCAAGTTGGGGACAAAGTACTGTTGAAAGTTTCTCCTTGGAAAGGAGTAGTTCGATTCGGTAAGAAAGGAAAGCTAAGTCCAAGATACGTAGGACAATTTCCAGTGATCCAACATATAGGACCAGTTGCTTATCATTTACAACTACCAGAGGAACTGGCAGGAGTACATGATGTATTTCATGTATCCAATCTCAAGAAATGCCTATTAGACGAATCCTTGGTAGTACCTCTCTAAGATATAGAGGTAAACGAAAAGTTAAAATTTGTTGAGAAACCTCTTCGAATCGAAGATCGAAAAATCAAATTTCTCAAGCACAAAAGATTAGTGTTAGTTAAAGTCAAGTGGAATCCCAGAAGAGGACCCGAATACACTTGGGAGTTAGAATCAGAAATGAAGCGAAAGTATCCCTACTTGTTTCAGTAAATCTCGAGGACGAGATTTTTATTAAGGTGGGGAGAATGTAACAACTCTTATTAAAAAGTCCTATTTATTACTTTAATTGACCAATAGGAAACCCTAATTGAGAAACCCAAGTGATTCTGCATAAACCCTAAAATTTTTAGAATAATCGGAATCAGGATCAGGGCCCTTAAACTCAGGGGGGGTAAAACCTAGTCGGTAATATCCACACAGTTTTACGTGTGAATTGAATCTGCATGCAAGACCAACTCAGCAAGCCTATAATTACACGGGGCTACCCTATGGTAGGGGGTAACCCCTCGCGCCACGCGACACCCCCTCACGCCACGCGAGGGGGGCGGTTTTTCAGGTATAAGTAGTAGGCTTTGGGACTTGAATTCTGGCACTTGAACGACGTTAAAACTCAAAACGTACGCTGAGATATTATAGAAACAGTCCCAAAACACTTATAATCTCGAAGTTCTGCCGCGATATCAGGGTAATAACTCGATCGCTGCTACGATTCAATGTCCGATCGATTAAACTATCTAATGGATGTTTAAGTGCTGCCCACATTAGGGTTTATGCTTTGTCATTCGTCGTGAATACGATGGATGTTTAAGTATCGCACTTTGTCATTCATTGTGAGGGTTTGATCTCGTGAGTTATCGTAAATGCTGTATTAGTTACTAACCTAGTTCGTGTGCATGTCATTTTAAATTTAGGTTAACAAGGCTAATCAATAGACTAGACTCTGCTCATGTTAAATCTGCAAAGTGAGTCATTCTCTTTTTATTCAAAGTGCTTTATAAATTCTTAAATATTTTCAAAGTTATAATTACAGTGATTAAGTATATGTAATCACCAAATTACAGCCAGTATGTGGGGTTTTGTATACATTACTTTATAATCGTCACCATTGGGGCAGCCAATGGGGGATATGACCATAGTCACAGAAACGAGTCGAGTGACAAATACTGTGGGTAGTTGGTTGATATCACAAACATTGTAATCTCTCTTAATACTGTAAATTATAACAAACGTGTCATTTTAATAAATAGAATGATTCACCAGTATTTCCCGCTGACAAAATCTTTTTCAAACATGTTTCAGGTGATCTGTTGTGATCCAAGAAAAGTGCCTCAAAGCACTACAAGCTTAAGGAAGTGGCTCATTATAAAATAAAGAAACATGTTTTGTAAAAATAAAGATTTCTCCGGGAAATCTTGTAATTGTAAATTACCGGGGTTTTATCCCGAGTTGTGAAATGAAATAATCAGAAAATTGCAGCTTTAAAAAGATCTTGATAAAAACTTCCGCTGTCAACTTAATTAAATAAATACCACAGGATTTTCTGTTCCGCGGCTCCTGAAATGGGTCAAACCAGGTCGGGGGCCGTGACAGAAAAGGGTGGTATCAGAGCCACTGAGTTATGCTAATTAAGTATTTAGAAATACTTAATTTTTCCTGATTACCATTATGTGATTATGTGTTTTATTAACTGACTATTTGTTAGTTACAGTATGGGTAAGCAAAAGCTTGCAAACACCTATCTTAAATTAGATAGGTCATCAAATGAGAAGGGAAGTTCATCCCAATCTTCAAGATACTCAGTAAATACTGAGGAGGGAATATTTGTTCGTAAGGCACAATATGAGGAACCACTTTCTCCTAATAAAAGAAGTTTGTTTTTAAGAAAAGTCAGGAGAAAATAAAGAAATTCAGAGAAAAGAAGGTTAAACAGGAAACCCAGGAATTAACCAGTAAATCACCTTGGGAAGACAAGTTAGATGAAAAATGGGCGGATCTCTATATGCTAGCTACTATAGCAGTAAATGCAAATCTTTAGAATAATATGACTCCGTATTAGCATCCTTATCACTTATAAGCCAGAAACGTTCTCCAGTAAATAAATAAAATTACAATAAAAGGCGTAAGGTTCACAATGGTGTAAAACTAAAATGGGATATACCGGCCTAGGATTCGAGTTACAGGAACAAAGGCCAAACCAATCACCCAAGAATGGAATCGTCGAGCGAAAACACTTGACAACCTACTGGAAGCAGCTTTTCTTGCCACCAGACCTTTCTCCAACAATTAGTAATCTGATGTCGTCACTAAACACATTCCTAAAATTGTAGCCATTTTTTGGTGTCTAATCCGCATATATATCACCATTGCTCTTTATTTTCTTGACTATATATCTCTTAAATGTCAACATATACGCGTGTGATTTAGTTTACGAAGATTTTTCAACGCCGAGAATCTCGATCAGTGAGTAAAAAGGGGTAAGGTTCACAATGGTGTAAAACTAAAATGGAATATACCGGGCTAGGATTCGAGTTACAGGAACAAGGGCCAAACCAACCACCGAAGAATGGAATCGTCGAGCGAAAACACTTGACTACCTCCTGGAATCAGCTTTTCTTGCCACCAGCCCTTTCTCTATCAATTAGGAATCTGATGCCGTCACTAAACACATTCTCTAAATTGCAGCCATTTTTTGAATGTTTATTTTTTTTGTGTCTAATCCGCATATATATCACCATTGCTCTTGATTTTCTTGACTGTATATCTCTTAAATGTCAACATATATGTGTGTGATTTAGTTTACAAAGATTTTTCAACGCTGATATCCTCGATCAGAGAGTAAAAAGGCGTAAGGTTCACAATGGTGTAAAACTAAAATGGGATATACCGGGCTAGGATTCGAGTTACAGGAACAAGGGCCAAACCAACCACCCAAGAATGGAATCGTCGAGCGAAAACACTTGACAACCTCCTGGAATCAGCTTTTCTTGCCACAGGACCTTTCTCCATCAATTAGGAATCTGATGTCTCCACTAAACACATTACTTAAATTGTAGCCATTTTTTGAGGTTTTATTTTTTGGAGTCTAATCCGCATATATACCACCATTGCTCTTGATTTTCTTGACTGTATATATCTTAAATGTAAACATATGCGTGTGATTTAGTTTACGAAGATTTTTCAATGCCGAGAACCTCGATCAGATAGTAAAAAAGGGGTAAGGTTCACAATGGTTTAAAACTAAAATGGGATATACCGGGCTGGGATTCTAGTTACAGGAACATGGGCCAAACCAACCACCTAAGAATGGAATCATCGAGCAAAAACACTTGACAACCGCCTGAAAGCAGCTTTTTTTGCCACCAGACCTGTCTCCATCAATTAGGAATCTGATGCCGTCACTAAACACATTCCTTAAATTGTAGCCATTTTTTGAGAGTTTATTTTTTGGTGTCTAATCCTCATATATATCACCATTGCTTTTGATTTTCTTGACTGTATATCTCTTAAATGTCAACATACACGCGTGTTATTTAGTTTATGAAGATTTTTCAATGCCGAGAACCTCAATCTAAGAGTAAAAAAGGCGTAAGGTTCACAATGGTGTAAAACTAAAATGGGATATACCGGGCTAGGATTCGAGTTACAGGACCAACCACCTAAGAATGGAATCGTCGAGCGAAAACACTTGACAAACTCCTGGAAACGGCTTTTCTTGCCACTAGACCTTTCTCCGTCAATTAGGAATCTGATGCCGTCACTAAACACATTCCTTAAATTGAAGCCATTTTTTGAGTGTTTATTTTTTGGTGTCTAATCCGCATATATATCACCAATGCTCTTGTATTTCTTGACTGTATATCTCTTAAATGTCAACATACACGCGTGTGATTTAGTTTACGGATATTTTTCAATGCCGAGAACCTCGATTAGAGAGTAGAAAAGGCGTAAGGTTCACAATGGTGTAAAACTAAAATGGGATATACCGGGCTAGGATTCGAGTTACAGGACCAACCACCTAAGAATGGAATCGTCGAGCGAAAACACTTGACAACCTCCTGGAAGCAGTTTTTCTTGCCACCAGACATTTCTCCATCAATTAGGAATCTGATGCCGTCACTAAACACATTCCTTAAATTGTAGCCATTTTTTGAGTGTTTATTTTTTGTGTCTAATCCTCATATATATCACCATTGCTCTTGATTTTCTTGACTGTATATCTCTTAAATGTCAACATATACGCGTGTGATTGAGTTTGCGAAGGTTTTTCAATGCCAAGAACCCCGATCAGAGAGTAAAAAAGGCGTAAGGTTCACAATGGTGTAAAACTAAAATGGGATATACCGGCCTAGGATTCGAGTTACAGGAACAAAGGACAAACCAATCAACCAAGAATGGAATCGTCGAGCGAAAACACTTGACAACCTAGTGGAAGCAGCTTTGCTTGCCACCAGACCTTTCTCCAACAATTAGTAATTTGATGTCGTCACTAAACACATTCCTTAAATTTTAGTCATTTTTTTAGTGTTTATTTTTTGGTGTCTAATCCGCATATATATCACCATTTCTCTTTATTATCTTGACTGTATATCTCTTAGATGTCAACATATACGCGTGTGATTTAGTTTACGAAGATTTTGTTGGATTCTATATGCCCAAGACACATATTAAATTGATGTGGCTAGTACGTTATGATCCAAGTCGAGTCATACCCAAATACAAGATAAACAAACACTTACAATATTTATTTATGATATGATCAAATAAATAAATACTAACACTTGTAATATTTAGAAATTGATTTTCTGAATAATTACACTTGAGAAACCAATAAATTATATGGATAATTTATTTTGAGAGAATATTTTATTTTGTTATTTAATGGGTAAAATAACATAATAAAAGTAGTATAAATCTTATAGTATGTGATGTTATAATTTTATAAAAGTTATAAAATTATATATATATATATATATATATATATATAAGATTTAAATTATTTAAAAAGAAAATTGATTTTTTTTAAATATAAAAGGTGCCCCCCCCCTGTCCTCCCAAGGATTTTGGTCCAATAAAATTGCATGCATTTTTGCATGTTTAGAGAGGTTTTGATTGGCCAAAAAATAGGTGATCTTCTCTCATGTTTTTATAACAATTTAGATGAAAAAAAAACATAAGAGAACTTGTATTTTGCTCTCTAAATTTTCGGTCATAAAGGGTTTCCAAGGAGCTTTTCGGTTTTGATTTCAAGTGTTAAAATCCTAGCTAAACTCAAGGTGTTTGTTGGAAGCTTGGGGTATAAAAGCTTGAGGTCTTCTACTCTTGAAGGCAACCGTTCAAGAAGTATCATCCGTTTCATTCCTATTACTCCAAGAAGGTAGTATTCTAAACATCCTATGGTTATGTTTGATAGTATGCATATTCATATATGGATCCGGGTTTTGGGATTTTGCATATAAATGAAATTTATATATTAAAAGTAACATGTTTTAAATATTATTTCCGCTGCGTTTTGATTTTATACGGATGAAATCTCGTTGATAATCATGTTAAAATCCCATCAATGGCATCTAGAGCCGCTTATATGAGTGCATGCTTCAATAGATTAAATTTTTCGGGTTTCGGGTTTGAATAAAACCCTATTGCCGAAAATTTTAATATGGTTATCCCTTTGTATTTCAAGATTATCTTCTTATATGCATAAGGGAATCTTGAAAAATTATTTCATATAGATGATTTGTTTGTTTGGACAAAACTTACCTTTTCGGTTTTTTGTACATAACCGAAAATGGTCATAAAAAGGAACCATTTTTTTATGCTTCTAGATTTTATATATATATATATATATATATGCGCGTGTGTGTGTGGATATATATTTTGGTGCATATAACCTACCCATGACTTTGTGTTGAATGATTGTGTTGTGATTTATTTTATTATTATTTCAATGGTTTGTAATAATTATAATCTTTGTTCTTCCATTTGTAAGATACGTAATTTATTTATTTTCATTTGGCATGTAAAATAAATAGATTAGTTGCATTTTATTTTACTAGAAAAATGTATTAGGATTATTTCATGTAAAAGAAGATGCACAAAATGCGTTTTGGTTTGGACCATAATATACGGTCCAAAGAACTTCATCGTTCTCAACGGGATTTTAACCCGATAACCAAAACACATTTTTGAAGTCCAAATGAGTTTGGAGCTGAATATAAAAGACATTTGGAAGCTCAAAGAAAGTGGAGAAATCACAACACAAGAAGGAGACTTGAAGAATTTGGATGCGGGATCAAGTGGGAGTTCAACGACACATCACTTGTGTCATTTTCACCCCTTAGGAAGGACCTTTTGGCACACTTGTTTTTGCTAAAAAGTGTTGTCAAAATAGTTGGCTATGGTTATGCACCTATTGTTATGTATGTTATGCTTGTGTGGTTGTTTATTTATATTGTTTTAATGATATGTCGATATGCGTGACTACATAAACTAATAATCAACAACAAGCGTAAAATTGGTTCTTAACAAAATCATTAAAATGGTTAATAAAAGGTTTTATTAAAAATTAATGATTTTATAATAAAATGGGTTTTATTAAAAAGAACCTTGAAAATTTGTTTTCACTAAAGTATCATTGATTTGAATGTATGCAAATGTATGGTACATAATATTTTCTAAACTGGGATTTTGAAATATTAAAAACCCTTTTATAAAACAAGTCAAACACCATCCTTTTATACAACACTCGAAACACTTGGGAACTCTTATTGTGGGATAAAGGTCACCTAACCACATTTGAGGGAACTTGTATGTTCGAGGTGGGTTTACCATGTTTGTGGGATAAAGGTCACCTAACCACTTATGTGTATAAACTCACACGTGTGTGTAAGTTGGACGACTTGATTTGGAAACCATGAACTTAGGGTCACCGAAGCATGGGGAACAAAGGTGTTGATGGGATTAAACATGCCAACTAAAAATAAAGATGTTTAACCGATCCCATATGGCTAGAAATTGCAAAGAGTTGCAATTGTCAAACATTGACTACCTTGTTAATTTAAATAGAGGGATAAAGGTCACCTAACCAATATTTAAATATAACGTTGGATTCTAGATTTTAATTATTAATTGTCTTTAAGACACAAAAGGGTATTAATGATTAAAATATAATAATATCGAAAATACTAAAATTGAACTTGTTAAATTTTGTAGATGGCCGCTAACAATGCAAACCCGATTAACCAAACCGTCCAAAACCTATCACTAAGAACCATCCTTGAAAAGGATCGTCTCAACCATAACAACTTCATGGACTGGTTTCGAAACTTGATAATCGTTCTCAAGCAAGAGAAGATATCCTATATGTTGGACAATCCTATTCCCGATGAACCTAACGTGGAAGATGTGGAAGCCTACAATGATTGGGTTAAGTATACCGAGGACTCCATGCAAGCCTCATGTCTCATGTTGGGAACTATGATTCCCGAAATTCAAAAGGATTTTGAACATCACAGGGCATACGACATGATTACCCAATTAAAGGAAATGTTCCTACAACAAGCAAGGGTAGAACGCTTCAAAACTGTTCGGGCGCTTCATGCATGTCGAATGGAGGAAACCCAATCGGTATCATCTTATGTCCTTAAGATGAAAAGCCACATTGATCACCTAGAAAGGCTAAATTGTCCCATCTCTAAAGAGTTGGCTACGGATTTGATCCTCAACTCTTTAACAAAGAAATTTGAGAGCTTTGTAATGAATTACAACATGAATGGATGGGACAAGAGCATTGGTGAGCTTCATGCAATGCTCAAAACGGCCGAAGCAGGAATGGGCAAAAAGGCTTTACCCGTCCTTGCGATCAATGAAGGAGGCAACAAGAAGAGGCCCCACCCCGATTCTAAAGCAAACTCTACTAAAAGAAAGGGACACGTCAAGGGAAAGGGAAAAGGAAAGGGAAAAGCTAAAGCAGAACCCACCAAACCAAAAGAGAAGAAGCAAAAGGTTGCTATGAATGACCCATGTTTTGGATGTGGTGAGATAGGACACTGGAAGAGAAATTGTCCAACCTATCTCAATGAGTTGAAAAACAAGAGGGATGCAGGGCAAACCTCAGGTACTATCTTTATGATACATGTTGAGCTTAATGTTATTTCTTCTAACACATGGGTACTAGATACCGGATGTGGAACTCATATTTGCAATTTGTTGCAGGGGTTCAAAAGAAATAAACATTATAAGAAGGGAGATGCTAGTCTCGTCATGGGAAACGGAGCAAAGGTTGAAGTCGAAGCTCAAGGAGACTACGTTTTAGAGCTTCCAAGTGGTTTGGAAGTTACTTTGAAGAATGTTTTGTATGCTCCTAGTTTAACTAGGAACATAATTTATGTTTCCCTTTTGAGATAATGTGGTTTTAAATTCGAATTTCTTAACCACGACATTTATGTTTCTATGCATGATGTGTTTTACTTTAAGGCTATGCCTTTAAATGGTATTTATGAATTAGATCAAGACAACGCATCATATGATAGCTCAATGTACCAAGTAACCAACAAGAAATTCAAAATGGATTTGAGTGATTCCTATCTTTGGCATTGTCGCCTTGGACATATAAGCAAGAATCGCATGCATACACTTCAGAAAAATGGTCTTTTGAATACAAATGAAGATAATTCATTTGATGTATGCGAATCTTGTTTACAAGGCAAAATGACCAAGACACCCTTTAGTGGAACTTTTGAAAGGGCTAAAGACTTACTAGGTATCATACATTCAGATGTATGTGGTCCTTTTAAGCCGATGACTAGGAATGGTGAAAGTTACTTCATTACCTTTACCGACGACTATAGTCGTTATGGTTATGTGTATTTTCTAAGACACAAGGATGAGGCATTTGAAATGTTCAAAGACTTCAAAAGTGAAGTAGAAAATCAACTCAAGAAAATAATCAAAGTCCTTCGCACCGATAGATGAGGTGAATACCTTAGTGGTGCTTTTCAAGATCATTTTAGGAGTTGTGGGATTATCTCACAACTTACTCCACCTGGAACACCACAACACAATGGTGTGTCCGAAAGGATAAATCGAACTCTGTTAGATATAGTTCGATCTATGATGGCTAGAAGCACATTACCTCTATCATTTTGGGGTTACGCTTTGCTCTCCGCAGTCCGTATACTAAATATGGCCCCAACCAAGAAAGTGGAAAAGACACCTTTTGAAATATGGCATGGAAACCCTCCATCATTTTCATTCTTAAGGGTATGGGGCTGTGAAGCTGATGTTAAGCAATACACCCCAAATAAATTAGAAGTTTGATCTACTAAGTGTATCTTTGTAGGATATCCTAAAGATGATATAGGGTATTATTTCTATGATCCAACCGAGCAAAAGATATTTGTTGCTCGAAAGGGTAAGTTCTTGGAAGCTAAGTTCCTTATGGAAGGAACTAGTGATAGAACAGTGGAACTTGGGGAGGCTCAAGAACCACAAGACGATACACGTTTGGTTGATACTAGCGCTCAACAAGAGGTTGTTGAAAATGATCAAGAGGTTGATCAGAACACATAAAATGTTTGCAGATCTGGTAGAATTAGTAGTCCACCTGAAAGATATGGATTTTTCATGGATGGATGCTACGTGGTGGATTCAGATGAACCAGCCACATACCATGATGCAATGTCAAAATCTGATTGTGACAAATGGCTTGAATCCATGAACATAGAGATGCAATCCATGTATGATAACCAAGTTTGGGAATTGGTTGTGCCACCACTTAACTCTAAAGTAGTCGGTAGTAAGTGGGTTTTCAAGAAGAAAACAGATATGCATGGTAACTTGGATACTTATAAAGCAAGACTTGTAGCAAAAGGTTCCACTCAAACTCAAGGGATTGATTATGATGAGACCTTCTCGCCTGTGGCGATGCTAAAGTCAATCAGGATATTATTTGCCATAGTTGCATATTGTGACTATGAGATCTGGCAATTGGATGTCAAAACTGCTTTTCTTAATGGATATCTTGATGAAGATGTCTATATGGTTCAGCCTGAAGGTTTGGTCGATCCAAAACATCCTGACAAAGTATGCAAGTTAAAGAAATCAATCTATGGATTGAAAGAAGCATCTAGAAGTTGGAATCACCATTTTGATGAAGAAATTAAGAATTTTGGATTCATCAAGAACAGCGATGAAGCTTGTGTGTACAAGAAAGCTAGTGGGAGCATCATCACTTTCTTAGTATTGTATGTCGATGACATTCTACTATTTGGGAATGACATTCCAACCATGGAAGGTGTAAAAACCTGGCTTGGAAGTTGTTTTTCCATTAAGGATCTTGGTGAAGTAGCCTATATTCTGGGAATAAAGGTCTATAGGGATAGATCAAGGCGCTTGATAGGTTTAAACCAAAGTGCATACATTGATAAAGTCTTGAATAGGTTCCAAATGGAGAACTCTAAGAAAGGTTTTGTACCTATTCAAAAGGGGACAATATTGAATACATCTCAATGTCCAAGCTCAAAGGATGAGCAAGAGAAAATGAAAGGAGTGCCATATTCGTCTGCTATAGGATCCATCATGTATGCAATGATATGCACCAGACCAGACGTCTCATGCGCCTTGAGCATGACGAGTAGATACCAGCAAAATCCAGGTAACAGTCATTGGAAGGCTGTTAAGTGCATATTAAAATACCTTAGAAGAACTAAGGTTATTTTTTTAATATATGGATCTGGTGATGAGGAACTCGTTGTAAAGGGTTACACGGACGCGAGTTTCCAAACCGATCGAAGTGATTCTCGATCGCAATCGGGGTATGTCTTCATTTTAAATGGTGGAGCAGTCTCTTGGAAAAGCTCAAAACAAGACGTGGTAGCATTGTCCACTACAGAATCAGAATACATCGCCGCTTCATTGGCAGCCCAGGAAGCTGCATGGTTGAAGAAATTCATAGCCGACCTAGGGGTGGTCCCTACCATTAAAGACCCCCTAGAGATCTTTTGTGATAACGAGGGTGCGATTGCACAAATCAAAGAACCTCATGCGCACCAAAAGACTAGACATATCGAGCGAAGATTCAACTACATAAGGTATGAAGTTCAAAAGGGAAAGATATGTATCCGCCAAGTTCAAACCGATCAAAACATTGCGGATCCACTCACGAAGCTCCTTGACCGGGCAAAACATGAAAGTCATACATGTGCCTTAGGACTTCGATATTCTAGTGATTGGATTTGATCTATTTTGTATTTGGATATTGAAATAATTGTTATTTTAACTCTTTTATGGTATTTTGAGTTACGTTTCATTTTAGTATGTTTAAATCCATGTATAAGTTAATTATTTTAAATGTCCGTAGTCGATCATACTTGTGGGAACAAATATGAATGTAAGACTATTATGAACTTGTATTGGTGGATATTCATTTAGTATGAATATAGAGCAAAGTGTTGCGGACAAAGTTCATATATAATTGTAGGATACAAATATTGGACTGACTCGCTCTCAAATATTACTGCATGGAATCATTTGTGATTGATCATAAGTAAATTTGAGTAAAGGAAAATATCATAGTATCTGTTAGGATCTGAGTTTCTTTTTTATTGTGTTTTTGTTTAAGAAATGATGAAGATGAACAAGTAATGCATCGGAATTAAAATGAAAATAAACTTTGCACACAATCAAATAGGAGAAATGCTTTTAACACACAAGTTTGAACATTGAACCGAATGCTTAAATTTATTCCAAACACCGATTACAATTTTGCATGCATGTAACAAACTCCCCCTCAGCCTGAGCTCACAGTGTTTGTTCGTATAGGAAGAAAGGTGATGAAGAGCTAATAGAACAGTATATAGGCACGCCCAAACCACTGTGGCATCTTTGCTGACGTCACCATAAAAGTGACATCTAATCTCCTAACAAACTCTAACTATTGATCTAATACAAACACTGCTATGCTAACTACTGATTACAATACATTACATAAGAAAGACTAAACTATCCGCACAGCATTCCAAGTAGGACCCTATCCGCACAGCATTCCAAGCCTAAGACTCATTCAGAGGCTCACAGCAAGCCACCCTCTAAGAAAGATGAGCCAAAGAAAGATGATGATCGACATTCATCTAATCAACATAGTGCTCCATCCAAGAGGATAGTGTTCGATAATGAACCGCGTACCAAGTCCTGTACTTATAAGTACTTTGTTTCCTGCAAACCCCGGGATTTCACTGGGGAGAAAGGGGCAATTGACTGTATGACTTGGTTAGATGAAATGGACACCGTGGTTGATATCAGCGGTTGTGCTGAAAGGGATGTAGTGAAGTATGTATCCCAATCATTCAAGGGAGAGGCACTAGCATGGTGGAAGTCTCTCATTCAAGCTGCTGGAAAGATCCCACTATACAATCTGACATGGGATCAGTTTGTTGCTCTCACTAAGAAGAATTACTGCCCTCAACACGAGGTTGAGAGGATTGAATCAGACTTTTTATCATTGGTGATGAAGAATTTAGATGGTCAAGCTTACCTCACCAGTTTCAATACCCTGTCTAGGCTAGTTCCGTATCTGGTAACACCGGAACCCAAGCGAATTGCTTGCTTCATTGGGGGTTTAGCCCCAGAAATTAAAGCCAGTGTTAAGGCTTCAAGACCTGCTACTTTTAGGTCGGCAGCTGATCTATCTTTGTCCCTCACTTTAGATGCGGTCAGGCTAAGATCGCTCAAGAACTCTGAAGAGGGTAAGAGGAAGCGTGAGGATGATACCTCACGAAGATCTGAGAAGAAGCACAAAGGTAATACGGACCACAAGAAGGAGTCTGGGTCCAACAAAGGTAATCAGCAAACAGAGGAAAAGCCAAAGTGCAAGACTTGCCAAAAACGCCACTTTGGAAAATGTAGACTTGAGTCCAAGTCTCAGTCAAGACCAGCTGCATGTGGGTTATGCAAGTCTAAGGAGCACAAGACTGTTGATTGTAAGAAGATTAAAGATGCCACATGCTACAACTGCAATGAGAAAGGGCATATCAAGACCAACTGCCCTAAATATGCCAAGAAGCCTGATGAGGTCAAGAAGACCAATGCAAGGGTCTTCCGGATGGATGCAAAGGAATTGTCAGGACGACAATGTGATAACAGGTACCTTCCTCATAAATGATGTTTATGCAAGAGTACTATTTGATTCAGGAGCTGATAAGTCGTTTGTAGATAATAAGTTTTGTAAGTTGCCGAATTTACCTGTTAAAACCTTAAGTGTGAAGTATGAGGTTAAATTAGCCGATGGAACCATAGAAACTGCATCAACCGTGTTAGATGGATGTGTTATATCCATTAGGAACCACTCTTTTCCATTGTCCTTACTTCCTTTGAAGTTAGTCGGTTTTGATATAGTTATAGGCATGGACTGGTTATCGCATAACCAAGCCCAGATCGTCTGCAGTAAGAAGCAAGTGGTGATTAAGACTCCATCTGGTGAGTCACTTAACATTCAGGAAGATACCCAGTATGGACTGCCTGAACAAATGTCTATGCTCAAGGCATCTAGATGTTTGAAGAAGGGTTGTGTCATTTATATGGCACAGGTGACTATTGATGAACAGAAGCCCAAGGTCGAGGATATTCCCGTCATTTCTGAGTACCCTGAAGTATTTCCTGAAGAACTACCTGGTTTACCACCAGATAGGCAAGTAGAATTCAGAATTGACATCATCCCTGGAGCAGCGCCTGTCGCGAGAGCGCCTTATAGATTGGCACCAACAGAGATGAAGGAATTGAGGACACAACTAGATGATTTGCTAGCCAAAGGTTTTATTAGACCTAGTTCGTCTCCTTAGGGAGCACCAATCCTGTTTGTAAAGAAGAAGGATGGATCGATGCATTTATGCATCGATTATCGCGAACTTAACAAGGTCACTATTAAAAATAGGTATCCTTTGCCCAGGATCGACGATCTGTTCGATCAATTGCAAGGGGCAAGCTACTTTTCTAAGATTGATTTGAGGTCGGGCTATCATCAGCTGAAGGTTAGAGATGAAGATGTGCACAAGACTTTGTTTAGGACTCGTTATGGTCATTACGAGTTCCTAGTGATGCCTTTTGGGCTAACTAATGCACCAGCAGCGTTCATGGATCTCATGAATCGCGTCTGCAAGCCTTATTTTGATAAATTCGTCATCGTCTTCATCGATGACATTCTCATTTACTCCAAGAATCAAGCTGACCATGAGAAGCATCTTCGATGTATCCTGGAACTACTTCAGCAGGAGAAGCTTTATGCCAAGTTCTCGAAGTGTGAATTTTGGCTTCGTGAAGTCCAATTCCTTGGACATGTTGTCAGTGAGCGTGGTATCCAAGTAGATCCCGCTAAGGTTGAAGCTGTTATGAATTGGCAAGAGCCAAAGACGCCTACAGAGATTCGTAGCTTTCTAGGTTTAGCAGCATATTATAGGCGATTTATCAAAAACTTCTCAAGGATTGCTGCACCCCTAACTTCGTTGACGTGTAAGAATATTAAGTTTGACTGGGGTCCTAGGCAGCAGGAATCCTTTGACATCCTTAAGAAAAAGTTGAGCAATGCTCCAGTAATAACATTGCTTGAGGGAATAGATGAATTTGTGGTATATTGTGATGCATCACACACCGGCATGGGTTGTGTGCTTATGCAGAAAGGAAAAGTCATTGCCTATGCATCGCGTCAGTTAAAGGTACACGAGAAGAATTATACCACCCATGACTTGGAGTTGGGTGCCGTTGTATTTACACTAAAACTTTGTAGGCATTACTTGTATGGGACTAAGTGTGTGATCTATTCTGATCACAAGAGCCTTCAACATCTGTTCAATCAGAAGGACTTAAACATGAGGCAGCGACGATGGATGGAAACCTTGAATGATTTTGACTGTGAAATAAGATACCATCCAGGCAAGGCGAATGTAGTCGTTGATGCCTTAAATAGGAAGGAAAGAGTGAAGCCTATAAGAATCAATGCCAAGAGCATTGAATTAAAGAATAGTTTGAATGAAAGGTTGTTAGCTGCACAGAAGGAAGCTATTTTAGAAGCTAACTATCCGGATGAAAAGTTAGGAGTAACTGAGGAGCAGTTATCCTATGGCAAGGACGGAATACTAAGATTAAATAGACGAATATGGGTTCCAGTTTATGGAGGACTTCAGGATGTTATCCTCTAGGAAGCCCACAATTCTAAATATTTCGTTCATCCTGGAGATGATAAGATGTACCAGGATCTGAAGGCAAACTATTGGTGGATAGGCTTGAAGAAGTCTATAGCTGACTATGTAGCCAAATGTTTGACGTGTGCACAAGTTAAAGCTGAACATCAAAAGCCGTCAGGTTTGCTACAACAGCCTGAACTTCCCACCTGGAAGTGGGAGATGGTGACAATGGATTTCATCACCAAGTTGCCAAAGACAAAGAAAGGAAATGATACTATATGGGTGATAGTAGATAGACTGACTAAGTCAGCACATTTCCTACCCATTAAGGAGACTCATAGCTCCAACATATTAGCTCAGTACGTGGATAAGATTGTATCTCTGCATGGCGTACCAGTGTCTATTATCTCTGACAGGGATACTAGATACACATCTCATTTTTGGAAAAGTTTCCAACAGTATTTGGGCACACGCTTAAATTTTAGTACGGCTTACCATCCTCAAACGGACGGGCAGAGTGAGCGTACCATCCAAACTTTGGAAGACATGCTTCGTGCATGTGTAATTGACTTAGGTGGTAGTTGGGATAACCACCTGCCATTGATCGAGTTCTCCTATAACAATAGCTACCATACTAGTATTCAGGCAGCGCCTTTTGAGGCATTATATGGTAGAAAATGCAGAACACCTATTTGTTGGACAGAAGTAGGAGAAGCTCAGTTATCAGGACCTGACATAGTCTTTGAAACGACGGACAAGATTGTCCAGATTCGTGACCGCCTGAAAGCTGCCAGGGATAGGCAGAAAAGTTATGCGGATAAAAGGCGAAAACCTCTAAAGTTTGAGGTTGGTGATAAGGTTCTGCTTAAAGTATCACCCTGGAAGGGAGTGATGCGATTTGGTAAGAAAGGTAAGTTAAGCCCAAGGTATATAGGACCATTCGAGATCATCGAATGTGTAGGAACAGTGGCTTATAAGTTAAACTTACCTGAAGAGCTCAGTGGTATTCACAATGTATTCCACATCTGCAATCTAAAGAAATGTCTAGCTGAAGAATCACAAGTCATACCACATACAGATGTGCACATAGATGAGAGCTTAAAATTTGTGGAAAACCCTTTGTCGATCGAGGATCGACAGGTAAAGAAGCTTCGAAGGAAGCATGTGCCAATTGTAAAGGTTAAATGGGATGCCCGAAGAGGTCCCGAGTACACGTGGGAGGTAGAGTCCACAATGAAAGAAAAGTACCCTCATTTATTTCAGTAAATCTCGAGGTCGAGATTTCTTTTAAGGGGTTAAGAATGTAACACCTTGAAAATTCATGTCCAATAATATATCAACACGTGTCATGGACTTTAAACGTGTAAAGAACTGATTTAGAGGGACTAAAGTTGACAAACAAGAAAGTATGTAAATAAAAGGGTTTAAAGTGTCAACAACGGATAAATATACCTTTAAATAACCCTACATGATGTTTATACCCTTAAACAAATAAATCATGGATCATACGAAGCTAATTGTGAAAGAAAGTGAGGAATTACAAACTACACGGGTTAAATGTGTCAACATGTTTAAAGTATACCTCTGAGTGACCTTTTAGAAAACCTGAAGCTTTGTAATGATTAATTATACTCACGAGAATAAGTGATAAAAATTTCACAAGGTTTCGATAAAGTATGAGAAAGTTATGACAATATTCGTATACGAGGGGTTAAAAGCATCAACATTGAAATTTAAGGCTTTACGGGTGATCACAAAGTTAACCAAGGACTTAACAAAGTTTGGTTAGGCCTTGGAACCCTTAAAAGTCAATTTAGAGGGTTAAATATGCAAAATTTGAAGTTAAAACCAAGTTTGGAAGGACCAGGGACCTAAAATGAAAATATGGGAAAGTTGTGACCGGAGATCAGCCTTCACACGGCCCGTGTATAGGCAAGCCAACCCCTTACGCGGCCTGCCTAAGGGTGCCAGTGACCAGATTTGTTGACAGGTGCCTGTTTCAGCAAGTTTAACCAACTTTAAAGCTTGGTTTTCGATTCTATGGGCTTGTTTGATGGTTTTAAAGGGCCTAGGGACACTTGGGATGATCAGGAACCATCCCATAGACTTACCTGTCATGATCTTAGTGAGTTAAAACCCATATATATAGAGGTTCACTTGCAACCATTTGAGCACCTCACTTGAAACTCTCACAACTTCATTCCTGGAGATTTTTGGAGCTCAAGTGCACTTCCTAGAAGTCATTAGTCGTGCACAGGACTATTGTAAGTGTCATTAACCTTCCTTAATTCAGTTTTGCTTAGTTAATTAGTCTAAAGTCAAACCGGCGTAATTAAGATTTGACTTCTTCATTAATCTTAATTTATCCAGTCAAATTCCAAATTGAAAGTACCTATGAGTTGGTAATTATGTGGGCGATAAACCCTTAAAAGGGCACCCTCTGATTCCCACTCTAACTAGGTCAATTGTCGGGTCAAAGTTAATCTCAAAAAGTCAAAAGAAAGCTTATTTTCAAATTAATGCATAATTAGCAATGTAGAAGCTATGCAACCTGTTTTGTCATTAATATAACTTGGTAATTAATGTAAGAACATGTCTAAACATGTTCAACTCGACAATTTTCAGTTTAAGCTCGGTTCGAAACCGAAAGTCGCAAAAGTAGACTTTTGCTTTGACTTTCAGTTCTGGCCCATTAGAGCATAGTTAAGAAATGTCTTAGAGCCTTATTAGGACCAGGTTTCATATACGTATAACCCTCTGTGATTATACAACTTGGTTCATTAGTTATCCGATTCATATGCATATTTCCGTTAAATGCCTAAATGTTGACTATTATGCCCATATGACCTTAAAACATGAATTTTGAAAATGTAAAAGAGTAGAAACCTTAGTTACTGATTTATAAACTTGTACCTAAAATTTGACATCAATTTGAGGTCTAGATTAAGAGTTATGCTCATTAGCGTAATTAGAAAGCTTTTTAGCAATTAAACGGTGTAATTAGCGTATAGCCTATCTAAACCTGATTTTTGATACCAAAATTTTTACCCACTGATATAAAATAATATTTTGGGATTTTTGGAGATTTTTATTTATTTTTAGGCTAAGCATAACATAGAGTTCTAAGCTTGATCCGGTAATTGTCGGTTTTGCCCTTTTAGGCTATAAAATGAGTTTTACCAATCCTTTTGATACCAAACCTTTTTCTACTGATCCAATATGATAAATAAAATATTTTAACCCTTCTGGAATAATAAAAAAAATATCAGCTTTTCTTATAAAACCCGAAAATCGCTTAAAATCTTCTTTTTACGCGTTTTAAGCGCATAGTATGTATTAAAACCGTTTTAGATATATAAGACTTGATACCTACTGATGTTTTAAATAAATTTTTATACTTTAGCAGTAAGCAAAAGTTTTAAACTCAGATTTCCAGATTTGACCTTTAAACCTTAGGTGAAATTACCAAAATGCCCCTTCGGTGCATAGTATGGTTAGAAATGATAAATTTCACATATAGGTTATACCCTACTGATATAACTTAGTAAATTAAGTATTTTTACTGATTACATCAGACCCGAAACTCAGATTTATATTTTAAACTCTTTTATAACCTTTAAAATGACCAAAATACCCCTACGGGGCGTAATTTGAGTTTAAATCTGTTTTGGGCATAATAGAAGATATCTTACTGATGTCACAACATATTTAAGGCATATTAACTTAGGAAACTTGTATATGACTCATATGGTTACCCGTTACGCACTTTTCGCGTTCGGATCGGCTTATGTAACTAGTTTGCATAATTTAGCCGAAACGGGTCAAACCATATCGTTTTCATCTCAAAATCCCGAATGTGTTTAAGTTACCCATATTAAACAAGCATACAAGCTTGTCGGGTCAAAACCACATTCTAAACCGGTCTTCGCTTTATCATGCGTTTGAACCATGTCTTCCTTTTGAAAACTAACCGGTCTAAGTCTAAGCTTAATTAA
This sequence comes from Helianthus tuberosus, assembly GCA_030545235.1. Lineage (NCBI taxonomy): Eukaryota > Viridiplantae > Streptophyta > Magnoliopsida > Asterales > Asteraceae > Helianthus > Helianthus tuberosus. The sequence continues at coordinate 16,741,239 of CM060375.1, read as the reverse complement.
AGACCCGTTGGGATCCTAATAGGTTGTTAAAAACCTTCGTTCCAGATTAGGAACCCAGTAAAAGCTACGTGTACTTGTTGTATTTGATTTATACTTTGCTCAGGTAAATACTCTTAACTTATTTTCCCTATACGGGCTTGGGATACGGTACTATAAAAGTACCGCTTGGTCGGGTGTGTAGTCATTTAAATCGGATTGTGATTGATGTATTTACATAACTCGTTTTAATCTGCATTATTTGGTGTATGGCCTTTGGGGGTTTAATGACCATGTCCCGGATATCCTTGGCATCATTCAAATAAATGGCCATGACCTAAGCACGGGTGTAGGCGTACACCTGACAGTTGCATTATGTAAAAACTGATAATCCACTTAAAGGAATCAACCTTGTGGGCATTATACCTGTGGCGTGTCAGTTAATCTTGTCCGGCCCTACAAACCGGCCCTAATGGATGACAAATAAGTAAAACTGTATACAAGATTATTTTTGAATAATTGTCCCAAGTTATAAAAGATATTTTTGCCTAAGTGCATTCAAATCAATTTTTAAACATTTTCAAAATGAGTCAGTTAAGTTGTATTTACCAGTCTAAATTGATGTATTTTCCAAAAAGGCTAAGTGCAGGTACTATACGTAATAGGCTGGCTACTCCAGGCATCAATAATCAAGTCTCGCAAGCTCTAGATGTTAAAGTCTGTTGAACAATTTCCTTTTTCTTTTGATCCACCTGTGGATCTGTTTCAACTATTTTGTGATACTTAATATTACAATTTATTCAGTTGAAATGAATCTATCTTTTGCTTCCGCTGTGCATTTAAAATTGTGTTGTTTGACTATGACGATATCAACTACGTCACGATACTCCCCACCGGGCCCACCGGTAATACGTGGAAATATCGGGGTGTGACACGCGAGCTTTCCTTTCTTGCCGAATCTGATCACACCTTTCCAAGGTGATACCTTTAGGAGTACATGATCGCCAACGTCAAATTCAAGGGGCTTGCGTCGTCAATCGGCGTAACTTTTCTGACGACTCCGAGCTTTCAGCAGATTGTCTCAAATTTGGAGGATCTTGTCAGTCGTTTCTTGCAGTAGCCCAGGACCGGTTATTTGCGAATCTCCGATCTCATGCCACACAATCGGCGATCGACATTTTCTTCCGTACAATGCCTCAAATGGTGTCATTTGTATACTAGAATAATAACTGTTATTGTATGAGAATTCGACTAAAGGTAAGTGTGCGTCCCAATTACCACCGAAATCTATGACACACGAGCGAAGCATGTCTTCAAGAGTACGAATCGTTCTTTCAGTCTGACCGTCGGTTTGGGGATGGAAAGCGGTACTTAGATTAAGCGTAGTACCGAGAGCAGATTGGAACGTTTCCCAAAGACGCGAGGTAAACCGACTATCGCGGTCAGAGATGATATCACGAGGCGTACCATGTCGACAAATGATCTCATCGGTGTAGATTCGGGCTAATTTTTCCACCTTAAAGTCTTCTCGTATCGGCAGGAAGTGAGCGGATTTAGTCAAATGGTCAACGATAACCCAGATGCTATCGTAACCTGAGGTTGTACGTGGAAGTTTCGTGATAAAGTCCATGGCTATGCTTTCCCATTTCCACATCGGGATCTCGGGTTGCACAAGCAAGCCAGAAGGTCTTTGTTGTTCGGCCTTGACCTTCAAGCAAGTTAGGCACTTCGAAACATAGATTGCGATATCCTTCTTCATTCCAGGCCACCAATACCGTTGACGAAGGTCGTGGTACATCTTGTCGGCACCAGGATGAATAGAATATCGAGACTTGTGGGCTTCATCCAACAGGATTTGTATCAAGTTAGTGTGTTTGGGAATCCAAATTCGGTCCAAATAGTGGAATATCCCATTCGATTTACTCACTAATTGCTCTCCGTTATGACAAATCCTTTCCTTCTTCAAGGTGCGTTCGGTAAAACAAGCATGCTGAGCGTTACGGATAAGAGTTTCGAGATGATGCTGGGCGTGAACATTACGAACACTATGCAAATAGCTTCGTCTGTTGAGGGTGTCGGCAACGACATTTTCTTTGCAAGGATGATAACGAATCTCACAGTCGTAATCGTTGAGAACTTCTACCCATCGGCGTTGGCGCATATTCAGTTCTTTTTCGCTGAAGATGTGTTGTAGGCTCCTATGGTCGGTGAAGACCGTACACTTGGTACCGTAAAGGTAGTGTCGCCAAATTTTCAACGCAAAAATAATTGCGCCTAGCTCAAGGTCATGGGTTGTATAGTTCTTCTCGTGGATCTTGAGCTGACGAGACGCGTACGCGATAACCTTGTCCCGTTGCATGAGAACACAACCAAGTCCAAGGTTCGAGGCATCACAACAGAGAATGAAGTCATCGTTTCCGTCGGGTAAAGCGAGAACGGGAGCATTGCAGAGCATGTGCTTGAGAGTTTGAAAGGAAGTCTCTTGTTCGATTCCCCAAACAAAAGGCTTGTCTTTATGCGTTAAAGAAGTAAGCGGGACAACGATTTTCGAAAAGTCAGCGATGAATCGACGGTAATAGCCCGCCAATCTGAGGAACGAACGAACATCGGATGGTGATTTTGGAGTAACCCAACTCTTAACAGCTTCGATCTTCACGGGGTCGACGTGAATACCTTGACTATTGACGATGTGACCGAGGAATTGAACCTCCACTAGCCAGAATTCACACTTGGAGAACTTGGCATAGAGTCGGTTCCCCTGGAGTAACTCGAGAACCAAATGTAGATGCTGCGCGTGTTCGGTTTTCGACCTCGAATTGATAAGGATATCAACGATGAACACGATGACGAAGCGGTCAAGAAATGGTTTGCACACACGGTTCATCAAATCCATGAAAACCGCGGGCGCGTTGGTTAAACCAAAGGGCATTACGACAAATTCATAATGGCCATAACGGGTTCGGAAAGCAGTCTTTGGAATATCTTCCTCCTGAATGCGTAACTGGTGATAACCTGAGCGTAAATCGATATTCGAAAAACATGTAGCACCTTGAAATTGATCAAACAAATCATCGATTAGAGGCAGGGGATAACGATTCTTGATTGTCAGCTTATTCAACTCCCTATAGTCGATACACATCCGGAACGAACCATCCTTCTTTTTGACAAAAAGGACCGGTGCGCCCCAAGGAGAGGTGCTAGGGCGAATAAAGTCTTTGTCAAGTAATTCCTGTAGTTGACTCGAGAGTTCGTGCATTTCGGACGGAGCGAGGCGATAAAGAGATTTAGCAAAAGGGTTAGTTCCAGGAATGAGGTCAATACGAAAATCAATATCACAGCTCGGGGGTAGACCGGGTAAATCATCAGGAAAGACGTTTGGAAACTCGCAAACAACAGGGACATCTTTCACTAGCGTATTCTCTTTCTTTTCCTCCTCCGCTACTACAATGTTTGCCAAGAAAGCTCTGTATTCCTTGCGGAGATACTTGCTCGCTTGAATACATGACATGAGTTTAAGACCTTTCGAAGGAGTTTCACCATAAACACACAATAGATCACCATTAGCGAGCGAGAAGCGAATCATCTTATCGAAACAAACTATTTCAGCACGATTCTCACGAAGAAAATCCATGCCTACTATGATATCGAAACTACCGAGCTGCATCGAAATAAGGTCGATAGGAAAGATGTGATTGTTGAGTTCGAGAGTACAATCACGAAGGACAGAATTGACAGCGACGGTTCTTCCGATGGAAACTTCAACATCGAATGACGAGGGCAGATGGGCGCGCTTACGATTAAGGTGCTTTTCGAATTCTAACGACACAAAACAGTTATCGGCTCCAATATCAAATAAACACGAAGCATATATACCATTCATAAGGAACGTACCATTGACCACATTGTTATCGGCTTGAGCTTGATGGACATTGATGTTGAAAGTACGTCCGCGGGCTGCTGGCTGTTTCTGTTGCTGCTGTTGCTAGGGCTGCTGCTGTTGTGGCTCTTGCTTCACCACTAGATTCGGGCACATGTTTGCGAAGTGGTTGGGATCACCACACACAAAGCAAGCTCTAGCATGGATCGCGGGTGCAGGAGCCGCTTGTTGGCCTTGAGGAGCGGGAAGTAAAGCTGGTCGAGCAGGAGCTTAACCTTGAGCTGGTGCTGGAGCTTGACGTGGACCTGTACGGCAATTGGCGGTGAAATGGTCGTACATGTTGCAATGCACACAGTATCTGTAGGAGATTCCCACTAGGTGGTGATAGGTACAAGTAGGGCAAGCCATTTGAGGACCAGTGTATGCACGCTTGGCCAGTGGGGCATGGGTAACCGGTGCCGCTACTTGGCGGTGTTGAGGCTGCGGTTGAGCAGGTACTGACTGGAGAGGAGCGGCAGCTGTAACAGTGCAATTCTTGCTACTATTGTTGTTGTGCTTCCTCTTGCGACGAGAGGACTTTGAAGACTGCGGAGCGGCGGCGGTTTCAGAAGTTGAAGCAGCGGTGACTTGGTGCAGATTCTTGGTGGCTTTATCCCAATATCCAGCCTTGACTCGCTTGTCATTTATCTCAGCAGCGAGTAAGAAACTTTCCTCGATGGTTGACGTCTTTGCAGCTTGAACGAAATAAGCCACGCAATCCGGAAGAGCACGGATATACTTCTTGATGGTGATTTCGGGCGTAGAAACTTCGCCTGGACACATTATGCTTAGCTACTTGAAGCGAGCAGTCAAACCAGCGTTGTCACCATCCTTCTGTTTGAGATGCCAAAACTCATCCTCCAACTTTTGAAGCTCGTGAGGAGGGCAGAACTCTTTCATCATCAGGTCCTTCAACTCGTCTCACGTTAGCCCGTAAGTTGCATCATTTCCGCGCTTGTTTCTCTCGGCGGTCCACCAGTCCAGCACCCTAGACTGGAAAACACCGGTAGCGTTAACAGTGCGGAGATTGTCAGGACAGTTGCTTTGGCGCAGGGTGACTTTAATAGAATCAAACCATTGAAACATGGCAGTAGGACCATCTTCGCCGGTAAATTCTTTAGGACCGCAAGCTTTGAATTGCTTGAAGCTAAAAGCAGACTTCGGTGAATCAGTCCTGGATTCTTTAGACGACTTGTTGTCGTTTTCATTCAACTCACTAACGATTTGCGGAATGACTTTCGCAATTTGCTTAGCGACCAACGAAGCGATACGCTTGTCCTCATGATTTTGTCGGGCAGAGCGGGAGTGAAATGATCCAAATGACGACATTGTCTGCAACAGACATCGCCATGGGACTCAGACACTATATAATCGAAGCTCACCTCTCAACATACTTAATACTACTAAAGCTCAGGAACACGTATAATCACACAACACGTAGTCACATTGGTACATAACCACAGAATCACATAGGCACATAGAGCACAGAGGCACAAAACATGTAAGCACGTAGGCACGTCGCAACCAAAATCGAAATATATAAAAAGGTAAAACCACATAAAAACACATAAAAATCCACATAAAACGATAAATATCAGAGTCGGCAGTTGCGGGCTCAGAATTGAAACACATAAAATCTGCCATCGCGAGCTTGAAATCGAAAATAGATTGTCTAAGGCTTGATAGACATTGACTACCCAAAGTGATTCGACTATTCTCAAGGACTTTTGGTACATACTTTTTACTTTCGGCACTGTGCTCTCGCCTGGATTTGGGCGATCGGCACGCATCCTTTCAGTTATAGTGTGACTTCCAGTCATTGGAGTCCGTCGAGACTTTGGTGAGAGTTTTGTAAAACCAAAATAGAGGACGGAACAAGTCGTCAAGGTTCAGGTTTCACCCCTGACTTAACAACTTCGTTCCTGTTTTGACAAAATAGAGAGGAAAATTTGCATCGAAGTGCGGATCTCACTCCTGATCCAACGCAAGTTCTCTTGATTATAATAAAATGCGGGTCGAGACAAGCGATCTGATCGAGATTTTGCGGTTTTCACACCAAATCTCGATCTAATCACTTGTTCATTTTCGAAAATAGTGCGGTGCGACTGCCTCAGGAAAGGCAGTGTGATAGTATGGCGTAAGTGCGAGTTGATCGAGGAATAGCAATAAGCCCGTTCGTAGCCCCTAACGGGTTCGCACAAGGTGGTCTGTTGGTACTTAGACTATAGACTAGGTCGTTTCTAAGACATCGACCCAGACTAGGTCGAGTCTTGCCTAATTCCTTATCGTTATGGCTCTGATACCAATCTGTCACACCCCAACCGATGGCGGAATCATCGGGGCACGGCACTGAGCAAAACAGATTGTCAAGAGAAATTCCATAACAACTAAATTACCGGATAGTTAATATTATGTCCCATACCATAATCTACCAAGCAATTAAATTATTACAGACATAGTTATCCTCAAAACAAAACAAAACAAAACATGTTCTGACAACTCAGATTTAATCAAATAAATTGTCTTTGTTTCTAGACTCTCCTACTTGGTTCCATGAAAGCAAGCAACATCCGAGCATCTCAAACACATGTCACATATGTTAAAATAAAGTCAATACACATAGTGTAAAGGTGAGCATACAAGTTTGATACTATAATAGAGTTCGAAATCGTTTACGCATAACCAGCATGTAACATGTACAAAGTGAAGGCAAGTAGGTTATCGACAGAGAAATATGCACAGACGTGACTGCGAGTTGTAGAATACGTAACACATATCCCCACTGGGACACGTGAAGTAAAGCCCTTAACAACCCCTGTCCACGATAGGTGTTGAGTCCACACTATAGTACTATCGTTGCTAAGGTGTCAGGCAACAATCACTGTGTTAACATAACATACAAGCATTCATCGAATAACACGTAGCATGCAATAACGGTCAGCCTACAAATAGTGTTTGCGTTGTGTATTGATTGTGATTTAGAATAAGTAACGTATGTAACACCTAAAAGTGCGTAAAGTAAAAAGGGTTCGAGTATACTCACAGATAGCGTTTAACAAGTAAACACTCTCTTGGATTGAAGGGAGCGCTGAGAGATTAGCCTGAACAGTTAGCGATAACATAAACGATGGGCGGCGCGTTAAACGGTGAAAAGTGATTAAGTGTCGGATGGTAATCCGATCGGATGGAAATCCGATCGGTTGACCATTCGATCAGATGTCAATCCGTTTGGATGGTCATCCGATCGGATGGCCATTCGATTGGATTGACATTCGTTTGGTAAGGATGTGTTTGTGTATGAGGACTTTGAAGTTTTTGTTGTAGCATTTTGAAAACAGAGAAGTGTCTCTACCCTTCAGGTCGTCAATCGAACGATCGCTCGATCGGATAATGATCCGATGGGCAAGACACTTAGTGAGAACAAGTTCACAGAAGGATAGTCACTCGATCGGATAGCAATCCGATCGGATGGCAATCTGTTAGTTACTGATGATCTTTGAAAAATATGAAAATGATTAAGTGTCGAAGTCCAATGTCAACCAACCGGATGGTCGTTCGATCGGATGGCAATCCGATCGGACGGCAATCCGTTCGGTATTCAATTGGTTTTGAAAAGTTGACTAAGGATGGGAGCTCAAGTGCAATCCGATCGGATTGCATTTCGATCGGATGGCAATCCGATCGGAAGGCAATCCGTCCCAACGAATCTGATCGTCTTGACTTGATTATTTTGAAAAGTTTTGCAGTTTGCTCGAGACGGTATGACAACGTGCTAGACAACAGAGACCCCATCATGACCCAAGTTATCCAATCGAACAGGAATCACCCAAATCCGATTAGTTTACTAGTTTGTGACGGTTGTTCATGTTTAACCCGAAATCGGTCGTCTCGTTGATAGAAACCAGATCTTGAACCAACACATCACTAAGAAAGAGTAGAAGGTCTGTACAAGCTCCGATTTTATCGGTTTGAGTGCATTGAGTGTAAAAGAGTTGAAAGAAAGTTAGAAAACTATCTTTTAATCCTTTTAACCATGAATATGTGTAGTCTATGTGAAAACATTGTTTAATCATGTGGAAATCCTTCAGATCTGAGTTATTCTTAGTGGAATGAGGCCAAAACTTAAAGTTCATAGGAACTCCATGATGACATCATCCTAGAACACCTCAAATCCACCGATTTCACGGTTAAAAGTTAAGATTCAAAAGAGAAAATGATGAAGAAGTGTGTGTAGATCATAGAAGTACAAGATTTAGGTTGAAACTTACAAGAATCGCGATAAATCGAGAAAAAGAAGGCTTGGAACGCTGCTGGTCGAGTGAGGAAGCTGTCACATCAAGTGATGTGACAGGAGGGGTATTTATAGGTTGCCAAAAAGGGAAAGTGCAAAGGTGTCGGATTAGCCACCGATCGGATGGCGCTTCAATCGGATGGCAATCCGATCGGTTGTCCGTTCGATCGATCGACCATTCGACCGTGGTGGTCCAACGAGTTGAGTTTCGGCGTTTCGTTTCGCGTGCTGGACGTTGCGATGCGTTTAAGCGAGTTTCGATTAAGCGATGCGATAGATTAATAATAAACACACAAATACTATATCTAACATACAATCATCCTAAGTAAGTTAGCGTTCAGCGTTGCGATTCGATTGCGATAGAGTTGCGATTGCGTTTCGATTAATCACCACATACATAAACATAATAAACATGCACAAGTAACACATAAATAGCACACACACGTAAAACAATATTCAGAATCTACCAATCCAGGTGCGAGCGCGATTGCGATGCGATAAGCGATAAAGCGATAAAACATGCGATAAACATCGATTAAATCTCGATTAATAATAGATACTCCACATAATACAACTAAAGCGATTAAATAAAAAGATTCGATTACAAGTCAAAGAAGTCAAAACGGTAGTTGAGCAAGGAGTGACAGATCGCAATTAGCAATATTTTCTTCCTTTGACTTCAATCTTGACTTTGACTTTGACTTTGACTTTTGTAACATGGGGTGTTACAGCGTGTGAACTAGTTTACGAAGATTTTTCAATGCCGAGAACCTCGATCAGAGAGTAAAAAAGGTGTAAGGTTTACAATGGTGTAAAACCAAAATGGAATATAACGGTCTAGGATTCGAGTTACAGGACAAAACATATCAATGTAAAGATGAATGACGTGTATTCATGTTGAGCGTATGATTAAAGAAAAACGACCGTATTCTATAAATCTCATAAAATATATCTTATAAACTATAATAAAGTTTTATAATATAACTCAAGATTTGAAAAAAAAAATTGGTTGATTAGGATATGACATTGAAACCTAAATATATAATAACACTATATCCTTGTTTGCCATTTATTGCGTTACATTATTAAACAATTTTAAAAAATCAAAATAGCTTTTATAAAATAGTATTTCATTATAAGGATGGTCGTGTCGTCAGGTAATTGGAACTCACTGCCGGCTTTTGGGCCGGCCAACCCGTGCCGTCGCTCAAGACCCAAATTTCAAAGGGCCCGAAAGGTTTTTATAAGCTTAGTAAATTATATATTTAATATATTCATTCATTTATTATACATTAAAACTATGGTGGTGGAGTGGAAAAAAATCATCTCAAGATAGTATTATGGTCTCAAGTTCAAGGCTTGGCTCTGCCACCGAGGTCTTTTTTTTTTTTTAATTCATTTCCTCTTACCATAGTTTTGGACCCAGTTTTTTATTTCGTCCGAGGCCTAAATTATTTTGGGAGTTCTCAGAGATGGCTTTGTTGGAACTCGTGATGGGTGATAGCTCGTGATACACTGCCGCATGCGGTGTATCACGCCTGGTGGTGCTTGAACCCGTGATGTTCATCGCAAATGATAGTGGAGGTTGTTTGAGGATATAGCCGTTGGCAAAAGACAATATTCATGGGGGTCACCTTAAAAAAATTTAACCTATAAATGCACCCAACCTTTAATCATTTGATACAATCTAATAAACCTCTTGTAAAAATCCACTACAATTCTATATTTTTATAGTGTTAGAAAAATACATACGATGGATATAGAGTAAAGTACATTTCCATCCGACTCGTCTAGTCGTCAGAATCTTCAAGTTGAGTTTTGAAATCTTTTGAAAAGATGTATGTGCTCGTTGGAGCTTGAAGTTACAAGATGATCAAAGAAATAAAATTGTGCGTTGCGATCAGGACGGGGCTAATGAAGCTCTTATTAATGATTACTTTGTTGAGAACCCAAAGTATAATGCCGATACGTTTAGAGTGCAGTTTCGTATGTCAAAATAGTTATATTTAAATAATGTGGTAGATATTGAAGCTGAATTTGAATGGTTTCGACTTGGCTACGACGCTAGGGGAAAAATAGTTTCATGACGATACAAAAATGCACGTCTGCGGTTCGTCAACTTGCAACCGGTCATGCACGAAGCGGTGGAGTCAAATGATTTATGGATTTGGCATGCATACTTTGGTGTTCCCGTTCAAACAACGACATTAATGTTCTACATCAATCACTGCTATTGGATGTCGTGTTACAAGGAACCGCACCGTTGTGTGTGTTTACGGTCAGACGCGTCTACTATCTTGTTGATGGTATTTACTCGACTTGGTCAGTTTTTGTAAAGTCGTATTCGTTTCTGACCGACCCTAAAGAAAAGTGTTAAAGAAGTTACAGGAGTCGACGAGAAAAGATGTTGAGCGAGCATTTGGTGTTTTGAAAGCTAAATGGCGTAAAATTGATCAACCGATGCATATAATTAGATCACAAACATCTAGGAGTGTGGTGTTCTCGTGTATCATATTGCACAATATGATCATAAAGGATGAGGGGCCTACAATATTACCAGACCAAATTATGGACCCTCCGACACAGGTACCCGTTAGCGAGGATATTCAGTTAGAGTTGTGAAACGAACAAACACATTTTCGTCTATGATTTGATCTAATGGAACACGTTGGTGGTTTAGATATCCAAATTCCCGATTATGACGAAGGGAAGTTTTTTATTTTTTATTTTAGTCTTTAAGTATCAATATTTGATTTTCTTGTTGCTTATATTTTTTTTAATTTAATGTATTCTATAAATGTTGGTTTTTACTTGTTATAATTTTGTATCTTATTGATTCAGTTAGTTTTTTTTTTTTTTTAAAGATGAATGATGACCAAACAAGTGTGATAGAGTGAAATGTGATGAAGTGAAGTGTCAAATGGTGACTGGGTGTGGTGTGCGATGGAGTGATGACCATCCCATGTACCCTCAATGTAAATGCTAGATGTGATAACACTACATTATTATTTGCCATATATTACACGACGTTATTAAATACTAAATGTATAGGGGCAAAATTATAAATAACAAGTTATTTATGTATTAACACTTGTAAAAGATGTAATAGTATTGTTCTTAAGTGTCTTAAAACTGAATGAAAATTACATTTCTTAAATCTGAATTAAAATTACCCGTTTACCTGCCACTTGTTTGTAATTTGTTACTTTGGCATTTTAATGAAGATCCATATATTTTTCTTTTTCTTTAAAGAGAAATATTATATAGTAGTATAGATATTCGTAGAAAGAGGATAGGTAGTTTGAAATTGAGAAGCTAGTAGTAATCTCTTCCACCTTGTAATAAGGGCGAAGTGGTGTTGACATCTACCATACCATATGAGAAAGCCATTTATACATCATTAATTCCATTGTCTAAAGAGATGTTAAATGAAAAACAAACACCTAGTTAAAGATCAAAGAAGAAACGTGTGGTGGATTTGTTATCCACTTAAATCGGTATAAATAATTGTGATTTTGTTGTGACATATTTCTATTATTACTTAGATCCTTTGGTCATAAAAGATCTCTTGAGTAGTTTCTAGCTTTTTACAACTACCAATGGTAGGGGTCCATGAAATTTGCATGATTGGTAAAAACCACATAAAATATTGGTAGTCTACCATTGACCGAAAGGCTCCTACCATCTGAAAGGAGTTGTAAAGCCCGAAAATAGATACCCTCATCATTAATCAAGTACTTTGTGTTAAATGTAATTCTTTAAAAAGAATTTGCAATCATCTTACACCAATGGCTAGCTTTGGTCTTGAACAATTAACCATAGATCACTTAGTGTTGGTCCTTTTTGTGTCATAAAGGCCACTTTAGCTTAGTTGGATTTTCCTAATATAAAAGAGAATGAATATAAACATTGTTAGAATTTAAGTGGTGTGTAGTACATACTTCTACAAGAATATGCACAATTCTAGCACTTCTAACATGGTTGTTTAAGGGGCAACCCAACCATCCAACCCAACAACCCTAGTGGGGTCCATGAAATTTGCATGATTGGTAAAAACCACATAAAATAGTAGTTAATGGGAACTAATGATAAGTTGGAACTGATCATCAGTACCAAGTTTGTACTATTAGGCTACTCGGTATGGTGATGGACCATCCTTGGAGGATGATCCGCCACGTAGGCGCTACGTCATATTCCTCCCAATGATGGTCCATCCTCCAAAACTAGAGGGCATGGTAAGATGGTCCTAGTCATCATCCTCCACCACTTTTATGCTTTTTTATTTTTTTTAATCTTCAACTTTTTTTAACATTTAACAAATAAAGTAACAAAATATTTTCATTAATATTAAAAAACATTACATAAACTTAAAAAAAAAATTAAACTTAAAAAAAATAAATTTAAAAAAAACATAAACTTAAAAAAAATAAACTTAAAAAAATAAACTTAAAAATATCCTAATATATTAAAATAAGCTACTAGTCTTCGTCTTCCATGTCGTGGCCGGGTTCGTTTTGAGCGTTGTTCCAAATGTACTCCACCAAGTCTGCTTGTAGGTTATGATGTGTGTACTCGTTACGTAGAGCGAACATGTTCAAATCTTGTTGTTCCGCACTAACTGGAACAAAATTTCCAGTTGACGCGTCTTCGTCGTACTCGCATATCGCTCTACCTTCGTCTTCAATGACCATGTTATGAAGGATGATACAAGCGTACATAATGTGTCGTAACCTCTTTGGTGTTTGCGAACGTGCTGGATGTTCAATGATGTGCCATTTTTTTTTGTAGAACACCAAAAGCCCGTTCAATATCTTTTCTCGCACCCTCTTGGAACTTCGCAAACTTTTTTCTTTTGTCGTCTGTCGGGTGCGGAATAGTTTTAACGATTGTCGAGTACTTTGGGTATATCCCATCAGCTAGGTAGTAACCTCGCCTGTATTCCACCCCCGAAACTGTAAAGCTTGTGTCTGGACCTATACCCGCCACTACATCCTCAAATATCTGTGACTGGTATATGATGTTAAGGTCATTGAGCGAACCAGGTAGACCAAAAAAAGCATGCCAGATCCAGAGATCCTGTGACGCAACCGCCTCTAGAATAATAGTCGGATGTCCATGATCTCCCCTAGTATACTGACCTTGCCAGGAAACTGGGCAGTTCTGCCACGGCCAGTGCATGCAATCAATGCTCCCGAGCATTCCTGGGAAACCATGTCTCTGTTCGTGTGCTTGATATAATTTTTGAACGTCGTTTGCGTTCGGTTTCCGCAGGTATCGCTTGCTATACAATTTGACAACCCATTCGCAAAACTTGTGCAAACATCGACGTGCGGTTCTTTCAGATATCCTAATATACTCGTCTAATGCATCGTGCGTAACCGTACGCAAGTTGGCGAATGGCCGACGTGCATTTTTGTAAATTACTGAAACCCCTTTGCCCCCTAGCGTCGTTTCGCAATGTAAAGAACGGATCCGACTGGGCCATGTCGCCTGCAATACGTAAAAACAGTGGACGACTCATGCGGAACCGACGTCGAAAAATCTCGGCTGGGTACACGGGTTCGTCAGCAAAATAATCGGCTAGTAGTTTATCGTGGCCGGCTATAAATTTAAAACGAAACATAAATGAAATTAATTATAAATTACATTTTCAAATCTATATAAAACATAAGGAAAAAAAAGTAAAATACCTTCTTGGTTTCGGTTATATTTTGCTCGTCTAGTTAGCCGTTGGGACGACCCTTCAGCACCCGCCATGAAGACCTGAGCCGCGTTCATAATCATGTTGTGCATAATATCATCCTCTTCCGAAGATGATGAATACCACGCAGACGAAGACGATGAAGACATAGAAGAAATTGAAGAAATGGGAGAAGGTGAAGACATGATAATTTTTGAGCGAGAGATGGGGTGGTAGCGGGTAAAAAATGGTATAAAATATGATGAGTTTTTATAAAAAGGGAAGAGTGGTTTATAAAATGTGAGAGAGATGGGGTGGTAGTGGGTGAAAAGTTGTGAAAAAAATGGTTAAAGAGGTGAGTATTTATAAAAATGGAAGTGAATTGGGGTATTTTTTGAATTATTACCGTTAATTTTAATTAGAAATTATATTTTTTTTCAACGGTTACTTTTGGTTGGGCCCCACCTTTTTTGGATCGTCGCAAACGGCAAGAAGTGGACGGGGACGACGGGACGCGCAGGGGGGCGGCACGGTGTTCAGACCGTAGCCGAAGCAAGACGGTCCGGGGATGAACCACATACCGAGTAGCCTTAGTTATGACTTTGCAACATTGACAATTTGGAGTAGAAGTATACTAAGATTTTGCAGCTAGTATAACTGACAATGGTTGATAGTTATAGGCAATACCTTTGCTCTTTCATTAAAAGTCGTAATATTTTGTTGTGTCTGTTTTCCACCTATATAAGGATTTTGTTCTTATTTTTGGTATTTATTAATAACAAAATTTTCATATTCGTTCTTGGTTTCTTTTGGATTTTATCTAGTTAAAATTTTGGACCACTGTCAAATTACATTAATTTAAAAGTGATTAGGACATTATTTATCCAAGAAATTCATTTACATTAATTCAAATCCTCAAGAATCCTAAATTCTTTAACTCAATCCGATGTTTGTTAATTAGGTTTCAAATCATGTACTGACTCAACATTGCCACACCTCCTTATATCTTTTGCTTGCTTCCATGATCTATCAATCCTTCCAACATACACATATAACTTTGTTTAAGACTTTTATCTTCATCTTCATTTAGCAATAAAGAAAACCCAAAATCAGTTTGGAATGTAAAAAATGACATCCTTAATTGGGACTATTTTAACTTGTAGGTGAATTATTGTTGTTTATCCATTGAAACAAAGAAAGAAAAAAAGTAAAACAAAAACAATTTCTAGTGGATTTTGAGTTCAAAAGCCTTAAGTTCGTTAAAAACGACATATTATCCAAAAAGGAAACACTAGATATTTTTTAGTGAAATTTTTCGACTTGCCAACCTTTCGGATACCTTTTCCTGTTCGAAGTCTAATCATTTGGAAGCTAAAAGTACCCTGGGAAATAAAAAGGTGAAATTTTATGTAATAAACGCTCAATATATAAATAAATAAGACGTGATTATAGCTCTGGTTCTAGTTTTTATGGTAATATTTAAACTAGAAATGACAAATCAACAAACATGATGGAGAGATAGTCCTTGAAGTCTCATATTCTATCCTGGTTGTAGTCGGACCATGACACTTCCACGAATATAGATGGTTTTTTCTATGTACAAAATTGCTGAAAATATACATTTACATTTTACGGACTTTTTGTTTATATAACCAAACAAAGCAAAGATGTTGACATTTTATTCCACAATCATTAATCCATAATAACCTTTTTTGGCAATGCTATAAACTTTATGTTAAGGTACTAACATGCTTTGACATATAACCATTCCTATAGTGCCACACTTGTGTTTTTTTAAGAGCAACAATAATATTTAGTACATGGAACTTGTTATTTAGTATCTGATTAACATGCTTTGACATCTAACCATTCTTATGGTGCCACACTTGTGATACTAGTACTTTTTTTAAAGAGCAACAATGATATTTAGTACTTGGAACTTGTTATTTAGTATCTTATTAATAACTCAGACCTATGTGTTAAAAATATTTTATACAGCCAGTTTTATATTTTATAAAATGTTTATATGTTTTCTAATATTTTTATTTGCTTAAATGAGGTATCGATGGTATGGACTTATACATGTGGGCTTCTGCACTGCTTAAATGAGGTATCGATGGTATGGACTTATACATGTGGGCTTCTGCACTCTGTTTGAATTGGGCTTCTGGATGAATTTGGCTGCTGGACTTTTGGCTGGATGAATTGGGCTGCTGGAGACTTGATGGTATAATGGAAAAAAATATATAACTTCAGGGATTAGGATCAAATACAAAGGATCCTAATTGTAAGAAGTGTAAGAAGGATTTATAAAGTGACAAGTGTCCAATAACCCAAAAAAACCCATTACACAAAAAAAAAAAAAAAAAAAAAAAAACCTTAAACATCCACCACCACCAAAAACCTAAACCCCCACCGCCACCGCCACCCCCATCACCCACCCCAAATTTTTTATTTTTATTTTTTTTATTTTTTATTTTTTTTTGCCAAGGGGGTGGGGGTTTAGGTTTTTGGGTGGTGGTGGGGGTGGGGTGAGTGTTTAGTTTTTTTTAGATTTTTTTTTTAGGTTTTTGGGGGGTGGGGGGTTAGGTTTTTTTAGGTTTTTGGGGGTTGGGGGTTGGGGGTGGGGGGGTTAGGTTTTTGAGGGTTTTTTTGGTGAGGTATAGCTTTTTTGTTTTTCTTTGCCGCGGAGGGGTGGGGGGATAGGTTTTTCGGTGGTGGGGGGGTTTAGGTTTTTGGGTGGTGGTGGGGTGGGGGTGGGTGTTTAGGTTTTGGGTGATGATGTAGTGGGTTTAATTTTAGGTTATTAGACACTTGTCACTCTATAAATCCTTCTTACACTTCTTACAATTAGAAGCCTTTGTAGAATAACTTGACCCATAACTTTAGTTCAGAGTTACATGATTTTTTTTAGTTCAGTCGTTCAGTAGCTGTTATCGATATTTGTTCAATATTCTCTCGTTTTCTCTCTTAGGGTTTCTAGGTGTTCGTGTCAGATCTTGATTGTATCAGTTTGTTCATCTAGAGGGTTGCAGATCATTGTGTTAATGATCTACGTGTGAGGAGCGTTAGAGAGATTCTTGATTTCTTGTTCGACTGGTTCATAGTTTGCAGAGTTTTTTTCCGATTAATAAACTGTCGAGTTTGGATCCATGTATTTTGACATGGTATCAGAGCTTTAAAGCTCCGATCTATGTGGTCTTCCGCTGATATTTTGTTTCAGTTCAAATCTAGGATTTCAAAGTTTCGATCTGTGTCTTCTTGATGTTTTTGGTTCGGATCTAAGGTTTTTTTGAAATTCGATTTGAAGTGTCGTTACGTACAGATCTAATGATTTATGGTTTGATCAAGATTGGATGTATTATGTCAAATTTGAAGGTGACTGGTGATTCACGGTTAAGAACCCTAACCTAGGGTTTGATCAAAGTTGCAGGTCAAGATTATTGTGTATCAGCTCGTAACCCTAACTAAAGTTTACGGTTGATTCTTGTGCAGTGCTACTGATAACCCTAAGTGAGATCACGGACCTTGATTCTGGAAAGGAAAACCCAAACCAGGCGATCTTTTATTCTCACCACACAAGAAACCCCCATAGCAGCACCTGGTGCCTTGTTCTTGTTCGGTTACTACCTCTGGTGTCATCAATCGTATCCGTTTACCCGTCAAACTTCATCTTCTTCATTCTGAATCAACAATGTCATCTTTCAAGTTTCAACACTACCACACAGGTTTCTCTCTCTAGAATCCCTCTCTCATCTCTCCAGTTTCCAGAACCTCTCCATCTTGTTCCGTTCTTATTCCGGCTTCATCTTCCAACCTATCGCTATATCTATCGGGGTTATTTTTTCCGAAAACGACATCGTGGTTATTCGACGGTGTAGCTCGTTCGAAGGAGAGTTTGAGTCAGTTGAAGATTAAGCAGAGCAGTTAGGTGGAGTGGTGATAACGTGGAGTCTGATTTTGAAGATGAGATTCTGGTTGTGGATGAGCTTGAATTGGAGGCGGTTAAGGCCGTTCTTGAATACTCGATTTCGGTATCACATGAATTGGAAATCAAAGAGGAGCCAGTTGGTGGAAAAGAAGCTCGTGGAAGAAAGAAGAAGCGCGAAAGTATCAACGCCGTTAATGTACCTGATCATCTTCTTCCAAAGGTTTCAATTGTCAGAAGGCCAAATGTTGGTAAATCAGCATTATTTAATCGTCTCGTTGGGGAAACCAAGCAATCGTAGTTGATGAACCTGGAGTTACTAAAGATTGTTTGTACGGTAGAGCCTTTTGGGGGGCTATGGTATTTATGGTGATTGACACAGGAGGCGTTATCACAGTTTCGAAATCACGGGCAGATGTTATGGAACAACAATTATCTGTCTCAACAACCATTGGCGTGGAGGTCGTGATGCTGCACAAAATGTCATCCCTAGTTCAACTGCTGCTGCGAGGCAAACTAACTGAATCCGATTGATGTTTTTCTTCTAACCTTGTTCTTGTAACCCTCGAAGGTTACGCAACAGGTTCGCTTGGAGTTAAAGGCATCCTTGGTGAGTTCGTTCCGTGATTTTGATTTTGTTTTTTGTTGTCACACCTGCATTTGTTGTGTCTAGACATTCTGGTGCCGGGTTAGTAAGACCAGTTATTGATATTGAGGATACAGAGAGGGTTCACTCTGTGGGTCTGTGCTTGTTTGAGTATTGATTGTTTTCTGGCTGTTTTGTAACTTTTACTTCAATTCAAGAAGCATAGCCAATCTGTTTGTTTTATTCAGGATGTTTATGGTGAAGGTTTACTGTCAACCGTCTTTTCATAACCTGTTTTACATGTAGTTTTCTTTTGTAAATGACGTTTTTAGTTGAAAATTACTTCTTGAACCATCTTTCTTACAACATTTGTAAACTAAATGTCATGTAATTTGGTTTTGATGGTCGTTGTGGATATCCAGTTGGATCTTTTGTATGTTTAGGTTTAATGTTGTTTATACTTGACATGCGTGCTGTTATGTCTATGCTCTTGTTTCTTGGACAGTTGAACCATGGTGTTCATATATAGGAACATGTATTGTTGACTAGCATGTCTTGTTTCAGTCATTGTGATTATCAGTAAGGAGTCCTTATCTGATATAGCATGTTTTAACCTATTTTCTATCAGTTTTATGTCTTGAACTGTTATGTTTTGCTTAATCTGGCATATTGTTTTGCATCTCGTGACATCATCTTTAGTGTATAGGTTATATGCTGCTTTGTCTTAATACATTGGTCTTTTGAAACCATATGGTTTATCTTTTTCATATCAGAATTTGCTTCTGATGGTTTTGTGGAATCTTGTGGTTCTATGTTATTCGTTCACGTGTCTTATGTATTGAGAGTCGTGTGATTCTTTGTTTTAACCGTGTTTTAAGTTGTTGAGTTTTGTAACTCATCTTCATATCTCAGATATTCTTGTCGGTTTGGTGTTTTTCTCATAAATTTATTTCAAGAATCTCTAAGTTCTTGTCATATTTTTTATCCGATTGCAAGCTTATTTATAGGTCTTGTAGGATGTTGTCCTAATGATTGTTTGATTTGGAGATGTGTATACTTGGATGTTTGAGAGTCTTTGTATGTTCTGATTTAGTGGTATATATTTGATGGTACATGATCTTTTGACATTGAATGTGGATTTAAAATATTTTGCTCTACTTCAGGTTTTATAACCGGTTTTTTTATGTGATTGAATTTGTTTTATTAAAGCTACTGTATATTTCTTGAAAATACATTTCCATGGTTCGGATGGTTTTGTGATAAAGGAGTAGTTAGTGAGATGTAATGTAAAAATTTTCAATCAATTAGGTTATGGGGTTCAGGTGTTCTTAATCTCATGTGACTGTTTTTTGTTGTTATCCGTTTGATTGTGTTGCAGGATCGTGTGGTTCTGTCTTTCTAAGTCTGTTGTTAGACTTATATGTCTTGTGACATATTGTTTGCCTTAAAGTTGTGTGGCTTTTTGGTGTGATCATATGTGTGTATATGGTTTTTTGACAGTCATGTATTCCTTTGGCTATATGAATCTTCGTGTGATTATTTTTCTTGTAAAGGTTATGCTATCTTGAAGATGTATTCTTCGATAGTGTTTGCCGTTATCTCATTGGTCTAGGACTCTTCATGTTTTGAGTCCGACCGTAGTGAGGTCTGTGTAGGATCATCGTGTTGGTGATCTTATTTGCTCTTTGAGACTTCATCGCTGATCGTAGTGATGTTAGTTCATTGGTCTAGGTGATGCTTGTTTTTCTTCCTCACTGGTCTAGGGTCGTTTGTAGATTCTTCGTGTTGTTGAGTCTAGTCCAGTTGGATCGTAGTGTTGGTTTCGATCAGTTCTTCGTGTTGTCGATCTGATTTTTTACAGACTTGTTCTGTAGTTGCATTGATTTAGAGCTGTCATTAGTTCCATGTATTGATCTAATCTAGGCTCTTAAGATCGTAGCGCCGGTAGATGTTTTTCCGAGTTTGTATATGCATGTTTAGTGTGCATCTTCGTGTTCTAGTTGTGTGCTTGAACAATGTGTTGGTTCTCTTGTGTAGTAATAACATCTACATGTTGTGTTAATGTGTTTATTCGTATTGAATTTTGGATCCATCGTTGATAAGGATATGTGTGTAAGACTATACTTGGGACGAGGTGTTATATTGATAGGTTTATAGTTTGTGTTATATAGATTGGGGTTTGCTGGTTTTCGTTCTTGCTCTTGTTCTTTCCAGTTTTGTCACATATTCTTTGAGTCACTCTTGTTGAACTTCTAGTGAGGTTCATTCTTTAGATGAATCGTTTTTTTTAGATCTGAGTGTGTATGAGATCTTTGTATTATTGATCTCAGGTTATTTGGTCTTTATTTCTAGAGATTGTTTTCGTATTGAGTTTGGGTGATAACGGAATAGGTTTGAGTGGTCTTGTTTATTTTTTCTAGGCCTGCATGTTATGCGAGTTTTTCTCATTAACACCAAGTTATAATACCAGTCCTTGTTTGTTAAACCAGTAATGAAAATATACTTTAGGCAACCAAGTACATTGGCATATATATACTTAACCTTTCATGTACTTACCATGCTTTATCTGGTTAGTCTATCTCTAGTGTTCATTGGATTGGATAACAATGTGATTGATGCTCTGCGTCGGCGTCAGTCAGTTTTTTTTACATGAAGTGTTTTCATTTGTATTATTCGTTCAAATGAAGCTTATATGAAGATCGATAATCAATCTCTGATATGTCTTTTTTCCTTGATTACAATTTTCTCTCAAACAGTTTTGTGTGTCTTGCATTTGTATACATGTAAATTGTCTTGAAAAATAAACAAAACTGTTTGGATACAAGGAAGAAAGTGTCTAGTATATTCTATAGGGTTTCTCTTGTTTGTGTTCTGTCTCTCTCAAATCACGTCTAGGGTTTGAATGTATATGGTCTGTTTACCTGATAGATCTAGTATTTGTGAGAGTGGAACGTCGAGTTGATATGTATATGTGAGCTGTATGATTTGTGAAGATTTTTTTTTTTGGTTTTTTTTAATCAGATATGTCTTGTTTTTACTGGCTTCTACGTTTTTTATGGGCAACAATTTCATGATTTACTACAAAAGCGGAGTATTGTGCTGCCTATGTGTGATGTTGTTTGTGTTTATTAGGGGTCGATAAATGTGTGTGATGAACTGAAAGTTGCTTGTCTTTACAAAGTGTTTATTGCCACAGTTTCATGATATTACGTGTTCGTCTTAAGTCTTATTCACATGTTTAAAATATAAAACTGACGGGGGGTGTTCAAAATATTTTATACAACCAGTTTACGTGTTCGTCTTAGGTCTTATTCACATGTTTGAAACATAAAACTGACGGGGGGTGTTAAAAATATTTTATACAACCAGTTTTATATTTTATAAAATGTTTATATGTTTTCTAATTTTTTTATTTGCTTAAATGTGGTATCGATGGTATGGACTTATACATGTGGGCTTCTGCACTGCTTAAATGAGGTATCAATGGTATGGACTTATACATGTGGGCTTCTGCACTCTGTTTGAATTGGGCTTCTGGATGAATTGGGCTGCTGGACTTTTGGTTGGATGAATTGGGCTGCTGGAGACTCGATGGAATAATTGAAAAGATATGTAACTTCAGTTCAGAGTTACATGATTTTTTTTAGTTCAGTCGTTCAGTAGCTGTTATCGATATTTGTTCAATATTCTCTCGTTTTCTCTCTTAGGGTTTCTAGGTGTTCGTGTCAGATCTTGATTGTATCAGTTTGTTCATCTAGAGGGTTGCAGATCATTGTGTTAATGATCTGCGTGTGAGGAGCGTTAGAGAGATTCTTGATTTCTTGTTCGACTGGTTCATAGTTCGCAGAGTTTTTTTCCGATTAATAAACTGTCGAGTTTGGATCCATGTATTTTGACACTATGGGCATTCGATCTTTTGTTACGGGAAGATGATATATCAAAGAGTTGACTTGTGTTTGGACCATTAAGGATGGCAATGGGTCGGGTATTGGTAATTTCATACCCATACTCGGTTGTAAAATTGTGTCCATACCCGACCCAATACCCGTCGGGTATTTGTTGAGTAATTACACGTCGAGTATCGGGTATACCCCACGGGTATCGGGTATACCTGCGGGTATCGGGTATATCCATAAGTTTGTTAAAAGATATATATGTTGGGGTTTCCAAATACATTTCTTTACTATTATAATTATTATATAATTTCATTTATAAAACAACTATTATAAACAAAAAATGTACATTACATACATATACGTTTTATCATAAATTAATAATAACTTTAATTTACTTATATACTTATACGTATATACTTCACAACATACAAAATATATACTATTATCAAATACATATGCTAAAAAGTATATTTCACATTGTGAGCATACTAAAATAAATCACTAATAAACAAAGGTTAATGAAAAATAAAAAATATAAATTAAAACATTCGGTTATATGATCGGGTATATAGTTCGGGTAAACAGTACGTGGTTTCGGGTAATCGGGTCAGGTATAACCTAATCCCATACCCGACCCATACACGCAAAAATTTTAAAAACTAATCCCATATCCGCCCCAATACCCGTCTGGTATCGGGTAACCCGTCCAATTTGTGTCGGGTTTCGGGTATAACCGTTGGGCTCGGGTATTTTTGCCATCCTTATGAACCACTAAACAACCATGGTCTAAACGTCTCAAAACCGAAACATAACAAGATAGTATGGGATGTTAGTCTCTCGTGGGCAGTCTCTGCAAGTGCCACTACCATTCCCAAAAGCTCTCCATATTCCAAACTTAACTTGATGTGCATACTAAAAGTTAGCTATGCTGAGTGAGTTCTATGTTTAATAAAATATTGTATAATTCTAGCAAAACAAACATTTAATAAAAATGTTTACATATTAGCTTTTATCATTGTCGAAACACCAATGAGCGGTCATCAGCGCTCTTATCGGGAATTGTACAACTACTTGTAGCCCCATAGGTCACCACCCTATACTTGCAGCATTGTGGGTAATTATGATCTATACTAACAGTCCCGTAGGTAACTATCTATACTCGCACCCTCATAGGTATGCTCCTTACGGGTCAGGTTCAAGACCATGGACCGCGTAACAAGACTTGTAGCCCCGTGTACAATGCATTGTTGCCATAACTTTACCTTCTCATTTACGTGTTAGGTTGAATTCAATCAAACTATCATTTCAAAAAATCATATTAATTAACTTAAAATATTTCCTTATATGTTTTGGGTTAATAACCCAAAACAGTTCATTTGGTAATACTTTCATTTTGAGTATTCACATCCCCCAAAACTATCTAAAACAGGTCTAAAACTTACTAGTAGTACTTTGCTCTAATTCAATGAACCTAAAGGATGCTGGCAGTTGGAGTCTTAATTCGAATTTGGTTAAAACGTACAAACAGAAAGTTAGCATTGCGCCATGCCACCCCATGATCCATGGGTAATCCCACCCTCACACGTCATTCCATGCCCATGCGCATGTAAAGTGACACCCGAAGTATAGTTCCACCTAGGGTTGAGGGCATGATGTGTCATCAATTATACATATTTTATATGCATATTTACCCTATTTTATATGTACTTTTGAAGTGTAACGCCCTGCTTCTTCATACTTTCCATAAATAGAAAGTCATGTTTGTATTTCTATTTTTGGAAGTCTTGTGTTCTTGTAATCGTTCTTTCTCTTTAATCATTGTAAAATCCAAGACTTGGATCCTAAATAAAACTCTTATTTTGTTAAATTCATGTTATACATACTTTATACATGCTCACACATTCAATTTCGTGAAACAATTGATGCTTATTCGTAATTCTTGGAAACTATGTGCTAAACTTCCAAATACGTGAAACTTATGCATAAAACGTATTTTGATCGTAAACGATACTTAAAAACGACATT
Organism: Helianthus tuberosus; assembly: GCA_030545235.1. NCBI lineage: Eukaryota > Viridiplantae > Streptophyta > Magnoliopsida > Asterales > Asteraceae > Helianthus > Helianthus tuberosus. The sequence goes on along the minus strand of CM060375.1, from coordinate 16,716,941 downwards.
CATACACTTAATTATACTTGGTACATGTTCTCTAAACTTTAATGGTCCTTAAACTATGTTTATATGTCGAAAATAATCCCTAAAACACCTAAAAACCTTAAATAATACACTTCAGGGGCCATTTTGTAATTAAATGAAACTTGAGCCATCCCCCTTGTTTCCAGCCACGAATACCACCACCAAAACCTTCGTTGGCCGTGAGGGTAGCCCCAGATCAGTTCCCTCATTTCAGCTCGCGAATTTGAGCGGGCTTTCGGCTTAACTTGAGTTTAAACAAGTTTTGGACATTAAATACTCAACTAACACAACCCTAATCCCTTCCCTATATAAACCTAAGCTTCCCCAAGCCATTTTCACTTTACAAACTCCCTCACAACCCTCTCAAATCATTCCTAAAGCTGCTACAAACACAAGTTCGGACAGAAGCATCCTACTTCACAAAAGTGAGCATAACTCACTCGTTTCTTATCCGTTTTACCTCCTTGTTTTTCCTATGTGCTTGGATTGACCTTAGCTTCGATTCCATGGGTTTCTCACAGTAAATCAGTCCCTAGAACGTCGCTAAAAAGGCTCCAAATTTCACTATTTTTTTCTGTTTTGATTAAACTTTTACTAAACTTGTTCAAACTTGAGTCTAACTCATCTCAAACCTATGTCCTTATGCTTATAACCACTTCTATGGTTAGTTAGGCTTAAAAACAAGGTTGAGACATTCAAAATCAGAGGTTAAACCTCACATACATTCTGTTTTGTTTAGGGTTTTTAACCCATAAGTGATGTTCAAGTCCAAAGACTTGATAAAGGTGTGATTAAGGATTAACTTGGGTTATCCTACATAAAATCCCCACTTTGCTTGATGATTTCTTATAGATTAGTTGTTTATATTCTTGTACTACTTGTAGTTCGTGACCCTCCTTGAATGTTTCTACATCAAGTGTAGTGATGAACACTTAGAGGTGCCTAAATGAAAGACTTCTCTTCCTACCTCCTACATGATTTCCATGAAACTTAGAGGTACCTAAATGAAGATTTAATCTTCTGCCTCATGCTTGACCATTGGACATACTATTATATAACCTAAATAATACTTATATATATTATTCGACACTCGAACCTTTGATGATGAACTTGTGTTCATTCGTCAAAGTACTAGACTAATATCATCTAAGACCTAAACCTTGTTATGATTCTAATGGGTGTCCTACTCATGAAAACATTATACCCTTTGAGGTTTCATAGTGTCAAACAAGTGTTATGTGTTAAAAGATAGTTATTTTCATATGTTATATTTTTGTGTTTTAAAACTCCGAATCTTCATTCCACCGTGTAGAAGGACTTGGTGTTTCAACCTCCTAATCAACAAGCAACTCACTTACGGATTCTCAAGTTCAAGACTTGCAAAACCGTGAGTACACTTGACCCATTTACTTTTAAAGACACTTTGGGTTGTAACATGTTAATATACAAAATACACACTCACACACTTAAATATTCTTTATACTCTCAGTCCGTTATACATTCTACTTGTTTACCTAGGTTCATGCTAGATTTTACATGCTATATGTCATTAACTTTGCTAAGCCCTCAACTTAACATATATAGCGCTATAGGAGTAGCACACCACCCGTCGGGGTCTTGTTAAGTCTTTATTCTAAACGGTCTCGTTACTTTTGTGGTGAGGGATGCTAAATACTAGTGGACGTATTGCTATGCATGCTAGTTACCTTGTTTACAAATTGCCATGTGGATTCGAGATAATGCTTTTATACTTATGCTATACTTATTCAAACCTTGTGTACTCGTGTTTGCTTTGCATTGAAATTATTTTAAACATGTTACAGGTTGAGGATGATGATGCTATGAAATGATGTAGCGATGATGCCTAGATATACATTTAGACGTCTTAGGTTTAAATTGTTGTATCATTTTTGGTATGTTTATGTTATGAACAATGTTGTTATTTGAATTTCTTGCAATGTGTTGACAATTTTATTATGAAATGAAAATGATTGATTTAAATATTGTCACAAATAGAGTTATGAAGTCTCTTGCAATCTATTTCGTCTCATCCCGATGATTCCGCCATTGGTTGGGGTGTGACAGATTGGTATCAGAGCCATAACTATAGGGAATTAGGTAGAATTGCCATGTTCGACCTAGTCTATATTAGGTACCTTATTTTGACCATTCTTGATTCATGCTTAAAATATTATTCTTCCTACTTTGCTTCTTTCTCTTCTTTTGGTCTTAATATTTACATAATGTCTTTCCTAAGATATTTTACACAATACACTTGAAGACTTGAAGACACTCATTATACAAAAGAGACGAGTTTACCAAAATAGGCGTGAAACCCACAATTTGGTGAACGACTCTCATTCCGCTTATTCTTATTTTTGCATGAAATTTCGCCATTAAGCTAGGAGTGAAATCCACATCTTAATGGTAAATTTCCAATTCAAACTCTAGTGGACCCTCGTCAAAGTGTTGAAATTATATTTTGACCCGACGAGTACTAACCACATTAGGGTACGGAATCGTCAAGTTAGGGGTGAAACCCACACATAGTCGATTAAGTCCAATTCCTCGATTTTCAATCTCGCCAAAGTTTCGATTGTTTCGATCAATTAGAGACGTGTAGTAAAATGAAGGGTAAGATACCGTTAATCGCTTCTCGACGAGAGTATCTTACCTATAGCCAAAGCACGTTTCTCTAATTAGAAAGGACTTTCGATTCACTTTGGAATAGTCGACGTTTCTCTACCCGAAACAATCCTATGTTTTATGAGCCTCTCTTTTATGTGATTCAATTTATATGTGATTTTATACTTATTACCTCGTTTATTTCAAAACCGTTACATAATTCGCACATCTCGCGCAATCAAAAACAATAATAATTCTCGTGAACAAATTAAATTTATATTCTTTTACGCATTCATACGTGTTTATACTTCTTGATGTGACACCTGTGTCACTTCAACCATCAAACAAATTCCAAACCAATGAAATATTGTATTTCATACTTGGGATTTGTAAAAATATGTGTATCGTTTGCACATATCAACTCTTGTTCGATTTTAAGCTTTAAATCGCTTTCTGGAGGGTTATACGCCTTCTGATGCGTAAATATAACCAGTTTAATCCAATGAACACTCCGGAATAGTGAAATAGGCTTAACATACCTTAAATAACCTTTACATAACTTAGAAATAAGTTTTGAAGGCTTTGGTATGGCAAAAACAAGTAAATTCGCTTACTGGGACTAAACTTGACAAACTGCGAAAGTATGCCAATTTGAACTGTAACAGACATTCTGGAACATGACCATAAGTTAAACACACCTTAAATATCCTTTATAAAGCTTAGAAATAGGCTTTGAGGGGTTCGGTGTGCTAAAATAAACTTTTGGGTCATTCAGGGACTAAAAGTGTCAAAAAGTGCACAAGTTTGCACTTTCGCGCATAACTTACGTTCTGAATACATCCGGACATCCAAAAATTTATGTAAGCACTAAAACATTTTATTTTAGTGTTTGGCATAAGAAAAATCCATTCGTCACGCCATTTGGATCGTTTTTCGCGCTTATGCGCTTTCCGTCGTAATTAATCGAACATCGCAACCGTACGGCTAAACGAACCAAAATTCGAGATATTTTTTAGCACATTTTAAGTTCCCTATACTTTAACTTCATTTTAGAGCTTTGAAATGGGGTTAACGGGCCTTAAACGCGTCGGAAATGACCTTATAACACAACAGGGACCAAAATTGTAATTCTGCCAAACTTGGTCCTTGCGCACCTCAACAATGTGAGTGTTGCGGTGCGCAAGCAGGGGCCAGATGCAGCAAAACGTTTTTCACAGCCTGTTTCCAGCCTTTAACCCCTTCCAAAGGCCAAGTGCCACATGTTAATCTCTTGTGGTGGGCAAAATCAGTTACCACAACATTCCGACAAGTGTACGGGCGAGATCATTCCCTTTTTTCCAAGAAACGATCCTAACGGTGAACCGAAAACTATAAATACCCACCTTATGTTCACTCATTCCTCACAAGAATCTGATCTAATGTTCTCTAAGTTGAAACCTTTGTTTCATACCTGAGCTATTTTGATCTAGATTAGCATTCGGGGACCCTTTGTAAGTGTTCCTTCGTTCTTTTATTTCTTTTCGAGTCCGAAAGTCAAACTTTGTTTGACTTTCTGCATTGACCAGTTTATGGCCAATGCGAATTTCGTTTGAACTTCGCAACGTGATTGTAATCACGATGGTTATAGTCCCTTGTGACTATGCCTACTGATTACCACGTTGTCTAGGGTCGTAAGGGTAAGCGATCTAATAAATCGCTTATACCTTCGAACCCGACCCATTTGGTCGATCATTAGGATCCGACCAAACACATTAGGTGACCATAGCATATAGGGAATAACCTTCCGAGGTTATACCTTATAGTCGCTTCGTTTAAGTAGTTGTATGATAGGTAGTTTATATGCCTTAGGTAAATTACCAGAATACCCTTTTCATGTATAATTGGTAATTAAGCATATGTAACCTAAACTTTTGTCACATAACTGATTATGTAGCATGTTTAGGCATATAACCCTTGTCATAGGGCTAGTTAGACGTCTCGAGTGCGCTTTTGCGCGCACGACGCGTTAAAGTAGCATAAGCTACCTTAGTGGGCCGCGATGGGTCGAAAGCACTTAGGCTAGGTTTCATTTAGTATGTAGGCTTTGTTAAACCATATGACACGAGTCTCCATACTCGTTTGGTTTACGAACCCTCATTCTATCTAAATCCTCCGACTTAGGTCCGGTTTATTAACATAGTTACCTATATTAGGTGTCGTTTGATTCCGTGATCTCTAGCATTGCTTGGTGGTTATCTTAGGACTTCTGAGCAATCTCAAGTGAGTACATAGTTCCCCTATTTTACTATTTTCCAAACTGTTTTGGGGTGAAGCATGTGTACCTATGTGTTATTTTCATGATTTCAAAGTATAATTGATTATACATGTTATTACTTATCATTTGACAAACTAAATGACTATCTATGGTTTAAACACTGATTTCTCAAAGAACATAAAATAAAATGTTGAATTGTACTTATTTTATGTTCACCAGACCGATTGGTAGTATGATATAGCGCTATAGGACTAGACACCCCATTCCTGTTGTCATGGAATGTCTGAAACCAATTTGTTTCTCCATCCAAATAGGGATTGCCTTTGTGGTATCCTTATAGTCTCAAAGGTGTAGTTTGATGCACTAGGTCTGAATGAATTCTTAAATCACACTTTTAAAGTATATTTTGATATACTCCCAAAAGTATAGTTTGATATACTCTCATGTGTGGTATTGTACAAAACCAACATATATTTTGTTAATCATCCAAAGCATATTTTGATATGTTATTTACAAAACCAAAACATAGTTTAATATGTTATTTATCACATCCAAGGCATATTTTGATATGTTATTTATGAAACCCAAAGCATATTTTGATATGTTATTTATGAAACCCAAAGCATATTTTGATATGTTATTTATGAAACCAAAACATAGTTTAATATGTTATTTACAAATCCAAAGTATACTTTTAATATGCTACTATAAGGTTATTCGTTTAACCTTACATTATTTTACAAAGCATAACTTCTGATTTATTCAAACACTTTGTTTTGTACATTTTTACTTATGGTTTAATAAATCTCATTTTACTTACCATACATAACTTTTGTTTACACATTACATGGTTTACATTTAACTTGAGTTATACAATGACATTAGACATTTGATTATACATAAACATTTTACTTTGGTGGTTTGGTTTGAGTAAGTGATTTAAGTAACGAGGCGTGTGTAATATGATACAAGCATGGTGGATACGCCGCTGGTACTTCCTATATATAAGTGTTTGTATGGTATTACATATCGTAGCGTTATTTGAATCATTTCAATTTGAGACATATAACATTTTATACAAATAACATACTTTTCACAAGACATTGTTTTACAAAACAACTTCTCTTATACAAACTCATTTTACTTGGTTATTCATTTAACCATACACTATTCTCTTACTTATACGTATCATCTGATCTTATTGCTTTTCAAATGATTTACAAAACAAAGCAAACTACAAGGTTCATGACTAAACATTTTCTTAAACATAAGTCATGAATCTTATTTTCACAAAACCTATGTATCTCACAGGCATTTTTATGTTGACGTACCTATTTTTACACATGTTTCAGGTACTGCTTTGCAATGACTGTTGATACATGCTACATTTAGGATGGACTCGTGCCTTAGCAACTTTAAAACTTGGAAGATCATAGTTGTACTTATTTGATTGTATTAAAACAATGAGTTCATTTATTCAATAAAACAGAATTTATTTATTCCATGGTTACGAAACAATGATTCTGTTACAACACTCCCCGATGTTTCCGCCACGTCTAGTTGCTTTACGTGGTCGGGGAGTGACAGTTGAATACTTTTTAAATTCATGCTAATTGTGTGAACATACGTGATACATCATGCTTACATGCTTAAACTTGCAAACTTATTTTGAATTTATGATCAAGTCTCATCCTTTCCTTCTCTTTCGATCCTTTAGATGTCGTCCAGCGCGTCCAAGAAGCTCCAATCAAAGAAGGGTTCTAGCTCCAAATCAATGTCGAAAAAAGGATTGTATGAAGTTTATGGCTACGCAAACGGCTAAGGTCATCCCTGATATAGTTAGCAAAATCAATACCAATTCACCGCATGGCTTTGTCGATTCAAAGGCAGAAAAACCCAAGTAGACCTTCCAATTCAAGCAATTTATGGCTTGTAAACCCTTGGAGTTTACTGGCAAAGATGGCGCTACCGCCATGATGAATTGGTTTGGCGCGATTGAGCTTACTTTCTTGCAAAGTGGTTGTCCTGATGAGCTAAGAACCTTGAACGCAACTGGGGTTTTCTGCTCAAGGTCACTCAAATGGTGGACCACCGAATGCAACAAGAGGGGAAACGATGTTGCACATGCCATGCCTTGGGATGAACTCAAGCAGCTCATAAAAGATCATTTTTGTCCTCCTCACGAGCTCTGATGACTGTCGTTAGTGTCATGCAAAAACCAAAATAAACTAGTAGCTAGAGTAAGTCGGATATCGAACCAGAGGAGGATTGTGGAAAGTGTTGAATGAAAAGTATTAACTAAATACTACTGAATTGTAAAATCGTTGTGATTGATTATAGAATTATCTAAATTAACGAATAAAAATTGAGAAAAAGATTGAGTTGTAATAAACAATGATGAGAAAACGTGATCACTCCGGGATTCAGATTCTGTAATTACTAATAACCTAGTTCTGATTTTATTGGATGCTATTGATTGAATAGTAAATCTGTCACATCTACGAATTACCTATGCAGTTCAAAATCTTAATATTAATTGATCAGATAAATATTAAAACAAACATACATAGGAATCATTCAATCAACTAAAGCATAATTGGATTCAAAACATAATTATAACTCTGACTGTCACTCAGGATTTGTCTGTCACACAAATTATATAATCATGCAAATAGTCGGCTGTCACCCGACTACAAATCCAAATCTCAATACAAAACAGAAACTAGAATTAAAAGTGTCTCACAAGAATCATTCACCCGAAGTGTCCACGAGAGATTTAGCCGCTCATCTCGGTTGAATGATCTTCACTGGCTTGATACCCGGTTGAAACCCTCTTTCTCTGCCGTCAAGTCTGATTGATTATGATATTCGACTTTTCTTGTTTTATGATAGCGGCTACCTTGTTCCTCCAAACTCTCCTTCACGTGACTAGAAGCCGCCGCCCAAATCCAGCCCATGTGCCGTCCTTGTTATCGGCCCAATTATGTTTATGCATGTTTCTTTTCTGCCGTCAAAACCAGGCCCGCGCCCAATCCAAGTCTTTGTGAGAATGTGTTCTTTTTGTTCAATGTTGTTGACTGCTATTTGTGCATGTGTCGTCCCCCAAGAGACCAATAATGTGCATGTATGGAGTCCAAGCCAAATTCCAAACCCACCAAGTCACGTCCAACTTTAGGATGATGTATGATGATAATATCTCCTCTAATGTTTTCTATGTATGCATGTGATCCTTTTCTCAAAACCAACAACCTCACGTGACTAGTTGCCTTCCCCATGTATCCAAGAAGTCATGTCACCAATTATAGAGTTTTTGAAACCTTTTATTCTTTCACAATAACACATGCGCTACCTTTGTAATTTCCGTAAGCCAGCCGTAGCTTATGTTTACAACCGTAGGCTACGGTTTTAACTTTCTGTTAGTTTCATGCATGCCATTCCGTAAGTCACATTTGATGTCCGTACTACCTTCACATGGCTGCTAACACCTTGTTTATCATATTCGAGCGTTCCGCATCATCTCCTCTCGCTCCAACTTTACCGAATTAAGCCGGTTAACCTGTAAAACCATAAACTTTCGTAGTGCACATATTCTAAACGTAGAATCACGTAAACGGCAATAAATCACACAAAATATGCACGTTAACATTCGGATTTCACAACCTCCATCACATCCCCACACTTAACATTGATTGTCCTCAAGCAACCATTACAAACATTACTTACCTTATTAACAAATTACCATTGAATCCCTCACTAATTTAATCACTTTAAGGTCCCAAGTCATACTCGTCCCATAGACTGACACAATCGAGATTGACAATCTGACAAATAAGTGATACGCAGTTAAAACAATTTAAGACTTGCCTAACTAAAACTAACATACTTATGATACTACACACATGCCACACGCCCCTCACAATAATCACTCCTCTCGGTTTTATCAAGACTAGCGTGTAATGTGCTAGTATATATCTCGCTCAAAACCAAATATATGCTACTCTGCAATCATAAGCTTGTATAGCAATCACACCTCCACTGTATCAAATAACGTAACACATATCAAAAGGACTTGCGGGTTTTGGGTTAAGGGTAAAGGTAAGGAAATATTTTTGGATTTTTTATGTTAATATTGCGAGCTCAAATGAACATACCAAACCATGACAACTTATTCACAATACTACTAACACATGGGTTATTCTTCACCCATTTATTTAACACGAACATAACAATGATTTTTGTTTTTTGTTTTTTTTTTTCTTTTCTTTTTTTTTCTTTTCAACAATATCTAACACACACTTATCATTCATGGTTGGTAATCAAATGGGTCAAACGAGGTGTAACAAACGAAGGGTATAAAGCTCAACATGGTTAACTAAGGTGGGTTAGATAAACAATCAACAAATAGAACAATGAATGGATCCTAATGCCTTTATCATTTATGTGCATACATTAAACCACAGTCTCAGCATGTATCAAACCACACAAGTTCTAACACAAAGCAACATATGGCCTACACTCAACAATTGAACATTTATTGCAATTCAACTAACGATCTAGTAGGCTTAAATATCTCACCGAACAAAAGGAATATAGGTTGCCGACACGTAGCATGTGTAATTCCTAAAGCATGTTACCCCTAGTTAGGCATCTCTTCTCAACTATTTTCTAAAACTTGTCAGAAATACTCTCATGAAACTTAAAGGGACAACCATGACTAGGGATCTAAGTTAGATTAATATCAGTGGGAACCCTTTAGCGATTGAAAATGTAGGTTTTCATGTAGTTCAAGCATACTTGAGAAACAAAAATTTACAAAAATTTTCAATTTTTTCACAATTTCAACCAATTCAAGCATTTCAAGATCAGCAACTTACCAACCCTATCTCGAGTTCCCGCATCCCCACACTTGGGATACATTGTCCCCAATGTATAGTGCAATTTATAGTCTAAACTCGAGAGATACCACCCAACAAACCATGAACGGCTAATACCTAGACGACTCAACACAAATAAACCACTCCCAACACAAGAAGTCACACCACCAAATGCACAAAAACAAATAAAACACAAGATAGATAAACACATGCACCTGATCAGAAAATAAGTGAGTGTTTGTAATGGTGTAGCTGCTGCGATCTAACCGGAAAATACGCCCCTCATAGATTCTTTGAGATCTCACCGGGGATGTTGCAAAACATCCCCACACTTGATTCATTGCATCCGTGAAGATGGAACGTAGAAACCTGTCAAAACACAAACACACCAAAACGAAACCAAACCAAAATACAATACTCTACATCCTCGGGCTGCCTCCTGAGAGCGCTAAGTTTAAAGGTCTTTAGCCAGACCGTACCTGCTATGTGCTAAGGTGGTCTCAATCTACACTTACCCAAAACATTTCCGACGAATGCCCGGAAATTTACATGCCATCTCCATAAGCTTGTCAGTATAATTGGCATGTTTAGAAAGCACATGCGGGTTTCGCTAATCCACTTCACGAGATATACACCGATGTCTTGTTGTTTCACCCTTTTTATCTTCTTCCTCGAACCCTCTTCCCCACACTTATTAATTTGAATGATTGATATGGGGAGAGGTTCGGTACATACATTCATCTCATCAGACTGCTCTGCCTCCTCATCCTCACACACCATCTGATCCACCAGTGACTCTTTTTCAGATAAAGGACTCATTGGTGTGGTATTATCCTCCACAACCTCCTCCTTCATGTGAGAATAATCTCTAATGTCATCAGGTAATGGTGAAAGGCGTTGTTCTATTTCTATCTTCATTTTTAAATTCTAACAGTTAGAAACTAGACAGCTGATTCGATCTTCATCAGAAAGGTTCGGTGCTGATAAATACTGCTCGAGTTTGGACAAAGTCACTTCCAACATAGCAAGCTCTTTCTCCTCCTCGGTCTGATAAATATAAACACCCTCGGGCTCAGAATATTCCTCGGGATGATACTGTCGGTATCCCTGATACGGTGTTGAGATGTACGCATCCATCATTTTTTTATTCCAATACTCTGGATTTTCCAAATACACCGCGCACACATCATCATAATAAGAAGTATGGTCACGACCGCAACAGAAACATCGTCCATCCGTCCTTGGTTCATAATAAGCATCCTCGTCCCGATCCCATCCGTCAGAGTAATAACCATCCTCCACCGTTGTATCAGAATCACAGAAATATGGTGGAGGGGAAGGATTATCATAGCAAGGCATCGGTGGTTCTTCCAATTTCGCTTTTTCCCGTCTAAATCGGGCCTCATGGCAACCGATACACGGGTGAAGTGGTTCCCTGCACAAAATGCATCTAAGAGAGCTGCAGAATATTGTAAGATCTGTCATCCTGCACAAACACAAGAACACAAGCACCACGCATAAATCTGAACAAAACAAAACAAAACAAAAGTGACACTATTTTTGGATTTTTATTTTTTGTTAAACTAACACTTAACACTAAACACTTTGCGCACGCCTCCCCGGCAACGGCGCCATTTTGATGACTGTCGTTAGCGTCATGCAAAAACCAAAATAAACTAGTAGCTAGAGTAAGTCGGATATCGAACCAGAGGAGGATTATGGAAAGTGTTGAATGAAAAGTATTAACTAAATACTACTGAATTGTAAAATCGTTGTGATTGATTATAGAATTATCTAAATTAACGAATAAAAATTGAGAAAAAGATTGAGTTGTAATAAACAATGATGAGAAAACGTGATCACTCCGGGATTCAGATTCTGTAATTACTAATAACCTAGTTCTGATTTTATTGGATGCTATTGATTGAATAGTAAATCTGTCACATCTACCAATTACCTATGCAGTTCAAAATCTTAATATTAATTGATCAGATAAATATTAAAACAAACATACATAGGAATCATTCAATCAACTAAAGCATAATTGGATTCAAAACATAATTATAACTCTGACTGTCACTCAGGATTTGTCTGTCACACAAATTATATAATCACGCAAATAGTCGGCTGTCACCCGACTACAAATCCAAATCTCAATACATAACAGAAACTAGAATTAAAAGTGTCTCACAAGAATCATTCACCCGAAGTGTCCACGAGAGATTTAGCCGCTCATCTCGGTTGAATGATCTTCACTGGCTTGATACCCGGTTGAAACCCTCTTTCTCTGTCGTCAAGTCTGATTGATTATGATATTCGACTTTTCTTGTTTTATGATAGCGGCTACCTTGTTCCTCCAAACTCTCCTTCACGTGACTAGAAGCCGCCGCCCAAATCCAGCCCATGTGCCGTCCTTGTTATCGGCCCAATTATGTTTATGCATGTTTCTTTTCTGCCGTCAAAACCAGGCCCGCGCCCAATCCAAGTCTTTGTGAGAATGTGTTCTTTTTGTTCAATGTTGTTAACTACCTTTTGTGCATGTGTCGTCCCCCAAGAGACCAATAATGTGCATGTATGGAGTCCAAGCCAAATTCCAAACCCACCAAGTCACGTCCAACTTTAGGATGATGTATGATGATAATATCTCCTCTAATGTTTTCTATGTATGCATGTGATCCTTTTCTCAAAACCAACAACCTCACGTGACTAGTTGCCTTCCCCATGTATCCAAGAAGTCATGTCACCAATTATAGAGTTTTTGAAACCTTTTATTCTTTCACAATAACACATGCGCTACCTTTGTAATTTCCGTAAGCTAGCCGTAGCTTATGTTTACAACCGTAGGCTACGGTTTTAACTTTCTGTTAGTTTCATGCATGCCATTCCGTAAGTCACATTTGATGTCCGTACTACCTTCACATGGCTGCTAACACCTTGTTTATCATATTCGAGCGTTCCGCATCATCTCCTCTCGCTCCAACTTTACCGAATTAAGCCGATTAACCTGTAAAACCATAAACTTTCGTAGTGCACATATTCTAAACGTAGAATCACGTAAACGGAAATAAATCACACAAAATATGCACGTTAACATTCGGATTTCACAACCTCCATCAAGCTCCAAAAATTGGAGAACGAGTTTTGGAACTTAACGCAAAAAGGGAGCGACATGGATGGTCTGATTACGCGTTTCAAACAGCTTAGTGTACTTTTCCCTGGGCAGGTCGATTCCGTCCCCAAAACCATAGACAAGTTCATTCGTTGTGTTGCACCTTCCTTGGTTAACCATGTTGCCTCTGCTTGCCCTAAAACCATAGAGGAAGCCTTTAGCATAGCCACCGAACTCAACAACAATTGCGTTCTTCATGGAACCTATGACAAGGTTTCGACGAAGAGTGAGCACCAAGCCGTTACCGATACTACCACCGCTGTTGAACCTTCATCCTCCCAACCAAAGAAAAACTATGGCAAGAAGCGGAAAGCTTCAAGCCAGAATTGTGCGGTTGTCACTCCGCCAAACCCTCAACCCATCCAAGCAGTAGCTGCCGTTAATCCCACAACCCTAGAACCCCCAAGAAGAAACTACACTGGGACATGGCCCAAGTGTAACCACTATTCTTACCATCACCCTACTGGCACCCCATGTCGCAAATGCGCCACCTATCGCAAGCTGGGGCATTTCGTCGATCGCTGTCGCTACAACCCAAAGCCTACCCAAGATCAGGCTATAGTTGTAAACCCTGTTCCTAATCAGGCTCAACCTCAAGCTGCTCCTGTGCAAGCATGCTTCAAGTGTGATGATCTCAATCATTTAGCCATCCTGTGTCCTCAGCGTAATCAACCTCAACAGCAGCATCAGCAGCAACAGGCTCAGCAACCAGCTAGGGGTCGAGCTTTTCTCCTCACTACTGCTCAAGCTCAAAACGCGAACGACGTCATTACTGGTACGTTTCTTGTGAACCATGTTTATGCTTCTTGTCTATTTGATACTGGTGCGGATAAAAGTTTTGTGTCGTTGGAATTCGAACCTTTGCTTAACGCTTTAAGTTGCCAACATCTTTCGTTGTTGAAGTCGCTAATGGTAAAACCCTCGCTGTCGATTCCGTTCTTTCCAATTGTTCCTTGATTCTTAACGATCATGCGCTCTCGATTAATCTTATGCCTATGCAAATGGGTAGCTTTGACATCATAGTAGGCATGGACTGGCTTACGCGAGTTTGTGCTGAAGTCATTTGTTTTGAAAAGTTCATCCACCTTCCTCTTCCAAACGGTGATTCTCTACACGTGTATGGCGAGAAACATTCTCAAGGTCTCAAGCTTATGTCATGTATCCAAGCGAACAAGTGCTTGCGCAAGGGTACCTTCGCCTTTCTCACCCACATTTTGGAAAAGAAGGACAAAGGCCCAAACATAAGCGACGTTTCCGTCGTACGTGATTTTCCCGATGTGTTTCCCGATGATCTTCCTAGTCCACCTCCTGCTCGTTCTATCAACTTTCACATCGATTTAGTGCCTGGCGCCACGCCTGTCGCTAAGTCTCCTTACCGTTTAGCACCCTCTGAGATGCAAGAGCTCTCGAGTCAACTTCAAGAGCTTCTTGATAAAGGCTTTATATGCCCTAGTACTTCTCCTTGGGGCACTCCCGTTTTGTTTGTCAAAAAGAAAGATGGGTCATTCCGTATGTGTATTGACTATCGTGAGCTCAACAAGCTTGCTGTCAAGAACCGATACCCTCTTCCTCGCATCGATGATCTCTTCGATCAATTGCAAGGCGCGACCTGCTTTTCCAAGATCGATCTTCGTTCTGGGTACCATCAACTTTGAGTCCTCGAAGAAGATGTACCTAAAACCGCTTTTCGTACGCGTTATGGTCACTACGAGTTCGTGGTCATGCCATTTGGTTTGACCAACGCACCTGCTGTTTTCATGGATTTGATGAACCGCGTGTGCAAAGCGTACTTGGACCATTTCATGATCGTCTTCATCGACGATATTCTTATCTACTCCAAGACACAAGGAAATCATGAGCGACACTTGCGTCTTATCCTTCAACTTCGTACTAAACGTCTATACGCCAAATTCTCCAAGTGCGAATTTTGGTTAAAAGAGGTTCAATTCCTTGGTCATACTGTCAACAAACTTGGTATTCACGTTGACCCCGCTAAAATCAAAGCTGTGAAGAATTGGATTGCACCTAAGTCTCCGTCTGAAATTCGTTCTTTCCTTGGTCTTGCTGGTTATTATCGTCGCTTTATCTCCAACTTCTCAAGGATCGCTGTTCCTTTGACCTCTTTGACTCAAAAAGAGAAACCTTTTGTTTGGGGTCCCGAACAAGAGGAATCTTTTCAAACGCTCAAGGACATGCTATGCAATGCTCCTATTCTCGCGCTTCCCGATGGTAACGACGACTTCGTTGTATATTATGATGTTTCAAACCTTGGACTTGGTTGTGTGCTTTTGCAACGAGACAAGGTCATCGCTTATGCGTCGAGGAAACTCAAAATACATTAGAAAAACTATACTACTCACGACCTTGAACTTGGCGCAGTTGTTTTTGCGTTGAAGATTTGGCGACACTACCTTTATGGTACTAAGTGTGTGGTCTTCACCGACCATAAGTGCCTTCAATATATCTTCAACCAAAGAGAACTGAACATGCGTCAACGTCGTTGGGTGGAACTATTAAACGACTACGACTGTGAAATTCGCTACCATCCAGGTAAGGCGAATGTAGTAGCCGACGCTCTTAGTCGTAAAACTCATGTGAAGAGTATTCGTTGTCTCCAGCTCGTTAACGACCTTCAAAACCATATTCCTGAAGCCCAATATGCCTCTATTAACGAAGGTAGTCTCTCTGTTGAGATACGAGGTGCTGTTGAGCAAGATCTCGTGTCCAAGCCCAATGGTATTTTATACTATTGCAATCGTATCTGGATTCCTAATCGCGAAAACCTTCAAGACTTTCTGATGAAGGAGGCACACAAGTTGAAGTATCCCGTTCATCCTTGCGTCGAAAAGATGTATCAGGATATGCGTATGTCATACTGGTGGCCTGGGATGAAGAGGGATATTGCCTCCTACGTTGAAAAATGTCTCACCTGTTCAAAGGTAAAAGCCGAACATCAACGTCCCTCTAGCTTACTCGAACAACCAGAAATTCCTGTCTGGAAATGGGAGAGCATTGCCATGGATTTCATCACCAAGCTCCCTCGTACTTCTTCTGGTCATGATAGTATTTGGGTGATCATTGATCGATTGACCAAATCAGCTCATTTTCTTCCCATTCGTGAAGATTTCAAAGTCGAGAAATTGGCTAGAATCTACACTAATGAGATCATTTGTCGTCATGGTATCCCCAATGACATCATTTCCGATCGTGATGCTCATTTTACGTCTCGTCTTTGGCAAACCTTTCAATCTGCTATGGGTACTGTTCTTAACCTTAGCACCGCTTTCCATCCTCAGTCAGACGGTCAAACCGAGCGTACTATCCAAACTTTAGAGGATATGCTTCGTTCTTGCATAATAGATTTTGGTGGAAAATGGGATTCACACTTTCCTTTGATCGAATTCTCGTACAACAACAGTTATCATGCGAGTATTCAAATGGCACCTTTCAAAGCATTGTATGGTCGCAAGTGTCGTTCCCCTATTTGTTGGAACGAGATTGGTGAATCTCAATTCACTGGTCCCGAGCTTATACAAGAAGCAACGAACAAGATTTTACAGGTTCGAGACAACTTGTTGAAAGCCAGAAGCCGACAAAATAGTTACGCCGAGAAGCGTCGTAAACCCTTGGAATTCAAGACAGGTGACTTCGTACTTCTCAAGGTATCCCTTTGGAAGGGCGTGGTTCGATTTGGCAAGAAAGGGAAACTCGCACCTCGCTATGTTGGTCCTTTCAAGATTCTCGAAAGGATTGGCAAGGTTGCGTATAGACTGGACCTGCCTGAAGAACTCAACAATGTACACCCTGTCTTCCACATGTCTAACTTAAAGAAGTGTCTAGCTGACGAAGGGCTTCAAGTCTCACTCGAAGATCTTCAAGTCAACAAAACATTGCACTTTATGGAAAACCCGTCGAAATCATGGATCAAGGAGTCAAGGTATTGAGGCGCAGTAAAATTCCTATCGTCAAGGTTCGATGGGAAGGAAAACGTGGCGCTGAATTTAATTGGGAACTCAAGAGTGAAATGAAGACGAAATATCCACAACTATTCATTACTTCTTCCTAAATTTCAGGATGAAATTCCCTAAAGGAGGGGAGACTGTAACGCCCTGCTTCTTCATACTTTCCATAAATAGAAAGTCTTGTTTGTATTTCTATTTTTGGAAGTCTTGTGTTCTTGTAATCGTTCTTTCTCTTTAATCGTTGTAAAATCCGAGACTTGGATCATAAATAAATCTCTTATTTTGTTAAATTCATGTTGTACATACTTTATACATGCTCACACATTCAATTTCGTGAAACAATTGATGCTTTTTCGTAATTCTTGGAAACTATGTGCTAAACTTGCAAATACGTGAAACTTATGCATAAAATGTATTTTAATCATAAACGATACTTAAATACGACATTCATACACTTAATTATACGTGGTTTATGTTCTCCAAACTTTAGTGGTCCTTAAACTATGCTTATATGTCGAAAATAATCCCTAAAACACCTAAAAACCTTAAATAATAAACTTCAGGGGCCATTTTATAATTAAATGAAACTTGAGCCATCCCCCTTGTTTCCAGTCGCGAAGACCACCACCAAAACCTTCGCTGGCCGCGAGGGTAGCCCCATATCAGTTCCCTCATTTCAGCTCGGGAATTTGAGCGGGATTTCGGCATAACTTGAGTTTAAACGAGTTTTAGACATTAAATACTCAACTAACACAACCCTAATCCCTTCCCTATATAAACCCAAGCTTCCCCAAGCCATTTTTACTTTACAAACTCCCTCAAAACCCTCTCTTATCAGTCCTAAAGCTGCTACAAACACAAGTTCGAACAGAAGCATCCTACTTCATAAAAGTAAGCATAACTCACTCGTTTCTTATCCGTTTTACCTCCTTGTTTTTCCTATGTGCTTGGATTGACCTTAGCTTCAATTCCATGGGTTTTTCACAGTAAATCAGTCTCTGGAACGTCGCCAAAAAGGCTCCAAAGTTCACTGTTTGTTTCTGTTTTGATTAAACCTTTACTAAACTTGTTCAAACTTAAGTCTAACTCATCTCAAACCTATGTCCTTATGCTCCCAAGACATTCAAAATCAGAGGTTAAACCTCATATACATTCTGTTTTGTTTAGGGTTTTTAACCCATAAGTGATGTTCAAGTCCAAAGACTTGATGAAGGTGTGATTAAGTATTAACTTGGGTTGTCCTACATAAAATCTCCACATTGCTTGATGATTTCTTATAGATTAGTTGTTTATATTCTTGTATTACTTGTAGTTCGTGACCCTCCTTGAATGTTTCTACATCAAGTGTAGTGGTGAACACTTAGAGGTGCCTAAATGGAAGACTTCTCTTCCTATCTCCTACATGATTTCCATGAAACTTAGAGGTACCTAAATGAAGATTTAATCTTCTGCCTCATGCTTGACCATTGGACATACTATTATATAACCTAAATAATACTTATATATGCTAATCGACACTCGAACCTTTGATGATGAACTTGTGTTCATTCGTCAACGTACTAGACTAATATCATCTAAGACCTAAACCTTGTTATGATTCTAATGGGTGTCCTACTCATGAAAACATTATACCCTTTGAGGTTTCATAGTGTCAAACAAGTGTTATGTGTTAAAAGTTGGTTATTTTCATATGTTATATTTTTGTGTTTTAAAACTCTGAATCTTCATTCCACCGTATTATTCCTAATACTCATACACTTTGCTTCTTCATGTAGAAGGACTTGGTGTTCCAACCTCCAAATCAACAAGCAACTCACTCGCGGATTCTCAAGTTCAAGACTTGCAAAACCGTGAGTACACTTGACCCATTTACTTTTAAAGACACTTTGGGTTGTAACATGTTAATATACAAAATACACACTCACACACTTAAATATTCTTTATACTCTCAATCCGTTATACATGCTACTTGTTTACTTAGGTTCATGCTAGATTTTACATGCTATATGTCATTAACTTTGCTAAGCCCTCAACTTAATATAAATAGCGCTATAGGAGTAGCACACCACCCGTCGGGGTCTTGTTAAGTCTTTATTCTAAACGGTCTCGTTACTTTTGTGGCGAGGGATGCTAAATACTAGTGGACACTTGGGTTTGACGTATTGCTATGCATGCTAGTTACCTTGTTTACAAATTGCCATGTGGATTCGAGATAATGCTTTTATACTTATACTATACTTATTCAAACCTTATGTACTCGCCTTTGCTTTGTATTGAAATTATTTTAAACATGTTACAAGTTGAGGATGATGATGCTATGAAATTAAGTAGCGATGATGCCTAGATACACATTTAGACGTCTTAGGTTTAAATTGTTGTATCAATTTTGTTATGTTTATGTTATGAACAATGTTGTTATTTGAATTTCTTGTAATGTGTTGACAATTTTATTATGAAATGAAAATGGTTGATTTAAATATTGTCACAAATAGTGTTATGAAGTCTCTTGCAATCTATTTCGTCTCATCCCGATGATTCCGCCATCGGTTGGGGTGTGACATGAAGCCTTATTATGAGAAAACACTAGCTAAACCATTTATTTTTTATATGATTTAAGGGTCTGAAATGGAAAATGTCACACCCCGACCGCGTAAAACAACAAATCACGGCGGAAACATCGGGGCGTGTCGTAACAGAATAAATTTTTCACAACCATGGAAATTAAAGTTTCGCTTTATTGATTAAAAGTGTTACAATGTCTTAACAAACAAAGAAATACAACATAATTAACTAGTCTTGCATCTTTTATTTTCACTAAAGCCCAAGTCTGCCTATGTGTATCTTGATCATCTTATGCAACAGCTCCTGAAAAACACATGTGAAAATAGGTATGTCAGCATAAAAATGCCTGTGAGATACATAGGTTTTGTGAAAATAGGTTTCGTGACTTATGTTTGAGAAAATGTTTAGTCATGAACCTTGTAATTTGCTTTGTCTTTGTAAATCATTTGAAAAACAATAAGTTCAGATGATATGTATAA
The DNA here is from genome assembly GCA_030545235.1 of Helianthus tuberosus. NCBI lineage: Eukaryota > Viridiplantae > Streptophyta > Magnoliopsida > Asterales > Asteraceae > Helianthus > Helianthus tuberosus. Next base: position 16,696,998 of record CM060375.1, on the reverse strand, counting down.
ATAAGAAAATAATGCATGGTTAAATGAGTAACCATGTAAAATGAGTTTGTAAAACAATGTATTGTGAAAGGTATAAAATGTTATATGTATCAAACTGAAATGATTCAAATAACGCTACGATATATGTAATACCATACAAACACTTATATATAGGAAGTACCAGCGGCGTATCCACCATGCTTGTATCATATTACACACGCATCGTTACTTAATCACTTACTCAAACCACCAATGTAATAAGTCTATGTTTAAACCAATAGTCAAAAGTCCTTGTATAAACCATGTCAAATGTTTATAGTCCAAAAGTAGTCAAGTAATGTATAACCAAAATGATATGTATGGTAAGTAAAATTTAGACTACTTAAACCATAAGTAAAAATGTACAAAACAAAGTATTGAAGTAAAACTTGGTTTAAATCAAAGTTATGTTTTGTAAGATATATGCATGCTATACCGAATATGAACATTTATGCGGTATTGTGAAAATTCATACATCCAAGCCTTGAGACAGACGGATAACTATGTAAAAGTGAGTTATCAAGAGAATATGTATTCGGATTCGGTCATTCCTTTCATCCCCTTTCCCTGGGATGTCCGGAACGGGATTTGTCAAGTCCTATGGTACCACTACCTACTACCGAGCGGCATGATCGGTGTTAATGAATGTATAGTATAGTTTAAACAAACCAAATGTCATACCAAAATGTAAGCATGTTTTATGAAGATAATGTACCTAGTATGCTAGAGTAAACATACAGGGTAGAGCTGTAAAACAATGTGTCCATATGTTACTGGAACATATGCAACAGAGATGCAGTATATAACAATGTACTAAGTATGCAAAGTCATCATACAAAGTAGAAAAGTCATGTAAAACAATGTACTAAGTATGCAAAGTCATCATACAAAGCATAGAACACCATGAAATCATGTACTATAAATGTACTAATGAACATAGCAAGTATATGATGTGAAAACAGGAAAGCACGAAAGTAACAAGTAGGCACATGTGTTTCACCCCAAAACAGTTTGGAAAACAGTAAAAGAGGGGTCTATGTACTCACTTGAGAATGCTCAGTAGTCCTTGAGTGACAACCAAACAATGCTAGAGATCACGGAAATCAAACGGCACCTAATATAGGTAACTACATTAATAAACCGGACCTAAATCGGAAGATCGGATAGAATGAGGTTTCGTAAACCAAACGAGTATAGAGACTCGTGTCATATGGTTTATCAAAGCCTACATGCTAAATGAAACCCAACCTAATAGCTTACGACCCATTACGACCCGTTTAGGTAGCTTATGCTACTTTAACGCGTCGTTCGCGTGAAACGCGTTCGGACCGCCTAACTAGTTCTACAACAAGTGTTATATGCCTAAACATGTTACATAATCAGTTATGTGACAAAAGTTTAGGTTACATATGCTTAATTACCAATTATACATGAAAAGGGTATTCTGGTAATTTACCTAAGGCATATAAACTACCTATCATACAACTACTTAAACGATGTGACCATAGGGTATAACCTCGGAAGGTTATTCCCTACCTACTATGGTCACCTAATGTATTTGGTCGGATCCTAATGATCGACCAAACTGGGTCGGGTTCGAGGGTATAGGCGATTTATTAGATCGCCTACCCTACGACCCTAGACAACGTGGTAATCAGTGGGCATAGTCCCAAGGGACTATGACCAACGTGATTACACTCACGTTGCGAAGTTCAAACGAACTTCGCATTGACCATTACTGGTCAACGCTGAAAGTCAAACAAAGTTTGACTTTCTGACTCGAAAAGCAATAAAATAAGGAAAAGAACGAAAGAATACTTACGAAGGGTCCCCGAATGCTAACCTCGATTCAAAAATCTCAGGTATGAAACAATAGTTTCAACTTAGAGTTTCTCAAATCAAAGTTCTTGTAAGTTTTGCATTGGGGTGATGGGGTATTTATAGTTTTCGGGTAACCGTTAGGATCGTTTCATGGAAAACGTGCCTTAATCCCATACGTACATGTGTTGCAAAGTTGTGGTGACTAAAAATGGTCCTTATCATCTGACTAAGCAATTGAGAATGTGTGGGTGAGGATCAAATAGCTGCAATCTGCTGTTAAATGCAGTTAATCTGGTCTAATAGTGGGACGCGGGCCGCCTGAGGATGTTCAGAAACTGAGGCGGGCCGCCTAGCCCTTCTGATCAGAAAACAAGTTTCAGAAATTACAGTTTCAGTCCCTGCACGTGTTTAAGGCCATTTCCGACACTTCTAAGGCCCATAAAGCCAACTTTAAGGCCCTAAAATGATGCCTAAACATTGTGGACATGAAACATGCTCAAAAATATGCCGGGTGTTGGTTCGTTTGGTCGTACGAACGTGATGTTCGCTTAATTACGACGGAATGCGCATAAGCGCGAAAAACGATCCAAATGACGCGACGAATGGATTTTTGACAAGCCAAACACTAAAGCATAATATAGTCATGCTTACATAAATTTTTGGATGTCCGGATGTATTCAGAACGTGAGTTATGCGTAAAAATGCAAACTTGTGCACTTTTTGACACTTTTAGTCCCTGAATGACCCAAAAGTTTATTTTAGCACACCAAACACCTCAAAGCCTATTTCTAAGCCATGTAAAGGATATTTATGGTATGTTTAACTTATGGTCATGTTCCGGAATGTCTGTTACAGTTCAAATTGGCATACTTTCGTAGTTTGTCAAATTTAGTCCCTGTAAGCGATTTAACTTGATTTTGCCATACCAAAGCCTTCAAAACTTATTTCTAAGTTATGTAAAGGTTATTTAAGGTATGTTAAGCCTATGTCACTATTCCGGAGTGTTTGTTGCATTAAACTGGTTATATTTACGCATCGGTGCGCGTATAACCTTCCAGAAAGCGATTTAGAGTTTGAAATTGAACAAGAATTGATATGTGCAAATGATACACATATTTTTACAAATCCCAAGTATGAAATATAATATTTCATTGGTTCGGTATTTGTTTGATGGCCGTGGAGGCACAGGTATTACAGTCTCCCCTACTTTAGGAAATTTCGTCCCGAAATTTATTTAGAGGAAACTTGTGAGAGCTTGAAAACATGAAGTTGAAAAGATCGAACAGCATTGGTTAGGGTTCTGAACTTCTAGTAACTTTAATAACATTATGATTGCAATGTAAGAGGGATACTTATATACAAGTATATGAAGCGTCATTGGTGCGTCCACCGTACCTCCATTACATCGTTCTCATTTCGTTATTGTTGTCACTATCGGTTCTTACACATAATAAATCTTACTGGGTTTCTATGCACTAAATTTCATAATTATGTACGCGTCCATAATTAGACAATTCCTTGCACAGTTTACACAGCCTACTTTATAATGTGTAGGGTAAAACCAAATGAACAATCCTGTGATGAGTGTAACTAGACCACCATAGAGTCCTTTTAATTAAATCAATAAATGATCTAAATAGACTATCAAGGAGTCTGTTCAGCTACATCACTAGATGTCGTTCTTTAACCAAATTGTGAATCAATCTTTTAGACTAGACCACTAAAAGGATCTCTTATGAAACATGGAGCGGTACTTATATAATCCAAGGGTCTTAACTATTACATAGAAGCCCATTAAGGATTGAAGGTAGTACCTTTTGAATATCCTGCTACGAATCCCTCATATGAAGATATGAAAGATTCTGCGAGGATTTGGATAACGAATATCCAGAGTAAAAAAAAACACAAAAATGCATAAAAGAAAACATAAGATGAATAAACACATAGTCACATAACCTCAAAATTGTTTAACTAGAAGTTTGTTCTGCTAACAGAGTACATGTATTTAAAGCACACTAGGAATCCATCTCGTGGATTTCATTTGGCACTTTAAACATTATCAAGAATCTAACTATAAAGATAGAAAGATTCAAAAAGAAAATTCGATTTCGATTACTAGAACTCGAAATGTTCGAATTAAGGTACATAAAGAATCCAATTAAGGACTCTGATTTGAATGATGATCATCCACAAGGGTCTAAATATGAAGATAAAAAGACCCCATATGGATTTTAGAAGTTGAAGATGTTTTGAAACCTTGCACTGGACGTGCTTATTTCAAAACATGAAGTTGAAATGCTTTACAAAGTTGAGATGCCAGATATGCCAAGGCGACATATGAAGCGAAATTTGAAAGTTAAGTCGATGTACGAGGAAAATATTTTTGAAAACTGTGCATGGGGTTCTTTTAAGAAAAAATGTGTTTACCGTTTTTGAAACCTTATATATAATACTTTTGAAATAAAGTAGGTGTATTAGATAGATATATTTACAAAAATGTTTTAAAATCATGAGAGATGAATTTTGAAATTATGTATAAGGTTTTTGAAAGACATGAATGATGCTTTTCGAAATCATGCACTTGATAAGAAAATGTATTGTGTTAATATTGCCTTCAGACTATATGAAATATTTTGAAATTAGGAAGGTTGGTTTTGATAACATGGCTAATGTTTTTGAAATAACATAGATAATGTATTTAGATAAATTGTTTTCAAACTATATGAAATGTTTTGAGATCATGAAGATTGTTTTTGAAATACTTGTACTGTATATGTTAAAAAAAAAAATCAAAACGTAATGGGTATGAGATTTGAAAATACCCTTAGTTATTTAACCAAGGATTTCAAAGGCACAGATGTGCAGAAGCATGATTACTCATAATGTCACTTTATTTTCTGTACTTCGTATCTTAGAATGAAACGAGTACTTAAAATTTTCGAAGGAATCATGAGCGATCATTTGAAAGAGAGAATCACAAGAGTAGTTTGTAAGGAACATAGTTCCTTGATGTAGGTATCATAGGAAAAGTCATACACACATGTAATTATACTTGTATATCAGAATTGTGAACAACAACTTTTATTTATGAACGAGACATATTGTTTCACAATACACGAAAACAAAAGAAACAAAGGCATAAGACAGCAACATCCTTTGTTCAGCTGAATGCTCATCCGTGGGTCGGATTTGCATTAGCAAGCTTTGGGCATCGGTTTCTGTAGTGGGTCAGATCCCCACAATTGTAACAGGCACCAGGTGGGTAGTGTGGTCGTGCAGCTTGACCCTGTTGCTGAGCAAGAGGCTGAGCAACTTGTTGAGCCGGGTTCTGAACTGGGCGATTCGGATTAGCAGGGATGCGGCAGGTGTCAGCAAGATGACCGGATCTTCCGCAGTTGGTGCACTGACGACACTGGAGGTGTGGTTGATGATGGCCGTTACACCTGTTGCACAAAGGTGCATTGCCAAAATAAGGCTTCTTGGCTAGTGGTTGCGCAGGCTGATTTGATGCAGCTTGGGCCTGTGCAGTAATGGCATAGTTTTGGGAAACCTTACGCTTCCTTGCCCTCTTCGATGAACTAGAATCCTTCCCATTCTTGTTTTGACCTTTCTTGCTATCCTCCTTGTCAGACGACTGTTTCTCGCCCTTGTCACCCTTCCTGTGTAATTTATTCTTCCGAATCTGCGACTCAGTCAATGTCGCTGATAACTCGATCGCCTGACGGAGTGTGGCAGGGTTACTACCAGTAAGGATGTCTTGTACCGAGTCAGGTAGGCTGTCGATGTACCTTTCGATAGCTATGTCAAGTGGGATAACCATTGTCGGGCAAAGCAGACTCAACTCCTCAAACCTATCAGTATACGCCCTGTGCTCACCACTATCTTGCTTCAACTCATCAAATTCCTTCTCCAAAGCTCGCTGCTCATGACGAGGACAGAATTCCCTCATCATGAGAGCCCTAAGTTCAGCCCATGTCTGTGCTAGAGCAACTTCTGCACCACGATCCCTCATAATCCCGTTCCACCATGTGAGAGCCCTCTTCTGAAACACACTCGAAGAAAACTCGACCTTGCGATTGTCAGGACACTGCACGTGGCGGAAAGTATTCTCAATGCTCTCGAACCATTGAAGAAGCCCAGTCGCTCCTTCAGAACCACTAAACTTGAGTGGTTTAGCCTGGTTAAAATCCTTGTATTTGCATAGAACATTGTTGTTGTTGTTGGTTTGGTTCCATTGAGCAAAGAGGTTTGGGAATTGAGCAGCCATTTGCTGCGCAATGATTTCTGCCAATTCGGCAGTCTCTATCTGGCTTTCGCGTCGAGGAGGCATTCTAAAAGAGGAAACATGAAAGGAAACGAGAGAGAGAATTAGACGACAAGAATGAGATGAAAGAAATCTGATGAAAGCAAGGATAGTGGTCATTTGTTTGTTACTACAAAGCAACAAACGACACACAGTGACAAATCAAAGTAAATGGGTCGAAAATAATGTATCGCGAAGACATGCTCGCCTATAAGTGAACACTCATCCCAAGAATTCCCAGGTAAGCACAACTGGTCTCGCGTCTGATGAGATGTATACGAAGTGCTTGCCTAGACAGAAAACCCAGAATACAGGCATTCACCCTTCCAGTTTGCACGTGTTCACATTATTTAAAACCCAAAACCTTGACGAGATTTTGAAAACTCAAAGGGGTTCAAAACCATATAACAGAGAGTTCAAAACCTTACAATAGAGGGTTCAAAACCCAGTAATCAATCATCCTAGAATAGATGATTAGTTTTCAAAGTGGTTCAGAAATTTATGTTCTTGTTGTGATCGTCGCCTAAGGATAGGTGACGGTATTGTTTTATGACTAAACGCAAGTAAACTCGCGTTAGGGTCCTAAGAAGGTTATAGACTAGGTCAAAGCATTACTAATAACCTAATTCCCTATAACCATTGGCTCTGATACCAACTCTTCTGTCACACCCCGACCGCGTAAAACAACAAATCGCGGCGGAAACATCGGGGCGTGTCGTAACAGAATAAATTTTTCACAACCATGGAAATTAAAGTTTCGCTTTATTGATTAAAAGTGTTACAATGTCTTAACAAACAAAGAAATACAACATAATTAACTAGTCTTGCATCTTTTATTTTCACTAATGCCCAAGTCTGCCTATGTGTATCTTGATCATCTTATGCAACAGCTCCTGAAAAACACATGTGAAAATAGGTATGTCAGCATAAAAATGCCTGTGAGATACATAGGTTTTGTGAAAATAGGTTTCGTGACTTATGTTTGAGAAAATGTTTAGTCATGAACCTTGTAATTTGCTTTGTCTTTGTAAATCATTTGAAAAACAATAAGTTCAGATGATATGTATAAATAAGAAAATAATGCATGGTTAAATGAGTAACCATGTAAAATGAGTTTGTAAAACAATGTATTGTGAAAGGTATGTTATTTGTATAAAATGTTATATGTATCAAACTGAAATGATTCAAATAACGCTACGATATATGTAATACCATACAAACACTTATATATAGGAAGTACCAGCGGCGTATCCACCATGCTTGTATCATATTACACACGCATCGTTACTTAATCACTTACTCAAACCACCAATGTAATAAGTCTATGTTTAAACCAATAGTCAAAAGTCCTTGTATAAACCATGTCAAATGTTTATAGTCCAAAAGTAGTCAAGTAATGTATAACCAAAATGATATGTATGGTAAGTAAAATTTAGACTACTTAAACCATAAGTAAAAATGTACAAAACAAAGTATTGAAGTAAAACTTGGTTTAAATCAAAGTTATGTTTTGTAAGATATATGCATGCTATACCGAATATGAACATTTATGCGGTATTGTGAAAATTCATACATCCAAGCCTTGAGACAGACGGATAACTATGTAAAAGTGAGTTATCAAGAGAATATGTATTCGGATTCGGTCATTCCTTTCATCCCCTTTCCCTGGGATGTCCGGAACGGGATTTGTCAAGTCCTATGGTACCACTACCTACTACCGAGCGGCATGATCGGTGTTAATGAATGTATAGTATAGTTTAAACAAACCAAATGTCATACCAAAATGTAAGCATGTTTTATGAAGATAATGTACCTAGTATGCTAGAGTAAACATACAGGGTAGAGCTGTAAAACAATGTGTCCATATGTTACTGGAACATATGCAACAGAGATGCAGTATATAACAATGTACTAAGTATGCAAAGTCATCATACAAAGTAGAAAAGTCATGTAAAACAATGTACTAAGTATGCAAAGTCATCATACAAAGCATAGAACACCATGAAATCATGTACTATAAATGTACTAATGAACATAGCAAGTATATGATGTGAAAACAGGAAAGCACGAAAGTAACAAGTAGGCACACGTGTTTCACCCAAAACAGTTTAGAAAACAGTAAAAGAGGGGTCTATGTACTCACTTGAGAATGCTCAGTAGTCCTTGAGTGACAACCAAACAATGCTAGAGATCACGGAAATCAAACGGCACCTAATATAGGTAACTACATTAATAAACCGGACCTAAATCGGAAGATCGGATAGAATGAGGTTTCGTAAACCAAACGAGTATAGAGACTCGTGTCATATGGTTTATCAAAGCCTACATGCTAAATGAAACACAACCTAATAGCTTACGACCCATTACGACCCGTTTAGGTAGCTTATGCTACTTTAACGCGTCGTTCGCGTGAAACGCGTTCGGACCGCCTAACTAGTTCTACAACAAGTGTTATATGCCTAAACATGTTACATAATCAGTTATGTGACAAAAGTTTAGGTTACATATGCTTAATTACCAATTATACATGAAAAGGGTATTCTGGTAATTTACCTAAGGCATATAAACTACCTATCATACAACTACTTAAACGATGTGACCATAGGGTATAACCTCGGAAGGTTATTCCCTACCTACTATGGTCACCTAATGTATTTGGTCGGATCCTAATGATCGACCAAACTGGGTCGGGTTCGAGGGTATAGGCGATTTATTAGATCGCCTACCCTACGACCCTAGACAACGTGGTAATCAGTGGGCATAGTCCCAAGGGACTATGACCAACGTGATTACACTCACGTTGCGAAGTTCAAACGAACTTCGCATTAACCATTACTGGTCAACGCTGAAAGTCAAACAAAGTTTGACTTTCTGACTCGAAAAGCAATAAAATAAGGAAAAGAACGAAAGAATACTTACGAAGGGTCCCCGAATGCTAACCTCGATTCAAAAATCTCAGGTATGAAACAATAGTTTCAACTTAGAGTTTCTCAAATCAAAGTTCTTGTAAGTTTTGCATTGGGGTGATGGGGTATTTATAGTTTTCGGGTAACCGTTAGGATCGTTTCATGGAAAACGTGCCTTAATCCCATACGTACATGTGTTGCAAAGTTGTGGTGACTAAAAATGGTCCTTATCATGTGACTAAGCAATTGAGAATGTGTGGGTGAGGATCAAACAGCTGCAATCTGCTGTTAAATGCAGTTAATCTGGTCTGATAGTGGGACACGGGCCGCCTGAGGATGTTCAGAAACTGAGGCAGGCCGCCTAGCCCTTCTGATCAGAAAACAAGTTTCAGAAATTATAGTTTCAGTCCCTGCACGTGTTTAAGGCCATTTCCGACACTTCTAAGGCCCATAAAGCCAACTTTAAGGCCCTAAAATGATGCCTAAACATTGTGGACATGAAACATGCTCAAAAATATGCCGGGTGTTGGTTCGTTTGGTCGTACGAACGTGATGTTCGCTTAATTACGACGGAATGCGCATAAGCGCGAAAAACGATCCAAATGACGCGACGAATGGATTTTTGACAAGCCAAACACTAAAGCATAATATAGTCATGCTTACATAAATTTTTGGATGTCCGGATGTATTCAGAACGTGAGTTATGCGTAAAAATGCAAACTTGTGCACTTTTTGACACTTTTAGTCCCTGAATGACCCAAAAGTTTATTTTAGCACACCAAACACCTCAAAGCCTATTTCTAAGCCATGTAAAGGATATTTATGGTATGTTTAACTTATGGTCATGTTCCGGAATGTCTGTTACAGTTCAAATTGGCATACTTTCGCAGTTTGTCAAATTTAGTCCCTGTAAGCGATTTAACTTGATTTTGCCATACCAAAGCCTTAAAAACTTATTTCTAAGTTATGTAAAGGTTATTTAAGGTATGTTAAGCCTATGTCACTATTCCGGAGTGTTTGTTGCATTAAACTGGTTATATTTACGCATCGGTGCGCGTATAACCTTCCAGAAAGCGATTTAGAGTTTGAAATTGAACAAGAATTGATATGTGCAAATGATACACATATTTTTACAAATCCCAAGTATGAAATATAATATTTCATTGGTTCGGTATTTGTTTGATGGCCGTGGAGGCACAGGTGTTACAGAAAATAAGTGAAAAACGATGAAAACAGACGGGAAATGCAAAATTTTCTCATGCACACATGGGTACACGGCCATGTCGCCTCAAGACCACCTTTTGAAAAAAGCAAACAACTTGATGGGGAAGTAAAAAAGGACAGGTACGCCCGTGCACATCATGGTGCACAGTCGTGCCTCTAGAAAATACAAACCATAATAAGAAAACTCTAAAGACAAGAAGTACGCTAGTAGCTTGGCACGCTGGTGCATGTACCTGCATATGACAAAAAAGACATGTTGGTGCATTAATGTCTGTTAACTTCGTCTTTATCGAGTCTTGTGTCTAGATAGGATAAACCAGTGCTCAGATGTCGAAAATCAGGTTTTGTATATTGATTGATCATTTTGCACGAAATAAACAAGCCATTTCGTACGAAATGGGATATCTATATATAGTGGAGCATTGGTTGTCATTTGTAACGATTCGGATTTCAGAGCCGAGGTGCTGCCAATTTTTTAACTGATTTGTAAAGCTTTGAAATCAATAAAAACAAGATAATTAGGGAGAATCAAGCTGTAATCAAGTTCGTATCATTGATTCCGCCTTTGATATGAATTCAAACTCTTCTGATCGACTCATTCAGGTCGTACAACGATCCAACAAGTGGTATCAGAGCTCAGGAGGAAGAGTTCATACCGATTCAGCTTGTTTTCACCGGAATTTCTAACTTCTACTCATTTTTCTTCACATTTTTCAAAATTTAACGGTTAAAATGGCTTGAATTTCACATATATCACGTAAAACATAGTTTTAATGAATCCTTGAAAGAATTGGACCTAAATTCGACGTAATATAGGATCAATTTAACAAAAACTTGGCCGACAGTGTGACGTCATCATCATTCCGCACGAAATCAACATTTGATTTCGCACGAAATCAACATCTGGAATTTCATTTCGGATGAAATCAACCTGGTGAAGATCATTTCGTATGGAATCAACCTTGAAAATCTCATTTTGCACGGAATCGACCTTGAAGACTTCATTTCGTACGAAATAGTCATCCATTTCGTACCAAAGTGCTTTTCGTTTGAAGACCTTTTCGTGTGAAGACCATTTCGCGTGAAAAGAAACCATTTCATGTGAAAGCTCCATTCCGTTTGAAAGTTCATCTCACTTGAAGTTCATTTCGCGTGAAACTCATTTCGCTTGAAGATTGATCCATTTCGTTTGGATCCATTTCGTTTGAAATTGTTTCTCAAATCATAAAAAAAATTTCTAACTGTTTGTTGATTGTTTCAGGTACGTCAAGATGGAGGACAATTTTCTCAATCCTTTCAGTAACGTGTTTGCTTACACTAGCAGTTCAGGAGATGGCACAACCAGCAACACAAATGAAAATGCACCAAACCCGAGTCCGAAGAAAACCATTGTTGATTCTTTGGGTGTTGATAATGCCTACGACACCTACAACAAACTGCCCAAGCTAATGGCCATAGAGGATTATAATAGATGGCTAGCAGATTTGAGGAATGGCTACAGGCATTTGCATATCAAAGTTGGAAGAGTTTGAAAACTGGTTTTAACATCGGAAGAATTGACTATGAGAACTTAACGGATACTCCACAAGAGAATTTCATTGCGGAACAGAAATGCATCGCTTTACTTCATCAATCAGTGAGAGATGATATTATATCATTGATTGAATACAAAGATTCCAGAGATCTTTGGGAGAAATTAAAGATGAAATGTGTGGGTGGTGCCGAAATTGTTAAAAACAAGAAAAAGCTATTGAGAAAAGAATTCGATCTGTTTGGGAGTTTGAAAAATGAGAGTGTGTTAAAGATGATCGAAAGATTTGGTCACTTAAAGCTGGAACTTGCAAGATATGATATTGTGTATTCTCAGGAAGAATTGGTTGATAAGCTGTTTGACTCACTGCCTGATGAGAAAGACTGGCAGTACTTAGCTTTAATGATAAAGAATACAGTGAAGTCGACTGATCTGACAGTTGATTTACAAATTGAAAGGTTGGAGAGTCATGAATTGGAGATCAGGAAAACGAACAAAGTCAACAATTCCTCGTATCGGCAAAATGTTGACTTATATTATCGAGGAAGTATGATTCCTAAAACTGTGTCCCCGAAAACTGCCTTCTCAGCAGAAAATTCAAACATGTCAAATCAAGAAAGTCCAAGCAGTGGTTATCATGGAGGATCATCTTCAACTTCTCCAAATCAATCAGTTCCGAAAAATTTGTTCCAGTGCAATATTGTTGTTGACCTCAAAAATGCACAAAACTTCAGTGAAGAATCCGCCAAGCAACAAATGGTGTTTTTGGCATCCGTATTGGAATCATATGAAAGTCTTGTTACTGGAAAGATCGGAAACACAAATCTCACCAAGGAAGATTATGACCAAATCGACTCTGAAGAGATGGAATTGATAGATATAAGATGGTGTATGGCGAGTGCGGTCAGAAGGGCTCAGAGATTCATGGAGATAACTGGCAGACATTCCGTTGGCGGACCTTCAACGAAGCTAGGTTTTGATAAATCAAAGGTTACCTGTTTCAAGTGCAAGCAAAAATGGCACTTTAAACGAGAATGTCGAAATGCAGCCACTGATGAAACAGCCAACCCTTTCCGTGAAGATTATTACAAAATAGCCATCTATCATCAAAACAAAGCAGAATCTCCTAGAATGAAACAGATAGAAGATGCTCCCAAAGAAAAGTCGAGAGCATTAGCTGTTATCCATGACGATGAGGGATATGATTGGAGTGATGTGTTGCCAGAAGAAGATGCAGTGGGATATGCCTTCACGGCAAAAATTGTTCCTTGGAAAGATACTCGATCGGAGGAGGAAAAATATGTCAACAGAAAAATGTTAGCCCTAACAATGAAAGACAGACATTTTCGTGCATGGAAAGAAGCAAAAAGCGCGAAGAGATGGGACGCTGACAGAGAATGCTATTTGGATCCTAAGGGAAATATACTTGTGGAACCATCAACACTTCTAGTCGAGACCCTGATCGAGCAAATAGCAGAAGAGGAAGAAGTAAATCAAAGATTGTGGTGGGGAAGTGATGAAGAAGAAAAAGAAAAAAGCAACAGTCGAAAAAGGTCGATGATGGGATAATCGACACAAAGAATGAATTCACAGCAGAAAATCTGAAGAAAATGGCTGATAAAGTTCTTGCAGCGAAAGAGTTAGAGGTAGATACTAAGTCCAGAACTGAGTCAAAGAGCAAGGTCATTTATAATGATTCAACACATGAGTCAGGTAAGACTGATAAAGCCAAAAGCGAAAGTGACTGCAAAAATTGCAGGAAAGACTGCAAGGTTTGTAGTACACATGCTTACCTCAGTGGTAAAAAGACTGAAGAACTGACAGAAAGAGTCAGGGAAGTTGAAAATCAGATCTTAAGTCGTAACAAATTGGTAAAAGCTTCAAATGATCGAATAAAAGAGTTAACTGATAAACATGAAAATGATAAAATTGACATAGAACGAATGAGGAAAGAAAATGAAAAATTAATTCATGAAAACCGTCAACTTTTGGAAAATTATGAGAAGCTAAAAAGAACGACAAAAGATTCTGATGAAAGAAATGATAAAACAATCAAAGAAAATCTCCAACTGACAGTAGTACTTCAGTCGAAAGAGAGGCAAATCAACCAACAGTTGGATGAGATTGCTAATCTGAAGCTTCAGTTTCAGGAAGCCAAAATTGAAAATGAACGCATCAATCTGAAACTCAACAGTTACAACTCCGCGAGTTTTGTTCTTCAACATATCGTTCCTAAACCAATCGAGAAGAACAAAGCTGGCGAAGATGTTTATTCGGACGGAACTGGGGATGGGTATCATCAGGTTCCACCGCCAGTATTAAATAATTTTTCAAAGAAAAAGTCCGGGTTGGTTAATGATAATGAAACAAATGAGGTTAAACTTCCAGAATCAATTGACGTCACATTCACTTCATCATCCGATGAAAACAGTGTTCAGTCCGAAGTTGTTAAAAGCATGGTTGAAAGTGTTTTGAAATCTGAAAGTGACTCAACTGAGGATGAAGAATGTTTTTTGGACAAATATATTCCGAAATCAACATCCAAAAACGACTTAAGTGAAGAACCTAATCTTGTGATGTACAATATGTCGGGATCGGATAAGTTGTATTCGGATCTTGAATTTCCATTGGAAAATGTGAATGTCAACAAATTGAAAAATGTTTTTAAACTGGTTGAGATTGATTTTTGTGAAATCAAAGGTTTGAAACGTACTAAAAGGTAATTAAACTTTGAAAAAGATAAAGCTTACTACAAAAAACCTGTTGTACCGCCGCGTTTTTCGAACAACAATCAAAACAAATGGTCGGGTGGTTATAAGGGTGGTAAGAATAATCAAAGAAGGAACTTTCAAAACAAGAAGTTTGTTGAGAAAAAGGTGTTTGTAAAAAGTTCGAGTTCTCATTCCGAGCAAGAATCTGAGATTTTTTCAAAATCAAATGAGGAGTTTTTTGAAGAGAAGGCCTCACAGCCTCAGACCGAAGGCACAAGTCGGGAAGTTGATACCCGAACATGCTTTAAATGCAACAAAGTTGGACACATTGCACGAAAGTGCACCAACTTAAAGCCTAAGTCTGAAGTTGTTGAAAGTCAGAAAAGGAAAGTTGATGCAAAAGGCAAAGCTCCAATGATTGTTGAGAAGAAAGTTTTGAAAAATGATAACATCAAAATCAAAACTGAACCAGTAAAGAATGTGGTAACTAAAACTGATAAATTTTACAAACGGGTTGCTTCGCCTCAACAAGCATGGAATCCAAAATCAGTTGAAAAGAAACCAAGTTCTACAAAACCAAAGGTTTCTGAGACAGAAAAACAATTATCCTCTACCACTCCGGTAAAGATGAATGTTCCTTTGGATTATTGTGAGAAACTTGAGAAACAAAAGTCTACTGCTTCTGAGAAGAAGTATGTACCAAAGAAAGACCAATCATCTGATCAATCTCCTAAAAATGATTTCTTTTTATACAAAGAGGTTGAGATTGGGTCTGAAGAGAGCTTAAATATGAATAACAAAAATTTCCTGCCACTTTACACTACAAAAACTCACCTCAAAGTCAAGCTACCTGAGTCAAAAGAGGCTTGGGTGGCATCAAAATCTAACTAAGTGTTTGTGATATGTGCAGGAGCTTCCAAGATCCGTTGCACGTTGGATTATGGATAGTGGAGCTTCTCGGCACATGACGGGGAAGAAGACCCTACTGTATGATGTTCGAGGGTTTAATGGAGGATATGTGGGATTTGCAGGCAATCAAGGTGGTCGAATAGTTGGAGAAGGAACTTTATCGAATGGTATTGTCACGTTTGAAAGAGTAAACTACATCGCCGAGCTTGAAAACAATCTTCTGAGCATTTCTCAGATCTGTGATCGTATGTATACAACGCACTTTACAGATAAGGAATGTTTGATATTGAAACCAGGATTTGTTGTTCCCGAAGAGTGGGTTATCATGAGAGCACCTAGAGTCAATGATTTGTACGTGTTGGACATGAGTGTAGCAACTACTACCACGGGTCAGGCTCACTGCTTTATGTCAAGAGCAACGGAAAAAGAATCACAATTGTGGCATCGAAAGATGGGCCACATTCATCTGCGAAAAATGAATCACCTGGTGCATAACGACTTAGTAATTGGTGTTCATGTGAAAGGTTTTCATCTTGAGGGGGAGTGTATTAGCTGTATCAAATGCAAGCAAAAGAAGAAATCTCACCCTGGGAAGAAGGAAAACTCGATCTCGAGACCGTTAGAGAGACTTCATATGGATCTTTTTGGTCCAGTGAACGTCAAAAGCATAACTGGTGATCTCTACTGTCTAGTAGTAACAAACGACTACTCGAGATTTTCGTGGGTATCATTTCTGAAGTCAAAAGATGAGACATTTGAAAGTTTGATGACGTTGTTCAGAAAAATTGAAAACTTGTACCAAACTCGAATCAGAAGAATCAGGAGTGACAACGGTACAGAGTTTAAGAACAATAAAATGGAAGAATATTGTGATGAGAGAGGTATATTGCAAGAATTAGTGCTCCTTACACTCCACAACAAAATGGAGTAGCTGAAAGAAAGAACAAGACACTAATTGAAACGGCTAGGACAATGCTTGCTGATTCGAAATTACCAGTCAACTTTTGGGCAGAAGCAGTGTCAGCTGCTTGCTATACACTCGACCGGGTTCTTACAGTGAAGAAATTCAACAAGACATGTTACAAGCTGATCAACAACCGCAAACCCTAACCTGAAGTATCTGGAACCGTTTGGGTCTCCCTGCACCGTTCTAGAACCTTATGGTAAATTTGGTACAAAGAGCATTGAAGGAATTTTCGTGGGTTATGCAAGTCCATTGAAACAAGTCTTTATTCCAAGCTTGAAGCGGATCATCGAAGCACATAATGTTGAGTGTCAAAGTTATACCATGCCACCTCAGAATCCCGGCGACTCATGGCGTTTCAGTTACGATACTCTGTGGGATTCGTTTAACATAGAAGAAGAACCAGATTTCTTTGACGAGTTGGATATTCTGAGAGAATATGAAGCATCACAAGAAAGATTCCCAGCTGAGTCTTCTAGACGTCAATATTGAGCTTCCAATGACGATGAAGCCAGTCCTAGTAATGCTGGAGAACATGATGATATTCAGCAAACTCTTGACAATCAGACGACAGTCAACGATAATCTAGAATCTGATAATAGGCCAATATTCGATCATGGTGATTCAGATTCTGAGGGGGAGCAGATCCAGATTCCAAGTCAAACAATTCCAGTCAATGAACAAGGTGCAAATCAGAATGTAACAAATTCGGAAGGCGAGGTAGATGTTCCAGGCGAGGTGATGCCGAGAACTCTTTCGTACCATCCAGAAGAGCTGATTATTGGAGAATTGCAATCAGGCGTCCGCACTAGACATCAAATTGACCAAGGCCTTACTTGTTTTTATTCTACAGTTGCTCCGTTACAAACTGAGTTTTCACTTAGTTGTTTTATTTCGCAGATTGAGCCGCGAACATACAAGGAAGCACTAACTGAAGATTCTTGGGTCAACGCGATGCAAGAGGAGCTGAGTCAGTTTGAGAAGTTGGGAGTGTGGAAATTGGTAGACTTGCCTGATGGTCACAGGAAGATAAACACCAAGTGGGTGTTCAAGTGCAAAAGAGATGATCGAGGGGTTATTATTCGCAATAAAGCTCGACTCGTAGTCCAGGGCTTTAGTCAGCAGGAGGGTATAGATTTCACTGAAGTATATGCTCCGGTTGCTAGACTTGAAGCAATCAGAATCTTCCTAGCATTTGCATCTTGGAGAGGATTTAAAGTTTATCAGCTAGATGTTAAATCGGCTTTTCTCTACGGAAAGGTAAAAGAGGAGGTATATGTCGGACAGCCACCGGGCTTCACCGACCCAATCCACAAAGACAAGGTTTATTTACTGGATAAAGCGTTGTATGGTTTACACCAGGCCCCGAGAGCCTGGTACGAGACATTGTCTCAACATCTGCTTGCCAACAGCTTCATCCGTGGAAAAGTGGATGCCACTCTCTTCACCAAAGAAGTCGACGGACATCTTCTGATAGTTCAAATATACGTGGATGACATCATATTTGGGTCAACAAATGAAAATCTGTGCAAAGATTTTGAAAGAGTTATGAAGCAAAAATTTGAAATGTCATCGATGGGTGAGATGAAATTCTTCTTGGGACTTCAGGTGGATCAACTGCCCGAGGGAATCTTCATACATCAGACGAAGTATGTTCATGATATCTTAGAGAAATTTGGGATGTCCGGGACTACTCCAACTTCCACCCCGTTAGCGACGAACCATGGGATAAATCCTGATCTCACCAGAGAGAAGGTAGATGAAACATTGTATCACTCCATGATCGGATCGCTGATGTACTTGATAGCTTCTAGACCCGATATCATCTATCCAACCTGCCTTGCAGCTCGGTTTCAGTCAAGCCCCAGAGCTTCGCATATGGTGATTGTGAAACGGATATTACGCTACCTGAAAGAAACTCCATCACTAGGGTTGTGGTATCCAAGAGAAGGCGATTTCACGCTCGAAGGGTATTCTGATTCTGATTTCGGATGCTGCATAGTTAACGCTAAGTTAACAACAGCGGGGTGCCAGTTTTTCGGACCACGATTGGTCACCTGGCAGTGCAAGAAGCAGACCTCTGTCGCTTTATCCACATATGAAGCCGAGTATGTATCTGCTAGCAGCTGCTGCTCTCAGATCTTGTGGATCCAGCAACAGATGCGAGACTACGGTTTGAAATTTCTTAATACCCCTGTCTTTGTTGATAATGAGGCAGCGTTAAACATAACAAAAAATCCTGTTCATTACACTAAAACGAAACATATTGAAATTCGTCATCACTTCATCCGAGATTGTTTCGAGAAGAAGTTGATACGAATTGAGAAAATCCACACTGACGAACAAAAAGCTAATTTACATACCAAAGAGTTTGATAAAACTCGGTTTCAATATCTTTTAAAACTGAACGGTATGAAGCTTTTATCGGTGTTGGAGGAGATTCTTGGCGTAGATGAAGGTACCACTGTAGATGATGTTGAAAAGCAATCTGCAATGGTTTGTCGATTTTTTACTTGTTTTGGTATTTAGGGGGAGGTAGGTTAATATTTTCAGAAAATACAAAAACAATAAAAAAAATTTCAAAAATCCAAAAACAATAGAAAACCGAAAAAGAGCTTGTGTAAAAAGGTAAAATGATAGTACATCAGCTTGACAGTTACAGTATGCTAAAGAAATGTAAAGTTTAAATGTGTTAAGCAGTCTCACTGTAACAACCCTTGGTAAAACCAACACCCTCATGTTATTTCCGACACTCTAGTATATTTTAAAAATACCCTTATATGTCTTTAAATACACCCCGTATGTGAAAACCGAGCCCGAAATATGTTATAACATATAAAATAAATTAAAAACAATAAAAATTAAGCTGAGGCACCCCAAGCTTTTACACGGGCGATATAAGGGCTGGAACCTGACTACGTTGGTTTCTTAAGTTCAAGCGGGCCGCGTAAGAGTTCCCGTTTAGTTAACGCTGGCCGCGAGAGATGAACAACACGGCAACACCCTGAGCCGACACGTGTCGACATCGTGGCGGGTCTAGATCATGACCGGGATAAGCTACGCAGTTGACCGGAGTCAACGCGGGCCGCGTAAGCCCTGCCTGTGTTTTACGCGGGCAGCGTGGAAACCAGATTTCAGCACTATATAAGCAGGCAACGGGTTTTCGTTTTCCATCGCTCATTCCTTTCATTCTCAATCACAATTTCTGTAGTAGGCTTATAATACGTGGGTATTATATCCCCTAATTAGCGAGGTTATGCTCCGTTGTAAGTATTATAACCCCAGTTTCGTAATAGATACGCTGCCCGATTGATTTAGGGTTCCGTAACAACTGTCGTGCTTCTGCCCGACGTAGTTGTTGGAATGCCGTCTCGGGGAGGGTATCACTAATATTTTCAAAGGGTTATGA
This sequence comes from Helianthus tuberosus, assembly GCA_030545235.1. NCBI lineage: Eukaryota > Viridiplantae > Streptophyta > Magnoliopsida > Asterales > Asteraceae > Helianthus > Helianthus tuberosus. Next base: position 16,677,202 of record CM060375.1, on the reverse strand, counting down.
TACTAACCAATGTACATTTGTATAAATTATAGATTATATCCAGGAAACCCTTACGCAAAGTCTAAGATAGCAATGTGAGTTTATCCTCTTTTTGTTAACCTTTTTGTAATGTTTTACAAAACCTTAATTGTTTTACAATGTGATTAAGCGGTGATTGAGTCTTTGTATTTCTTCAATTACTGCCGGTATGTTGGGGTTTTGTATACAAAATATACTACTGCGTGTAGTAAGTCGGGGATGACAGTACGTTACCATTAGATGACGAGTTAGCCAATGTGTAATATGACCCACAAGTCAGGATTGACAGTACTGAATGAGTAATTGTGTAGAAATAAACAATGTGATCGCTCTCAATACTGTTTTAATTGATAAAATGTTTCTTGATTTAAACTGGGATTCACTCACCAGTATTTCCGACTGACAAATGTTTTTAAAACGCGTTTCCGGTAACATAATGTGACAGCCAATTAGTAAAAAGCAAGCTGGAGAGCACTGAAGGCTTGGGAAAAATGTGGCTATAAAAGTTACCTAATAAACAATGTTTTAAATTCAATAATATAGGGTTTATCCCTATAAATGTATTGTAATAAGAAACTTGGGTTTTGCCCATGTGAATATTAATATAAAAGAAGGTGGTTTTACTCTGATAAACATTTCCTAACTACGGTCCTGATGTAATTTCCGCTGCCAAATTAACAAGTCTGATACCACCACTACTGAGTTCGTGTCCGCCCGTTCCCGGGATAGATAAGGGATCGGGGGTTGCGACAGGAGGTGGTATCAGAGCCTAGCCACTGGTCTAAAGCCAAAGAAGTGTTCTGCTGACACTTAAAATTTAAATTTTATGTTAGAAAATAAATTACGGAAATACGTGCATAACTGTATTTATTTGTTATGTGTTATTTGACTATTTGTTAGTTTACAGTATGACTAATCAAGGACCCTCAGACATGAGTCGTCAGTTGTCTGATTCACCTAGGAGTGAAGGTACCTCTTCACAACCTGCCCTTTCTGGGTATTTTGCTGATCAGGAAGAAGGAATGTTTGCTTTTAAAGCTCAGTTAGAAGAGCCATTCCCTCATAAGAAACGAGGATGGTTCAGTAAGGAATCCTTTGCTCGTAGGAAAAGAATGCGAAAGTTGCAACGGCAAAGAGTTTTAGCGGCTGCTAAGCGAAAGACAGATGCCCATACATAGGATATGCTTAATAGAAGCCTAGCCAATTTCCATATCCTAGCTACCACTGCTGCTGACCCGAGTCTGGAACAACTAGTAGCCTCATAACCACAAATCCAAGACCAACCCATGGAGATAGAAAACCCTGAAAACCAAGTGGAGATGCATGACTTTAACCCAGAGGAAATCCCTAGGGTACCTGCACCAAACCCCCTAGACCCAAATTACGACCCTTGGTGGGACGATAATAGGGACTTTGTGCAACGTTACCCGATACATTAAGACACCCCCATACAGAACATAGGAGCCTATCCAGGTATGGACCCTTTAGATCCCTATTACCACGATGAATATATTAGGGAAATCTTAGAAAATCCTTACCAATTTCAGGCACTTTCACCCCCATATCAGGAACCCGCACCCCAGATTCCAAACCCAGTCCTAGAACCTGCACCCCCAATGAGTGCAGAAAACGTACAAGAATTTAGGACTTTTGGGGAGGAAATTTTAGAAAGCAGTGAGAGAATGAGACAGGTGGGAGAGCGTCTCGTATGGAAATACGATGAGCGCAATATGGATTTTTGGATAAATCCATATCCGTGAGATGATGGAAGTAGTGGTAATAATAATATAATATAATAGAAATAAAATAAAATAAGTGTGTACAGATGCATATTACTATTAGTGTAACTCTATTTCTGTTGGTATTGTAATTTTAATTCAGTACTAGTATGTAATGGATGCATAATAGTATATGAAAATAGAGTAAAAGTCGCAATGATCGACGTTTTTAGCTAGATTGCATGACTTGTGATTAACTATATTAAATATTATCTTGTGATATTAATATGGGAAAAATGTTTAAAATTCAGATGGCCGATGAAAGAAATCAAGGAAATCTGAATAATGATAACCAGAGTAACATTAACGTGGTTAATGAAAATCCGAGCATCAATAACAATGGAAACCAAATGGATAATAGTGTTGTTCAACATATAGTGGCACAAGGAATCATAGATGCAATGCCATTTATTATTCAAACTATTCAAGAAGCGAATAATAAAAGTAAGCATAGCAGTAAGCGACCCATCGAACCAGAACACAGCGTGAACAATGGACCTGTACTTCAAATGCCTATTCCCAAAAGGAGAAGAACCGTGTCTTACGGTTGTTCTTATAAAGAATTATGGTTTTGTAAACAAATGGAATTCTCGGGAAACGAAGGGGCCATTGCAACTCTGCGCTGGATAGAAAAGACCGAGGCAGTCTTAAGAATAAGCAAATGTGCTAACGAAGATAAGATATTGTTTGCTTCTAATCTGTTTAAGAATTCAGCACTAGAATGGTGGAATACTATCCTCTAATCAAGAGGAAGTGATAGAACTTACAATATGGAATGGGAAGAATTTAAGAACAAGGTGGAAAGGAAATTCTGCCCACCCAATGAAAAGGAACAGATAGCAAACAAATTCTTAAATCTTAGGATGACTGGTGTGGATAGTAAGGGATACACTAAGATATTCTTCTAATATGCTAGAATAGTACCAACTCTTGCTTCACCAGAACCAGTGTTAATCTCCCGTTATATTTGGGGATTAATTGGGGAAATAAGACACGTAGTCAAGGCAGCTAGACCTCAAACCATAGAAGAAGCTGTAGAACTAGCCAATACCTTGACAGATGAGTTAGTGCGTACCCGAGAAGAAGATCAAAGGAGGAGCCTAACCCAGAAGCTCACACAAGAATTTCGTTCTGGAAATTCTAATCGTGGTAAAAATATAGGTTCTACCTCTGCACCTTACTGTAAGAATTGCAAAAGAAAACATTCAGGAAGATGCTCCATATACTGTAACTTTTGCAAAATAACGGGACACAAGGAAGAGAACTGCAGGAAGAAAGCTAACAACCGGATATGTTACAACTGCGGAGAGCAAGGTCATATCAAGCTTAATTGTCCGAAATTAGCTCCAGCCACAAACAATAAGAATACTCAAAATGCTAGAGCATTTGTTCTGACTGCAGATGAAGCCAAGATGATTCCAGATGTCATAGCTGGTACGTTTTTAGTTAATGATGTTTTTGCTAAAGTATTATTTGACTCTGGTGCAAACCAAAGTTTTATTAATACATCATTTTGCAAATTTCTAAATCAATCATTAACTAAACTACCACAAGAATGTCTAGTAGAGACAGCTAATGGAGAAACCGTTAGGATTTCTGAAATCTTGCAGGGAGCAAGAATAGAAATTTTAAATCAGAAATTTATTGCAAACCTTTATCCCATGAATCTGGCAGGATTCGATGTTGTTTTAGGAATGGATTGGTTAATAGCCAATAAAGCCAGTATTTTATGTGATCAAAAGTCAATTCAAGTAAATTCACCAATAGGTAAAACGATCACAATTAAGGGAGATAAACCATCTAGATCTACAAAATTTATCTCTGTGATGATAAGAAAAGAATCATTAGTGTATTTGATTTCTATAATCACAAACACTAAAGGAAAGGATTTAAAAGATATTCCAGTAGTATCCCAGTTTTTAGATGTCTTTCCAGAAGAATTACCAGGACTACCACCGGATAGAGAAGTTGAATTCAGAATCCATTTAATACTAGGAACGGCACCAATTGCCAAAGCACCTTACCATTTGGCACCTGCAGAAATGCAAGAATTAAAGAAACAATTGGATGAATTGTTAGAGAAAGGATTTATACAACCAAGTTCGTCGCCATGAGGAGCGCCGATACTGTTCGTTAAAAAGAAGGACGGATCAATGCGTATGTGCATTGACTACCGTGAATTAAACAAGGTCACGATTAAGAATCGGTACCCATTACCAAGAATCGATGATCTGTTTGATCAACTGCAAGGAGCTCGATTTTTCTCTAAAATAGATTTAAGGTCGGGATATCATCAATTAAAGGTACAGGAAGAGGACATTCCTAAGACCGCATTTAGAACGAGGTATGGCCATTATGAATTTACTGTCATTCCATTTGGTTTAACCAATGCCCCAGCTGCATTTATGGACATGATGAACCGAATATGTAAGCCATATTTGGATAAATTCATAATTGTCTTCATAGATGATATTCTCATTTACTCTAAGAGTAAAGAAGATCATGCAAAGCATTTGCACGCACTTTTAAGTTTATTAAGAAAGGAAAAAGCTTTATGCTAAATTTTCTAAGTGCGAATTTTGGTTAGAACAGGTACAGTTCCTTGGACACCTAGTCAATCATGAAGGAATTCATGTGGATCCCACAAAGATCGAGGCAATTACTAAATGGAAAACCCCTGAGTCACCGACCGAGGTTAGAAGTTTCTTAGGATTAGCCGGTTATTATAGAAGATTTATCCAAGATTTTTCTAGAATAGCCATTCCCTTAACTAAGCTGACCTGTAAATCTGTTAAGTTTGAATGGGGACTAAAACAAGAAGAAGCTTTTAGAATTCTTAAGCATAAATTAACCCATACACCCATATTAGCATTACCAGAAGGAGCTGAAGATTTTGTTGTTTATTGTGACGCTTCTAAATTAGGTTATGGATGTGTATTGATGCAACGACAAAAGGTTATAGCTTACGCATCTAGACAACTTAAGAATCATGAAGAGAATTATTCAACCCATGATTTAGAGTTAGGAGCTATAATTTTTGCTCTTAAGATTTAGAGACATTACCTTTATGGTAATAAGTTTACCGTATTCACTGATCATAAGAGTTTAAGGTGTATTTTCAAACAAAAGGAATTGAATATGAGACAAAGACGCTGGATGAAGATGCTTAGTGATTATGATTGTGATATCCAGTATCATGAAGGAAAAGCAAATGTAGTGGCAGATGCTTTAAGCCGAAAGTACCATGAATAGCCAAAAAGGGTACGTTCTCTCAAATTAAATCTACAAGTAGATTTAAATGATCAGATAAGAGAAGCACAAGAATCAGTAATCAAGGATGATACTGAAAAATTAAAAGGTATGCTAAAAGAATTAGAACATGGAACTGATGGAATTTGGAGATTCCATAAGAAGAGAATGTGGATACCTAAATTAGGAAACCTACGTCATCGTATATTGGAAGAAGCCCATAAGTCTAAATATATGATGCATCCAGGAAATGATAAAATGTACCAGGATTTAAGGAAAAATTTCTGGTGGATAGGTATGAAAAAGGACATAGCAGCCTATGTTTCTAAATGTTTAACTTGTTCACAAGTTAAAGCTGAACACCAGAAACCCTCAGGATTTTTACAACAATTAGAAATGCCAGTGTGGAAATGGAAATTAATAGCAATGGATTTTGTTACTAAATTACCCAAAACAAAGAAAGGAAATGACACAATCTGGGTGATTGTAGATAGGCTAACCAAGTCAGCCCATTTCCTACCAACGAAAGAACTTTCAGTATGGAACAATTAGCTAAATTATATGTAAATGAAATTGTTTCTTTACATGGCATTCCTTTATCAATTGTTTCTGATAGAGATAGCCGATTTACCTCTCATTTTTTGTCAAGTTTCTAAAAAGCAATGGGAACTAAGTTAAAATTGAGCACAGCTTATCATCCTCAAACGGATGGACAAAGCGAAAGGACAATTCAGACAATGGAAGACATGCTTAGAGCTTGTGTAATTGATTTCGGAGGTAATTGGGGCGATCACTTACCTTTAATAGAATTTTATTATAATAATAGTTATCACACAAGTATCAATGTTGCACCATTCGAAGCACTTTATGGACGAAATGCCGAACCCCAGTCTGTTGGGCTGAAATTGGGGAGAAGCAACTATCTGGACCTGAGGTAGTGCAGGAAACAACCGACAAGATTATTCAAGTCAAGGAACGACTGAAAGCAGCACGTGATCGCTAAAAGAGCTATGCCGATAACCGAAGCAAGCCATTGGAGTTTCAAGTAGGAGATAAAGTATTATTGAAAGTCTCTCCTTGGAAAGGAGTGGTAAGATTCATAAAAAGGGGAAATCTAAGTCCCGGGTATATTGGACCTTTTGAGATTATCAGAAGAATAGGACCTGTAGCCTATCAGCTACAACTGCCAGAGGAAATGGCAGGAATACATGTTGTATTTCATGTATCAAATCTCAAAAAGTGTTTAGCTGATGAATCACTGATAGCACCTCTTAAGGATATAGAGGTAAATGAACAACTCAAATTTGTAGAAAGGCCTCTACAAATTGAAGACATGAAAGTCAAGAATCTCAAGCATAAGAGATTAGTTCTGGTCAAAGTAAAATGGGACTCCAAAAGAGGATCTGAGTATACATGGGAGCTTGAATAAGAAATGCAAAAGAAATATCCGCATTTATTCCAGTAGATCTCGAGGACGAGCTCTAAAACAAGGTGGGGAGAATGTAACAACCCTTGGTAAAACCAACACCCTCATGTTATTTCCGACACTCTAGTATATTTTAAAAATACCCTTATATGTCTTTAAATACACCCCGTATGTGAAAACCGAGCCCGAAATATGTTATAACATATAAAATAAATTAAAAACAATAAAAATTAAGCTGAGGCGGACCGCGTAGACCCACCCCAAGCTTTTACGCGGGCGGTATAAGGGCTGGAACCTGACTCCGTTGGTTTCTTAAGTTCAACCGGGCCGCGTAAGAGTTCCCGTTTAGTTAACGCGGGCTGCGAGAGATGAACAACACGGCAACACCCTGAGCCGACACGTGTCGACATCGTGGCGGGTCTAGATCATGACCGGGACAAGCTACGCAGTTGACCAGAGTCAACGCGGGCCGCGTAAGCCCTGCCTGTGTTTTACGCGGGCCGCGTGGAGACCAGATTTCAGCACTATATAAGCAGGCCACGGGTTTTCGTTTTCCGTCGCTCATTCCTTTCATTCTCAATCACAATTTCTGTAGTAGGCTTATAATACACGGGTATTATACCCCCTAATTAGCGAGGTTCTGCTCCGTTGTAATTATTATAACCCCAGTTTCGTAATAGATACGCTACCCGATTGATTTAGGGTTCCGTAGCAACTGTCGTGGTTCTGCCCGACGTAGTTGTTGGAATGCCGTCTCGGGGAGGGTATCACTAATATTTTCAAAGGGTTATGATACTAACCAATGTACATTTGTATAAATTATAGATTATATCCAGGAACCCTTACGCGAAGTCTAAGATGGCAATGTGAGTTTATCCTCTTTTTGTTAACCTTTTTGTAATGTTTTACAAAACCTTAATTGTTTTACAATGTGATTAAGCGGTGATTGAGTCTTTGTACTTTTTCAATTACTGCCGGTATGTTGGGGTTTTGTATAAAAAATATACTACTGCGTGTAGTAAGTCGGGGATGACAGTACGTTACCATTGGACGACGAGTTAGCCAATGTGTAATATAACCCACAAGTCAGGATTGACAGTACTGAATGAGTAATTATGTAGAAATAAACAATGCGATCGCTCTCAATACTGTTTTAATTGATAAAATGTTTCTTGATTTAAACTGGGATTCACTCACCAGTATTTCCGACTGACAAATGTTATTAAAACGTGTTTTAGGTAACATAATGTGACAGCCAATTAGTAAAAATCCAGCTGGAGAGCACTGAAGGCTTGGGAAAAATGTGGCTATAAAAGTTACCTAATAAACGATGTTTTAAATTCAATAATATAGGGTTTATCCCTATAAATGTATTGTAATAAGAAACTTGGGTTTTGCCCATGTGATTATTAATATAAAAGAAGGTGGTTTTACTCTGATAAACATTTCCTAACTACGGTCCTGATGTAATTTCCGCTGCCAAATTAACAAGTCTGATACCACCACTACTGAGTTCGTGTCCGCCCGTTCCCGGGATAGATAAGGAATCGGGGGTTGCGACACTCGCTGATGATATGCCGGTAGGTTTTTACACATTTAGTAGGTTTGTTCGGGAAATAAACCTAAATCACAACTTGCTTTTACGTGGGGAACATCTCTCGGATATATGGGTAACCCCCGAAATCTTGTTTGAAAGGCTCTATTTCTGACATACTAGGTCTTTGTACGTGGTAATAACTGGGGTATTATACCTGGACTTCTGATTTTGCGGGAGCAATAGCCTAGTCCTCGTATAATACTTTGCACAGCATTAATCTTAAAGCCCCCCCTCAGCATAAAAAATGATGAAACATTGAAAAATGCTAATCATGTGCTGTTGTAAAAAAGATCCCCAAATGGGACCCACCTAAAGTTGAACCATCATCTCTCTGATTTTGCGGAAGCAATAGCCTGAGCTCTCATGGCGTCAACACTTAATCCCTTACAGATATTACTAGTGTGCACTCACCTGTAAGACTGAATATAGTGGTCTGGATACGGGAGTATATTCTGAGGTGGTACACGCGTATAAGCTAAGTCTCTAAAACACTTAATTCATATCCTGAACAGATTGAAATTTGTGTAAGAACTTAAGAGGATCAATATATCGACAATCTAAGCGAATTGTTTAATTCTGAGTATGAAATCAAAGCTTAACGATACTTGTGACTTGTCGACAGCTGATATGATTCCCTAACACGCTCACCAAAAATATATTTGTAAATAGTTTACATTTACTGCATTTCATTTCTGTTTAGTATTCTAGTATAGAAACTTTATTCAAAATCCAAAAAGATTTTACATTTCTGCTTTATTTTTCCGACAAACCAAAGTGGAAAGCTAATCTTCAGACTCGCAGTTTGAAGAAGATGTAGGAAGTTTCTGAGCTGGACAGAAGAGTTGGGAGCTTATCATGTTAAACCTGTTAATGAAAAGTCAAAACAAGTTTATTAAGTTGAAACTTGTAATTTTCAGAATAATGTTTTGCAAAAATGTTGGACAAAAGTCAGTTTTGTTTCGTTTCAGGTCATCCAAGGTCATTAAGTTGGACTTGGTAGACAAATTAAGTGCCTAGGGTCATTAACTTGGAGCTAGATACTTAAGTGGATTATTAAAAACTGATAAAACAACAAAAGAAGTCGAAAAGTGAATAGAATTGTAATGTCAGATTTCTGAGAAGCAGGGAATAGGTTTGAACTTGTGAAAGCAGCAAAACGAAATCCCCATGGCTACGTTTGAACAAAGTTTGAGCTAGAATACGAGTCAAGAACAAGAGCTATTCAAGACTGCGATCCCAGCTTATTGAAAGGGGGAGTCTAAAAGTTTTTGGATCAACATTAAATGGGGAGTTTGAAGTTTGTCAAAGCCAGGTTCGAGTGCTAGCTGCTGATACTGATAGAGATTGAAGGATGCTTACAGGTCAAACAATTTGGAAAGAAAGAAAAGACTGATCAATACTGAAGACTCGATGCCGAAGACTTCGTTAACATCCAAGGGGGAGTCTGTTGGTGCATTAATGTCTGTTAACTTCGTCTTTATCGAGTCTTGTGTCTACATAGGATAAACCAGTGCTCAGATGACGAAAATCAGGTTTTGTATGTTGATTGATCATTTCGCACGAAATGAGCTATATCCATTTCGTACGAAATGGGATATCTATATATAGTGGAGCATTGGGTATCATTTGTAACGATTCGGGTTTCAGAGCCGAGGTGCTGCCAATTTGTCAACTGATTTGTAAAGCTTTGAAATCAATAAAAACAAGATAATTAGGGAGAATCAAGCTGTAATCAAGTTCGTATCATTGATTCCGCCTTTGATATGAATTAAAACTCTTCTGATCGACTCATTCAGGTCGTACAACGATCCAACAAGACAGCTTCCGGAAGAATCTACGCCAAAAAAGGATGTGCACGCCCGTGCCCTATATGGTGCACAGTCGTGCACACCTGCCTCCAGTAACACTATAACTATAGGCCTCATCAATCATTTTAAGCATGCCTTATTCCTTCTTGTGCCTTGGAGTGCCAAGTGTTCGTCTAAGGACTTGTTCCAGAGCTTTGCGGGACCCTTTGGGGGCCATATCTCCCTTGATGTGTGGACGATCCGTGGATCTTAGTTTGTTGATGCTTAAGTATGTCATTCTTATGATTCTTCCCAAGCCTCCTTGCTTGGAAGCGTCTTCTTTTTTATTTTTAGAAAAAGAATCGAAGATGAGAGGTTGATTCTTAGGGAAGTCCTTCATGTCAACTGAAACCCCTCCAAAGATAGAATTCCAACATTCTATCTTTGATCTCCCACTTCAACAATAAGGCATCGATAGTTTAACTGTAATAAATGAGAGTTGAGAGACTCACTTTACATACACACACACACACACACTTACACTTGAGGTTGAGCTTGGTCATCATGCAAGATTGGTAGTCGCCATGAGTAAAAGTGTTAAGATCTCCATATGGTTGTAGTCTCTATGTATTCTTAAACTCTTGGATTAGTTGAACTTATATAATCAAGTAGTTTATTATATCAATTGTGTTTATCTTTTACTATTTCTTGGTTTGTTATCTATTGTGACAGGATCATTTGGCTCCTTTAATACATTGTATAATGAGAAAGCTCACCCCTGCCTTTAGACGAGATCTTATATATGATTATCGTAAACCCTAGGAACCTCTTTTCCTTCTGCCCAGTTCCCCAAAAACAACGTTCGAATTTTTAGCAACAAGATAATTCATGAATCACTTAGTCAAAATCGATCTAAAGGTTTGACAATTATTCACAGACAAAAGAAGAAATGAAACATAGAATTGATAGATGTACTAGGGTGTATGTGCGACTCGTTCAGATCATGAACTAGAACAAAGGAAAGAGAACAATGTTTGAATGTTAATAATCAAAAGGATAGACCGATTAACTTAATTTAACTAAATTAATCTAATCTAACATAACTTGGCCGGGTATGCGTATGACTTTTGGTACCCTTAATTAGATCTGATGTAAGCTTTTGGTATTGAACCAGATCTTACTAGGGGTTTTCTGGTGTTGAACAAGATTCAGGTGACAAGCTTCTAGTGTCGAACCAAATCTTGGGGTAATAAAAGGCTCCTGATATTACATCAAGATCTTTAGGGAGATTTCTGGCAATGCACCATATACAATTTGGGGGGTAAAAGTTAAGAAAGGTTAACTAATAAGGGTTGGATAATTCGACAAACTAGTCAAACCGACGAGATATTTACTAAGTACTTATATATCTGTTTGACCCGAGAAGGGACCAGGATTAAAGAGATGCGTAAGGTAATAAGATCAATATGTTTTGACAAATTTAAGGGAAAGATAGTAACCTTAACGGGAGGCTCTTCCAATTTTTATAAAAGATAAATTAAAATATTTAAGTATTTTACACACTAATAAAATTACTAATCAGTTATCTATGATCAATGAAAATAATTAGGGCTAGGTGTCATTAGATAGTGTTTTGAAGGGAATTTGTCTATTTTTTTTTCCATTAGTGAAGCCCCGTTTTGCTAATCCAATCCGTTTTATGACCCGAACATATAAACCATCTAAAAAACCTAAATCTCTCAATCGCCTCATTCTTCTCCTCCACACTTACAGAACCCTTGATGTTCATTCTTCTCCTTCTTCTTCAATTTCTGTAATCCATCTGGCGGTTGATTCTATCAATAGACCCTAATGAATAAATACCCGATCAATCATTTTTTTTTTAATTTCTTCATTTCTTTTTCAAATCTTAAAAAATCCAACCACACATAGATTGAAGAGATTCAACAGGTTCGGAATCCTCCATTCATATGTGATCTTCCTTTTTCATGTTATTTGTTCAAACAAAATTGAATTTCTTGGGTTCGCATCATTATTCCGCCATTCGATGCGTTCGAAACTCTGATTAGTTTCATCCGGGTAATGAAAGCCTATTCTTCCCTTTGCAATCCAACTTTTGTGATCTTTTTTTCTATAAATCGAATAGATGTGGATGCGACGACGACAATGGATGACTGATATGCACCAAATGCAACATATAAATTGTATCAAATAAGGTATAAAATCAACTATTTTTAGTACTAATGTTGGAAAAAGTGTGTTTCTTTGTATACTTTTGATTTTCAGGATTAAAAGAGCTTAAATGTACAAAAGGAACAAATTATCGACAAAAACCAGCATAAATACAAAAGAAGGGAAGGGAAGTTGATACATCATACCGACCCTCCGAGTTTCACCACAAGACCAAAAACAACAAATCAGAAGACAAGCACAGGGTCGTGCCCCAAGGCATGGGGCCGTGCCTTACTCAAGATTCCAGAAAAAAAAAAAGACAAACAAAAGCAGACAAGAGACACAGGGTCGTGTCCCGACTAGCGATTAATGGACTGAATAATGAAAAATTACTCAGTTACTGACCGACTAGCGATTAATCGCCGACTAGTCGTCAACTAATCGCGATTTTTACAACACTGTAATTTATAAAGGAAGAGGTCTCTTGTTCTACTAAACCCAATGCCTTTTCAATCTAATGTTGGCCATTGGCCAAGAAACTTGTTCGATGACAAGGTTTAGTCTTTAGACCAAGAAGGTTTTCAACCCTAATTTTTGGTTTTAACCTAAAAACGGATTGACCCGACCCAAGTGTAAGTAGATGATGGAAGTTTGAAAGTTAATGGTCAATTTTTTTCATTTTCTAACTAAAACTATAACAATAGGAGAAACAAATAATCATAAAAAATGTGAAAAAAAATAAGAAATTGCATTATTAGTTGTTGATAACTACAATTTAAAAAGTAGACATTAATTCATTACAACTTATATACTCAATCATGGTAGTGATGAACTTAAAATCATACCGGTATTAAAAGTATCGATTTTGAAAATTGCCAAAAGTGGTACGATATTCGACGGTAAAATGTGGTAAAATACCATACCGTACCGAACATGTCTCGGACCGAAAGTACTAATCCCAATAACATAAAAAATGGTACCCAGTACCGACTGCTCATCCCTAAATCATGTAGTCAGGTAAAAAAGTTTCTTTTGTGAGTGACATATATTATTTTTTTTACAAATCTTTAAAGCTTAGTGTACAAGTTATTAAAGCACCAAATTTCTATATTCTTATTATTTTACTTTTCGGTCTGCATTTTGGTGAGTTAACACGTCACAACGTGTGTGCGTGTTTCAACGTTTTACGTCTATCTTTTGTTCGATTTAACGACTCCATTACAACGCACGGGTCCTATACTAGTTTTTTAATATTTTATAAAAAGTATCTTTTTGCTACTTCTATTTTATATGGTCCAAATGAAATATAAAATAAAAATCAAGTCCATTGACACATGACACAATTTGAGTCACGAATATAAGCTTTTGTAAGGGTGTGCGGAGTGGACGCGGCAAACCTCGGCAAAGTGAGTTTACCGATTGGTAAACACCACCGCCAACATAGTTTACCACTCTCAAGTTTATCAATTCGGTGGTTGAATGCCGATGGGGTGAAGTGAGTTTGTGTGTGTGGTGGGGTGGGGTCCATTCCTATCTCAACCAATCACAACTTTTTCCTTTTTAAAAAAAAAAAAATAGTTTACCACTTCACCAAGTGTCTAAACCATTGCCAACATTTTTCACCAAAGTTTAAACACTTTTGACTGATTGACATTGCGCGCTCTGATTGGTCGGTTTTTTAGTTTGTCACTCTAAAGTGTTTAACCACTCCCTACACCCTAAGATTTTTTTTTTTTTTTTTTTTTTTTTTTTTTTTTGAAAGGTGAACTTCTTAATGGTGACCATTGTCACATCCGCAAATCGCGGACCCTCGCCAAGATTAAGGGCCCAGATAGCAAGGCCAGCGCTGGGTTTACCAGTCTTGGGTCGAAGGCTTTCCCCCGGAAACCGTACTGCCTCTACACGAGTTGCCTCGCTAGAGTAACAGCCGGATGAAAACCGGAGTGACGCTCAGGATCAAACCCTCCTCGGTAGGTTTTTCACCATCATTGCGCACGGGTGTCCTACCCCCTTTCGCCACAAGCTGGGATCGAACCGGTGACCTCTAGGAGACCAAACCGGCCCTCAACCAACTGGGCTATGAAGGCAGGACTACACCCTAAGATTTTAACAGTGCAAAATACTATCATTTAAAAGCCATTATTATGATATGGTTTCAAAGCAATAATAATTTGACACCGTTGGTACACAAAAAAGAAAGTTTGATTGATCGCCTCTAATTTTGATATTTTTATACTAAACAAAGCGGGGACCATCACCATCTTCGCCAAGCCCTATTGAGCTATTTAAAAAATATTATTATTTTATTTACTTTAAATATGTATCCATATATTAGATTTTTAAAACCGTTATATTTACATACTAGTATTAAACCCCTGCGTTGCAGCGGTTGTCATAAAACTATATCATTGTCAGCGGGACCACCAACACCGGAAAAAAGCTCGTAAAAGCAAAATAAATAGAAACGGGAAACAAATAACGCCGAGCGAACAACAGACGTAAAATCTTTGAATCACGCACGCTTGTTGCTGAGAAATTAAACCGAAACGTAAAACGTAGAAAAAAACTAACTAAGTCCATCCAGGACCCGCGTGTTGCATGAACTTGTCAAACGCAGAAAAATAGATGTAACGCGACGGGTCAGTCAAACGGGAAAAAATATACGACAAAATGTTGAACCCCACACGCACGTTGCGATGCGTTAACTCCCAAAATTTAGAACGAAACGAAAAACTTGGGAAAGATGAAAAGTATGGTGGACCAAAATTGAAAATAAAAAAAGAGTTTGGACTAAATTGTAAAAGATGAAAAATTTTGAGTTAAAAGTAAAAAAACAAAGAGTCTAAATTACAAAACTGAAGTTATTTATTAATTTTAAATAAAGATAAGGATAAAAATAAGTTATATATGTATATTGGTTATTAATTAATATTATTATAAAAAGAAATTTATTAAACAAATATAAATAAAATTTATGAGGTTGAAGGAGATAATGTCATGTGTCATTATTTGGAGTCTTTTATTATAAGTTAGTATCCAACTCTTTTACAAATGTAATTATAGCTTAGGGGTGTGCAAAAAACCGAATTAACCGAATCATAACAGAATTAACCGACAAAACCGAACCGAAAATCCGAACCAAATAAAAAACCGGGGGGTCGGATAATGGTTTTTTGAAAACCAAAAGTAGCGGGTCGGTTATGGTTATCATTTTTTCCATACCCACCATAACCGAACCGAACCGACATGTAATAATTTTTTGTAGGATTTAGGACTTTTCACCATATTTTTAATATTTGATGTTTTTTATTGAAGATTTTTAGTATTTATGGGTTTTCCATATCGTTTTGTGGTTTTGGTTGAATGTTTATTTGAATTTATGGAATGTATATATTACTTTATTTCAATATTCGATAATAATTGGTATTAATATTATAGATTATATGTATTTTTAATACTCTGTAAATTACTAATATATACAAATATGCAATAACAATTTATTCCATTTTACAAAAATTAAGCTATTTTTTGTCGCAACCCCCACCCCCATCTGTCCCGTGAACGTGCGGTCGCGAGACCAATTTTGGTGGTATCGGTGTTTATCATTTTGACAGCGGAAATTTACATCAGGACCGTAGTTAGGAAATATTTTATCAGAGTGAATACCACGCTTTTATAATATTAAAAATGTTGGGATAAAACCCAAGTTTTCATTACAAACATTTTCATAGGGGAAATCCCTGTTTTATTGAAAAAAAACATCTTCTTTTATTTAGGTAACTTTTATAGCCACTTTTTTCAAGCCTTCAGTGCTGTCCAGCTGGCTTCTAGTTGGCTTTCACATTTTGTTACCTGAAACGCGTTTAAAAACATTTTTTAGTGGGGACATACTAGTGAGTAAATACCAGTTTAATCAAGAAGAGTTTTATCAATTTTCACAGTATTGAGAGCGATTACAATGTTTACATCTACACAATTACTCATTCAGTATTGTCAATCCTGACTGGTGGGTCATATTACACATTTGCTAACTCTTTGTCCAATGGTAACGTGTTCCACATTTTGTATACAAAACCCCAACATACTGGCAGTAATTGAAGAATTACAAAGACTCAATCACTGCTTAATCACATTGTAAAATAATTAAGGTTTTATAAAAACAGTTTACAAAAAGGAGATTACTCGCATTGCTGTCTTAGATTTCCTTTAAGGGTTTCCTGGTAGTTATCTATTAATTACACAAATGTACATATGTTAGTATAATAACCCAATTAGCAATACCCTCCCCGAGACGGCATTCCAATGACTACGTCGGGCAGAACCACGACAGCAATTATGGAACCCTGAATCAATCGGGCAGCGTATCTAATACGTAACTAGGGTTATAATACTTACAACGGGGCAGAACTTCGTTAATTAGGGGGTATAATACCCGATTATAATGCCTACTATTCAGAATTGAGAGAGAGATTTCGAAAATGAGCGACGGAAAATGACTGCCGAAGCTCCCAATTTATAGGAGCTGATTTCAAGTTCCTCGCGGCCCGCGTAAGTCGAAGGCTTAGCCTTCGCGGCCCGCGACGTAGGGGTGTAGGGTCCTAGGGTCCTAGGGTTGCTCGGTCACGAATATAGGCTCGACAAGTGGCGACACGTGGCACCTCAGGGTGTCGTCTGATCTCCTAGCTATCGCGGCCCGCGTATGACTAAGAGAAGGTCTTCGCGGCCCGCGAGTGACCCATAAACTTGATTTTTATTTTATTTTTAATTATATAGGGTATTTAGGGTCCGGTTTTCGCATACGAGGTGCATTTTAAGACATATAGGGACATGTTAAATATATTAGGAGCGTCGAAAATATTTAGGAGGGTTGTTATATCTTCCCCACCTTGTTTTAGAGCTCGTCCTCGAGATCTACTAGAACAAGTATGGATATTTTCTTTGCATTTCTGATTCAAGCTCTCATGTGTATTCTGGTCCTCTTTTGGAGTCCCATTTCACTTTGACCAGAACTAATCTCTTATGCTTGAGGTTCTTAACTTTGCTATCTTCAATCTGTAGAGGTCTCTCTACAAATTTCAATTGTTCATTTACCTCTATATCTTTAAGAGGTACTACCAGTGATTCATCCGCTAAACATTTCTTGAGATTAGATACATGAAATACATCATGTATTCCTGCCATTTCCTCTGACAGTTGTAGTTGATAAGCTACAAGTCCGATTCTTTTAATAATCTCAAAAGGTCCAACATACATGGGGCTTAGTTTTCCCCTTCTGATGAATCTTACCACTCCTTTCCAAGGAGAGACTTTCAATAACACTTTATCTCCTACCTGAAATTCCAATGGTTTTCGTCTGTTATCAGCATAACTCTTTTGTCGATCACGTGCTGCTTTCAGTCGTTCCTTGACTTGAATGATTTTATCTATCGTTTCTTGCTCTATCTCAGGTCCGGATAGTTGCTTTTCTCCAATTTCTGCCCAACAGACTGGTGTTCGGCACTTTCGGCCATAAAGTGCTTCGAAGGGTGCAGCATTGATACTTGTGTGATAACTGTTATTATATGAAAATTCTATCAATGGTAAGTGAGCGTCCCAATTACCTCCGAAATCAATTGCACAAGCTCTAAGCATGTCCTCCAGTGCCTGAATTGTCCTTTCGCTTTGTCCATCCGTTTGAGGATGATAAGCGGTGCTTAGATTCAACTTGGTTCCCATGGCTTTTTGGAAACTTGTCCAAAAATGAGAGGTAAAACGACTATCTCTGTCAGAAGCAATTGATAAAGGAATTCCATGTAATGAAACTATTTCATTTACATATAGTTTAGCTAACTGTTCCATACTAAAGGTTTCCTTCATTGGTAGGAAATGAGCTGACTTGGTTAGCCTATCTATAATCACCCAGATTGTATCATTACCTTTTCTTGTTTTGGGTAATTTAGTAACAAAATCCATTGTTATCAATTCTCATTTCCATACAAGCATTTCTAACTGTTGCAGCAAACCTGAGAGTTTCTGATGTTCAGCTTTAACTTGTGAATAGGTTAAACATTTTGCAACATATGCTGCTATATCCTTTTTCATTCCTATCCACCAGAAATTCTTTCTTAAGTCCTGATACATCTTATCACTTCCAGGATGCATCGTATACTTAGACTTATGGGCTTCTTCTAATATACGGTGGCGTAGGTTTCCTAATTTAGGTATCCACATTCTTTTCTTATGGAATCTCCAAATTCCATATGTTCCTTGTTCTAATTCCTTAATCATTTCTTTCAACTTTTCAGTATCATCCTTGATTACTGATTCTTGTGCCTTTCTAATATGTTCATTTAAATCTACTTGTAGATTTGATTTAAGAGAACGTACTCTTTTTGGCTTTTCGTGATACTTTCGACTTAAAGTATCAGCTACTACGTTTGCCTTTCCTGCATGGTACTGGATATTACAATCATAATCACTAAGTATCTCCATCCAGCGTCTTTGTCTCATATTCAATTCCTTTTGCCCGAAAACATACCTTAAACTCTTATGGTCGGTGAAAATGGTAAACTTACTACCTTAAAGGTAATGTCTCCAAATTTTAAGGGCAAAAATTATAGCTCCTAACTCTAGATCATGGGTTGAATAATTCTCTTCATGATTCTTAAGTTGTCTAGAGGCGTAAGCTATAACCTTTTGACATTGCATTAACACACATCCATAGCCTAACTTAGAAGCATCACAATAGACTACAAAGTCTTCAGTTCCTTCTGGTAACGCTAATATGGGTGCATGGGTTAATCTTTGCTTAAGAATTCTAAAGGCTTCTTCTTGTTTTGGTCCCCATTCAAACTTAATGGATTTACAGGTTAGCTTAGTTAAGGGAATGGCTATTCTAGAAAAATCTCGAATAAATATTCTATAATAACCGGCCAATCCTAAGAAACTTCTAACCTCGGTTGGTGACTCAGGGGTTTTTCACTTGGTAATTGCCTCGATCTTTGTGGGATCCACATGAATTCCTTCATGATTGACTAAATGTCCAAGAAATTGTACCTGTTCTAACCAAAACTCGCACTTCGAAAACTTAGCATAAAGCTTTTCTTTTCTCAATAAACTTAGAAGTGCGTGCAGATGCGCTGCATGTTCCTCTTTGCTCTTAGAATAAATAAGAATATCATCTATAAAGACAATTATGAATTTATCCAAATATGGCTTACATATTCAGTTCATCATGTCCATGAATGCAGCTGGGGCATTGGTTAAACCAAATGGCATGACAGTAAATTCATAATAGCCATACCTTGTTCTGAAAGCGGTCTTAGGAATGTCCTCTTCCAGTACCTTTAATTGATGATATCATGATCTTAAATCGATTTTAGAGAAAAATCGAGCTCCTTGCAATTGATCGAACAAATCATCGATTCTTGGTAATGGATACCGATTCTTAATCGTGACTTTGTTCATTCACGGTAGTCAATGCACATATGCATTGATCCGTCTTTCTTTTTAACGAATAAAATTGGTGCTCCCCATGGCGACGAGCTTGGTTGTATGAACCCTTTCTCCAATAATTCATCTAATTGTTTCTTCAGTTCCTGCATTTCTGCGGGTGCCAAACGGTAAGGTGCTTTGGCAATTGGTGTTGTCCCTGGTATCAAGTGGATTATGAATTCGACTTCTCTGTCTGGAGGTTGTCCTGGTAATTCTTCTGGAAATACATTTGAAAATTGGGATACTACTGGAATATCCTTTAATTCTTTTCCTTTAGTGTTAGTGATTATGGAAATCAAATACACTAATGATCCTTTTCTTACATAACTTGTTTTCATCACAGAAATGAATTTTGTGGATCTGGTGGGTTTATTTCCTTTAATTGTGATCTTTTTACCCCTTGGTGAATTTACTTGGATTGACTTTTGATCACATAATATACTGGCTTTATTGGCTATTAACCAATCCATTCCTAACACAACATCAAATCCTGCCAGATTCATTGGGTAAAGGTTTGCAATAAATTTCTGATTTAAAATTTCTATTCTTGCTCCCTGCAAGAATTCAGAAATCTTAACGGTTTCCCTATTTGCTGTCTCTACTAGACATTCTTGTGGAAGTTTAGTTAATGGTTGCTTGAGAAATTTGCAAAATGAAGTATTAATAAAACTTTTGTTCGCACCAGAGTCAAATAATACTTTAGCAAAAACATCATTAACTAAAAACGTACCCGTGGTCACATCCGGGATCATCCTTGTTTCTTCTGCCGTCAGAACAAATGCCCTAGCATTTTTAGTATTCTTGGTGTTCGTGGCTGGAGCTAGTTTTGGACAATTTGGCTTGATATAACCTTGTTCTCCACAATTGTAGCATATCCTGTTATTAGGCTTCTTCCTGCAGTCTTCCTTCTTGTGTCCAGATATTTTGCAGAAGTTATAATATATGGAGCATCTTCCAGAATGCTTCCTTTTACAATACTTGCAATAGGGTGCAGAGGTAGAACCTACATTTTTCCCGCGGTTAAAATTTCCAGAACGGAATTCCTGGGTAAACTTCTAGGTTAGGTTCCTTCTCTGATCCTCTTCTCGTGTGCGGACTAATTCATCTGTCAAGGTGTTTGCTAGTTCTACAGCTTCTTCTATGGTTTGAGGTTTAGCTGCCTTGACTACATGCCTAATTTCACTGATTAATCCCCATATGTAACGGGAGATTAATACTGGTTCAGGCGATGCAAGGGTTGGTACTATTCTAGCATATTTAAAGAATAATGTAGTATAACCCTTACTATCTACCCCAGTCATCCTAAGGTTTAGGAATGTGTTTGCTATCTGTTCTTTTTCATTGGGAGGGCAGAATTTCCTTTCTACCATGTTTTTAAATTCCTCCCATTCCATATTGTAAGTTCTATCACTTCCCCTAGACTGGAGGATAGTGTTCCACCATTCTAGGGCTGAGTTCTTAAACAGATTGGAAGCAAACATTATCTTATCCTCTTCCGCGCATTTGCTTATTCTTAAGACTGCCTAAGTCTTTTCTATCCAGCGTAGAGATGCAACGCCCCCTTCATTGCCCGAGAATTCCATTGGTTTACAAGACCAGAATTCTTTATAAGAACAACCATAAGACACGGCTCTTCTTCTTTCGGGAATGGGCAATTGAAGTATGGGTCCATTGTTTACGCTGTGTTCAGGTTCAGAAGGTCGTTTTCGATCATGTTTACTTTTATTTTCTGCTTCCTTAACCGTCTTGATGATATATGGCATCGCATCTATTATTCCTTGTGCCACGATGTGCTGCATGGCACTGTTATCTACTTGGTTTCCATTATTGTTGTTGTTCGGGTTTTCGTTATCCGGTTTATTGTTACTATGGTTATCATTATTCTGGTTTTCCTGGTTCACTTCGTTGTCCATCTGAATTTTAAACATTTGCCAATTATTAATATCACGAAATAATATTTAATACAACCAATCACATAACACGCATATTGATCAAAAATGTCGAGCATTGCGACTTACTCTTTCTTATATTATGCATCTAATACAAACTAGGACTGCAATTTAAAAATTACAATACTAATATGCATCACTAACCACGAAGTGGTCTATACTACAACATACATTATATATATATATATATATATAGGGTAAGGTTCATGCGAGAACCACCCTTATTGCGAGAACCGCGAGAACCAGTGTGAACACAACCTAAAACAGCTAAAAAAACCTAAAAAAGCCTAACCCCCCCCCCCCCCCGAAAAAAAAAAACCTAACCCCCCCCCCCCCCCCAAAAAAAAAAAAAAACCTAAAGCCCCTCCCCTCCCCTCCCCAAGCTAAAATGCTAAAAACTAAACCCCAAAAAAACCTAAAAAAAATCTAAAAAATCAAAAAAAAAATCTAAATTTTTTTTTTAATATTTTTTATGTTAAAATCGCTACTTTTAGTAGCAAAAAAAATTTTAATTTTTTTTTGCTTCGAAAAGTAGCGATTTTTTTATAAAAAATATTTAAAAAAATTTGTGTGATTTTTAGCTATTTTTAGGCATTTTTGGTTGTGTTCACATTGGTTCTCGCGGTTCTCGCAATAAGAGGTGGTTCCTAACGGATCTTTGTCCTATATATATATATATATATATATATAATTTTTTTCATACACATATATTATATATATATATTATTATGTTATTATTACTATCTTCACTATCACCTTCACTGATATGGGTTCATCCAGAACTCCATATTACGCTCGTCGTACTTCCATACAAGTCGTTATCCAACCTGTCTCATCCTCTCGCTACTTTCTAAAATCTCTTCTCCGAAAGTTCGGAGCTCTTGCACATTTTTTGCACTCATTGGGGGTGCAGGTGCTGGTACTGGTTCTGGGTACTGTGGCATGGGTTCTTCCTGAGGGTATGGATTCTCTAAAATTTCCCTAATGTATTCATCAGTATCATAGTAGGGATCTAGAGGGTCTAGACCTGGGTAAGCTGCTAGGTTTGGCATGGGTTCGTCGGTTAGGTGGTAGCATTGCACATAATCCCTATGATCATCAAACCACGGGTCATAGTCTGGGTCTACGGGATTGGGTGCTGGTACCCTAGGTATCTCCTCTGGGTTGAAATCATGCATTTGAACTTGGTTTTCTGGGTTATTTTCTATCTCCATTGGCTGCGTGGGAAAGAAGGTAATGGTTGTGGGGCTACTAGTTGTTCCAGGTTTGGGTCGGCGGCTGTGGTTGCTAGGATATGAAAATTGGCTAAGCTTCTATTAAGCATATCCTTTGTATGGGCATCTGTCTCTCTTTTAGCGGCTGATAGGACTCGCTGCTGTTGCAACTTTTTTATTCTCTTCCTACGCTCGTGTGCTCCCCTACTGAACCATCCTCTCTTTTTATGAGGGAATGACTCTTCAGACTGAGCCTTAAACACAAACATCCCTTCTTCATTGTCAGCCGAATACCCAGAGAGGGCAGGCTGTGAAGAGGTGCCTTCACTTCTTGGTGAGCCGGACAACTGACGATAAGCGTCGGAGGGTCCTTGATCACTCATACTGTAAACTAACAAATAGTCTAGTAACACACAACAGTAAAATACAGATATGTAAGTATTTTTGTAATTAATTCCTAACAATTTGAATAATATCTTGGTGTCAGCAGAACACTTCTGTGGCTGAATCAGTGGCTTAGCTCTGATACCACCTTCTGTCGCAATCCCCGCCCCCTATCTGTCCCGGGAACGGGAAGCCGTGAGACCAGTTTTGGTGGTATCGGTGTTTATCATTTTGGCAGCGGAAATTTACATCAGGATCGTAGTTAGGAAACATTTTATCATAGTGAATACCACGCTTTTATAATATTAAACATATTGGGATAAAACCCAAGTTTTCATTACAAACATTTTCATAGGGGAAATCCCTATTTTATTGAATAAAACATCTTCTTTTATTTACGTAAATTTTATAGCCACTTTTTCCAAGCCTTCAGTGTTGTCCAACTGGCTTCTAGTTAGCTTTCACATTTTGTTACCTGAAACGCGTTTAAAAACATTTTGTTAGTGGGGAAATACTGGTGAGTGAATCCCAGTTTAATCAAGAAGAGTTTTATCAATTTTCATAGTATTGAGAGCGATTACAATGTTTACATCTACACAATTACTCATTTAGTATTGTCAATCCTGACTGGTGGGTCATATTACACATTGGCTAACTCTTTGTCCAATGGTAACGTGTTCCACATTTTGTATACAAAACCCCAACATACCGGTAGTAATTAAAGAAATACAAAGACTAAATCACTGCTTAATCACATTGTAAAATAATTAAGGTTTTATAAAAACAGTTTACAAAAAGGAGATTACTCACATTGATGTCTTAGATTTTCTTTAAGGGTTTCCTGGTAGTTATCTATTAATTACACAAATGTACATATGTTAGTATAATAACCCAATTAGCAATACCCTCCCCAAGACGGCATTCCAATGACTACGTCGAGCAGAACCACGACAGCCATTACGGAACCTTGGATCAATCGGGCAACGTATCTAATACGTAACCGGGGTTATAATACTTACAACGGGGCAGAACTTCGTTAATTACGGGGTTTAATACCCGATTATAATTCCTACTATTCAGAATTGAGAAAGAGATTTCGAAATTGAGCGACGGAAAATGACTGCCGAAGCTCCCAATTTATAGGAGCTGATTTCAAGTTCCTCGCGGCCCGCTTAAGCTGAAGGCTTAGCCTTCGCGGCCCGCGACGTTGGGGTGTAGGGTCCTAGGGTTGCTCGGTCACGAATATAGGCTCGACAAGTGGCGACACGTGGCACCTCAGGGTGTCGTCTGATCTTCTTGCTGTCGCGGCCCGCGTAAGACTAAGGGAAGGTCTTCGCTGCCCGCGAGCGACCCAAAAACTTGATTTTTATTTTATTTTTAATTATATAGGGTATATAACACCATATAACACTATTTAACACTATATAACAATATATAACACTATACATTTATCATAGACATGCTATCAGACAAAATATAGTGTTATATAGTGTTCCATAGTGTTATATGGTGTTATATGGTGTTACATAGTGTTATACGGTGTTTATATGGTGTTATATAGTGTTATATATAGTGTTATAATACACTTCTCACACTTCTGGATGGATGTAGAGGATCATCTACCTATATATATATATAGGTAGAGGATCCTGTAAAAAAAGGCCTAAAGTGTGAGAAGGGTAAGAAAGAATCTCAGCCATTAGATCTTTTGATCTAATGGTTGATATCAATAGGGACCAAATTGTAAAATATTTTCATTAATTTGGCCTGATTTGAAATATCTAGGGGCAATATAGTCTTTTAAACACACTAGAAATTAGGTAATGCACATGTAACTTCCCCCCGTCTTTTTTAAACGTCAATAACTTTTTATACGTAACTTTTAAAAAAAAATTACACCATAATAACGAGCGTTTTTTATCTTTAATATGAGTACCATATTGCTATACTTATATAGAGAAAAAAATATGTTTCGATCAGATGTTTAGTCAATGAATGGTGTTATATATACTTGCTGAATGGTGTTATATACTTGCTGAATGGTTGATATACTTACTGAATGGTGTTATATATTTGCTGAATGGTGTTATATACTTGCTGAACGGTGTTATATACTTACTGAATGGTGTTATATACTTGCTGAATACTGAATGGTGTTATATACTTGTTGAATGGTGTTATATACTTGCTGAATGGTGTTATATACTTGCTGAATGGTGTTATATACTTGCTGAATGGTGTTATATAATTGCTGAATGGTGTTATATACTTGCTGAATGGTGTTATATACTTACTGAATGGTGTTATATACTTGCTGAATGGTGTTATATACTTGCTGAATGCTGAATGGTGTTATATACTTGCTGAATGCTGAATGGTGTTATATACTTGCTGAATGGTGTTATATAATTGCTGAATGGTGTTATATACTTACTGAATGGTGTTATATACTTGCTGAATGGTGTTATATACTTCCTATAATTAAGGTGGCGGTTATGGGAAGTTTTTAATTAATTGAATTAATGATAAAATTACTTGTTTACACTTTTCAATTAATTTAGATCTAATGGCTGAGATTCTTTCTTACCTTTCTCACACTTTTGTCTTTTTTAAAATAACCTTACCCTATATATATATATATATATATATATATATATAGGGGATGGTTCAAATGAAAACCACTTTTATTGTGAAAACTCGAAAACTAACTTAAAAAAGCCTAAAACACACACCAAAATTTTTTTTTTCAATTTTTTTTTATAAAAATCGCAAGTTTTTATATATAAACAAAATTAAAAAAAATGTAGTACACATATGCACTACAAACTTTTTTTTTTTTTTAAAATTTTTTTTATATATAAAAAATGACGAAAATTGGTATGCAAAAAAAAAATGGGTATGTTTTTTGGCTTTTTTAATTAGTTTTCGGGTTTCACAATAACTAGTGGTTTTCATTTTAACCTATATATATATATATATATTATAGGGTGCCGCTAAAATGAAAACCACCCCAAGTTGCGGGAACCACTCTCCACCAATCAAATAATGACAACCAAAAGGGTAATATAGTAATTTAGTAAAAACCATTAAATCATCTTTCTCTCTTCATTAAAGACTCTTTCTAAAGTATTTTCAATTTTTCTCTCTTCACATTTCTCTCTCCTCTTTTTTGTTATTTTGTAAAAAAGTTTTTGTAAAAAAATTATAAATAAGTTTTTGTAAAAAAAAGTTTAAAACCGTAAAAAAGGTTTTCGTAAAAAATGTAAAAAAGTTTAAAAATGTATGTGTAAAAAAGGTTATTGTGAAAAAAAGGTTAAAACCGTAAAAAAGTTTTCGTATAAATTTTTGTCTTTTTTAAAAAAGTTTTTTTTTGATAAAAAGTGTTTGTAAAAAAAAGCTTAAAATCGTAAAAAACGTTTTCTTAAAAAAAACGTAAAAAAAGTTAAAAAAACGTGTGTGCAAAAAAAAATTTTGTAAAAAAAAAGTTTAAACTGTAAAAAAATTTTCGTATAAATTTTTGTTCTATGTTAATAGGTTTTTGGAAAAAAAAATTTTGTATAAAAGTTTTTTGTAAAAAGAAAGTTTAAAACCGTAAAAAAAATTTCGTAAAAAAAGTTTAAAATTCTAAAAAAAGTTTAAAAACGTGTGTGTAAAAAACGGCGCGTAAATACGAGGCGTAAAAAACGACGCATAAAAAAAACAACACGTAAAAAACGGGGTGTAAAAAACGGCTCATAAAAAAAACCGGGTGATAAAACGACGCGTAAATACGGGGGCGTAAAACGGCGCGTAAAACTGGGCGTAAAAAAATGGCGCGTAAACCGGAAGTAAAAACGGCGCGTAAAAAACGGGTCGTAAAAAACGGCACGTAAAAAAACGGCTCTTAAAAACGTTTTTCGTAAAAAAATCCTACAAAAATTGTTTTTTGTAAAAAAACATATTTTCAAATGTTTTTTAATTAAAAAATCTGATTTTAATAAAAAACAATTAATTTAATAAGACAAAAAAAGTAATAAAAAACAATATATACAATAAAACAAAACAAACAAATTTACTAAAATGTCATTTGAAATTAGAATATTAAAAATATAATAAGACAAAAATAATTTAATATTGTTTTTATAACTTTTAATCTCATACATCCATCTTTAAAGATTAATGGTTAGAAAGTGGTTTTCGTGGTTCTCATAACTGGGGGTGGTTTCATTTTAGCGCACCCATATATATATATATATATATATATATATAGAGAGAGAGAGAGAGAGAAAGTATAATGTACAAAATGGCTTAACCTACATTAACATACGCGACAGAATTTATAACGTGCGTAATTATTTTTTTCACCATTATAACGTGCGTGATTATCACCCAAAAACTGCTCCCATGCGTTATTAGGGCTCCCATGCGTGATTATTGCCCAGATCTGATGGTTGAGCGCGTCGCGTACGTGAAGTAGGATAAGGACTTTTGTATGTTAACCTTTCCCTATATATATATATATATATCATATATATATATATATATATATCATATATATATATAGAGAGAGAGAGAGAGAAAGTATAATGTACAAAATGGCTTAACCTACATTAACATACGCGACAGAATTTATAACGTGCGTAATTATTTTTTTCACCATTATAACGTGCGTGATTATCACCTCCATGTGTGATTATCACCTCCCATGCGTGATTATCACCCAAAAACTGCTCCCATGCGTTATTAGGGCTCCCATGCGTGATTATTGCCCAGATCTGATGGTTGAGCGCGTCGCGTACGTGAAGTAGGATAAGGACTTTTGTATGTTAACCTTTCCCTATATATATATATATACACACACATAGGGAGAGGATCATGAGAAAACTACATCTAAATGAGAAAACTAGAAAACTAACTAAAAAAAGCTATAAAAAAAAGCTAAAAAACATACTAATTTTTTTTTTACATTTTTTTATAAAAAAAATCACGAGTTTTTATGCATGGAAAAAAATGTTCAATTTTTTTTTTTGTTGTACTGCACATGTGCATTATATGTGTACTACACATGTGTATTGTATCCGTAATAGTGCACATGTGTAATACAAAAAAAAAATTCTTTTTGAAAACTTTTATCCATGCATAAAAACTAGCGATTTTTTATAGAATTTGTAAAAAAAAAAAATTGGTATGTTTTTTAGGCTTTTTTAGTTAGTTTTTTGGTTTTCTCATGATCCATCCCCTATATACATATATATATATGTGTATATAGAGTTAGGTTAACGTACAAGAGCCCTTATCCTACATTACGTACGCGATCATCTCAGCCGTTAGATCTTCATCCCACATTAAAATCGCATGTTGGTTTTTTTGTAACAATTTCGCATGTTGGTTTTTTAACATGCGATTTAATCAAAATTAACACATGCGAAATTGTTACAAAAAACCAACAAGTGATTGCATCAAAATTATCACATGCGATTTCATCAATGCTATTTTATAACATGCGATTTCACATCGTGTACGTAGCGCACGTTAAGTCATTTTGTACAATACACTTTTTCTATATAGAGTTATATATTATTATTATTATTATAAACTATGAAAAAACAACATGTATGTGCATATGGTAGTTGTACCATTGGTTTTGTGGGTTTTTTTAAAAAATATTGGATTTTTCCTTTCCAACCCTAAAGTTTCAATCTTTGGCAATTTAAGTCTAAAGTTTCATTCTTTAGTAATTTAAACTCTTTGATTAGTTTGATTTTTCACTTATACTTCAAAAGTGTCTATCTTTTGCAATTTAACTTTTTGATTTTTTTACTTTTAAACCAAAGCTTTTCATCATTTGCAATTTAACCCCAACGCTTTTTAACTTTCGACTTTGATCTCTTATACTTTTCATCTTTTGTAAGTTTTTTGTTTAATGTTTCGTTCTAAATTTTCCGAGTTAACACGCCGCAACGTGTGTGTGGGGTTCAATGTTTTTTCATCTATTTTTTGCCGTTTGACAGGCCTGTCGCAGCGCGTCTATTTTTCCCCGTTTGATAAGTCTGTCGCGACGTGCGGGTCAGAGATCAACTTAGTTATTCTTTACTATGTTTTACACATAGGTTCGCGGTCATGTAAGAAACATTTGACTTTCATCTAATATGATATATAACTAATGAATCCACGCCGCATTGCAGCGGGTGGTAATTCTAGTTATTGTTTATTTATTACATATAACACCAATCACCATGGCAGGGAATAGTGTTTCTCTGCCATTGGTTGAAATGGGCGGCCAGCTGCTACGCTGGCATTTCTCCATTGGTCAAGCTAAATTACGATTTTGCCCGTTTAAATTTCCAGTTTTGATATTGTTTTTTTTCTTCCCAACCAAGTTACGATTTTGCCCTCGGCTCAAATTTATAGTTTTGCCATCCTTTTGGTTTCCCCCTGTGACAACCCTCATAATTCCATGTATTCCGTACAATTTATTAATAATAATTAATGTGCTTGACGACTGTGTGGAATCACTTAACTGCTTTCTGATATCTGTGTTATGCTTACACGTATTTGTAAATATACCAATAGTGTACAGATAGGTCACTAAATAGTCCGTTATATTTTCCTAAGTGTTAGAAAGTAAAAACGTTACAAAATATATAAGTAGGACGCTTTACGGATTAATTAAGCACTTTAACGGAACAGTATCGAACCGAATAACCGAACACTACCCGAAACACAAAAATATTGTCAAACACATTATTTCTATTTTTCTGAGTTGGTTAGGGTCCCCGAACACCCTAACACACTATATATTATACAACACACCATAAACTATTAACTAAATACTTGGTTCCTAACTAAATCACTAACTATAAGTTGCAACCCAACTAGACCATACCCCCCCCCCCCAATCGGTTCCCCCATGAGGGACACACACCACCACTTCTTGATTATAATATTCACCTTGGTCTAATATCTAGATAGCATGTTACACATTGGTTAATAATGAGAATGGATTATAAGTATGCATGGTGGTTTATCATTCCCTTTCATTTCACTTCCAACAACAAGCAACTTGCTCTCTCCTCTCTCCCTATATTCAGCCGAGAACCATAGCCAACACCCCACCATCATCCAAGTTTCAATCTTGCCATTTTCTTACATACAAAGGTGCAAGGGATCACATAAGGAAGCTCGGTGCACTCGGAATCTCAAGGACCTCACTACGTTTCTTTTATCCACCACTTTTACGCCTGTGATCTTCCCTAGCCTCGAGCTAGTAGTAAGTGACTCTAAGCGCCTTCTTGATCTTGTCTAGTGTGGTTAATAAGAGATTTGTCGGTTAAAATTATGAACATATAAGATCAAAGTCTAAAAGTCTACTAAAGTGATGAACAAGGTGGTTAATGGTTGAATATTAGTGTAAATCATGTAGATCTTGTGTGATTATGATTATTGGTTGATTATCTGATGTTTTACTGATTAATATTAATGTGTCTTGTTGTTTTGGTCACTAAACTTGTTAACGGAATCGATCGAACACGATTTAGAAGGTTAAACACTAAAAATCAGAATCTGTCCAACTTTTACAGCCAACTTCAGTTGGCTGTAAACAGGTCTTAAACTCAACGAAAAACCGATATTTTGAATCTAAAATATGTTATTATGAAATACGGTTCTAATGGCACCGGAATCGTAATTTTTGGACTTCGTTTACTATTTTTAAAGTGTTAATTTGTAACAGCAACTTAAGCTGAATTTTGACAGCAATAAATGGGTGTCGTACTTTCAGTCATAACCTGAGTTTTGTGATGAATCGGACCATGAAATTTGTACAGTAGGTAACAACCTATGTATTTGTAATTACCCCACTGGAATTTCGTAAATCGGACACTCGATGAATTTTTAATAAATTTTTCCGTGGACTGTGGTCAGAAATACATAAATCTGAGTTCAGTCCGGAATATGAATTTTTATAAAATATTGGTCATGAACCGGACCCCGATATTTTTACACAATAAAATATGGAACGTTTACGACATTCTGTAAAAATTTGGGGATTTTTGGAATAATTTAACTATTTTATTAAAATGTCCGAAAACAGCCGGTTTTGAATATAAATGCTGAAATGACATAAGTTGTGACTCGCGTGTCTAAATGTCAAGTATGCTATCTGTGAATGATCTAATATGCTATATATGTTATGTGTATTATCGTATGTTTGATTATGAGTGGGGAATGAATGGGAAACATACATGGGCATAAACAGTTAAAGTAATGCATGTTATGTGCTAGATACGTGTAGGAACTTTGTGCTCTAATTGAAAGCCACTAAATGACTAACTGATAAATCATACTAGAACGCGATTGACTGACCCTGACTGTTAGCTATATTGAGAATCTAACCGAGCAAACCGAGGTGAGTTCACACACTTTCTACAAGGCATGGGATTCCCGGTGGTTTGGGAATGGGTTAAGAAATTAAAATTGGAATCTACATATCCTCCTTGGGTAGGATATGTACGGCCATCCTCCATAGGTAGGATGCCATTATTAAACCTACGAATTCTCCTGGTGCAGAATACGTACGTTCGTCCTCCTTGGGTAGGACAACAACCTTAAAACTAGCTAGACAAAACTCTATCATGAAGTCCCTCAATTTATATCGACTTAATCGCCGAGGCCAATGGCGAGCGGGTCATTAGTTAATAGCGCTATTAGGTTTAACAAACCTCACACCGTGCCAGTCGGACGGGCGTGTACTAATGGACTATGGCAGACTGTCAGTGATGATAGACACTGATATAGGGCACAACTTATTTGCGTAGCAGTCGATATCATTCCGTCTAGTAGTTCAAACGGGGAAAGCCCCCACTGATTATGGATATGGTTTGGGTAAAGAAAAGGAATTGGTTAAACATACTTTCAACTATGGGGTGACCCCCACGGCAAATAAGCCAACGAAAGTCAAACCACGTTTTCAGAAACAACTTAAAACTAAACAACCAAACGTGAACTCACTCAACTTTGTTGTTGACTAGTTGTTACATGCCTTACAGGTCGCTAAACACTCGGAGTTTGCACGAGGAAGGAGTCGTTGTGGTGTAAGGACGGTTATGTCCAGTGTTTAATATTTAAAACATTATGAACTTATTAAACCTAAGTGTTGGACTTTAAACTTATGAACTGCGGACTTATGCTTTTGAACTCACGTTTATGCTTCCGCTGTTTAAACTAAACAGGGTTAACTAGCTTTGGTCACCAATCGTATTATGTTTGGTTTTATTTACTTAATTGAGTTGTTCAATATGATTGGTGGCTCGATCCTGGTCACGTCACGCCTCCAAGCGGTGATACCCCGCATGGTGGATTTTGGGGGTGTGACAGATTGGTATCAGAGCCATTGGTTATAGTGAACTTGGTTTTAAAAAGGAAAAAGCTTTTTGATAAAACCAGACTATAACCTGTACAATGCTCAACGATCCACAACGACGCTTCGCTCCACGTGCAAGACTCGACACCATAAGTGGTATGATTTATGTTATATTGTCGGTTAGATAGTTCTCACTGTGCATTAGATAATGTGATGATTGCTATTTGAACCTTGTGTGCTTACTCTCTAATGTCGTCCCATACACTTACACACTTTTCGCGACACTTTCCTCACTTACGTTGCTTCATTATGAAGATCATGAGCGGACGCGAAGGACGTATCAACCTCACTCAAGCCCAGTTGACGGCTTTGATCAACGAACGAGTTGCGGAGGCACTCGCAGCTAACCCTGCAGGAGGTATAACCTGCCATACCAACTCACCTTAGGACGTTTAGATCCTACCTTCACAAACCAACCCTCGTGCTTAACCATGCCTATTATTCTCGCACTACAGGTCAACATGCTCAACCTCCGGTGTGCACGTTCAAGACGTTCATCGACTGCCGACCTACCACTTTCAGTGGCACCGAAGGAGCAGTGGGCCTTCTTCACTGGTTTGAAAAGCTTGAGACTGTTTTCGAGATGTCCGAATGCCCCGAAGACCGTAGGGTGAAATATGCTACCGGAACACTTGAAGGAGCTGCGTTAACCTGGTGGAAGGCGCAGGTTCAACTACTAGGGCTGGCAGTTGCTAATGCCACGCCATGGAATGGTTTCAAAGAGCTGATCAAAGAGGAGTACTGTAGTCGGGATGACATCCACAAGCTAGAAGTGGAATTTTACAATCTGAAGATGACAGGATCTGAGATCGAGGCGTATACTAAGAGGTCAAACGAGCTGGCCATCTTGTGCCCAACCATGGTGAACCCTCCCATCAAACGAATTGAGCTCTATCTCAAGGGCCTTGTACCAGAGATTCAAAGTCACGTGACTTCAGCCAACTTGGGTACCATCCAGCAAGTCGTCAAGTTGGCTATTCGCCTCACCGATCAAGCAGTTGAACAAAACAGACTACCCAAGCGCATTGGTGCTGCTACTACTGACGCTCCCAACGACAACAAGTGAAAATGGGATGGGAACTCCAGTAAAGGTTCCACTTCAGTTCAGTCTCAACAGCGAAAGACTAATGACTACCAGAGTCCCGGTCAGCAGTCTTCCGGCAATCAAGGACAGGGTGGATACCGAGGAAACCACCCCAAGTGCAACCGGTGCAACAAGCATCACAGCGGGCAGTGCAACAAAGGTCGCTGTCAGAGATGTCAAAAGCTGGGTCATGAAGCTAAGGATTGCAGGAGCCCGCGTCCTATGAATCAGAATCGCCAACAGCAACAAGCCCCACAGAACCACCAGCAACAGCATCAGCAGGGAAATAAAGGATGCTTTCAGTGTGGCGCTGAAGGCCACTTTAAGAGGAACTGCCCCCAGCTGAACCAAAACCAGAACAATAACCAAGGAAATGGGAACCACAATGGGAATAACAATGGAGGCAACAATGGAGGCGGCAATGGGGGAAACAACAATGGCAATGGGGCAAGAGGTCGTGCTTTCGTGATTGGTCAGGGTGATGCAAGGAACGATCCCAACGTTGTGATGGGTAAGTTTCTTCTGGATGACTTCTTTGTTACTGTTTTATTCGATTCGGGTGCCGATACTAGTTATGTGTCCTTAAAAGTTAGCCAAATGCTTAAGCGCACTCCAATACTCCTGAACACCAAACACATGGTAGAACTAGCTAACGGTAAAAGTCTTGAAGCCACACACGTAGTTAAAGGTTGTAACCTCGTCTTAGCTGGTCAGACTTTCCCTATCGATCTTGTTCCTATCACCCTTGGTCGTTTCGATGTCGTTATTGGGATGGATTGGCTATCTCATCATCAAGCGGAGATTGTTTGCAAGGAGAAAATCGTCCGCATTCCTCGTTCTAGTGGAGAACCTCTCATGATTTGCGGCGACAAGAGTGGTGCTGTCGAAGGCATCATCTCTTTCCTTAAGGCCCAGAAGTGTTTGCGAAAGGGCCACACTGCCATTCTAGCACTCGTTACTGACACATCCACGGAAGAGAAGAGAATTGAAGACATCCCTATTGTGCGCGATTTTCCCGAGGTATTTCCTGAGGAATTACCTGGTCTTCCGCCTCATCGTCAAGTTGAGTTTCAAATCAAGCTAGCTCCTGGAGCACCGCCAGTAGCTCGAGCACCATATCGTCTAGCTCCATCAGAACTCGAAGAACTGTCCACACAACTACAAGAACTCTTGGAAAAGGGTTTTATACGTCCTAGCTCTTCGCCCTGGGGAGCTCCAGTCTTGTTCGTAAAGAAGAAGGATGGTACTTTCAGAATGTGTATTGACTATCGCGAGCTCAACAAGGTGACTGTGAAGAATCGTTATCCTCTTCCACGTATTGACGACTTATTCGACCAGCTGCAAGGGTCGAGCTATTACTCTAAGATTGATTTGAGATTGGGATACCATCAGCTGAGAGTCCGAGATGAGGACGTCTCCAAAACAGCATTCAGAACTCGCTACGGCCGTTACGAGTTTCTGGTTATGCCATTCGGGCTGACGAATGCACCAGCGGTCTTCATGGATCTCATGAACCGAGTGTGCAAGCCTTACCTGGATAAGTTCATTATTGTGTTCATCGACGATATCCTGATCTATTCTAAGAGTCAGGAGGAACACGAGCAACATCTACGACTTATGCTGGAACTTCTTCGAAAAGAGCAGTTGTATGCCAAGTTTTCGAAATGTGACTTCTGGCTTCGCGAAGTCCACTTTCTAGGCCATGTGGTAAACAAGGATGGGATTCATGTTGATCCATCCAAGGTTGACTCAATCAAGAACTGGCCTGCACCCCGCACACCAAAAGAAATCCGCCAATTCTTGGGTTTGGCAGGATATTACAGAAGATTTATCAAAGACTTCTCCAAGATTGCGCAACCTCTCACTTCACTGACTCAGAAGGGTGTCATCTATCGTTGGGGTGATGCACAAGAGTCTGCATTTCAACATCTAAAGGATAGACTTTGTAGCGCGCCTATCCTCTCATTGCCAGAAGGCACCGATGATTTCGTGGTTTATTGCGACGCTTCCATCCAAGGACTTGGTTGCGTATTGATGCAACGTGACAAGGTCATTGCCTACGCATCGCGCCAACTTAAAGTTCACGAAAGAAACTACACTACTCACGATCTGGAGCTGGGAGCAGTTGTGTTCGCGCTTAAGATATGGAGACATTACCTGTACGGTACCAAGTGCACCATTTACACCGATCACAGGAGTCTCGAGCATATCTTCAAGCAAAAGGAGTTAACATGCGACAACGCCGATGGGTCGAACTCTTGAATGATTACGAATGCGCTATCAAGTATCATCCGGGCAAAGCCAATGTTGTGGCCGACGCCCTCAGTCGAAAGGATACTATACCTAGGCGTGTACGTGCTCTACAGCTTACCATCCAATCTAACCTTCCCGCTCAGATTCGCGATGCTCAGGTTGAAGCATTGAAAGCAGAGAACATCAGGGCTGAGTCCCTACGAGGATCAAGGCAGCGGCTAGAACAAAAGGAAGACGGTGCCTACTATGTAACAGGGCGTATTTGGGTCCCACTGTATGGAAACTTACGTGAGCTTGTGATGGATGAGGCACATAAGTCTCGTTATTCAGTACATCCTGGTTCGGATAAGATGTACCACGACTTAAAGACCACATACTGGTGGCCTGGCATGAGAGCCCACATAGCAACCTACGTCAGCAAGTGCTTGACTTGTGCGAGGGTCAAGTCTGAATATCAGAAACCATCAGGCCTACTTCAACAACCGGAGATCCCGAAATGGAAACGGGAGCAAATTTCCATGGATTTCGTTACTGGCCTGCCCAGATCTCAACGCGGAAACGATACCATTTGGGTGATCGTAGATCGACTAACCAAGTCTGCACATTTTCTGGCTATCAAAGAAACGGACAAGTTCTCTACTCTTGCAGACATTTACCTAAAGGAAGTGGTATCAAGGCACGGAGTGCCAATCTCTATTATATCTGATCGTGACGCACGTTTTACTTCAGAATTGTGGCAAGCAATGCACAAGTCCTTTGGCTCACGTTTAGATATGAGCACCGCTTATCACCCGCAGACGGATGGGCAATCTGAACGCACCATCCAAACCCTTGAAGACATGCTTAGGGCATGTGTAATCGATTTTGGTAATGGCTGGGAGAAGCACCTCCCGCTTGTGGAGTTCTCATATAACAACAGCTACCACACCAGCATCCAAGCCGCTCCGTTTGAGGCATTGTACGGACGCAAATGCCGATCACCTCTCTGTTGGGCAGAAGTTGGTGACAGCCAAATCACTGGCCCAGAACATGTGGTAGATATCACCGAGAAAATTGCTCAGATACGACAGCGAATGGCGGCAGCTCGTGACCGTCAGAAAAGCTATGCTAATAAGGGAAGAAAACCACTCGAACTCCAGGTTGGGGATCGAGTGCTACTCAAAGTCTCACCTTGGAAAGGTGTAGTCCGCTTTGGCAAACGAGGCAAACTCAATCCGCGTTATGTCGGACCATTCAAAGTCATTGAGAAAATTGGCCAAGTCGCCTACAGGTTGGATCTACCTGAAGAACTCAGCGGAGTTCACAATGTTTTCCATGTGTCGAATCTGAAGAAGTGTCTGTCAGATGAGACCCTCATAGTTCCTCTGAAGGAACTCACTATCGACGACCAGCTCCGATTCGTCGAGGAACCTGTAGAGATTACTAATCGAGATGTTAAGATCCTCAAGCATACCAGGATACCTCTGGTCCGAGTTCGTTGGAATGCTCGTCGTGGCCCAGAGTATACCTGGGAACGAGAAGACCAGATGAAACTCAAGTATCCCCAACTGTTTAAGAAAAACGCAACCACTACTGAGGCTGAAGCTACTGCAGAATTTCAGGACGAAATTGCAAATCAACGGGGGGATGATGTGACGCCCCAGGAAAATCTGGAAAACAACGCAACTTAACTAGCTTCCTCAGTAACCACGCGCTGAATTTCGGGACGAAATTCTCTTAACAGGGGGAGAATGTGACAACCCTCATAATTCCATGTATTCCGTACAATTTATTAATAATAATTAATGTGCTTGACGACTGTGTGGAATCACTTAACTGCTTTCTGATATCTGTGTTATGCTTACACGTATTTGTTAATATACCAATAGTGTACAGATAGGTCACTAAATAGTCCGTTATATCTTCCTAAGTGTTAGAAAGTAAAAACGTTACAAAATATATAAGTAGGACGCTTTACGGATTAATTAAGAACTTTAACGGAACAGTATCGAACCGAACAACCGAACACTACCCGAAACACAAAAATATTGTCAAACACATTATTTCTATTTTTCTGAGTTGGTTAGGGTCCCCGAACACCCTAACACACTATATATTATACAACACACCATAAACTATTAACTAAATACTTGGTTCCTAACTAAATCACTAACTATAAGTTGCAACCCAACTAGACCATACCCCCCCCCCCCCAATCGGTTCCCCCATGAGGGACACACACCACCACTTCTTGATTATAATATTCACCTTGGTCTAATATCTAGATAGCATGTTACACATTGGTTAATAATGAGAATGGATTATAAGTATGCATGGTGGTTTATCATTCCCTTTCATTTCACTTCCAACAACAAGCAACTTGCTCTCTCCTCTCTCCCTATATTCAGCCGAGAACCATAGCCAACACCCCACCATCATCCAAGTTTCAATCTTGCCATTTTCTTACATACAAAGGTGCAAGGGATCACATAAGGAAGCTCGGTGCACTCGGAATCTCAAGGACCTCACTACGTTTCTTTTATCCACCACTTTTACGCCTGTGATCTTCCCTAGCCTCGAGCTAGTAGTAAGTGACTCTAAGCGCCTTCTTGATCTTGTCTAGTGTGGTTAATAAGAGATTTGTCGGTTAAAATTATGAACATATAAGATCAAAGTCTAAAAGTCTACTAAAGTGATGAACAAGGTGGTTAATGGTTGAATATTAGTGTAAATCATGTAGATCTTGTGTGATTATGATTATTGGTTGATTATCTGATGTTTTACTGATTAATATTAATGTGTCTTGTTGTTTTGGTCACTAAACTTGTTAACGGAATCGATCGAACACGATTTAGAAGGTTAAACACTAAAAATCAGAATCTGTCAAACTTTTACAGCCAACTTCAGTTGGCTGTAAACAGGTCTTAAACTCAACGAAAAACCGATATTTTGAATCTAAAATATGTTATTATGAAATACGGTTCTAATGGCACCGGAATCGTAATTTTTGGACTTCGTTTACTATTTTTAAAGTGTTAATTTGTAACAGCAACTTAAGCTGAATTTTGACAGAAATAAATGGGTGTCGTACTTTCAGTCATAACCTGAGTTTTGTGATGAATCGGACCATGAAATTTGTACAGTAGGTAACAACCTATGTATTTGTAATTAACCCACTGGAATTTCGTAAATCGGACACTCGATGAATTTTTAATAAATTTTTCCGTGGACTGTGGTCAGAAATAAATAAATCTGAGTTCAGTCCGGAATATGAATTTTTATAAAATATTGGTAATGAACCGGACCCCGATATTTTTACACAATAAAATATGGAACGTTTACGACATTCTGTAAAAATTTGGGGATTTTTGGAATAATTTAACTATTTTATTAAAATGTCCGAAAACAGCCGGTTTTGAATATAAATGCTGAAATGACATAAGTTGTGACTCGCGTGTCTAAATGTCAAGTATGCTATCTGTGAATGATCTAATATGCTATATAAGTTATGTGTATTATCGTATGTTTGATTATGAGTGGGGAATGAATGGGAAACATACATGGGCATAAACAGTTAAAGTAATGCATGTTATGTGCTAGATACGTGTAGGAACTTTGTGCTCTAATTGAAAACCACTAAATGACTAACTGATAAATCATACTAGGACGCGATTGACTGACCCTGACTGTTAGCTATATTGAGAATCTAACCGAGCAAACCGAGGTGAGTTCACACACTTTCTACAAGGCATGGGATTCCCGGTGGTTTGGGAATGGGTTAAGAAATTAAAATTGGAATCTACATATCCTCCTTGGGTAGGATATGTACGGCCATCCTCCATAGGTAGGATGCCATTATTAAACCTACGAATTCTCCTGGTGCAGAATACGTACGTTCGTCCTCCTTGGGTAGGACAACAACCTTAAAACTAGCTAGACAAAACTCTATCATGAAGTCCCTCAATTTATATCGACTTAATCGCCGAGGCCAATGGCGAGCGGGTCATTAGTTAATAGCGCTATTAGGTTTAACAAACCTCATACCGTGCCAGTCGGACGGGCGTGTACTAATGGACTATGGCAGACTGTCAGTGATGATAGACACTGATATAGGGCACAACTTATTTGCGTAGCAGTCGATATCATTCCGTCTAGTAGTTCAAATGGGGAAAGCCCCCACTGATTATGGATATGGTTTGGGTAAAGAAAAGGAACTGGTTAAACATACTTTCAACTATGGGGTGACCCCCACGGCAAATAAGCCAACGAAAGTCAAACCACGTTTTCAGAAACAACTTAAAACTAAACAACCAAACGTGAACTCACTCAACTTTGTTGTTGACTAGTTGTTACATGCCTTACAGGTCGCTAAACACTCGGAGTTTGCACGAGGAAGGAGTCGTTGTGGTGTACGGACGGTTATGTCCAGTGTTTAATATTTAAAACATTATGAACTTATTAAACCTAAGTGTTGGACTTTAAACTTATGAACTGCGGACTTATGCTTTTGAACTCACGTTTATGCTTCCGCTGTTTAAACTAAACAGGGTTAACTAGCTTTGGTCACCAATCGTATTATGTTTGGTTTTATTTACTTAATTGAGTTGTTCAATATGATTGGTGGCTCGATCCTGGTCACGTCTCCAAGCGGTGATACCCCGCATGGTGGATTTTGGGGGTGTGACACCCCCCTATGAAACTACGACTTTGACTCCAGTGAAAAATTGCAGTCATGCCACCGTTTTAGTTTTTTTTTTAAATTATGGTTGTGTTTTGTTTTAATTGGTTGAATCGGTGTAATTTTTATTAGTGTTAGTCAGCTGTCTAGCACACGCTCATTTATCCAGAAAATTACAATTTTGCCCCCAATTTAAAATTATAGTGATTCCATCATTTTAGTTTTTTTAGCAAAACTATAGTATGTTTTTTTTTTCATTTGTTGACTCGATGTAA
Source organism: Helianthus tuberosus (assembly GCA_030545235.1). Classification (NCBI taxonomy): domain Eukaryota; kingdom Viridiplantae; phylum Streptophyta; class Magnoliopsida; order Asterales; family Asteraceae; genus Helianthus; species Helianthus tuberosus. The sequence goes on along the minus strand of CM060375.1, from coordinate 16,636,486 downwards.
TCTTTTTTTGTTGTGTTATATAACAACCGTTGAACACACCCTATAACGCTCCGTATACGAGAAACCAGACCCATGTAACCCTAATTTTAATAAAAATCAAATAAAATAATGATTTTAGGGCACTCGCGGGCTGCGACAAGCTTGGCCGTGTGTGTCCCGGGGCGCAACAGGTCATTGCTTGCTGGTCACCCATGATGCCACGTGGCCCGACGTGTAGCGAGTCTACGTTGCAACTCGGCAACCCTAGCTATAGCTAGGGTGCCCTCGCGGGGCGCGATAGGGGTAGGGGTGATGGGTCGCGGGGCGCGAGAGAGCCCGGATTCACATATAAATTGAGCAGATATTATACCCCTAAAACACGAAGCTCTGCCCCGTTGTAAGTATTTTAGCCCCAATCACTAATTCGTTACCCTACCCGATTGATTTAGGACCCACCAACACCTGTCGAGGCTCTGCCGGACTAAGTTCGTTGGGGTTCTGTCTCGTGATGTATGGCTAATGTGATTTGGGTTATCTTACTAACACGTGTGCATTGTATATTTTTCATGGAAACTCAAGAAAATAATCAAAAAATATTACCAGGAAGCCCGTAGAAATACCTAAGTCTACAAAGTGAGTCCATTCTCTTTTCTCACAGTTTATGAGCCATTATTTCAAATGCTTTGCAAAAACCCTAAATGTTTATCAGTTATAATTACAGTGATTAAGTCTTTGTATTCTATAATTGCTGCCAGTATTATAGGGTTTGCATACAGTACTTGATAACCTTAACAATTGGGCACGGGTATCCAATGTGTGATATGACCATAGTCACAAATCCATCGAGTGACAAGTACTAAACGAGTAATTGGGTAGATATAAACATTGTAATCGCTCTTAATACTGTAAAGTTATAAAAGCTCCTTTTTATAAACTGGAATGTACTCGCCAGTATTTCTTGCTGATAAAATGTTTTTAAAACGCGTTTCATGTAACTTAATGTGAAGTTATAAGAAGCCAGCTATGGAGCACTGAAGGCTTAAAGAAAATGGCTATAGAAGTTACCTAAATAAAAGTTTATGTTTTCAGCAACTAGGGTTTATCCCTATAAAGATATTATGAAACATTGGTTTTATCCCATTTGTTTATTATAAAAGTTTGGTGTTTTGAAACTCTGAAATTTATTTTCTAACTACGTTCCTGATGCCTCATTTCCGCTGCCAAATTAATGAACACCGATACCACCGGCTGCTGTCTCGCGGCTCCCGCTTCTGGGGTAGGGGTCGGGAGCTGCGACATGTTATGAGTAGTATGTATAAGTAACCGAAGCATAGACCTACATGTTATGAGAGAGAAATGTTCTGCCAAGTGCTCTGCAACACGGACGAGACAAAAACTAGTTATATATTAATTGTTACTCTCAATGAACAATAATTAATATCTTTTAAGTATTTGTTTTTTAATTTTTAATGGAATTTTATTTATTACTTAATTTAATTTGATTTGATGTGATTTGATTTTTTTAGTAACATTTTGTGTTCGTTAATATTTAAAAAAAATTAAATATGCATCTATATATTTTTTTTTAACAATTCAAGTTATTTTCCCGTATGTTGTGACGGTACGTTATCCTGGGGATTGGATCGGTATCGGATCGTTTCGTTACGGTATCGGTATGTTACATGCACTCAGTATAAAAATCAACACGTGTTTTAAAACGATAAAAATAACACCGGTACCGACACTGATGTTGTTTGAACAATTGAGATTGTCATGGTACTAGTACCGATATTCAATTATAGTCGCAGAAAGAGTTGTATAAATGAAATTATTTCAAAATCGAAAACTATAAAAATGAATATAGATGTCGGTAACAATGTTGTTCTGTTTGTTATGGTACGCTAGCGACATGGTGTTAGTTTATCGAAAGAAAAAACAAGTAAACCAAATACTCGTACCAAAACCGACGTTGTTCGTTTGGTTTCGGTTCTGTTCACTATGGTAGCGACATGGTATCCGTTATCAAACAAGAAACCATAACAATAAATACATATTAATATCGATTTTCGTACGGTACGGTATAGTAGCGATATGGTGTCAGTTTACCGAAAGCAAAAACAATAAAAATAAATCATGATACTGATGTTGTTTAGTCAGTTTCATTTCGGTTTGGTTCTATAGTGGCAAATATCCGATTTCGATAAAATTTATATTTAAATGTGGAAAATTGTAAACATAGAACGCCACCAAACCGATATCAACTAAACAACATCGGTACCTAGAATGCAAACGAACCGAATCAATATCAACTAAACAATATCGGCACTGGTATCGATATTTATTCTTATTGTTTTCCATCGTTGTAAGGTTTTCTATTTCAATTACTATAGCGAGTGTCGTTACTGTAATGAACCGAACTTATACCGGTCGAATTCCCGCCGTGAAGCACGAGAATATCACTTGTTTCTTTTATATTTGTGTAGCTTTATAATTGTATATTAATATGCTTAATTAATGAAAAGAATAAATTTATATAAATAAAAAACAACTAGTAGTTTACCCGTCCGCTGTCAGGGTATATATGATTAACATCATGCAAACTCACTGTATAATTTAATATCACGATGACCACTTATCTAACTATTAAGAACATCAATAACTATGCCTATATTTAAAATAATGTTGACTTTTGATTTGATTTCGATTAATAACTACAACTCTTCTTGAATTGTCATACATACTAATTTAAAATCTTACATCGAATTCGCACAATTTAAAATATTTAATTAATTATTTGTAAATTGATTAACGTAAGAATTGCTAACACCATTAAATGAAGATAAATGAGATCTATCAATGTTACATGTTTACAAAAGTATTAAAAAAACTATCAATGACAACTAAACGTAGATTATATTTATGTCATGAGAATATTATTTAAGAACATCAATAACAGTGTCTACATTTAAGATGATAATGACTTGTAATAAATGATAAACATGTAGGGAACATATACAAAAAAAAAAAAGCAGTTAATGTTATCAAGATCTCACAAGTATATTACAAAAAAGCCAAAAAAACACAATGTATACTATAATATACAATAAATCATAAACATGCAGAATACATATACAAAAAAAGCAATTGATGTCATCAGGATCTCCCAAGGATATTACACAAAAGCCAAAAAACACAATATTTAAGTAACTATTTTTAAATTGATTAACATAGCAATTGCTATGTCACACCCTCAAATCCACATGCGGAGTACTACCGCGAGGCGTGTGACTGACCAGGATCCAGCCACCAATTATACTGAGCATTTAGTTAATAATAAGAATGTTCAGCAACCATAAGGGCTAGTAAATACCATGGTTAAAGCTCAAAAGTTTTAAGTTCAAATAACAGTTTAAGTAAGTAGCGGATGCATAGCGAATAGCTTAAACAAAAGTTCAAGTTTCTAATTTATTAAGAAACCCAACACGCGGGTTTAGACGACCACTACACTTCCCCAAACTGCAAGCTCCTGAGTCACTGGGTACCTGCAAAGCATGCAGTAGGGTATCAACAAAATGTTGGCGAGTTCACGAGTTTGTCCAGTTTTTTATTCCAAAAACTTGTTTCAATAGTTAATTTACTCATTTATACCATGCCATGGGGAGCTACCCCATAAGTAAGCTACTAAACTGTTTACAATACCGAATACTATGCGACCGTACGTTTCCGTAGAGTGCCCCGTTTGTCAATGTTCTATCATCATTGACGGTTTTCCAGAGTCTATTAGTTCACGTCCGATCCCATACACGGGCACGGGGTGAGGCTGGTGAGACCTAAATAGCGCTATCAACTAATAACCCATTCGCCAGGCACCGGCGACTAATCGGTATTAAGTAGTAGGGACTTGAGTGATAGAGTTTCGTTTAGTATTGCTTGTTGCATCCAATATAAATAGTAATTAACTAAGGGTCCCGCATAAGGGGAGAAAAGTAAGTTTGTATCCCTCACAAGGGGATAATGTTGTTTTAAGTTCCGTTTCCCAATCCACCGGGAACACATGCTTTAAAAGTTGTGAACTCACCTTGGGTTGCTCGACAGACTAGTTTACATGGTCAAGCACGCTGGTCACGACGTCCTAACATGGTTACCAGTACGGGTCAGGCTTGGGTACAAACAATTCACGTATATCTTACACGCATCTAGCACATAGCATACATACAATTATCCATTAAGCTATTGGGCCTGTCCTAACATCTCGACAGTTAAACAGCAGTAAGCACACAGTCCAGTTAAACACGCAGCCCAAGCATGTCGATACACATTGTGGCCCAATAACTAGGGTAGGCAGCCGAGTCGAGACCAGGTGGTCTCGACTCGAGAACATGCGGTCTCGAGTCGCAACCAAGGGATCTCGGGTTGCCAACAGGAGGTCTCGAGTGGTGCGTATATGAGTCGCAACCTTGGAGGTCTCGAGTTCAGTCTCGAGTCGCAACTCCATAGGTCTCGAATCCTTGAAGTGTGCCGACTAGTCTCGAGTTGCCACTTAGATGGTCTCGAGTCGAAACCGGGGGTCTCGACTCGCATGTCTGATGAGGAGATCCTTCTAGAACATGTGCCAGCTTTTTGTACTAACCAATAGGATTGCATATTCATGATCTTATGTACCAACCAATCAAATATCACTAACATGTTCCAATTATTCCTCCTTAACCAAAACGGATCAAACAAGCATTTTTCAAATGTTCAACACACCTTCAACACACATTCATCCAGTTCATCATTTTCAAGCATGTTCACCCAAATCAAAACACAATTCAGTCATCATCATTGGTTCTATATCTAGCACATAATTACTGGTTTAATCATCAGATCTATGAATCCTTATATACCATCATCCAATTCAACACATAGCTACACTCATGACTATCATTTACCTAAACAGATTTGTGTCCATTATTCTTCATACAATCCTTGGTTCAAACAATCATTCATGTTATTTAATCATTTTCAACCCACTAAATCATACAAATCATACACAAAGACATTTAATCTAAGCATGCATATCATTTATCAACCAAACGTCACTATTGCATTGCAATCTAGTGTTGTGGAACACTAACCGGTTGGAGCTCGGGTGCGAGAGTGGTGTGGAAATCAGCCGAAAAGGAACCTCCTAGCTAAGAATGCGAGCTAGAACAAGTGCTTGAGCTGCTACTGTAGATCCGAGATAAGAGGAGAGGATGATGTTGCTAGGGTTTTGTTGAGAGAATGTAGGAGAGTGAGGGAGTGAGTGTGAGGGAATGTTTGGGGATTTGGAATGGTGATTTGAGTGTCCAAAATAGGAAATGTCGGCTTATGTGGGGGTTTTATACCCGTTCTAAGTCGGCGCACCCTAATGGGTTTCCGAGTGGGCTTCACGGGTGTGTGGTCCAACTAGTTTGGTTTACTCGAGACCGAGTGGTCTCGGGTCGTGTCCTTGTGGTTGCGGTTCACCAATAAACACATTCATGACTAAATATATTATACGTACACATCATAAAACACATTGCATAGAAATCACAAGCATTCATTTAATAATACACTTACACATAACATTAATTCAAAGAGAAAGTTACTCGGGAAAACCTAGAGTGTCACATTATCCCCAAGTTTTAAGAACTTTCGTCCCAAAAGTTAAAGTGCAGCCACTGACAAGCTAGTATAAGTGAGAACGTTTCAACGGGGTGTCAGATTATCCCCCCGTTAGTTTGGAATTTCGTCCCGATATTCAGTTGTAGCTTCAGTGCTGGGAGTTTCGTTTGGGAACAACTGGGGATATTTGCGCTTCATCCTGGTCTTCCCGTTCCCAGGTAAACTCTGGGCCACGGCGCGAGTTCCACCAAACTCGTACGATAGGTATATGGCTACGTTTGAGGGTTCTGGTTTCTCGATCCGTGATCTCGATCGGTTCCTCAATAAAGTGTAGCTGTTCGTCAAAAGTTAGCTCCTTGAAAGGAATGACGAGTGTTTCATCCGACAGGCACTTCTTCAGATTAGACACGTGAAAGACGTTGTGCACCGCGCTCAGCTCTTCAGGCAGATTCAATCTGTATGCATCCTTACCGATCCTTTCGGTAATTTCAAATGGTCCAACATATTATGGATTTAGCTTGCCCTACTTGCCAAAATGAACCACACCCTTCAAGGGTGAGACTTTAAGTAGAACCTGGTCACCGACCTGGAATTCTAGCGGTTTCCTACGCTTATCAGCGTAGCTTTTCTGACGGTCATGAGCTGCCACCATGCGTTGTCTGATCTGGGCGATCTTTTCTGTAGTCTCGACTACAAGTTCTGGGCCAGTAATTTGGCTTTCACCAAATTCTGCCCAACATAGAGGTGATCGGCATTTACGATCGTAAAATGCCTCAAAGGGTGCTGCCTGAATGCAGGTGTGGTAGCTGTTGTTGTAGGCGAACTCTACCAACGGTAAGTGCCATTCCCACCCGTTTCCAAAATCAATAACACATGCTCTCAGCATGTCTTCAAGCGTTTGGATGGTACGTTCTGTTTGACCATCGGTTTGTGGGCGGTAAGCAGTACTCATATCCAGACGTGAGCCAAAAGATCTATGCGTAGCTTGCCAAAACTCAGATGTAAAGCATGAGTCACAATCAGATATGATAGAGATTGGCACTCCATGCCTTGCAACTATTTCCTTCAAGTAGATAGCAGCAAGCTTCGAATACTTATCTGTTTCCTTGATCGCAAGGAAGTGTGCAGACTTGGTTAGGCGGTCCACGATGACCCAAATGGTATCATTCCTACTTTGGGACCTAGGTAAGCCTATAACAAAATCCATGGAAATCTGCTCCCATTTCCATGTTGGCAGCTTTGGTTGTTGCAACAAACCCGACGGCTTTTGGTATTCGACCTTGACCCTAGCACAGGTTAAGCGTTTGCTAACATACTTAGCAATGAGAACCTTCATGTTAGGCCACCAATACAGAATCTTGAGATCGTGATACATTTTATCCGCACCAGGATGTATCGAGTAGCGTGACTTGTGCGCTTCGTCCATCACAAGTTCTCGGAGATTTCCATAAGAGTGAATACAAATGCGACCCGCAACGTAACGAATACCATCGTCCTTGAGTTCCAATCGTTTCTCCATACCCCACAGGGATTCGGCTAGGAGGTTTTCCGCCTTGAGCGCTGCGAATCTCACTAGGGAGGTTCGAGTGGATAGTGAGCTGTAAAGCACGAATACGCTTAGGTTTGGTTTCCTTCCTACTAAGGGCGTCGGCCACAACATTAGCCTTGCCTGGATGATACTTGATTGCGCATTCATAGTCGTTAAGGAGTTCTACCCATCTACGTTGCCTCATGTTTAACTCCTTTTGATCCAAAATATGTTAGAGACTCTTGTGATCGGTGTAAATCGTGCACTTGGTACCGTACAAGTAGTGTCTCCAAATCTTGAGTGCAAAGACGATTGCTCCGAGTTCCAACTCGTGTGTCTTGTAGTTCCTTTCGTGAATCTTAAGTTGGCAAGAAGCGTAAGGGATAACTTTCTCGCGTTGCATCAACACACAACCGAGCCCATAAATAGACGCGTCGCAGTAGACCACAAAGTCGTCGGTACCCTCGGGTAACGAGAGAATAGGAGCACTACAAAGGTTATCCTTTAGCTTCTGGAAAGCAAACTCTTGAGCATCATTCCATTTGTAAGTAATACCCTTCTGGGTGAGAGTCGTGAGAGGTTGAGCGATCTTCGAAAATCCCTTGATGAATCTACGATAGTACCCTGCCAATCCCAAGAATTGGCGAACTTCGGTCGGAGTCTTCGGTGTAGGCCAATTCCTAATGGAGTCGATCTTAGCTGGGTCGACGTGAATTCCGTCCTTATTGACCACGTGTCCAAGGAAGTGAACTTCTCGAAGCCAGAAGTCACACTTAGAGAACTTAGCGTATAGTTGCTCATTGCGAAGGAGTTTGAGAATAAGACGCAGGTGTTGTTCATGCCCCTCTTGACTTTTCGAGTAGATCAGGATGTCGTCGATGAACACAATCACAAACTTGTCGTGGTAAGGTTTGCACACCCAGTTCATGAGATCCATAAAAACCGCAGGTGCGTTGGTCATTCCAAAGGGCATGACGAGGAACTCGTAGTGACCATAACGTGATCTGAACGCAGTCTTGGAGATGTCCTCGTCGCTGACTCTCAACTGATGATAACCTGGTCGCAGATCAATCTTGGAGTAGTAGCTTGATCATTGCAACTGGTCGAATAGATCGTCGATGCGCGGGAGTGGGTAACGGTTCTTGATGGTAACCTTGTTCAACTCACGGTAGTCGATGCATATACGGAATGTGCCATCCTTCTTCTTGACAAAGAGCATTGGTGCTCCCCAGGGTGACGAACTTGGACGGATAAAACCTTTATCCAAAAGTTCTTGCAGTTGCGTAGAAAGTTCCTTCAATTCGGCGGGGGCTAGTCGATAAGGTGCACGGTCTATGGGTGCCGCTCCAGGAGTTAGCTTAATTTGAAATTCGACATGACGGTGAGGAGGGAGTCCGGGTAATTCCTCAGGGAATACCTCGGGATAGTCGCGTATGATAGGAAAATCTTTGATCCTCTTTTCCTTCTCCAGCGTATCGGTAACGAGTGCTAAGATAGCGGTGCGCCCCTTTCGCAAACATTTCTGGGCCTTTAAGAACGAGATGATGCTTGTGACTGCTCCACCTTTGTCTCCTTAAATGAGGAGGGGTTTGCAAGAGGGACGGGGAATACGAACCATTTTCTCTTGACAAAGGATTTCAGCCCGGTGTTTGGATAACCTATCCATACCAATGACGACGTCGAAGCTCCTAGAACGATAGGGAAGAGATTGATGCAGAAGGTCTGACCAGACAATACTAGTTTGCAGTTACAGATAATGTGTGAGGCCTCGATGTTTCTACCATTAGCTAACTCGATGATATGCTTAGAACTTAACAATGTAGGCATACGTTTAAGCTTCTTACTAATACGTAGGGACACATAGCTAGCATCGGCTCCAGAATCAAACAATACAGAAACATAACAGTTATCGAGTAGGAACTTACCCGCTATGACGTTGGGATCGTTCCTCGCTTCTTCAGCTCCAATCACAAAAACCCTTCCTCTTGCACCATTTCCACCATTGTTGTTATTGTTGTTCCCAGCACCCTGATTGTTGTTGTTGTTCTGATTCAATTGGGGACAATTCCTCTTAATGTGCCCCTCAGCTCCACACTGGAAATAACCCTTGATGTTCCCATGATGCTGCTGCTGCTGCGGTTGGTTCTGCCTTGCAGGATGAGGGCTCCTACAATCCTTGGTCTCATGCCCCATCTTGTTGCATCGCTGACACTTGTTTCTTGCACAGGGCCCATTGTGATGTCGGCCACACTTGTTACATTTGGGGAGATGTCCTTGGTAGCCTCCCTATTGTTGAGGGCCCTTGTTGTTTTCAGTCTTTCTTTGCTGAGCTGGGTGGCCTGAGTGGGGTTAGCATCCTTGCCATGGTTTCCATCCCATTTGCGTTTGTATTCACCAGAAGTTCCAGTAGTAGTACTTATCCTTTTGGGCAGCTTACCATGTTCCACAGCCTGATCAGTGAGTTTGTGAGCATGGCGAATGGCTGGCTGAATGGTAGTGAGGTTGGCTGAAGTGACCAAGCTCTGGATTTCTGGAACCAAACCCTTGATGTACAATTTGATCCTTCGATAAAAAGGTCGAGACATGTTTGGACAGAGGGCTGTGTAGTCGCTGGACAACTTGGTGTAGGCCTCAATTTCCGATCCAACCATCTTAAGCTCGTAGTACTCGTTCTCGAGCTTGTGGATGTCATCCCTGTGACAGTACTCTTCCTTGATCATGTTCTTGAAATCCTTCCAAGTAGTAGCATTAGCAGTTTCCAAACCAAGAATCTGAATCTGCGCTTTCCACCATGAAAGCGCGTTTCCTTCAAGCGTACCAGTAGCAAACTTCACCCAATTAGCAGGGGGACACTCACAGACAACAAACACAGCTTCGGCCTTCTCAATCCAGTGCAGAAGACCTATGGCACCCTCAGTGCCACTGAAAGGGAGAGGCTTGCAATCCATAAAGGTTTTGAAAGTACAAACACGTGGTTGCGCAGGTGCAGGCTGACCTGTCGTGAGAAGCGAAGCGAAAAGGTTTAGGGGTGAAAAGACGATGCGGGGGTAGGATCTAAACATCCTAAAATAACGATTTTACCTCCAGGGTGAGCTGCGAAAGCTGCAGCCACCGTGTTGATCAGGTTAGTGAACTGAGCCTGAGTCATGTTAACGTTTCCTATTCCGCGTCCACTCATTGTCTTCACAACCAGAAAACACAGTATGAGTGTGACGTCGTAGTGTAGCGAGAACGAGATAAAAGAGGGATGTGTTTATATCTGACTAGGCACACTAGTACGTATAGTAGAACATAGACATAAAACAATCAAGCAAGTAAACACAAGTCCGAGCTATGAGGTCTAACACGTTGAGTCTTGCACTTGGAGTGTAGTGTCGTCGCGAGTCACGGGTTATAGTCTGGTTTTACTCAAAAAGAATTTTCTTTTTAAAACCGAGTTCACTATAACCAATGGCTCTGCTACCAATCTGTCACACCCTCAAATCCATTCGCCAGGCACCGGCGACTAATCGGTATTAAGTAGTAGGGACATGAGTGATAGAGTTTCGTTTAGTATTGCTTGTTGCATCCAATATAAATAGTAATTAACTAAGGGTCCCGCATAAGGGGAGAAAAGTAAGTTTGTATCCCTCACAAGGGGATAATGTTGTTTTAAGTTCCGTTTCCCAATCCACCAGGAACGCATGCTTTAAAAGTTGTGAACTCACCTTAGGTTGCTCGGCAGACTAGTTTACTTGGTCAAGCACGCTGGTCACCACGTCCTAACATGGTTACCAGTACTGGTAAAGCTTGGGTACAAACAATTCACGTATATCTTACACACATCTAGCACATAGCATACATACAATTATCCATTAAGCTATTGGGCCTGTCCTAACATCTCGACAGTTAAACAGCAGTAAGCACACAGTCCAGCTAAACACGCAGCCCAAGCATGTCGATACACATTGTGGCCCAATAACTAGGGTAGGTAGCCCAGTCGAGACCAGGTGGTCTCGACTCGAGAACATGCGGTCTTGAGTCGCAACCAAGGGATCTCGGGTTGCCAACAGGAGGTCTCGAGTGGTGCATATATGAGTCGCAACCTTGGAGGTCTCGAGTTCAGTCTCGAGTCGAGATCATGAGATCTCGAGTCGCAACTCCATAGGTCTCGAATCCTTGAAGTGTGCCGGCTAGTCTCGAGTTGCCACTTAGATGGTCTCGAGTCGAAACCGGGGGTCTGGACTCGCATGTCTGATGAGGAGATCCTTCTAGAACATGTGCCAGCTTTTTGTACTAACCAATAGGATTGCATATTCATGATCTTATGTACCAACCAATCAAATATCACAAACATGTTCCAATTATTCCTCCTTAACCAAAACGGATCAAACAAGCATTTTTCAAATGTTCAACACACCTTCAACACACATTCATCCAGTTCATCATTTTCAAGCATGTTCACCCAAATCAAAACACAATTCAGTCATCATCATTGGTTCTATATCTAGCACATAATTACTGGTTTAATCATCAGATCTATGAATCCTTATATACCATCATCCAATTCAACACATAGCTACACTCATGACTATCATTTACCTAAACAGATTTGTGTCCATTATTCTTCATACAATCCTTGGTTCAAACAATCATTCATGTTATTTAATCATTTTCAACCCACTAAATCATACAAATCATACACAAAGACATTTAATCTAAGCATGCATATCATTTATCAACCAAACGTCACTATTTCATTGCAATCTAGTGTTGTGGAACACTAACCGGTTGGAGCTCGGGTGCGAGAGTGGTGTGGAAATCAGCTGAAAAGGAACCTCCTAGCTAAGAATGCGAGCTAGAACAAGTGCTTGAGCTGCTACTGTAGATCCTAGATAAGAGGAGAGGATGATGTTGCTATGGTTTTGTTGAGAGAATGTAGGAGAGTGAGGGAGTGAGTGTGAGGGAATGTTTGGGGATTTGGAATGGTGATTTGAGTGTCCAAAATAGGAAATGTCGGCTTATGTGGGGGTTTTATACCCGTTCTAAGTCAGCGCACCCTAATGGGTTTCCGAGTGGGCTTCACGGGTGTGTGGTCCAACTAGTTTGGTTTACACGAGACCGAGTGGTCTCGGGTCGTGTCCTTGTGGTTGCGGTTCACCAATAAACGCATTCATGACTATATATATTATACGTACACATCATAAAACACATTGCATAGAAATCACAAACCTTCATTTAATAATACACGTACACATAACATTAATTCAAAGAGAAAGTTACTCGGGAAAACCTGGAGTGTCACATGCTAACACCATTAAATAAAGATAGATGAGATCTATCAAAGTTAGATGTTTATGGTATAGATGGTGTTTTTTATTCATGTTTGCAACTCTATATTCACGCACAATTTAACATCAACATAAACTAAATCAATTACAATTCTCTATATGACCGCTCGAAGAAAAGGGAGCATATGAAGAACTAAACAGAAAAGTCGGCATCATCAGTGATAACAATTACAAGCGAACCTGGAGCAGCATCGGATAGCTTGATGAAGTCCTCCACTCTCCCCCATCAGATTTCAAGAACAACGCAGAAGATTTTATCACATAACTATTGATCAGAAAATCTGCGACATCCTAGCCGATCTGCAAAACAAAAGAAAGAATGAAATCGCGTGGAAGAAGGCGAGAGTCGTCGAAATCTTAGGAAGTGTTAATTGTAGCGTATAATATTTTATACATATTTCACTCTTTAATCTTTCCTAATATTTTATTTAATAAAATTAATATCCATTGGAGACCACATAGTAAGCGTACAAGTACATCACAGTGTCATACAACATCAGTCGACTAAGGGCTACATCACCCTAGTCCAAAAACTATATCAAATCAGTGTCAATACATCAAATACATGTCAACAAAAGTCAGAATCATAATGTAGTCTCCAAAAATGCTGTGCAGTCAAAAGCAATCGCCGTCTTCTCACCAGCGTCTACCCATACGGTACTGAAGAGCTCTACACGGATGGCGGTGGAGGAGGGGGAAAGTGAGTGTAGAACAAACGATGCAACTGGAGCCAGTCCTCCTCCATGGCTCTCTGGGTACGCAACCAAGAAGCAACCTGCTGCTCAAGTGCCAAAAGGCGTGCAACATAGTCTGGTGGTGAAGGTCGAGAGGGCTGCAAAGGAGAGTGGGTCTGACCCTTGCACTGACACGGCGGCGGCTGGGCTCTCTCAAGCTCCTGAATGCGCTGCGTGTGTGCCTCGTGCTGGGCGACAAAAGACATCAGAACGTCCTCAATAGTATACCCCATGTGGAAAGAATGGTAGGGGTCGGTCGGTGGCATAACAGAAGGTGACGCCCAGAGAAACAGCTCACTGGTGGGATCAAAAGGTGCCACATGAAATGGAGAAACAGGGGGAAAAGTAGCAGACGGTGGTATAGCAGGGATAGATACTGGTTCATGTCCAAATGGGTGAGCCGAAGAACCCTCTCCAGGTCGCGCTGGAGGTGTAAATTGAGGAAATGAAAAGGAGGTATCAATGTGACGAGTATCAGTGATCTGAGGGGGAATAGGTGGGACCTCGTCATCAGCAGGAATCCACCCATGCTGGGCGTGCTCATCTCGTGGGTCAATCTGTGCCTCAAAAAGTGCACGATCAAAATGAACTGGCATAGGATCATGGTGAGGTGCAACAAGAGGGTCAACTGGTGCATCAGCAAAAAGTGGGGGATCTACATGATCAGCAGCAATAACATGGTCACCCTCTAGTAATGGTGCATCAGCAGGGTGATCATCAATGGGTAGGTCAGCAATGACAGGCTCAATAGGCATGCCAGCATGAGCAGGGTCATGCTCAAGCACTGGGTCAGGAGCAGGGTCTAGTGGCTGCTCGGGCTCATCAAAGGCCATCTCAAAATCAAACTCAGGGTCGATGGGATCAACTGGGTCGACTGGATCCTCCATAGGCTGATTCAAGGGTATAAACTCTATATCCTCATCTGGGTCGAATCCTGGGGGAAAGACAGGATCGGAATCCTCCACATCATCGTGGTCGAAAGCAAAACTAGGAATAGGGGCAACAGAGGATGCCTGGTCGGGATCTGATCCATGAGAAAAGTGCTGCGCACTCTGAGTGTGTGAAGGTGCGGAGGCCACAGACTCGAAAGAGTCTGGGACCGGAGAGTGAGCAGGTGACTCCTCGGCGGGAGCATCTGCGATCATCAAGAGATCACCAGCAGCAAGAAGGGCCTCGCCCTGAACATCCTCCTCTAAGGGCTCGTCATCAAACAGATCGACGTCGTCGTCAGCGTCGGCGTCGAGAAGCAAATCATAAGCAGGATATGAAGCCAAAGGTATGGGAGCAGGGATCTCCACTAACGATAGGTCCCCGGCCAAAGGGCCATCAGCGAGCTCATCAGCACCATCAGGTAAAGCGAGGGGCTGGAAGTAGTCCTCGTCCGTGCTAGTAACGTCAGATGTGTGGACCTCGCGCTCTGAAGACTCTAGGTCGTCTGATACTATAGGTCTAGGGCCTGTGGTGTCTGAATCATCTGTGCCAGAGGTGTCCATGGTGTCTGTAACACAAACATGCACAAACAGTCAATCATACAATCAGATAATCACATAAGTCACCAAGTAAGCATTCAAATAGTTCTCCTAGTCCCACTAGCCTCCCAGCCTCTCAGACTGCTCTTCCTAGTCCCACTAGCCAATTCTCCCAGTCTCTCAGACTGCTCTTCCTAGTCCCACTAGCCTCCCAGCCTCTCAGACTGCTCTTCCTAGTCCCACTAGCCAACTACCTCGGCCTCCCAGACCGAGCCTCAGCCTCCCAGACTGAGCCTAAAATAATAAATAAAATATGCTCAACATTTGTTTATAAAAAGTTTTGGATCTGGACTTAAGTGGTATGCAGTGTAAAAATGTTTTCGTGAGAGCCCTAGTGATCATAGTCTAGACTCGAGAAGGAATCCTAGTTCGCTATGATCAGAGCTCTGATACCAAGCTGTCACACCCTGGCTTTGCGGAAGCGTGGTTAATTTTGTGTGACTTCTTAATACCATAGCTTAACCATAACAAAGCTATATGAAATAAAACCATGCAAGATCATCCATTCGATTACGTTTTAAAAACCAAATACAATAACATTGTCTTAACGAAAACACATCCTAACGACATTGTTCAACAAACACAAACATCAATATGACATAAACACAGTTTAAGGACTGTGACTTGTCCAGGAAAGAGTCACATTCCCCAAACCCGGATGACCTCGTAACTAGTGCAGCGGGAAAACGTGTCATACCGCGCCAGATCCTTTAATTCCCTGAAATACATGTAAGTTGAAAAATCAACAATAATGTTGAGCGAGTTCATGCGTAAGTGAGTAAATAAACCTTTGTAAGTATAAAAATCCTGGTATGTAGCAAATAAGGGAATTGAGATCACCAATGGTTTGCAAGGCCACTGATATATGTGAAGTGCAAGTAGGGAGACTCAAACCTAGCAGATTTTACCACGGCATTAGTATGTGGACAAAGTCACCCCGAGGTCCGTTTCTAGTTTGGCCTGGGGCTGGGCTCGCTACACCCAGATAGATTTACCGCTCCTGTCCCTCGGTCCTACCATGAGGACTAATGGCCTCATGTTGCTCCTACCCACTCACATGATCTAAGTAGTAAACCTCCTTACGCTAACCATACCATGTATATAGTACTTGTAATCAAAGTAACATGTATTTCACCCCCGTAGTTTAGAAAACTGAAAAACAGTTAAGAGAAAAGGGGGACATGAACTCACAGTGGTGCGTCTCTACCAAGTATACCTCCAAATCAAGCAGCTGTGTGACGACCTACACGTACTAACTCTATTAGACGGACGGCCGTGCCTTAGCTTTAAGGTTTAAGTTTTTGGGAAATAGTTAGACAACTATTTCGTATTTATATTCTGTATACTTGGTAATCATTTTCCTTCCCAAGGATGGGGGATTTAATACATGTGTGTTCGTGAATATTTCCTTAAAATGTGTAAGTTACGTTTTAATGATCGAGTGGTAATAATAATTACCGGTGTAACTTATACTTATCGTAGAGGCGTTCGTATTATTTTGGATCCGTTAACATTCGATAGTATTATTTTTACCCTAAAAATAATACTAGTATTTTCACAAAATAATCATAAACACATATCAAGTGACTTTATGAAAAATATATATACTAAATATATATTTACCAAGTTTTATTTTGTGAAATCCCACCTCCGATATTTTGTAAATAAAGTCGCGGCGAAATCTATATTTTGAAAACAAGTCGAAAAGTATCTCTAACACTTATAGTGAGAATAATTCTAAGTGTTAGGTTTTTAGAAAAATTTCGCCAGAGTTTCCTCTGTAACTGGAGGTGGCCACGCTTTCAAGCGTATCATTTTCTTTTACAAATCAAACCAACAATTTTCTCAATCAACAATGAGCATTATTCAAACCATCAAACTAGTCAAAATAGATGTAAATCGCAAAAATACATGAACTTGTGGTTTTTCCAAAATATGTAGTATCTTTCCATCATTTTTAGTGGATCTTTTGTATAAATCAACCCGGTTTCGTAAAAGTCTCGTTTTAAAGAAAATAAATTTCCACAACTTCTTGTCAACATTTACAAGAATAGTTCTTTCGTCAAAACTTTGTGTTACACAAGTGTCTACGCACTTGTGTGTTTACAAAAACACTTTTGGTTATGTAAGATCCGTCTTTAAAAGTATGTTTTCTCTTGACACGTGGTCCTTTGAAAATACCGCTTGTAGATCCGTAGATCTACTAGTTTTAAACACTATTTCACAAGCAAAATCGCTTTTACACAAGTTCATGATTTGTGTGTGGTAGAGTTTCATCCTTTAACCCTTGTTACTTTCAACACAACCTTATGTCATGATCCAAGATCGTGACCAACCCGGGTTAAATGATGATCCGAGCTACCACAACATAGATCGGGTCCAAATACTCACACAAATCAAATACTACATGATTTACACAACATATGAGCTTTTAACCAACATTTTTAGTGTTTTAAGTAGACTTTTGTGTGTCATCTTGTATGTTAACGAGTTTTAACCGTTACGAATCATATTAACCACCTCAAAATAGTTCGAGAAGGTGATTTAAGCAACTTACCACTAGCTCGAGGCTAGGGAAGAATCTAAGCGAAAAACGCGTGGATAAAAGCAATGTAGTGAGGTCCTTCGCCTTCCGATTGCAGCAAGGTTCCTTATACGCGATCCTTATCACTTGTATGAGCTTGGAATGTGAAGATCAAAACTCGAAAATGGTGGGTGGTAGAGGGGGTGTTCGGTCGAGAGTTGTAGAGAGGGAGAGAGGAGTGTGAGTTGTGTTGTGAGTGTTGTGATGAACATGTTATGCTAAACTTAGAACTTATAGACAAAGCTTAAGGTGATTAACCATTGGATTTTGTGTATGCAAGATATTAAGCACAAGATTAATATAATCAAATAAAGGACAAGGTATGTCCCCCTCTTGGGGACGGTTTGGTTAAGGGGGGGGGGACTAGTTCAAATCCAACCAAATGTTAAGTATTTAGTTAGGTTAATCTTGTTAAGTTTAGGGATTAACCCGGTTAGTAGTGTGTCATGCGTTACAATAGGTGTTAGGGTATTCAGGGACCCTAACTGGCTCAGAAAAAGAAAAACAATGTTGATGACAATACTTTCATGTTCCGGGTATAGTCCGGTTGTTCGGTTGGATAGTAATCCGTTAAAGTGCTTAACAAAGCTTTAAAGTGTCGTTATAATTATTTTTAGTGACACAACTTATTCCTGACACTTTGGAAAGTGTCTAGTAATATTTTTCTCATGTTTTGGCACTTTATTGAGTAGCTAGATGCTGAATTTTTATGTAAAGTGCTGAATTTTGTGCTTAGAGCACGTTTTAGGCACATCCGGTCATTGTAACTTATTCCTAGAGACGCAGTTCTACAACCCTTATATCCCTACACTCACCACTAGTGTAGTAAAATATTTCTGGCTCATACAGGCCTTAGAGGCAGTGTCTGCCTGATGCTGGCTTTATCAGCATGTTCAATAGGTTATCCGTTTATAGTGCTACTGTGCTTTTTGTGCATCATGTTTGTCACTAAGGTTCAGCATGTAAATAATGTAGTGACGGTAAGTAAAGTATGATGCAGGTATATGCATGTATCAGAAATCAAGTAGCAGTTCATCAGTAATTTCAAACAAGCACAGTAATTAAGTAGTAATTAATTATTAATTAAGTCGTACGGATACCTGGTTTAGTGAGGGTTGTCACATTCTCCCCCCGTTAGAAAAATTTCGTCCCGAAATTTTAAGTTCTGCTTGTAGATGCAGGGTTCTTAGGAAATAGGTGGGGGTATTTCTCTTTCATCCGGTCCTCACGCTCCCAGGTGTATTCAGGACCATGTCTGGCATTCCAACGAACTTTGACGAGCTTGACACTGCTCCGGCGGGTCTTGTTTACTTTCCAATCCGTAACCTCAACCGGTTCTTCAACAAAATGGAGCGTGTCGTCAACATGAATCTCGTCGATGGGAATGGCAATGGTATCTTGAGTTGGACTTTTCTTCAGGTTGGATACATGAAATGTATCGTGAATTGAATGGAGTTCAGCAGGTAAGTCCAGCTTGTATGCTACTAGTCCTATTCTTTCCAAAATTCTGAAAGGACCAATGTAGCGCGGATTTAACTTCCCACGCTTTCCGAAGCGTGCCACACCCTTCCAGGGTGAAACTTTCAATAAAACCATTTCTCCAACTTGGAATTCCAAATGTTTCCGGTTTGGATCCGCATAGGCTTTCTGTCTGTGGCGAGCTGCTTCGATGCGTTTTAGAATCTGCGCAATCTTGTCTGTCGTCTCTCGGACGATTTCGGGACCAGCAAGCTGCCTATCACCTGCGTCAGCCCAACATAGGGGTGATCGGCACTTGCGTCCGTAAAGGGCTTCAAATGGCGCGGCACCAATACTGGTGTGGTAGCTGTTGTTGTATGAAAATTCGACCAAAGGCAAATGCTTATCCCAGCTACCACCCAAATCCATAACACACGCTCTTAGCATGTCTTCCAAAGTCTGTATCGTCCGTCGCTTTGCCCGTCGGTCTGCGGGTGAAATGCGGTGCTCAGATTCAATTGTGAGCCAAAAGCTTCTTGGAAGGATTGTCATATCCTTGACACAAACCTTCCGTCTCTATCAGAGATGATTGAGAGAGGTACTCCATGGCGCGCGACGATCTCTCTCATGTAAATTTCGGCCAACTTGCTCGTATTATCCTTCTCTCTGATAGGTAAGAAGTGTGCTGACTTCGTTAGGCGGTCAACTATCACCCAGATAGTGTTATGACCTCTTGGCGTTCTTGGAAACTTTGTAACAAAATCCATTGAGATTTGTTCCCATTTCCACTTGGGAATCTCCGGTTGTTGCAGAAATCCTGAAGGCTTCTGATATTCGGCTTTCACCTTAGCACACGTTAAACATTTGCTCACATAAACAGCAACATCGCCCTTCATCCTAGGCCACCAATAATAATCCTTGAGATCCTTGTACATCTTATCCGATCCAGGGTGGATAGAGTACCGCGACTTGTGAGCTTCATCGAAAATAATCTTCCTTAAACCTCCAAACAAAGGAACCCAAATCCTGTTCTCAAAACATAACGTTCCTTCCTCGTTTGGTACCAGTAACTTCTCCATCCCATGGAGATATTCTTCTTCAAGGTTTCCTTCCTTGAGAGCTTCTTTCTGCGCGGCACGAATGCGCAAGGAAAGATCGGTTTGGATAATCATCTCCAAAGCCCTAACCCTTATGGGCTTGATCCTCTCCTTTCGACTTAGGGCATCGGCGACCACATTCGCCTTCCCTGGATGATACTTTATCTCGCAGTCGTAATCGTTCAGCAACTCAACCCAACGTCTTTGCCTCATATTCAGCTCCTTCTGGTTGAATATGTGTTGTAGGCTCTTGTGATCTGTGAAGATTGTACATTTTGTACCATAAAGGTAGTGTCTCCAGATCTTTAATGCAAATACCACTGCGCCAAGTTCCAAATCATGTGTGGTATAGTTCTTTTCGTGCACTTTCAATTGACGCGATGCGTAAGCAATAACCTTTTGGCGTTGCATCAACACATATCCCAATCCTTGACGTGAGGCGTCACAGTATACCACGAAATCATCTGTACCTTCCGGTTGTGCTAAGATTGGCGCATTGCAGAGCTTATCCTTCAATATCTGGAACGCTTCTTCCTGTTTGATTCCCCAATCAAACTTCTTATCTTTCTGTGTGAGGAGCGTCAATGGTTGAGCGATCTTTGAAAAATCCTCAATGAACCTCCGATAGTAGCCAGCCAAACCCAAGAATTGTCGAATCTCGGTTGGCGTCTTTGGCGTTTCCCAATTCTTGATCGCTTCGATCTTGGTTGGATCCACATGGATTCCATCTCCATTTACCACATGTCCAAGAAATTGGACTTCACGTAGCCAAAATTCGCACTTAGAGAGTTTGGCATATAGCTGTTCCTTCTTTAGCAGCTCCAAAATAGCTCTTAGATGCTGTTCGTGCTCAGCCTTTGTTCTTGAATAAATCAAGATGTCGTCGATAAACACAATCACGAACTTGTCCAAGTACGGCTTGCAAACTCTATTCATCAAATCCATAAAGACTGCAGGTGCGTTTGTTAACCCAAACGGCATAACTAGGAACTCGTAGTGCCCATAACGAGTTCTGAAGGCTGTCTTTGGGATACTCTCCTCTTATATCCTTAACTGATGGTACCCAGATCGAAGATCGATCTTTGAATAAAAGCTTGAGCCTCGCAGTTGATCAAACAGATCATCAATCCTTGGCAGAGGGTACCTATTCTTGATCGTCAGCTTGTTCAACTCCCGGTAGTCAATACACATACGAAAACTACCGTCCTTCTTCTTGACAAACAAAACTGGAGCTCCCCAAGGCGAGAAGCTTGGTCGGATAAATCCTTTGTCTAAAAACTCTTGAAGTTGTGTCGACAGTTCCTGCATCTCAGACGGAGCAAGTCTATAAGGTGCCTTAGCCACAGGCGCGGCGCCTGGAACTAAGTCAATGCGGAACTCTACTTGTCTCTGAGGTGGCAGTCCAGGTAAGTCCTCTGGGAAGACTTCTGGATATTCCCTCACGACAGGGATGTCTTCGATCTTCGGTTCTGCAGCCTTCTTATCCACAATGTGTGCCAGGAAGGCAACACATCCCTTCTGCAAGCACTTTCGTGCTTTCAGGCAGCTGATAATTCTTAACGGCGTATCACGCTTCTCACCGTGAACCACAATTGTTTCACCATCTTCGGTTGGGATACGAACGACCTTTTCGTGACAAACTATTTCAGCTTTGTTGCCTGATAACCAATCCATTCCTACCACCACGTCGAAGCTTCCCAACTGGACTGGTAGTAGATCCAAAGCAAACTCACGCTCTCCCAATTCGATCACACAACCTCTGATAACTTCATTGGCTTCTACTAACTTCCCATTGGCCAATTCGATCGAGTACGGAATATCTAACTTATTAGCGGCTAAACCAAGCATATTCTTAAACTCTAACGACACGAAGCTATAATCGGCACCAGTATCAAATAAAACGGATGCATAGCGTTGGTTTACAGGGAACGTACCAGTAACGACATTGGGATCCTGGCGCGCTTCCCTTGCTTCAATATGGAACACTCTTCCACGGGCTTGGTTCATCTCTGGGCAGTTCCTTTTAAAATGCCCGATATCACCACAGTTAAAGCATCCAAGTCTTTGCCCGTTTCCACCTCCATTTCCAGCTTGATTGTTCCTTTGGTTATGATTCACAGCGCCCGCTTGGTTAGCATTGTTGCCTCGATTCCCATTACCTCCATTGTTTCCTTGTGGGCGATTTCCATTCCCACCCCGGTTGTTATTTCTGTTTCCGAATCCTCCCTGGCCTCCCTGGCCAGCAATGGCCCAACAAGTGTCCTTCAAGTGGCCCGGCTTTCCACATGCTTCGCATACTTTCACACTACAATGGCCAGGATGGTGGCGTTGGCAGGTATTACACTTGGGCTGGGTGCCCATATATCCTTTCCCTTTCTTTCCACTACCAGCTGTAACCTGAGCTGGCGTGCCCGATCCTCCTTTCTTAACCACCGCACTGGCGCCCTGCTTGAAGTTCGAGAACTTCCGTTTGTTACCTCCTGATGACTCGACGTGAGTCTCTTTCTTCTTAGTCTCAGCATCATTGAACTTGTTCAGGCGAATAGCCTCCTCAGTGAGAGCCACGCTCAAATCAATTGCCTCAGTAATTGTCGCAGGCTTGGATGAGGTCACCATGCTTATGATTTGAGGAGCTAATCCCCAAATGAAACGTTCAATCCGCTTGAACTCCGGAGTGACCATGTAGGGTACCACATGTGATAAGTCATGGAACCTTTGAACGTATTCTGCGATCTTTGGACCTTCCATTTTCAAATGCCAGAACTCAGTTTCCAATCTCTGGATTTCCGCGCGAGAGCAGTACTTTTTGCGCATAAGTTCCTTCAGTTCGGTCCAGGTTAGCGCGTAGGCAGCAGCTTCACCAAGTGTCTACACTTGCAAATTCCACCAAGAGAGGGCTCCATCCAAGAATAGCCCCGAGATATAGGTGACTTGCTGATCTAGTGCGCATTTGCTCATGCGAAGAACAGATTCAGTTTTCTCAGCCCAACGAACAAAGGCGACAGCACCTCCTGTGCCATCAAAGTTGACCGGTTTGCAGTCTAGAAACTGCTTGTAGGTGCACCCTGCACATACATTGCAACACGTGAACGGCATTAGCATCTTTGCTATAGATATCCAATTAGGTCATGGTATGTCTAAATGACTCAGTATTACCATGAGGTGGATTGTTGTTGCCATTGTTGTTTGAGCTGCTTCCGCTGGGTCCACCTTGCGAAGCGGCGTATTGTGCGATGGCAGCAGCGATGACTTGCTGGAGTTCCGCCTCATTGGTAGGCATGCGTGTCTCACGTCTCGGTGGCATCTTCTAAAAGATGGTTTACGTTGGTCAGGCCATAGTAAAGATCCCATGTTATAATACGTAAGTCAGGTCATAATGTAGCGTACGTATATAATGATAGTAATAGTACATAACATCTCATGTTATAATCATATCAATCACACAACATCCCATGTTACAAACATCAATCACACAACATCCCATGTCATAGAATGTAAATAACCAAATCAAGCATCAAGTATGATGAGAATACTGCGATTGCCATATATTGAGACCACATAGTAAGCGTACAAGTACATCACAGTGTCATACAACATCAGTCGACTAAGGGCTACATCACCCTAGTCCAAAAACTATATCAAATCAGTGTCAATACATCAAATACATGTCAACAAAAGTCAGAATCATAATGTAGTCTCCAAAAATGTTGTGCAGTCAAAAGCAATCGCCGTCTTCTCACCAGCGTCTACCCATACGGTACTGAAGAGCTCTACACGGATGGCGGTGGAGGAGGGGGAAAGTGAGTGTAGAACAAACGACGCAACTGGAGCCAGTCCTCCTCCATGGCTCTCTGGGTACGCAACCAAGAAGCAACCTGCTGCTCAAGTGCCAAAAGGCGTGCAACATAGTCTGGTGGTGAAGGTCGAGAGGGCTGCAAAGGAGAGTGGGTCTGACCCTGGCACTGACACGGCGGCGGCTGGGCTCTCTCAAGCTCCTGAATGCGCTGCGTGTGTGCCTCGTGCTGGGCGACAAAAGACACCAGAATGTCCTCAATAGTATACCCCATGTGGAAAGAATGGTAGGGGTCGGTCGGTGGCATAACAGAAGGTGACGCCCAGAGAAACGGCTCACTGGTGGGATCAAAAGGTGCCACATGAAATGGAGAAACAGGGGGAAAAGTAGCAGACGGTGGTATAGCAGGGATAGATACTGGTACATGTCCAAAAGGGTGAGCCGAAGAACCCTCTCCAGGTCGCGCTGGAGGTGTAAATCGAGGAAATGAAAAGGAGGTATCAATGTGACGAGTATCAGTGATCTGAGGGGGAATAGGTGGGACCTCGTCATCAGCAGGAATCCACCCATGCTGGGCGTGCTCATCTCGTGGGTCAATCTGTGCCTCAAAAAGTGCACGATCAAAATGAACTGGCATAGGATCATGGTGAGGTGCAACAAGAGGGTCAACTGGTGCATCAGCAAAAAGTGGGGGATCTACATGATCAGCAGCAATAACATGGTCACCCTCTAGTAATGGTGCATCAGCAGGGTGATCATCAATGGGTAGGTCAGCAATGACAGGCTCAATAGGCATGCCAGCATGAGCAGGGTCATGCTCAAGCACTGGGTCAGGAGCAGGGTCTAGTGGCTGCTCGGGCTCATCAAAGGCCATCTCAAAATCAAACTCAGGGTCGATGGGATCAACTGGGTCGACTGGATCCTCCATAGGCTGATTCAAGGGTATAAACTCTATATCCTCATCTGGGTCGAATCCTGGGGGAAAGACAGGATCGGAATCCTCCACATCATCGTGGTCGAAAGCAAAACTAGGAATAGGGGCAACAGAGGATGCCTGGTCGGGATCTGATCCATGAGAAAAGTGCCGCGCACTCTGAGTGTGTGAAGGTGCGGAGGCCACATACTCGAAAGAGTCTGGGACCGGAGAGTAAGCAGGTGACTCCTCGGCGGGAGCATCTGCGATCATCAAGAGATCACCAGCAGCAAGAAGGGCCTCGCCCTGAACATCCTCCTCTAAGGGCTTGTCATCAAACAGATCGACGTCGTCGTCAGCGTCGGCGTCGAGAAGCAAATCATAAGCAGGATATGAAGCCAAAGGTATGGGAGCAGGGATCTCCACTAACGATAGGTCCCCGGCCAAAGGGCCATCAGCGAGCTCATCAGCACCATCAGGTAAAGCGAAGGGCTGGAAGTCGTCCTCGTCCGTGCTAGTAACGTCGGATGTGTGGACCTCGCGCTCTGAAGACTCTAGGTCGTCTGATACTATAGGTCTAGGGCCTGTGGTGTCTGAATCATCTGTGCCAGAGGTGTCCATGGTGTCTGTAACACAAACATGCACACACAGTCAATCATACAATCAGATAATCACATAAGTCACCAAGTAAGCATTCAAATAGTTCTCCTAGTCCCACTAGCCTCCCAGCCTCTCAGACTGCTCTTCCTAGTCCCACTAGCCAATTCTCCCAGTCTCTCAGACTGCTCTTCCTAGTCCCACTAGCCTCCCAGCCTCTCAGACTGCTCTTCCTAGTCCCAGTAGCCAACTACCTCGGCCTCCCAGACCGAGCCTCGGCCTCCCAGACCGAGCCTCAGCCTCCCAGACTGAGCCTAAAATAATAAATAAAATATGCTCAACATTTGTTTATAAAAAGTTTTGGATCTGGACTTAAGTGGTATGCAGTGTAAAAATGTTTTCGTGAGAGCCCTAGTGATCATAGTCTAGACTCGAGAAGGAATCCTAGTTCGCTATGATCAGAGCTCTGATACCAAGCTGTCACACCCTGGCTTTGCGGAAGCGTGGTTAATTTGGTGTGGCTTCTTAATACCATAGCTTAACCATAACAAAGCTATATGAAATAAAACCATGCAAGATCATCCATTCGATTACGTTTTAAAAACCAAATACAATAACATTGTCTTAACGAAAACACATCCTAACGACATTGTTCAACAAACACAAACATCAATATGACATAAACACAGTTTAAGGACTGTGACTTGTCCAGGAAAGAGTCACATTCCCCAAACCCGGATGACCTCGTAACTAGTGCAGCGGGAAAACGTGTCATACCGCGCCAGATCCTTTAATTCCTTGAAATACATGTAAGTTGAAAAATCAACAATAATGTTGAGCGAGTTCATGCGTAAGTGAGTAAATAAACCTTTGTAAGTATAAAAATCCTGGTATGTAGCAAATAAGGGAATTGAGATCACCAATGGTTTGCAAGGCCACTGATATATGTGAAGTGCAAGTAGGGAGACTCAAACCTAGCAGATTTTACCACGGCATTAGTATGTGGACAAAGTCACCCCGAGGTCCGTTTCTAGTTTGGCCTGGGGCTGGGCTCGCTACACCCAGATAGATCTACCGCTCCTGTCCCTCGGTCCTACCATGAGGACTAATGGCCTCATGTTGCTCCTACCCACTCACATGATCTAAGTAGTAAACCTCCTTACGCTAACCATACCATGTATATAGTACTTGTAATCAAAGTAACATGTATTTCACCCCCGTAGTTTAGAAAACTGAAAAACAGTTAAGAGAAAAGGGGGACATGAACTCACAGTGGTGCGTCTCTACCAAGTATACCTCCAAATCAAGCAGCTGTGTGATGACCTACACGTACTAACTCTATTAGACGGACGGCCGTGCCTTAGCTTTAAGGTTTAAGTTTTTGGGAAATAGTTAGACAACTATTTCGTATTTATATTCTGTATACTTGGTAATCATTTTCCTTCCCAAGGATGGGGGATTTAATACATGTGTGTTCGTGAATATTTCCTTAAAATGTGTAAGTTACGTTTTAATGATCGAGTGGTAATAATAATTACCAGTGTAACTTATACTTATCGTAGAGGCGTTCGTATTATTTTGGATCCGTTAACATTCGATAGTATTATTTTTACCCTAAAAATAATACTAGTATTTTCACAAAATAATCATAAACACATATCAAGTGACTTTATGAAAAATATATATACTAAATATATATTTACCAAGTTTTATTTTGTGAAATCCCACCTCCGATATTTTGTAAATAAAGTCGCGGCGAAATCTATATTTTGAAAACAAGTCGAAAAGTATCTCTAACACTTATAGTGAGAATAATTCTAAGTGTTAGGTTTTTAGAAAAATTTCGCCAGAGTTTCCTCTGTAACTGGAGGTGGCCACGCTTTCAAGCGTATCATTTTCTTTTACAAATCAAACCAACAATTTTCTCAATCAACAATGAGCATTATTCAAACCATCAAACTAGTCAAAATAGATGTAAATCGCAAAAATACATGAACTTGTGGTTTTTCCAAAATATGTAGTATCTTTCCATCATTTTTAGTGGATCTTTTGTATAAATCAACCCGATTTCGTAAAAGTCTCGTTTTAAAGAAAATAAATTTCCACAACTTCTTGTCAACATTTACAAGAATAGTTCTTTCGTCAAAACTTTGTGTTACACAAGTGTCTACGCACTTGTGTGTTTACAAAAACACTTTTGGTTATGTAAGATCCGTCTTTAAAAGTATGTTTTCTCTTGACACGTGGTCCTTTGAAAATACCGCTTGTAGATCCGTAGATCTACTAGTTTTAAACACTATTTCACAAGCAAAATCGCTTTTACACAAGTTCATGATTTGTGTGTGGTAGAGTTTCATCCTTTAACCCTTGTTACTTTCAACACAACCTTATGTCATGATCCAAGATCGTGACCAACCCGGGTTAAATGATGATCCGAGCTACCACAACATAGATCGGGTCCAAATACTCACACAAATCAAATACTACATGATTTACACAACATATGAGCTTTTAACCAACATTTTTAGTGTTTTAAGTAGACTTTTGTGTGTCATCTTGTATGTTAACGAGTTTTAACCGTTACGAATCATATTAACCACCTCAAAATAGTTCGAGAAGGTGATTTAAGCAACTTACCACTAGCTCGAGGCTAGGGAAGAATCTAAGCGAAAAACGCGTGGATAAAAGCAATGTAGTGAGGTCCTTCGCCTTCCGATTGCAGCAAGGTTCCTTATACGCGATCCTTATCACTTGTATGAGCTTGGAATGTGAAGATCAAAACTCGAAAATGGTGGGTGGTAGAGGGGGTGTTCGGTCGAGAGTTGTAGAGAGGGAGAGAGGAGTGTGAGTTGTGTTGTGAGTGTTGTGATGAACATGTTATGCTAAACTTAGAACTTATAGACAAAGCTTAAGGTGATTAACCATTGGGTTTTGTGTATGCAAGATATTAAGCACAAGATTAATATAATCAAATAAAGGACAAGGTATGTCCCCCTCTTGGGGACGGTTTGGTTAAGGGGGGGGGGGGACTAGTTCAAATCCAACCAAATGTTAAGTATTTAGTTAGGTTAATCTTGTTAAGTTTAGGGATTAACCCGGTTAGTAGTGTGTCATGCGTTACAATAGGTGTTAGGGTATTCAGGGACCCTTAACTGGCTCAGAAAAAGAAAAACAATGTTGATGACAATACTTTCATGTTCCGGGTATAGTCCGGTTATTCGGGTTGGATAGTAATCCGTTAAAGTGCTTAACAAAGCTTTAAAGTGTCGTTATAATTATTTTAGTGACACAACTTATTCCTGACACTTTGGAAAGTGTCTAGTAATATTTTTCTCATGTTTTGGCACTTTATTGAGTAGCTAGATGCAGAATTTTTATGTAAAGTGCTGAATTTTGTGCTTAGAGCACGTTTTAGGCACATCCAGTCATTGTAACTTATTCCTAGAGACGCAAGTTCTACAACCCTTATATCCCTACACTCACCACTAGTGTAGTAAAATATTTCTGGCTCATACAGGCCTTAGAGGCAGTGTCCTGCCTGATGCTGGCTTTATCAGCATGTTCAACTAGGTTATCCGTTTATAGTGCTACTGTGCTTTTTGTGCATCATGTTTGTCACTAAGGTTCAGCATGTAAATAATGTAGTGACGGTAAGTAAAGTATGATGCAGGTATATGCATGTATCAGAAATCAAGTAGCAGTTCATCAGTAATTTCAAACAAGCACAATAATTAAGTAGTAATTAATTATTAATTAAGTCGTACGGATACCTGGTTTAGTGAGGGTTGTCACATTCTCCCCCCGTTAGAAAAATTTCTTCCCGAAATTTAAGTTCTGCTTGTAGATGCAGGGTTCTTAGGAAATAGGTGGGGGTATTTCTCTTTCATCCGGTCCTCACGCTCCCAGGTGTATTCAGGACCATGTCTGGCATTCCAACGAACTTTGACGAGCTTGACACTGCTCCGGCGGGTCTTGTTTACTTTCCAATCCGTAACCTCAACCGGTTCTTCAACAAAATGGAGCGTGTCGTCAACATGAATCTCGTCGATGGGAATGGCAATGGTATCTTGAGTTGGACTTTTCTTCAGGTTGGATACATGAAATGTATCGTGAATTGAATGGAGTTCAGCAGGTAAGTCCAGCTTGTATGCTACTAGTCCTATTCTTTCCAAAATTCTGAAAGGACCAATGTAGCGCGGATTTAACTTCCCACGCTTTCCGAAGCGTGCCACACCCTTCCAGGGTGAAACTTTCAATAAAACCATTTCTCCAACTTGGAATTCCAAATGTTTCCGGTTTGGATCCGCATAGGCTTTCTGTCTGTGGCGAGCTGCTTCGATGCGTTTTAGAATCTGCGCAATCTTGTCTGTCGTCTCTCGGACGATTTCGGGACCAGCAAGCTGCCTATCACCTGCGTCAGCCCAACATAGGGGTGATCGGCACTTGCGTCCGTAAAGGGCTTCAAATGGCGCGGCACCAATACTGGTGTGGTAGCTGTTGTTGTATGAAAATTCGACCAAAGGCAAATGCTTATCCCAGCTACCACCCAAATCCATAACACACGCTCTTAGCATGTCTTCCAAAGTCTGTATCGTCCGTCGCTTTGCCCGTCGGTCTGCGGGTGAAATGCGGTGCTCAGATTCAATTGTGAGCCAAAAGCTTCTTGGAAGGATTGTCATATCCTTGACACAAACCTTCCGTCTCTATCAGAGATGATTGAGAGAGGTACTCCATGGCGCGCGACGATCTCTCTCATGTAAATTTCGGCCAACTTGCTCGTATTATCCTTCTCTCTGATAGGTAAGAAGTGTGCTGACTTCGTTAGGCGGTCAACTATCACCCAGATAGTGTTATGACCTCTTGGCGTTCTTGGAAACTTTGTAACAAAATCCATTGAGATTTGTTCCCATTTCCACTTGGGAACCTCCGGTTGTTGCAGAAATCCTGAAGGCTTCTGATATTCGGCTTTCACCTTAGCACACGTTAAACATTTGCTCACATAAACAGCAACATCGCCCTTCATCCTAGGCCACCAATAATAATCCTTGAGATCCTGGTACATCTTATCCGATCCAGGGTGGATAGAGTACCGCGACTTGTGAGCTTCATCGAAAATAATCTTCCTTAAACCTCCAAACAAAGGAACCCAAATCCTTTTCTCAAAACATAACGTTCCTTCCTCGTTTGGTACCAGTAACTTCTCCATCCCACGGAGATATTCTTCTTCAAGGTTTCCTTCCTTGAGAGCTTCTTTCTGCGCGGCACGAATGCGCAAGGAAAGATCGGTTTGGATAATCATCTCCAAAGCCCTAACCCTTATGGGCTTGATCCTCTCCTTTCGACTTAGGGCATCGGCGACCACATTCGCCTTCCCTGGATGATACTTTATCTCGCAGTCGTAATCGTTCAGCAACTCAACCCAACGTCTTTGCCTCATATTCAGCTCCTTCTGGTTGAATATGTGTTGTAGGCTCTTGTGATCTGTGAAGATTGTACATTTTGTACCATAAAGGTAGTGTCTCCAGATCTTTAATGCAAATACCACTGCGCCAAGTTCCAAATCATGTGTGGTATAGTTCTTTTCGTGCACTTTCAATTGACGCGATGCGTAAGCAATAACCTTTTGGCGTTGCATCAACACACATCCCAATCCTTGACGTGAGGCGTCACAGTATACCACGAAATCATCTGTACCTTCCGGTAGTGCTAAGATTGGCGCATTGCAGAGCTTATCCTTCAATATCTGGAACGCTTCTTCCTGTTTGATTCCCCAATCAAACTTCTTATCTTTCTGTGTGAGGAGCGTCAATGGTTGAGCGATCTTTGAAAAATCCTCAATGAACCTCCGATAGTAGCCAGCCAAACCCAAGAATTGTCAAATCTCGGTTGGCGTCTTTGGCGTTTCCCAATTCTTGATCGCTTCGATCTTGGTTGGATCCACATGGATTCCATCTCCATTTACCACATGTCCAAGAAATTGGACTTCACGTAGCCAAAATTCGCACTTAGAGAGTTTGGCATATAGCTGTTCCTTCTTTAGCAGCTCCAAAATAGCTCTTAGATGCTGTTCGTGCTCAGCCTTTGTTCTTGAATAAATCAAGATGTCGTCGATAAACACAATCACGAACTTGTCCAAGTACGGCTTGCAAACTCTATTCATCAAATCCATAAAGACTGCAGGTGCGTTTGTTAACCCAAACGGCATAACTAGGAACTCGTAGTGCCCATAACGAGTTCTGAAGGCTGTCTTTGGGATACTCTCCTCTTATATCCTTAACTGATGGTACCCAGATCGAAGATCGATCTTTGAATAAAAGCTTGAGCCTCGCAGTTGATCAAACAGGTCATCAATCCTTGGCAGAGGGTACCTATTCTTGATCGTCAGCTTGTTCAACTCCCGGTAGTCAATACACATACGAAAACTACCGTCCTTCTTCTTGACAAACAAAACTGGAGCTCCCCAAGGCGAGAAGCTTGGTCGGATAAATCCTTTGTCTAAAAACTCTTGAAGTTGTGTCGACAGTTCCTGCATCTCAGACGGAGCAAGTCTATAAGGTGCCTTAGCCACAGGCGCGGCGCCTGGAACTAAGTCAATGCGGAACTCTACTTGTCTCTGAGGTGGCAGTCCAGGTAAGTCCTCTGGGAAGACTTCTGGATATTCCCTCACGACAGGGATGTCTTCGATCTTCGGTTCTGCAGCCTTCTTATCCACAATGTGTGCCAGGAAGGCAACACATCCCTTCTGCAAGCACTTTCGTGCTTTCAGGCAGCTGATAATTCTTAACGGCGTATCACGCTTCTCCCCGTGAACCACAATTGTTTCACCATCTTCGGTTGGGATACGAACGACCTTTTCGTGACAAACTATTTCAGCTTTGTTGCCTGATAACCAATCCATTCCTACCACCACGTCGAAGCTTCCCAACTGGACTGGTAGTAGATCCAAAGCAAACTCACGCTCTCCCAATTCGATCACACAACCTCTGATAACTTCATTGGCTTCTACTAACTTCCCATTGGCCAATTCGATCGAGTACGGAATATCTAACTTATTAGCGGCTAAACCAAGCATATTCTTAAACTCTAACGACACGAAGCTATAATCGGCACCGGTATCAAATAAAACGGATGCATAGCGTTGGTTTACAGGGAACGTACCAGTAACGACATTGGGATCCTGGCGCGCTTCCCTTGCTTCAATATGGAACACTCTTCCACGGGCTTGGTTCATCTCTGGGCAGTTCCTTTTAAAATGCCCGATATCACCACAGTTAAAGCATCCAAGTCTTTGCCCGTTTCCACCTCCATTTCCAGCTTGATTGTTCCTTTGGTTATGATTCACAGCGCCCGCTTGGTTAGCATTGTTGCCTCGATTCCCATTACCTCCATTGTTTCCTTGTGGGCGATTTCCATTCCCACCCCGGTTGTTATTTCTGTTTCCGAATCCTCCCTGGCCTCCCTGGCCAGCAATGGCCCAACAAGTGTCCTTCAAGTGGCCCGGCTTTCCACATGCTTCGCATACTTTCACACTACAATGGCCAGGAAGGTGGCGTTGGCAGGTATTACACTTGGGCTGGGTGCCCATATATCCTTTCCCTTTCTTTCCACTACCAGCTGTAACCTGAGCTGGCGTGCCTGATCCTCCTTTCTTAACCACCGCACTGGCGCCCTGCTTGAAGTTCGAGAACTTCCGTTTGTTACCTCCTGATGACTCGACGTGAGTCTCTTTCTTCTTAGTCTCAGCATCATTGAACTTGTTCAGGCGAATAGCCTCCTCAGTGAGAGCCACGCTCAAATCAATTGCCTCAGTAATTCTCGCAGGCTTGGATGAGGTCACCATGCTTATGATTTGAGGAGCTAATCCCCAAATGAAACGTTCAATCCGCTTGAACTCCGGAGTGACCATGTAGGGTACCACATGTGATAAGTCATGGAACCTTTGAACGTATTCTGCGATCTTTGGACCTTCCATTTTCAAATGCCAGAACTCAGTTTCCAATCTCTGGATTTCCGCGCGAGAGCAGTACTTTTTGCGCATAAGTTCCTTCAGTTCGGTCCAGGTTAGCGCGTAGGCAGCAGCTTCACCAAGTGTCTGCACTTGCAAATTCCACCAAGAGAGGGCTCCATCCAAGAATAGCCCCGAGATATAGGTGACTTGCTGATCTAGTGCGCATTTGCTCATGCGAAGAACAGATTCAGTTTTCTTAGCCCAACGAACAAAGGCGACAGCACCTCCTGTGCCATCAAAGTTGACCGGTTTGCAGTCTAGAAACTGCTTGTAGGTGCACCCTGCACATACATTGCAACACGTGAACGGCATTAGCATCTTTGCTATAGATATCCAATTAGGTCATGGTATGTCTAAATGACTCAGTATTACCATGAGGTGGATTGTTGTTGCCATTGTTGTTTGAGCTGCTTCCGCTGGGTCCACCTTGCGAAGCGGCGTATTGTGCGATGGCAGCAGCGATGACTTGCTGGAGTTCCGCCTCATTGGTAGGCATGCGTGTCTCACGTCTCGGTGGCATCTTCTAAAAGATGGTTTACGTTGGTCAGGCCATAGTAAAGATCCCATGTTATAATACGTAAGTCAGGTCATAATGTAGCGTACGTATATAATGATAGTAATAGTACATAACATCTCATGTTATAATCATATCAATCACACAACATCCCATGTTACAAACATCAATCACACAACATCCCATGTCATAGAATGTAAATAACCAAATCAAGCATCAAGTATGATGAGAATACTGCGATTGCCATATATTGAGACCACATAGTAAGCGTACAAGTACATCACAGTGTCATACAACATCAGTCGACTAAGGGCTACATCACCCTAGTCCAAAAACTATATCAAATCAGTGTCAATACATCAAATACATGTCAACAAAAGTCAGAATCATAATGTAGTCTCCAAAAATGTTGTGCAGTCAAAAGCAATCGCCGTCTTCTCACCAGCGTCTACCCATACGGTACTGAAGAGCTCTACACGGATGGCGGTGGAGGAGGGGGAAAGTGAGTGTAGAACAAACGACGCAACTGGAGCCAGTCCTCCTCCATGGCTCTCTGGGTACGCAACCAAGAAGCAACCTGCTGCTCAAGTGCCAAAAGGCGTGCAACATAGTCTGGTGGTGAAGGTCGAGAGGGCTGCAAAGGAGAGTGGGTCTGACCCTGGCACTGACACGGCGGCGGCTGGGCTCTCTCAAGCTCCTGAATGCGCTGCGTGTGTGCCTCGTGCTGGGCGACAAAAGACACCAGAATGTCCTCAATAGTATACCCCATGTGGAAAGAATGGTAGGGGTCGGTCGGTGGCATAACAGAAGGTGACGCCCAGAGAAACGGCTCACTGGTGGGATCAAAAGGTGCCACATGAAATGGAGAAACAGGGGGAAAAGTAGCAGACGGTGGTATAGCAGGGATAGATACTGGTACATGTCCAAAAGGGTGAGCCGAAGAACCCTCTCCAGGTCGCGCTGGAGGTGTAAATCGAGGAAATGAAAAGGAGGTATCAATGTGACGAGTATCAGTGATCTGAGGGGGAATAGGTGGGACCTCGTCATCAGCAGGAATCCACCCATGCTGGGCGTGCTCATCTCGTGGGTCAATCTGTGCCTCAAAAAGTGCACGATCAAAATGAACTGGCATAGGATCATGGTGAGGTGCAACAAGAGGGTCAACTGGTGCATCAGCAAAAAGTGGGGGATCTACATGATCAGCAGCAATAACATGGTCACCCTCTAGTAATGGTGCATCAGCAGGGTGATCATCAATGGGTAGGTCAGCAATGACAGGCTCAATAGGCATGCCAGCATGAGCAGGGTCATGCTCAAGCACTGGGTCAGGAGCAGGGTCTAGTGGCTGCTCGGGCTCATCAAAGGCCATCTCAAAATCAAACTCAGGGTCGATGGGATCAACTGGGTCGACTGGATCCTCCATAGGCTGATTCAAGGGTATAAACTCTATATCCTCATCTGGGTCGAATCCTGGGGGAAAGACAGGATCGGAATCCTCCACATCATCGTGGTCGAAAGCAAAACTAGGAATAGGGGCAACAGAGGATGCCTGGTCGGGATCTGATCCATGAGAAAAGTGCCGCGCACTCTGAGTGTGTGAAGGTGCGGAGGCCACATACTCGAAAGAGTCTGGGACCGGAGAGTAAGCAGGTGACTCCTCGGCGGGAGCATCTGCGATCATCAAGAGATCACCAGCAGCAAGAAGGGCCTCGCCCTGAACATCCTCCTCTAAGGGCTTGTCATCAAACAGATCGACGTCGTCGTCAGCGTCGGCATCGAGAAGCAAATCATAAGCAGGATATGAAGCCAAAGGTATGGGAGCAGGGATCTCCACTAACGATAGGTCCCCGGCCAAAGGGCCATCAGCGAGCTCATCAGCACCATCAGGTAAAGCGAAGGGCTGGAAGTCGTCCTCGTCCGTGCTAGTAACGTCGGATGTGTGGACCTCGCGCTCTGAAGACTCTAGGTCGTCTGATACTATAGGTCTAGGGCCTGTGGTGTCTGAATCATCTGTGCCAGAGGTGTCCATGGTGTCTGTAACACAAACATGCACAAACAGTCAATCATACAATCAGATAATCACATAAGTCACCAAGTAAGCATTCAAATAGTTCTCCTAGTCCCACTAGCCTCCCAGCCTCTCAGACTGCTCTTCCTAGTCCCACTAGCCAATTCTCCCAGTCTCTCAGACTGCTCTTCCTAGTCCCACTAGCCTCCCAGCCTCTCAGACTGCTCTTCCTAGTCCCAGTAGCCAACTACCTCGGCCTCCCAGACCGAGCCTCGGCCTCCCAGACCGAGCCTCAGCCTCCCAGACTGAGCCTAAAATAATAAATAAAATATGCTCAACATTTGTTTATAAAAAGTTTTGGATCTGGACTTAAGTGGTATGCAGTGTAAAAATGTTTTCGTGAGAGCCCTAGTGATCATAGTCTAGACTCGAGAAGGAATCCTAGTTCGCTATGATCAGAGCTCTGATACCAAGCTGTCACACCCTGGCTTTGCGGAAGCGTGATTAATTTGGTGTGGCTTCTTAATACCATAGCTTAACCATAACAAAGCTATATGAAATAAAACCATGCAAGATCATCCATTCGATTACGTTTTAAAAACCAAATACAATAACATTGTCTTAACGAAAACACATCCTAACGACATTGTTCAACAAACACAAACATCAATATGACATAAACACAGTTTAAGGACTGTGACTTGTCCAGGAAAGAGTCACATTCCCCAAACCCGGATGACCTCGTAACTAGTGCAGCGGGAAAACGTGTCATACCGCGCCAGATCCTTTAATTCCCTGAAATACATGTAAGTTGAAAAATCAACAATAATGTTGAGCGAGTTCATGCGTAAGTGAGTAAATAAACCTTTGTAAGTATAAAAATCCTGGTATGTAGCAAATAAGGGAATTGAGATCACCAATGGTTTGCAAGGCCACTGATATATGTGAAGTGCAAGTAGGGAGACTCAAACCTAGCAGATTTTACCACGGCATTAGTATGTGGACAAAGTCACCCCGAGGTCCGTTTCTAGTTTGGCCTGGGGCTGGGCTCGCTACACCCAGATAGATCTACCGCTCCTGTCCCTCGGTCCTACCATGAGGACTAATGGCCTCATGTTGCTCCTACCCACTCACATGATCTAAGTAGTAAACCTCCTTACGCTAACCATACCATGTATATAGTACTTGTAATCAAAGTAACATGTATTTCACCCCCGTAGTTTAGAAAACTGAAAAACAGTTAAGAGAAAAGGGGGACATGAACTCACAGTGGTGCGTCTCTACCAAGTATACCTCCAAATCAAGCAGCTGTGTGATGACCTACACGTACTAACTCTATTAGACGGACGGCCGTGCCTTAGCTTTAAGGTTTAAGTTTTTGGGAAATAGTTAGACAACTATTTCGTATTTATATTCTGTATACTTGGTAATCATTTTCCTTCCCAAGGATGGGGGATTTAATACATGTGTGTTCGTGAATATTTCCTTAAAATGTGTAAGTTACGTTTTAATGATCGAGTGGTAATAATAATTACCAGTGTAACTTATACTTATCGTAGAGGCGTTCGTATTATTTTGGATCCGTTAACATTCGATAGTATTATTTTTACCCTAAAAATAATACTAGTATTTTCACAAAATAATCATAAACACATATCAAGTGACTTTATGAAAAATATATATACTAAATATATATTTACCAAGTTTTATTTTGTGAAATCCCACCTCCGATATTTTGTAAATAAAGTCGCGGCGAAATCTATATTTTGAAAACAAGTCGAAAAGTATCTCTAACACTTATAGTGAGAATAATTCTAAGTGTTAGGTTTTTAGAAAAATTTCGCCAGAGTTTCCTCTGTAACTGGAGGTGGCCACGCTTTCAAGCGTATCATTTTCTTTTACAAATCAAACCAACAATTTTCTCAATCAACAATGAGCATTATTCAAACCATCAAACTAGTCAAAATAGATGTAAATCGCAAAAATACATGAACTTGTGGTTTTTCCAAAATATGTAGTATCTTTCCATCATTTTTAGTGGATCTTTTGTATAAATCAACCCGATTTCGTAAAAGTCTCGTTTTAAAGAAAATAAATTTCCACAACTTCTTGTCAACATTTACAAGAATAGTTCTTTCGTCAAAACTTTGTGTTACACAAGTGTCTACGCACTTGTGTGTTTACAAAAACACTTTTGGTTATGTAAGATCCGTCTTTAAAAGTATGTTTTCTCTTGACACGTGGTCCTTTGAAAATACCGCTTGTAGATCCGTAGATCTACTAGTTTTAAACACTATTTCACAAGCAAAATCGCTTTTACACAAGTTCATGATTTGTGTGTGGTAGAGTTTCATCCTTTAACCCTTGTTACTTTCAACACAACCTTATGTCATGATCCAAGATCGTGACCAACCCGGGTTAAATGATGATCCGAGCTACCACAACATAGATCGGGTCCAAATACTCACACAAATCAAATACTACATGATTTACACAACATATGAGCTTTTAACCAACATTTTTAGTGTTTTAAGTAGACTTTTGTGTGTCATCTTGTATGTTAACGAGTTTTAACCGTTACGAATCATATTAACCACCTCAAAATAGTTCGAGAAGGTGATTTAAGCAACTTACCACTAGCTCGAGGCTAGGGAAGAATCTAAGCGAAAAACGCGTGGATAAAAGCAATGTAGTGAGGTCCTTCGCCTTCCGATTGCAGCAAGGTTCCTTATACGCGATCCTTATCACTTGTATGAGCTTGGAATGTGAAGATCAAAACTCGAAAATGGTGGGTGGTAGAGGGGGTGTTCGGTCGAGAGTTGTAGAGAGGGAGAGAGGAGTGTGAGTTGTGTTGTGAGTGTTGTGATGAACATGTTATGCTAAACTTAGAACTTATAGACAAAGCTTAAGGTGATTAACCATTGGGTTTTGTGTATGCAAGATATTAAGCACAAGATTAATATAATCAAATAAAGGACAAGGTATGTCCCCCTCTTGGGGACGGTTTGGTTAAGGGGGGGGGGGGGACTAGTTCAAATCCAACCAAATGTTAAGTATTTAGTTAGGTTAATCTTGTTAAGTTTAGGGATTAACCCGGTTAGTAGTGTGTCATGCGTTACAATAGGTGTTAGGGTATTCAGGGACCCTAACTGGCTCAGAAAAAGAAAAACAATGTTGATGACAATACTTTCATGTTCCGGGTATAGTCCGGTTGTTCGGTTGGATAGTAATCCGTTAAAGTGCTTAACAAAGCTTTAAAGTGTCGTTATAATTATTTTTAGTGACACAACTTATTCCTGACACTTTGGAAAGTGTCTAGTAATATTTTTCTCATGTTTTGGCACTTTATTGAGTAGCTAGATGCAGAATTTTTATGTAAAGTGCTGAATTTTGTGCTTAGAGCACGTTTTAGGCACATCCAGTCATTGTAACTTATTCCTAGAGACGCAGTTCTACAACCCTTATATCCCTACACTCACCACTAGTGTAGTAAAATATTTCTGGCTCATACAGGCCTTAGAGGCAGTGTCTGCCTGATGCTGGCTTTATCAGCATGTTCAATAGGTTATCCGTTTATAGTGCTACTGTGCTTTTTGTGCATCATGTTTGTCACTAAGGTTCAGCATGTAAATAATGTAGTGACGGTAAGTAAAGTATGATGCAGGTATATGCATGTATCAGAAATCAAGTAGCAGTTCATCAGTAATTTCAAACAAGCACAGTAATTAAGTAGTAATTAATTATTAATTAAGTCGTACGGATACCTGGTTTAGTGAGGGTTGTCACATTCTCCCCCCGTTAGAAAAATTTCTTCCCGAAATTTTAAGTTCTGCTTGTAGATGCAGGGTTCTTAGGAAATAGGTGGGGGTATTTCTCTTTCATCCGGTCCTCACGCTCCCAGGTGTATTCAGGACCATGTCTGGCATTCCAACGAACTTTGACGAGCTTGACACTGCTCCGGCGGGTCTTGTTTACTTTCCAATCCGTAACCTCAACCGGTTCTTCAACAAAATGGAGCGTGTCGTCAACATGAATCTCGTCGATGGGAATGGCAATGGTATCTTGAGTTGGACTTTTCTTCAGGTTGGATACATGAAATGTATCGTGAATTGAATGGAGTTCAGCAGGTAAGTCCAGCTTGTATGCTACTAGTCCTATTCTTTCCAAAATTCTGAAAGGACCAATGTAGCGCGGATTTAACTTCCCACGCTTTCCGAAGCGTGCCACACCCTTCCAGGGTGAAACTTTCAATAAAACCATTTCTCCAACTTGGAATTCCAAATGTTTCCGGTTTGGATCCGCATAGGCTTTCTGTCTGTGGCGAGCTGCTTCGATGCGTTTTAGAATCTGCGCAATCTTGTCTGTCGTCTCTCGGACGATTTCGGGACCAACAAGCTGCCTATCACCTGCGTCAGCCCAACATAGGGGTGATCGGCACTTGTGTCCGTAAAGGGCTTCAAATGGCGCGACACCAATACTGGTGTGGTAGCTGTTGTTGTATGAAAATTCGACCAAAGGCAAATGCTTATCCCAGCTACCACCCAAATCCATAACACACGCTCTTAGCATGTCTTCCAAAGTCTGTATCGTCCGTCGCTTTGCCCGTCGGTCTGCGGGTGAAATGCGGTGCTCAGATTCAATTGTGAGCCAAAAGCTTCTTGGAAGGATTGTCATATCCTTGACACAAACCTTCCGTCTCTATCAGAGATGATTGAGAGAGGTACTCCATGGCGCGCGACGATCTCTCTCATGTAAATTTCGGCCAACTTGCTCGTATTATCCTTCTCTCTGATAGGTAAGAAGTGTGCTGACTTCGTTAGGCGGTCAACTATCACCCAGATAGTGTTATGACCTCTTGGCGTTCTTGGAAACTTTGTAACAAAATCCATTGAGATTTGTTCCCATTTCCACTTGGGAATCTCCGGTTGTTGCAGAAATCCTGAAGGCTTCTGATATTCGGCTTTCACCTTAGCACACGTTAAACATTTGCTCACATAAACAGCAACATCGCCCTTCATCCTAGGCCACCAATAATAATCCTTGAGATCCTGGTACATCTTATCCGATCCAGGGTGGATAGAGTACCGCGACTTGTGAGCTTCATCGAAAATAATCTTCCTTAAACCTCCAAACAAAGGAACCCAAATCCTTTTCTCAAAACATAAC
The DNA here is from genome assembly GCA_030545235.1 of Helianthus tuberosus. Lineage (NCBI taxonomy): Eukaryota > Viridiplantae > Streptophyta > Magnoliopsida > Asterales > Asteraceae > Helianthus > Helianthus tuberosus. The sequence continues at coordinate 16,595,620 of CM060375.1, read as the reverse complement.
GTTCCTTCCTCGTTTGGTACCAGTAACTTCTCCATCCCACGGAGATATTCTTCTTCAAGGTTTCCTTCCTTGAGAGCTTCTTTCTGCGCGGCACGAATGCGCAAGGAAAGATCGGTTTGGATAATCATCTCCAAAGCCCTAACCCTTATGGGCTTGATCCTCTCCTTTCGACTTAGGGCATCGGCGACCACATTCGCCTTCCCTGGATGATACTTTATCTCGCAGTCGTAATCGTTCAGCAACTCAACCCAACGTCTTTGCCTCATATTCAGCTCCTTCTGGTTGAATATGTGTTGTAGGCTCTTGTGATCTGTGAAGATTGTACATTTTGTACCATAAAGGTAGTGTCTCCAGATCTTTAATGCAAATACCATTGCGCCAAGTTCCAAATCATGTGTGGTATAGTTCTTTTCGTGCACTTTCAATTGACGCGATGCGTAAGCAATAACCTTTTGGCGTTGCATCAACACACATCCCAATCCTTGACGTGAGGCGTCACAGTATACCACGAAATCATCTGTACCTTCCGGTAGTGCTAAGATTGGCGCATTGCAGAGCTTATCCTTCAATATCTGGAACGCTTCTTCCTGTTTGATTCCCCAATCAAACTTCTTATCTTTCTGTGTGAGGAGCGTCAATGGTTGAGCGATCTTTGAAAAATCCTCAATGAACCTCCGATAGTAGCCAGCCAAACCCAAGAATTGTCAAATCTCGGTTGGCGTCTTTGGCGTTTCCCAATTCTTGATCGCTTCGATCTTGGTTGGATCCACATGGATTCCATCTCCATTTACCACATGTCCAAGAAATTGGACTTCACGTAGCCAAAATTCGCACTTAGAGAGTTTGGCATATAGCTGTTCCTTCTTTAGCAGCTCCAAAATAGCTCTTAGATGCTGTTCGTGCTCAGCCTTTGTTCTTGAATAAATCAAGATGTCGTCGATAAACACAATCACGAACTTGTCCAAGTACGGCTTGCAAACTCTATTCATCAAATCCATAAAGACTGCAAGTGCGTTTGTTAACCCAAACGGCATAACTAGGAACTCGTAGTGCCCATAACGAGTTCTGAAGGCTGTCTTTGGGATACTCTCCTCTTATATCCTTAACTGATGGTACCCAGATCGAAGATCGATCTTTGAATAAAAGCTTGAGCCTCGCAGTTGATCAAACAGATCATCAATCCTTGGCAGAGGGTACCTATTCTTGATCGTCAGCTTGTTCAACTCCCGGTAGTCAATACACATACGAAAACTACCGTCCTTCTTCTTGACAAACAAAACTGGAGCTCCCCAAGGCGAGAAGCTTGGTCGGATAAATCCTTTGTCTAAAAACTCTTGAAGTTGTGTCGACAGTTCCTGCATCTCAGACGGAGCAAGTCTATAAGGTGCCTTAGCCACAGGCGCGGCGCCTGGAACTAAGTCAATGCGGAACTCTACTTGTCTCTGAGGTGGCAGTCCAGGTAAGTCCTCTGGGAAGACTTCTGGATATTCCCTCACGACAGGGATGTCTTCGATCTTCGGTTCTGCAGCCTTCTTATCCACAATGTGTGCCAGGAAGGCAACACATCCCTTCTGCAAGCACTTTCGTGCTTTCAGGCAGCTGATAATTCTTAACGGCGTATCACGCTTCTCCCCGTGAACCACAATTGTTTCACCATCTTCGGTTGGGATACGAACGACCTTTTCGTGACAAACTATTTCAGCTTTGTTGCCTGATAACCAATCCATTCCTACCACCACGTCGAAGCTTCCCAACTGGACTGGTAGTAGATCCAAAGCAAACTCACGCTCTCCCAATTCGATCACACAACCTCTGATAACTTCATTGGCTTCTACTAACTTCCCATTGGCCAATTCGATCGAGTACGGAATATCTAACTTATTAGCGGCTAAACCAAGCATATTCTTAAACTCTAACGACACGAAGCTATAATCGGCACCGGTATCAAATAAAACGGATGCATAGCGTTGGTTTACAGGGAACGTACCAGTAACGACATTGGGATCCTGGCGCGCTTCCCTTGCTTCAATATGGAACACTCTTCCACGGGCTTGGTTCATCTCTGGGCAGTTCCTTTTAAAATGCCCGATATCACCACAGTTAAAGCATCCAAGTCTTTGCCCGTTTCCACCTCCATTTCCAGCTTGATTGTTCCTTTGGTTATGATTCACAGCGCCCGCTTGGTTAGCATTGTTGCCTCGATTCCCATTACCTCCATTGTTTCCTTGTGGGCGATTTCCATTCCCACCCCGGTTGTTATTTCTGTTTCCGAATCCTCCCTGGCCTCCCTGGCCAGCAATGGCCCAACAAGTGTCCTTCAAGTGGCCCGGCTTTCCACATGCTTCGCATACTTTCACACTACAATGGCCAGGAAGGTGGCGTTGGCAGGTATTACACTTGGGCTGGGTGCCCATATATCCTTTCCCTTTCTTTCCACTACCAGCTGTAACCTGAGCTGGCGTGCCTGATCCTCCTTTCTTAACCACCGCACTGGCGCCCTGCTTGAAGTTCGAGAACTTCCGTTTGTTACCTCCTGATGACTCGACGTGAGTCTCTTTCTTCTTAGTCTCAGCATCATTGAACTTGTTCAGGCGAATAGCCTCCTCAGTGAGAGCCACGCTCAAATCAATTGCCTCAGTAATTGTCGCAGGCTTGGATGAGGTCATCATGCTTATGATTTGAGGAGCTAATCCCCAAATGAAACGTTCAATCCGCTTGAACTCCGGAGTGACCATGTAGGGTACCACATGTGATAAGTCATGGAACCTTTGAACGTATTCTGCGATCTTTGGACCTTCCATTTTCAAATGCCAGAACTCAGTTTCCAATCTCTGGATTTCCGCGCGAGAGCAGTACTTTTTGCGCATAAGTTCCTTCAGTTCGGTCCAGGTTAGCGCGTAGGCAGCAGCTTCACCAAGTGTCTGCACTTGCAAATTCCACCAAGAGAGGGCTCCATCCAAGAATAGCCCCGAGATATAGGTGACTTGCTGATCTAGTGCGCATTTGCTCATGCGAAGAACAGATTCAGTTTTCTCAGCCCAACGAACAAAGGCGACAGCACCTCCTGTGCCATCAAAGTTGACCGGTTTGCAGTCTAGAAACTGCTTGTAGGTGCACCCTGCACATACATTGCAACACGTGAACGGCATTAGCATCTTTGCTATAGATATCCAATTAGGTCATGGTATGTCTAAATGACTCAGTATTACCATGAGGTGGATTGTTGTTGCCATTGTTGTTTGAGCTGCTTCCGCTGGGTCCACCTTGCGAAGCGGCGTATTATGCGATGGCAGCAGCGATGACTTGCTGGAGTTCCGCCTCATTGGTAGGCATGCGTGTCTCACGTCTCGGTGGCATCTTCTAAAAGATGGTTTACGTTGGTCAGGCCATAGTAAAGATCCCATGTTATAATACGTAAGTCAGGTCATAATGTAGCGTACGTATATAATGATAGTAATAGTACATAACATCTCATGTTATAATCATATCAATCACACAACATCCCATGTTACAAACATCAATCACACAACATCCCATGTCATAGAATGTAAATAACCAAATCAAGCATCAAGTATGATGAGAATACTGCGATTGCCATATATTGAGACCACATAGTAAGCGTACAAGTACATCACAGTGTCATACAACATCAGTCGACTAAGGGCTACATCACCCTAGTCCAAAAACTATATCAAATCAGTGTCAATACATCAAATACATGTCAACAAAAGTCAGAATCATAATGTAGTCTCCAAAAATGTTGTGCAGTCAAAAGCAATCGCCGTCTTCTCACCAGCGTCTACCCATACGGTACTGAAGAGCTCTACACGGATGGCGGTGGAGGAGGGGGAAAGTGAGTGTAGAACAAACGACGCAACTGGAGCCAGTCCTCCTCCATGGCTCTCTGGGTACGCAACCAAGAAGCAACCTGCTGCTCAAGTGCCAAAAGGCGTGCAACATAGTCTGGTGGTGAAGGTCGAGAGGGCTGCAAAGGAGAGTGGGTCTGACCCTGGCACTGACACGGCGGCGGCTGGGCTCTCTCAAGCTCCTGAATGCGCTGCGTGTGTGCCTCGTGCTGGGCGACAAAAGACACCAGAATGTCCTCAATAGTATACCCCATGTGGAAAGAATGGTAGGGGTCGGTCGGTGGCATAACAGAAGGTGACGCCCAGAGAAACGGCTCACTGGTGGGATCAAAAGGTGCCACATGAAATGGAGAAACAGGGGGAAAAGTAGCAGACGGTGGTATAGCAGGGATAGATACTGGTACATGTCCAAAAGGGTGAGCCGAAGAACCCTCTCCAGGTCGCGCTGGAGGTGTAAATCGAGGAAATGAAAAGGAGGTATCAATGTGACGAGTATCAGTGATCTGAGGGGGAATAGGTGGGACCTCGTCATCAGCAGGAATCCACCCATGCTGGGCGTGCTCATCTCGTGGGTCAATCTGTGCCTCAAAAAGTGCACGATCAAAATGAACTGGCATAGGATCATGGTGAGGTGCAACAAGAGGGTCAACTGGTGCATCAGCAAAAAGTGGGGGATCTACATGATCAGCAGCAATAACATGGTCACCCTCTAGTAATGGTGCATCAGCAGGGTGATCATCAATGGGTAGGTCAGCAATGACAGGCTCAATAGGCATGCCAGCATGAGCAGGGTCATGCTCAAGCACTGGGTCAGGAGCAGGGTCTAGTGGCTGCTCGGGCTCATCAAAGGCCATCTCAAAATCAAACTCAGGGTCGATGGGATCAACTGGGTCGACTGGATCCTCCATAGGCTGATTCAAGGGTATAAACTCTATATCCTCATCTGGGTCGAATCCTGGGGGAAAGACAGGATCGGAATCCTCCACATCATCGTGGTCGAAAGCAAAACTAGGAATAGGGGCAACAGAGGATGCCTGGTCGGGATCTGATCCATGAGAAAAGTGCCGCGCACTCTGAGTGTGTGAAGGTGCGGAGGCCACATACTCGAAAGAGTCTGGGACCGGAGAGTAAGCAGGTGACTCCTCGGCGGGAGCATCTGCGATCATCAAGAGATCACCAGCAGCAAGAAGGGCCTCGCCCTGAACATCCTCCTCTAAGGGCTTGTCATCAAACAGATCGACGTCGTCGTCAGCGTCGGCGTCGAGAAGCAAATCATAAGCAGGATATGAAGCCAAAGGTATGGGAGCAGGGATCTCCACTAACGATAGGTCCCCGGCCAAAGGGCCATCAGCGAGCTCATCAGCACCATCAGGTAAAGCGAAGGGCTGGAAGTCGTCCTCGTCCGTGCTAGTAACGTCGGATGTGTGGACCTCGCGCTCTGAAGACTCTAGGTCGTCTGATACTATAGGTCTAGGGCCTGTGGTGTCTGAATCATCTGTGCCAGAGGTGTCCATGGTGTCTGTAACACAAACATGCACAAACAGTCAATCATACAATCAGATAATCACATAAGTCACCAAGTAAGCATTCAAATAGTTCTCCTAGTCCCACTAGCCTCCCAGCCTCTCAGACTGCTCTTCCTAGTCCCACTAGCCAATTCTCCCAGTCTCTCAGACTGCTCTTCCTAGTCCCACTAGCCTCCCAGCCTCTCAGACTGCTCTTCCTAGTCCCAGTAGCCAACTACCTCGGCCTCCCAGACCGAGCCTCGGCCTCCCAGACCGAGCCTCAGCCTCCCAGACTGAGCCTAAAATAATAAATAAAATATGCTCAACATTTGTTTATAAAAAGTTTTGGATCTGGACTTAAGTGGTATGCAGTGTAAAAATGTTTTCGTGAGAGCCCTAGTGATCATAGTCTAGACTCGAGAAGGAATCCTAGTTCGCTATGATCAGAGCTCTGATACCAAGCTGTCACACCCTGGCTTTGCGGAAGCGTGATTAATTTGGTGTGGCTTCTTAATACCATAGCTTAACCATAACAAAGCTATATGAAATAAAACCATGCAAGATCATCCATTCGATTACGTTTTAAAAACCAAATACAATAACATTGTCTTAACGAAAACACATCCTAACGACATTGTTCAACAAACACAAACATCAATATGACATAAACACAGTTTAAGGACTGTGACTTGTCCAGGAAAGAGTCACATTCCCCAAACCCGGATGACCTCGTAACTAGTGCAGCGGGAAAACGTGTCATACCGCGCCAGATCCTTTAATTCCCTGAAATACATGTAAGTTGAAAAATCAACAATAATGTTGAGCGAGTTCATGCGTAAGTGAGTAAATAAACCTTTGTAAGTATAAAAATCCTGGTATGTAGCAAATAAGGGAATTGAGATCACCAATGGTTTGCAAGGCCACTGATATATGTGAAGTGCAAGTAGGGAGACTCAAACCTAGTAGATTTTACCACAGCATTAGTATGTGGACAAAGTCACCCCGAGGTCCGTTTCTAGTTTGGCCTGGGGCTGGGCTCGCTACACCCAGATAGATCTACCGCTCCTGTCCCTCGGTCCTACCATGAGGACTAATGGCCTCATGTTGCTCCTACCCACTCACATGATCTAAGTAGTAAACCTCCTTACGCTAACCATACCATGTATATAGTACTTGTAATCAAAGTAACATGTATTTCACCCCCGTAGTTTAGAAAACTGAAAAACAGTTAAGAGAAAAGGGGGACATGAACTCACAGTGGTGCGTCTCTACCAAGTATACCTCCAAATCAAGCAGCTGTGTGATGACCTACACGTACTAACTCTATTAGACGGACGGCCGTGCCTTAGCTTTAAGGTTTAAGTTTTTGGGAAATAGTTAGACAACTATTTCGTATTTATATTCTGTATACTTGGTAATCATTTTCCTTCCCAAGGATGGGGGATTTAATACATGTGTGTTCGTGAATATTTCCTTAAAATGTGTAAGTTACGTTTTAATGATCGAGTGGTAATAATAATTACCGGTGTAACTTATACTTATCGTAGAGGCGTTCGTATTATTTTGGATCCGTTAACATTCGATAGTATTATTTTTACCCTAAAAATAATACTAGTATTTTCACAAAATAATCATAAACACATATCAAGTGACTTTATGAAAAATATATATACTAAATATATATTTACCAAGTTTTATTTTGTGAAATCCCACCTCCGATATTTTGTAAATAAAGTCGCGGCGAAATCTATATTTTGAAAACAAGTCGAAAAGTATCTCTAACACTTATAGTGAGAATAATTCTAAGTGTTAGGTTTTTAGAAAAATTTCGCCAGAGTTTCCTCTGTAACTGGAGGTGGCCACGCTTTCAAGCGTATCATTTTCTTTTACAAATCAAACTAACAATTTTCTCAATCAACAATGAGCATTATTCAAACCATCAAACTAGTCAAAATAGATGTAAATCGCAAAAATACATGAACTTGTGGTTTTTCCAAAATATGTAGTATCTTTCCATCATTTTTAGTGGATCTTTTGTATAAATCAACCCGGTTTCGTAAAAGTCTCGTTTTAAAGAAAATAAATTTCCACAACTTCTTGTCAACATTTACAAGAATAGTTCTTTCGTCAAAACTTTGTGTTACACAAGTGTCTACGCACTTGTGTGTTTACAAAAACACTTTTGGTTATGTAAGATCCGTCTTTAAAAGTATGTTTTCTCTTGACACGTGGTCCTTTGAAAATACCGCTTGTAGATCCGTAGATCTACTAGTTTTAAACACTATTTCACAAGCAAAATCGCTTTTACACAAGTTCATGATTTGTGTGTGGTAGAGTTTCATCCTTTAACCCTTGTTACTTTCAACACAACCTTATGTCATGATCCAAGATCGTGACCAACCTGGGTTAAATGATGATCCGAGCTACCACAACATAGATCGGGTCCAAATACTCACACAAATCAAATACTACATGATTTACACAACATATGAGCTTTTAACCAACATTTTTAGTGTTTTAAGTAGACTTTTGTGTGTCATCTTGTATGTTAACGAGTTTTAACCGTTACGAATCATATTAACCACCTCAAAATAGTTCGAGAAGGTGATTTAAGCAACTTACCACTAGCTCGAGGCTAGGGAAGAATCTAAGCGAAAAACGCGTGGATAAAAGCAATGTAGTGAGGTCCTTCGCCTTCCGATTGCAGCAAGGTTCCTTATACGCGATCCTTATCACTTGTATGAGCTTGGAATGTGAAGATCAAAACTCGAAAATGGTGGGTGGTAGAGGGGGTGTTCGGCCGAGAGTTGTAGAGAGGGAGAGAGGAGTGTGAGTTGTGTTGTGAGTGTTGTGATGAACATGTTATGCTAAACTTAGAACTTATAGACAAAGCTTAAGGTGATTAACCATTGGGTTTTGTGTATGCAAGATATTAAGCACAAGATTAATATAATCAAATAAAGGACAAGGTATGTCCCCCTCTTGGGGACGGTTTGGTTAAGGGGGGGGGGGGGACTAGTTCAAATCCAACCAAATGTTAAGTATTTAGTTAGGTTAATCTTGTTAAGTTTAGGGATTAACCCGGTTAGTAGTGTGTCATGCGTTACAATAGGTGTTGGGGTATTCAGGGACCCTAACTGGCTCAGAAAAAGAAAAACAATGTTGATGACAATATTTTCATGTTCCGGGTATAGTCCGGTTGTTCGGTTGGATAGTAATCCGTTAAAGTGCTTAACAAAGCTTTAAAGTGTCGTTATAATTATTTTTAGTGACACAACTTATTCCTGACACTTTGGAAAGTGTCTAGTAATATTTTTCTCATGTTTTCGCACTTTATTGAGTAGCTAGATGCTGAATTTTTATGTAAAGTGCTGAATTTTGTGCTTAGAGCACGTTTTAGGCACATCCAGTCATTGTAACTTATTCCTAGAGACGCAGTTCTACAACCCTTATATCCAATGTTGTAGAAGGCGCTAGGCGCTAGTCGGGCGGTGAGGTACCGCCTAGGGATTAATCGGGATTAATAGGGATTAATCGGGATTAATCGGATTGGACTTTTATATATAATTTTACATTTTTTTATAAATATGTAGTTAATTTTATACTTTTTATATATAATTTTACAAGTTTAGGAACAATATGTAAACTTGTGAAAAATAAAGGGGCTAAATATCAAAATAGCCAAACTTAATATAACCTAATACCCTCCCACGTTCTCATAAGCCGCCTCTGCCTCTTCTCTTCTCCTTCGATTCGAATCAAACACAGACACAGGTGGTGTGCGGTGGTGCTTTCAAACACCGAAGTCGGAGCCGGTGGTGCGCGGTGGTGCTTTTGATGACGGCGGAGCTGGTGGTGTGCGGTGGTGCTTTCAAACACAGGTAATAACTTGAATACAAATTACAATAACTTGAATACAAATTACAATTAGATTTTAGGCTTGAAACCATGTGCTAGGTCCGATTTTCAGCCGGTTTTAGTTGGCGACTAGGTCCGATTTTCAGCCGATTTCCACCGATTTTCCCGACTTTTGACCGATGTTGACTTTTACCGACTAATTAGACCGATTTTGGAAAATCTGGGCGGCAGACCTCCGATGAGCGACTAATCGCCGCCTAGGCGCCGCCTAAAACCGATTTCTACAACATTGCTTATATCCCTACACTCACCACTAGTGTAGTAAAATATTTCTGGCTCATACAGGCCTTAGAGGCAGTGTCTGCCTGATGCTGGCTTTATCAGCATGTTCAATAGGTTATCCGTTTATAGTGCTACTGTGCTTTTTGTGCATCATGTTTGTCACTAAGGTTCAGCATGTAAATAATGTAGTGACGGTAAGTAAAGTATGATGCAGGTATATGCATGTATCAGAAATCAAGTAGCAGTTCATCAGTAATTTCAAACAAGCACAGTAATTAAGTAGTAATTAATTATTAATTAAGTCGTACGGATACCTGGTTTAGTGAGGGTTGTCACATACTTGAAGATCATCGCCACCGAAGATTTGATCGACAAAAAGATAACTTCCGATTGTAAATCTTAACGGTTTAAGTTCTATTAGTTTTCTAAACCTCTGTTAGATACTTAATCAGCGACATATGCTGATTTCTCTGGCGAATAACTTGTTTGTAGACGTCAAATCTGATTTTAGGTTTCAATCATCTTCAACCTCTCATATGTTATGTATAGTTAATATATATCTTATGTATTGCATGTTATGGACATTTTCGAGTTAATGTTTACAGTATAATGAGGATAATATATGAAAAAGTTGTAATCAAACATATATATAAACACGGATGAAAACATATGATTCTGTTATAATTTTTTTTTTATTTTTGGGGTTCCTTCTCAAAAAGTACTTATTAACTTATATAAGTCATAAGTGAGAAGTTACAAATACTAACTTATCAAAAACAACTTCTCAACACACAAAAGTAACTTAACTAAGTTAACCCAAACACTATAAAGACAACTTATTAAATTTTATAAGTCAATAAGCTATAAGTTGCTCCAAAATAACCTAACCCATGTATGATTACGCGAAAAGAGTTATTTTACAAATATATATATATATATATATATAAATATATATATTTACTGATATATTGAAACGGTATACAGAAGAGATCTATTGCACAATATGAATTAGGAATAATATTCTTATGACATAAGATTACATTTTAACACATTGTGTATTAATACTAACAGTTAATATTAAATGTTATATATCACAGGTATACAAAAATGATTACGTCCTGCCTGTCTCTATTACAAGACCCTAAATCATTGAAACTGGTATGCTGTAATGCCTACAATAAGTAAGTGTAAACTTCATTACATAAACTGAAATTAGTAAATGTAACTACAGGCATTACCAATTGAGTTTGTAAAACTTATGGGAGGAGATTACTGGAACCGGACAAAGGTAACGATAAATCATGAAAGCGGAATAAGCTGTTCAGCATGGCTGAGAAGTGTAAGAGGTGAAAGTGTTGTCACTGACGGATGGATAAGTATCGTAAAAGGTCTTAAATTGACAAAGAACACCTTATTGATTTTGAGGATAATCAAAGAAAAATCTCTACAAATACATTGTTTCATAGAAAACGTTTGTGATGAATCATTCTTGACAGTCAACCGTTACGGAGATTTAAAGATCATAGTAAGTATAGTTATATGTTAGTAGGAATTTGTTTTTTGTTATACTTGTCAGCAAATGGAATAAATAAATATATATGTTTATAAAATATTACACAACTTTTCAGGTCATTCCAGAAGCTTATGTGAACAAATTTTACTGTTACTGGCCAGTAAAAGATTCTTATAACATATACGCAGCACGTCAGTGTTGGAAAGTTGAGACCGAAAAAATAAATGCATGCTACGTTTTTGCTAAAGGGTGTCCGGAGATGTTTGAATATATTGACATAGAAGACAGTGATATATTGATGTTGATGAAAACTAACAGTGAATCGTTTGACTTGACACTTTATCGTAGCGGAGTTGAGGTTGTTTTTAGAAAGAAGGAGACAACTAAAGACAACTCAGTTGTTGAAATACCTAAACACACATACTATGAACACTTCAACTCTGTAAGTAATTTAAAGTAAGTTAAAATGGTTTGCTACTCAATACGACTTATTTACGGATGTTATCGTATAACAGATCTTCACTGATCAAGAAGACTCAATCGACCAATTGATTACTGGGGTAATGAGTTTACATATTTTTTCAATACAATTTATTGATCCTTAGATGTTAATGAATTTTAAAAATCTTGGATGCAGATGAATGATGAGAAACATGAAGTGAATAAGAAAAGTGTTGAAAAAGAAAAGTTGAAGTCTGGAAGAAAGAGTTTTGTAAGTGAAGGAAATAACAACAAGACAAAAGAAGATGTAAGTCTTTGAAACATAATAACGGATAAGTTATTTGTTCATATTATTATACATACTTAGTTGACGATTGTAGTTTAATTTGCTTTAATGTTACGGGCTGTAATAACAGGTTAAAAAGAAAGGTAAACAGATTGCATCCGATTCTACATCTGAAGAACCTAAACAACTGATATGCTGTACAACTTATGATCATTCTACCGTGTCAGCAACTGGACGACAAACACGAGATCGTTTGGTAAGTTAAGCATAAGTTAAGAAAATATTCCAATAAATATTTCTTATACATTAACATATATAAAAACGGGAAAAGAAGTGGGATGGCGTTGAAGGTAAGCAATGAAGACGAAAAACGTGTTGCACGTCAAAATTATGTTCAAGAAAGTGGGCGTATGGATTCAACAGGAAAGCAAATTATCGAATGGTATGTCATTTCTGTTATTTAATGAGAACAATTTACAACACCATTCATGAGGCTATTTATACGTACAGAATTACTAGTTAAACTCATAACAATTGAACTTGGTTTGCAACAAAAAAAACCTTAAAACAGTTGTTTTTTTCTAAACAATAAAGTATAACTTCACTTATAGCCTTCATAGAATAACTATAATACATAATAGATACTAAATTATGTTTATTCGTAAATTAACAATTGATATTTGTTGCTGCTGACAATTATATTCCAACACGGCTAATATACTTGTTAACTCTAACATCAATGTAGCGATTACCTGTAGAAGTTGTAAACAGGGCCAGGCTAACAAAGAAGGTGCATCAGATGAATGTTAGAAATATGGATGGGAAAACAGTTGTGAAGATAGTTAAGCGACAGTAGGATGGAAATGGATTTAGGTATGCGATTTAAGGGTGGCCAAGTTTCATGAAAGAAAATGATATTAGCGCGGGTGACATTATGCATTTAACTTATGTAGAATCAGGAAACCTCCTCATGTTGACGCATGTGGATGCAGCCAGCCAAGCTTAGCAGTTAACGTTATCTGCTAATGATGCAAATGTCTGCGTATATAAACTAATGCCTTTTGTCGTCGTCGTTTGATGGTTTTTGGTTGGACATGTTGGAACAGTTTATTGTGTTTTTTTGGTTGGTTGGTAGCCTAACCTTGATGACAATTATTACTATATTAGGGCATGGATGACATATTTTGTTTAGAATTATAATTTGTAAACGGTAGTCGAAGTTTATATTTAGTTATAAATTTAGTTGTGATTTCCTGTATACAACATTAGAAGTCTTATTGGTAATATTTCCATCATCCAAATGCACTACAAAATTTAATATCATAATGACTTCTTATCCAACTATTATGAACATCAATAAGTGACTCCATAAAAAAGTCTCCGTATTTAAGATAATAATGACTTTTTTATGTGATTGCGATTAGAAACTACAACTATTCTTGTATTGTCATACATCGAATTGTCAAACATACTAAATTAAAATCTTACATCTAATTGGCACAATTTAAAATGAATTAGTTATTTGTAAATTGATAAACGTAGAAATTAATAACACCATTAGAGGTTGAATGGTGATTCGTTTCCGACATTTTGAACAACCAATCCGGCTAGAATGCAGAGCAACAAATTGACAACTTGATAACTCATCACGCCATTGTTTACAAACACATTTGAAACGACCGATTGCCTTAACTGGGAGTCTGGATAGTATTTCAGAAACTACAACTTCGATTCCAATGTCTGCCATGCTATAACCTACATTAAAAAGATAAAATTATACATAACAAACAATTGACTTCCGTATAACACAATCCATATGAAAAAAAAAACACAACTATAATTTAGAATATATATTCAACTAAAATATAACATGAAACTAATCATCACTTAAGTTATCTAGACTATAAAAATAACTGACATTGGAAAAACACAATATATATATATATATATCTTATATTATTCTAAACCACTTTACATTAATTACTTGAAAAGACTCAAATGCAAATGAAAAGACTAATTCAATACATCGTCGTTGCATCTTAGCTCGGATGCCAATAAGAAATCATTACTCTTCTTTCACACAAGTTGTTAATCCTATTATATATAATACCTCCTAACTACATCCTTTTCTCACCTCTTCAACGACTCTCTATCTTCACTCAACTCTTCTCTGTTCTAACTACAATGAATACATCAAACTCCAAAGGTTGGTCTGAACTGTCCCAAGTTAAAAGGGATATCTATGAAGGATTCAAAGGTCAACATGAAGACACAGAAAGAGAGATCAGAGACAGCTTGATTGACATAACACGACTACTTCAACAGCAACTACGGGAGAATAAGAAGATGAGAATGAAGATCATGAGCAACCCACCTTCACATGAACAGTACATTGCTGGGTTGCTTCTGTCTGATGAAGAAAGGGAGACAGAGGATCTTCTTGATAAAGCAAACAGCTTAGCTGACCAATACACGGCAAAAACCAACCAAGGAAAGCAAGCTCTTACTAAATTTCTGGCTTCTTAGACTGAATGCAAATTAGTTTGTTTGTTGTGCATGTAGCTGTTGGTATGGGGTTTCTTTCCATGAGAGTAGGAGATCTTCCTTATGTTTTTACTTTTTGATCTCACACTTAACGACCATCATGATTCCACATCTAATGTATTGACAAATTTTGTTATTATGTATAATTTTGTCAATGAATGATGGTTATATTTATGTTCCTCTTATAAGTTTTTCTATATACAACTTAACTAATGTAGCATATTATTATTAACAACCAATATGTAAACTGAACTTCAGTTATTCACACATAAGAAAGCTGAACAATATCAAAACATACGAGAATAAAAAAAACAAAAGAGAAAGATTATGTCCAGAAAAAAAACATTGAACAAACACAAAACATAAAAACCATCGCTCTAAAATGCAACAAACAAAAGAAACTACATCTCACTCGTTAAAATGGATAAATTTAATCTCTTTCTTACCAACATCTTTCACGGTCTCCACAATGTTATTACTTGTACTTTCACATATGCTCGAGTTAGAAATGACATCCAAATTGTAAAGATCAAGCAGTTTACGCTTAGATGTCGTATCTTTACAAACCATTGAACATGTTTTTTATCAATTGTATCACCATCGGAACTCATCACAAGAGAAATTGGAGTACCATTCTTCTTATCATCAGGCATACAGCTCTAAACCAAAATTGAAAAAGTTTATTAACTAAAGACAATTATAATACTTCAGTTAAAAGTTCATACTACCTGACTAATCCCAGACATTTGTTTAACGACATCAACAACTGATTCATCGTCAGTTATTCTTTGAATCTCGTATTCTTTATCACAATATGTCAAATTAGTCTCACTGACTTCAATCTTGAATGCAAACAATTTATCCACCAAAGTTTTTAATTCATTTGGAAATCGCACAGTACCATCATCCTGAAAACATAAAAGATAGGATGTATAACCAAAAAGTTAGCTTACAAAAAATATATAATTTTAGAAATAGAAACTAAATATAAATCATACACATGCATACTACCATTGTGTTATCCTGAATCAACTGTTTTGCAGACTTCTCGATAACTTGGTTAGCCGTATTATGAAACAAAATAAGAGATACATCACCACTGCTATCCTCAACACGAACCTTCAATCTAATTGATAACATAACAAATTAATTTGAATTCAAACGTATTACATAAACTAAAATAAGGTAAGTGATGAAAAAAGTTACAATGTCAAAATGACAACGTAAATAACAACAGAATAATAACATTACCTTAAAACCGGTTCATCAATAACATTTTTTTGACAAAATTCATTAGTGCACACATACAACGTATGTTGGTCTTGATCACAACCTCCGTCAGATTTAGTTAAACCCATGTTTTTTGTACAAGCCTCATTTAAACAATTAGGACACTTCAAAGAAAACCAACCAACCTCCTTGGATATTTCCTTTACGGTACCCAGTATGATAACAGATCGTGGCTGTAAAAAATATAAATATATCCACTTACAACTAATGTAAATATCGAAATACGTAACTTGAAATGGTCTATGATTACCTCACTAATTTCCCACACATCATCGATGTTACTAAAAACAACATTCTTTAGAAAATCATCCATAACCACCTGTAACCCGATAGAATTAGAAAGCAGTAATGCATCAACTTTGCTGTCAGTAACTCAGTATGTAATACAAAAACAATGCAGACAATTATCACATAATGCAATGCATTTGTTTTCAAAACAGAAAGAATATGAACTAAACAAACCTTGCGAATAAAACTGGACATAATCGAGTATGATATGTTTATTAAATAATCAAGTAATACGATATTTATACACCATAAAAAGCAGTTGATGACACCAGATTTGTAGGATCATGGGCGACAGCACCTAAGTAGTAAACCGCTAATACATACCATGTTGTAAAACAAATAATACATAAAGTATAGCATGTAAAAAAACAATAATATAGAAAAAACACAATCATAATACCATATAAAATAAAAACACAATATTATATAAACACACAATCATGAACACTCCGGATACTTAGCTTATAATCCGATAGGGGAATTTATTAATTTCTCTGCCACAAAATATTTATTAGACATCAAACACAACATTTAATGATATACAATAAAATAAAATAAGACACACAACTACAAAAGAATAGTTAAACATGAATACAAAAGTTCTAACACATACATTGTCATATAATAAGAGAAAATATCACTCTTCGTAAAATTGCACAATTTCTTAAAAAAAAATTACACAATAATAACCATTCCAGTTAACTACCTCTACATCAAATTTGAGTTAGGATCGGTTAAGAGAGGTTTATTAAGAAATGAACACGGCAGCTTACCTTACCATCTTTGTAGGAGAACATGCAAGAAAGACTACAACAACTTATTAACCTAAAATCCTGGATTATAAACCGCTAGAACATACCATATATTAAAATTATACATATTAAAGATTTCATTTAATATAATAACACAATATTATACAAAAGAAGGATAGTACCAAATGATAAACATACCATATATTTCTACAACTGCCTTTTAGCACCCATTCATGAGTTGTACTAAATGATAAACATACATGATACATATAAAAAAAGCAATTGATGTTATCAGAATCTACACAAAAGCCAAAAAATACACGATGTATACTATCAAAATACAATTTCGTTGGTAAAACACAAACCATTGGAAAAAACACAATTCATGATATCAGGTTTGTAGGACTTCTTCACCTACATATATAGTAAAACAAATTAAATGAAAATATTAAAAGTTCGAAATAATATATGATTAAATAACACCAATCGGAATTAAATATCCATGCAGACAATTGTTAATACACTTATACATACGAAACTACTTGAAACAATAAACAAAATTCGAAAAAATGACCACCATTCCCTATAATATAGCATAATAATTTCTAATCGATCGGCGAAACAGTGGTCTCGATAAATAATGCTCGTTTCGCACCGATGTAGGAATCAACATGTTGGAGGTAATTAAAAACTTCATTGCTCAGGTCAGCTTCAACAGCACCACTCCAAATGTTTTTTATCAACCACTTGTTCTTTTGAAATATACTGGACCAATGGAAACTTTCTACATAACCAATAATATGAAGATTATTGATAGAAAACATCTTGATGAAGGCTTCATCTTCAACTTTGTACAAACCAACAGATAACTCGGGAGACCTTTCAACAACAATAAAATGGAGCTTCTTTGCAATGCTCAGAAATTCTCCTCGCCAAGGAGTAACTTCCAAACTTTCAAGAAAACGAAGGCTTCTAAAAGTTTCGAAAATAACATCGAAAGCAACTGTATACCTCTCCAAAGGGGGATACCAATTTTTTGAACACACAAAATATATGGTTTTGCCAGAATAAATTCCGGAAGACCATGAATAACCCCGACCACCGAAATTAGCTCCCCTCAAGAAATCTATTTCTCTCCACGTCTCACGACGTCGTGAATAAACACGAGCAGTAACGACATTCAAAAAATAATATTTGATATGCAGCACTTTAAGATCATTGGTTTCATCAAAATACATTCCACCTGCATCACAGTTTCAAACATACCAATGACAAAAGTCTGAGACGGACAACAACTTATGGCACCTGGTTGTTGGATTCCAAAGGATCAGCTCACAGCAACTCGGTTCAAAGGACACTAACAACAGCCCATTAAGCGACGCTAGAATACGTAAGAATCTAAGGTCAACATTGGCAGGAAAAGTGATCTGTTTGCTTGTAACCACATCCAAATTCCCACCTATTACGTCGTCAACAACAATTGACATATTTGGCAATGATAGATATTTCTTATGTAGTGAATTTCTAATTCGACAAGAATGCATCATCTCAAAAAAATGACTTGACAATTCCTTACGGAAATCTTTGCAAACACATTTCAAACAACCAATAGCTTTGGCAGGGAGCCTTGTGAATATTTCATCGACGATCATTGCAAACCCAAGCTTTTCCATTTTATGATCTATGGGGCTACAATATAAAATATAATAAATGAAATACAATTGAGACAATTTGATATGTAAATGTTTATATGTAAACACAATGTATACAACCGCTTTTCATACACAACCGTGTGATAAAATAAGACTAACCAGCCACGTAACTTATATAAAAAAACCTATTAATGAAAGCAGTTTAACATTGTATTAACACAATCTTAAACAACTGCTGATGTTAGCAAATATTGACCTTTCTACAAACATTTTGAAATGAACACAGCAGTTTACCTTACCATCTTTGTAGGAGAACATGCAAGAAAGACTACAACAACTTATTAACCTAAAATCCTGTATTATAAACCGCTAGTACATACCATATATTAAAATTACACATATTAAATATTTCATTTAAAATAATAACAAAAGAAGGATAGTACCAAGTCCAATATACCTTCTGAATAAACGTATACAACTGAATTTAACACAAGTACAACTAATATAATAACTACTAACTACCCACGTTACATATATATAAAACAACTGTTAATGTTAGCAGTTTTCACTTTTCTACAACTGTCTTTTAGCACCCATTCATGAGTTGTACTAAATGATAAACATACAGGATACATATACAAAAAAAAGCAATTGATGTTATCAGAATCTACACAAAAGCCAATTTTGTGGGTAAAACACAAATACACGATGTATACTATAAAATACAATTTTGTGGGTAAAACACAAACCATTGGAAAAAACACAATTCATGTTATCAGGTTTGTAGGACTTCACCTACATATATAGTAAAACAAATTAAACTGAAAATATTAAAAGTTTGAAATAATAAATGATTAAATAACACCAAACGGAATTAAATATCCATGCAGACAATTGTTAATACACTTATACATACGGAACTACTTAAAACAATAAACAACATTCAAAAAAACGACCACCATTCCCTATAATATAGCATAATAATTTCTAATCGATCGGCGAAATAGTGGTCTCGATAAATAATGCTCGTTTCGAACCGTTATATCAATCAACATGTTGGAGGTATTTAAAAACTTCATTGCTCAGGTCAGCTTCAACAACACCACCCCAAACATTTCTAAGCAACCACTTGTTGTTTTGAAATATATTAGACCATTGGAGACTTTCTTCATAATCAATTATATGAAGATTATTGATAGAAAACACCTTGATGAAGGCCTCATCTTCAACTTTGTACAAATCAGCAGTTAACTCGGGAGACCTTTCAACGACAATAAAATGGAGCTTCTTTGCAATGCTCAGAAATTGTCCTCACCAAGGAGTAACTTCCAAACTTTTAGGAAAACGAAAACTTCTAAAAGTTTCGAAAATAACATTGAAAGCAACTATATACCTCTCCAAAGATGGATACCAATTATTTGAACACACTAAATATATGGTTTTGCCAGAATAAATTCCGCAAGACCATGAATAACCCCGACCACCGAAATTAGCTCCCCTCAAGAAATCTATTTTTCTCCACGTCTCACGACGTCGTGAATAAACACGAGAAATAACTTCATAAAAAAAATTGATGTGAAGCACTTTAAGATCATTGGTTTCATCAAAATACATTCCACCTGTATCACAGTTTCGACCATACCACTGACGAAAGTAGTCGTCGGACAACCACTTATGGCACCTGGTTGTTGGATTCCAAAGGATCAGCTCGCAGTAACTCGGTTCATAGCACACTAACAACGGCCCATTAAGCGACGCTAGAATACGTAAGAATCTAGGTTGAACATTGTCAGGAAAAGTGATGTGTTTGATTGTAACCACATCCAAATTCTCACCTATTACGTCGTCAACAACAATTGACATATCTTGCAAAGAGAGATATTTCTTATGTAGTGAATTTCCAACTCGACAAGAATGCATCATCTCAAACAAATGAGTTGACAGTTCCTTACGGAAATCTTTGCAAACACATTTCAAACAACCAATAGCTTTGGCAGGGAGCCTTGTGAATATTTCATCGACGATCATTGCAAACCCAAGCTTTTTCATTTTATGATCTATGGGGCTACAATATAAAATATAATAAATGAAATACAATTGAGACAATTTGATATGTAAATGTTTATATATAAACACAATGTATACAACCGCTTTTCATATATGACAATGTGATAAAATAAGACTAACCAACCACGTAACTTATATAAAAAAAACTGATAATGAAGGCATTTTAACATTGTATTAACACAATCTTAAACAACTGCTGATGTTAGCAAGTATTGACCTTTCTACAAACATTTTGAAACACAATGTGTACTATAATATACAATTTCATTTGTAAAACAAAAATAATTGTAAAAAACACAATTCATGTTATCAGGTTTGTAGGCCAACTTCACCTACATCTATAGTAAAATAAATTAAACTAAAGATATTAAATAATATATGAATAAATAACCACAATGTAATGTATTCAAAAATCTACACAAAAAAGTATTTGAAATTCAATATCATACCAGACTAACTTTTAAGAAACAAAACATAAGATTCCATTAGAATAAAAAACAACAGTTGATGTTAGCAGTTTTCACTTTTCTACAACTCATTTTTAGGACACATTCATGAGTTGTAATAAATGACAAACATCCAGGATACACATACAAAAAAAAGCAATTAATGTTATCAGGATCTTACAAGGATATTACACAAAAGCCAAAAAAACACAATGTATACTATAATATACAATTTCGTAAGAAAAACACAAACCACTGTAAAAAACACAATTCATATTATCAGGTTTGTAGGACAATTTGACCTACATCTATAGTGAAACTAATTAAACTGAAGATAGTAATGTTTGAAATAATATATGATTAAATAACCACAATGTAATAAATCATAAACATGCAAAATACATATACAAAAAAAGCAATTGATATTATCAGGATCTCCCAAAAAAGTCAAAAAAACACAATATATACTATAATATACAATTTCATTGGTAAAACACAAACCATTGTAAAAAACACAATTCATATTAACAGGTTTGTAGGACAACTTCACCTACATCTATAGTAAAACAAATATCATACCAGACTAACTTTTGAGAAACAAAACACAAAACTCAATTAGAATAAAAAACAACTGTTCATGTTAACAGTTTTCACTTTTCTACAACTGCTTTTTAACACACATTCATGAGTTGTAATAAATGATAAACATGCAGGTTACATATACAGACAAAAAAAACAATTCATTTTATCAAGATCTCCCAAGGATATTACACAAAAGCCAAAAAAACACAATGTAAACTATATATATAGAATTTCATTGAAAAAAGACAAACCATTGTAAAAAACACAATTCATGTTATCAGGTTTGTAGGACAACTTCACTTACATCTATTCTAAAACAAATTAAACTGAAGATATTAAATGTTTGAAATAATATATGATTAAATAACACAATGTAATGTCTTAAAATTACTACACAAAAAACTATTTGAAAATCAACATCATACCAGACTAACGTTTGTATATAAATAACATACCATTAAGCGAATCAACATAGGGAGCAGTCAATCATGGAACAAAATCTAAACACTGATACACTAAACACTGTTACATAAGAAAACTGATATATAAATACTCATGTTGAATCCGCTGTAGATGCTGAACCACTTCTGTTACTGACCAGTGGTTTTCCTTTGGTTGATCAGGCCTTAGGAACATAAGTGCTTGTCTTTAACAGCGCTTTGTCTTCAACAGTGGATAGGTCTCATCAGTATTTTAAGTCCATCAATCTTTATAAGGAGCAGTGGTTAGTTATAACAGTCCTTAGCATGATCAGCAGTTATAACCACTCCATAACCCTTTGAGAGGAAGCAAGTGTCCGTCTATTCAATTAAGATGAATCATTGCATTACATCCTTATTAATAACAAACCATTGTAAAAAACACAATTCATATTATCAGGTTTGTAGGACAACTTGACCTACATCTATAGTGAAACTAATTAAACTGAAGATAGTAATGTTTGAAATAATATATGATTAAATAACCATAATGTAATAAATCATAAACATGCACGATACATATACAAAAAAAAAAACAATTGTTGTTATCAGGATCTCCCAAGGATATTACAAAAAAGCCAAAAAAACACAATATATACTATAATATACAATTTCGTTGGTAAAACACAAACAATTGTAAAAACACAATTCATATTAACAGGTTTGTAGGACAACTTCACCTACATCTATAGTAAAACAAATATCATACCAGACTAACTTTTGAGAAACAAAACACAAAACTCAATTAGAATAAAAAACAACTGTTCATGTTAACAGTTTTCACTTTTCTACAACTGCTTTTTAACACACATTCATGAGTTGTAATAAATGATAAACATGCAGGTTACATATACAGAAAAAAAAACAATTCATTTTTTCAAGATCTCCCAAGGATATTACACAAAAGCCAAAAAAACACAATGTAAACTATATATATAGAATTTCGTTGATAAAAGACAAACCATTGTAAAAAACACAATTCATGTTATCAGGTTTGTAGCACAACTTCACTTACATCTATTCTAAAACAAATTAAACTGAAGATATTAAATGTTTGAAATAATATATGATTAAATAACACAATGCAATGTGTTAAAAATACTACACAAAAAACTATTTGAGAATCAATATCATACCAGACTAACTTTTGTATATACATAACATATCATTAAGCGAATCAACATGGGGAGCAGTCAATCATGGAACAAAATCTAAACACTTATACATTAAACACTGTTACATAAGAAAAACTGATACATAAATACTGATGTTGAATCCGCTGTAGATGCTGAACCACTTCTGTTACTGACCAGTGGTTTTCCTTTGGTTGATCAGGCCTTAGGAACATAAGTGCTTGTCTTTAACAGCGCTTTGTCTTCAACAGTGGATAGGTCTCATCAGTATTTTAAGTCCATCAATCTTTATAAGGAGCAGTGGTTAGTTATAACAGTCCTTAGCATGATCAGCTGTTATAACCACTCCATAACGCTTTGAGAGGAAGCAAGTGTCTGTCTATTCAATTGAGATGAATCATTGCATTACATCCCTATTAAGAACATCAATAACCATGTCTATATTTAAGATAATAATGACTTTTTTTTCGATTACGATAAGTAACTACAACTGTTCTTATATTCTTACATTTAATTCACACAATTTAAAACTTTTAAGAAACTATTTTTAAATTGATTAACATAGAAATTGCTAACTGTTGGTGCATAAATGTCTGTTAACTTCGTCTTTATCGAGTCTTATGTCTAGATAGGATAAACTAGCACACAACAGGTTGGAAATTAGGGTTTTATGTGTGTTTGTGTGTCATTTCGTTTGAAAGTGTCATTGACCAGTTCAAGCGAAATTAACATTGTAATTCCGTTTGAAATGGGCAGTGACAGCTTCAAGCGAAATCACCACAACTATATATATGTGTGTAGCTGTGTCATTTTAAACGAAATTAGATTTGAGATTTCAGAGCCGAGGTGCTGACCGTTTGTCATTTGATCTGTAAAAAGCTTTGAAATCAGTAATAAAAGGATAATTAAGAAGGATCAAGTTGTTATAACGTCAATTTCACTGATTCCGCCTTTGATATTGATTCTGAACTCTTCATATTGACTCATTAGGGTCACACGACGATCCAACAAGTGGTATCAGAGCTCAGGATGAGGAGTTCATACCAATTCAGCTTGATTTCATCGGATTCTCTCACTTCTACTCTTTCTTTTCAAAATTAATCAGAATTTAACGGACAAAATGGCTTGATTTTCACATATTATAAGCGAAACACTGTTTTATCAAACCCTTGAAAGAATCAGACCTTAATTCAGGCTAAAAGTGACAAAAATGGACCAAAAACCTGATTTCGTTTGAACGAGCCAACTGATTCCGTTTGAAAAATTGAGGTTATTTCGCTTGAAATAACTAATTCCGTTTGAAAATACTGTCATTTCAAACGAAATCACTAATTCCGCTCCAAATTGACTTGATTTCGCTTGGTGATTCCGATTGAAAACACTATTCCGTGTGAAAACCTTGATTTCGTTTGAGGTGGTATTTCGCTTGAAGTCATTTCGCTTGAAAAGGCTTATTTCGCTTGAAAGCTGATTCCGCTTGAAATTGTGTTTGATAAAATCCAAAAAAATTTCTAAGTGTTTGTTGATTGTTTCAGGTACTTGAAAGATGGATGATTTCATGAATCCATTTAGTGATGTGTTTGCATTTACCAGTTGTTCGGGAGATGGCACATCAAATAACACGAATGAAACTACACCAACACCGAGTGCAAAGCAAATTCTTTCTGATGCTATGAGTGTAGACAGTGCATATGGAACATATAATAAGCCGCCCAAGTTGATGGCAATTGAATATTACAACAGGTGGGCTACAAGATTTGAAGAATAGCTTCAAGCGTTTGCATATCCCAGTTGGAAAAGCTTGAAAATGGTTTTAATTTAGGGAGAACGTATTATGAAAATTTAGAAGATAATCAAATAGAAAGATATGTTGCTGAACAAAAGTGCATTGCTCTGCTTCATCCATCTGTCAGAGATGACATTATTTCACTGATCGAGTACAAAGATTCGAGAGACCTTTGGGAGAAACTGAGAGTGAAATGTGTGGGCAGTGCTGAGCTAGTTAAAAATAAAAAGAAATTGCTAAGAAAACAGTTTGATTTGTTTGGTTGTTTAAAGAATGAGTCTGTTTCCAAAATGATTGAAAGATTCGGGCATTTGAAGATGGAGCTTTCAAGACACGAAATCATATACACTCGAGAGGAGTTGGTTGACAAATGATTTGATTCACTACCAAATGAGCAAGACTTGCAGTATTTTGCATTGATGCTGAAGAATACAGTGAAGCCGACTGATTTGACAGTGGATCTGCTTATCAAAAGACTGGAAAGTCATGAATTGGAGATCAGAATATCCAATAAAGTCAACAACACATCATGCTAGTAGAATGTGGAGCTGTATTACAGAGGAAGTATGATCCCGAAATCTACATCACCAAAAACAGCATTTTCTGCAGAAAGTTCAAATACAGTGAATTAAGAAACTCCTAGCAGTGGCTATCATAGTGGATCTTCATCAACTGCTCAAAGTCAATCTGTTCCGAAAAATCTATTTCAATGCAACATTGCTGTGGATTTAAAAAATGGTCAAAATTTTAGTGAAGAATCAGCCAAACAACAGATGGTGTTTTTAGCGTCTGTGTTAGAATCGTACGAAAGCCTCGTTGCAGGAAAGATCGGAAACACCAACATAACAAAAGAAGACTACGATCAGATCGATCCTGAGGAGATGGAGTTGATCGATATAAGGTGGTGTATGGCGAGTGCAGTGAGAAGAGCGCAACGATTCATGGAGATTACTGGAAGACATTCTATTGGTGGACCTTCTACCAAGTTAGGCTTTCACAAGTTAAAAGTCACGTGCCTTAAATGTAAAAAAAAAGGTCATTTTAAGCGTGAGTGCCGAAATGCTTACACTGATGATACTGCAAATCCTTTTCGAGAGGATTATTACAAAAGAGCAATTTATCATCAAAATAAAGCAGAACCTCCCAGGATGAAGCAGATAGAGGAGGCACCCAAAGAAAAATCCAGAGCACTTGTTGTTTTTCATGATGATGAAGGTTATGATTGGAGTGATATTTTGCCAGAGGAAGATGCAGTTGGATCTGCATTTACAGCAAAGATTGTTCCTTTTAAAGATACCAGATCTGAAGAAGTGAAGTACGTCAACAGGAAGGTAACAGCTCAATTCATGAAAAGAAAAATCTATCATACATGGATGGAAGCAAAGAAAGCAAATCGATGGGATCCTGATAGAGAATGTTATCTCGATCCTAATGGAAACATAGCTGTTGATCCAGATACTGTAGATGTTGAAACTCTCACCAAACAAATTGCTGAAGAAGAAGAAGTCAGACAAAGAATGTGGTGGGGAGGAGGAGAAGCTGATGAGAAAGTGAAAGAGACAGAAAAAGAGCCGCAGCCAAAGAAAATTGATGACGGGATTAATGATACGTCACAAGAGTTTACCGCAGAAAACTTGAAGAAGATGGCTGACAAAGTTCTTGCTGCAAAAGAACTAGAGGTAGTTTCTGGTTCTGGAACTGAGTCCAAAAACAAGGTCAGTTCAAATGATACACATGAGTCAGGTAAGAAAGTTAAATCTGAGAACGACTGCAAAATTTGCATGAAAGAGTGCAAAGTTTGTAGTACAATTGCTTACCTCAGCGGTAAGAAGGTTGAAGAACTGACCGGTAGAGTCAGAAGTGTTGAAGATCAGATCTTAAACCGTGATAAATTGTTAAAAGCTTCGAACGACAAATTAAAAGAATTAACTGAGAAAATCGAAAACGATAAAAATGACGTAGAAAGAATTAGGAAAGAAAATGAAAAATTGATTCTTGAAAATCGTCAAATTTCAAAAAATTTTGAAAAATTAAAATGAACGATAAAAGATTCTGATGAAAGAAATGGTAAAACAGACAAAGAAAATCTTCAGCTGACCGGTGTTCTTAGACTTAAAGAAGAGCAAATCAACCAACAGTTGGATGAGATTGCTAATCTGAAGCTTCAAGTTCAAGAAGCTAAAATTGAAAATGAGCGCATCAATCTGAAATTAACCAGTTACAACTCCGCAAGCTTTGTTTTACAACACATTGTTCCCAAACCCATCGGGAAAAACAAAGCAGGCGAAGATGTATACTTTGATGGAACCGGGGTTGTGTTTCATCAGGTTCCAGCACCAGTTTTAAATAATTTTTCAAAGAAAAAACCAGGGTTGGTAAATGATGAAGAAGTTAGTGAGGTTAAACTTCCAGAGTCAATTGATGTTACATTCAATACATCATCCGATGAGGATAGCATTCAGTCAGAAATTATTAAAAGCATGGCTGAGAATGTTTTGAAGTCTGAAAGTGATTCAGCTGAGGATGAAGAATGTTTCTTGAACAATTACATTCCGAAACCAAAATCCAAAAACAACTTAAATGAAGAACCTACTCTTGTCATGTACAAGATGTCGGGATCGGATAAGTTGTATTCGGATTCTGAGTTTCCACTGGAGAATGTTAATGTGAACAAATTTAAAAACGTGTTTAAATTGGTTGAAATTGATTTGTCTGAGATAGAAGGTTTGAAACAGACAAAGAGGCAAATGAATTTCGAAAAAGATAAAGCTTACTACAAAAAACCAGTTGTTCCACCACGTTTTTATAACAACAATCAAAACAGATGGTCGGGTGGATATCAGGGTGGTAACAATTATCAAAGAAGGAATGTTCAAAACAAGAAGTTTGTAGAGAAGAAAGTGTTTGTGAGAAGTTCAAGTTCGAGTTCACTTTCTGATGAAGAATCTAATTTTTTTTCAAAATCAAACAAAGAGTTCTTTGAGAAGAAGGCCTCACAGCCTCAGTCTGAAGGCACAAGTCGGGTAGTTGACACTCGAACATGCTTCAAATGCAATCAAGTTGGACATATTGCACGAAAGTGTACCAACTTGAAGCCTAAGACTGAAGTTGTTAAGATTCAGAAAAGAAAAGTTGATGTGAAAGGAAAAACTCCAATGGTTGTTGAGAAGAAAGTTTTGAAAAATGAAAATATCAAACTCAAAACTGAACCTGTAAAGAATATGGTAACTAAACTGACAAATTTTACAAACGGGTTGCTTCGCCTCAACAAACATGGAAGCCAAATGTCACGACCCCCGACCCCACCCTGGACGGAATCAGGAGCCGCGAGCAGCCAAGTGGTACCGATGGTTATTTAAAAACATTGCAGCGGAAATTTCATCAGGACCGTGAGTTAGGAAAAATATCAGAGTTTAGAAACACCGGATTTTATTTATTAAATAGATGGGATAAAACCCATGTTTTTACAAAGGTAGCTTTAATATGGGATAACCCGAATACATAAAATAAATTTTCTTAATTTAATTTAATTGATAAAAATTAAGCCACTTCTGTAAGCCTTTTGGTGTCGTATCCATCTCTTATTCCGATCTACTGTAATTACCTAAAACGCATTTTAAAAAGGTTTTGTCAGCAGGAAATACTGGTGAGTTCATTCATTTTTGATAAAACATATTTGTTATAATTCACAGCATTAAGAGTTTTTACATTTGCTTCTTTAATATTGGCAAAGACTTAATCACTGCAAAGTATAACTAGAAAACAGTGTTATAAGTTACAGTATTAAGAGCGATTACAATGTCTATATATATATCTACCATCTACCCACGGTATTTATCACTTGACCACCTATTGGCTATCTCGTTGTCCAATGGTGTCTGTGACTATGGTCATATCACCCCTTGGCTAACCCGTTGTCCAATGGTGACGGTTATCTAGTAATGTATACAAAACCCCACATACCGGCTGTAATTTGGAGATTACAAAGACTTAATCCCTGTAATTATAACTTTGAAAACCTTTAGGGTTTTGTAAAGCAATTTGATAAAAAGAGAATGACTCACATTGCAGATTTATACGAGCATAGTTTATCCTACTGATTTGCCTTGTAACCTAATTTAAATAACAATGCACACGAACTAGGTCAGTAACTAATTCAGCATTTACGATAACTCACGAGACTAAAACCTTCACAATAAATGACAAAGTGCAATACTTAAACATCCATCGTATTCACAACGAATGACAAAGTATAACCCTAATTTGAGCAGCACTTAAACATTCATCGGATAGTTTCAATCGATCGGACATTGAATCGTAGTAGCGATCGAGTTATTACCCTGTTATCGCGGTGGAATTCGAGATTGTGTGTTTTTGTAGTATACAGACTATAACTCAGCGTACGAATTGAGTTTTTACGTCGAACCAACGCAGGAAATCAAGTCCCACACCCCTCTATTTATATCTGAAAAACAGCTCCCTCGCGTGGCGCGAGGGGCTGCCGCGTGGCGCGACGGGGTCGGTTTTAGCATAGGGTAGCCACGTCCCTAACTAGCTTAGCTGAGTTGACGGATCGTTGAAATTTGATTTCCACGTAAAACTGTGATGATAATATCGAATGGGATTTACCCCCCTGAGTTTTAGGGGCCCTGATCCTGATTCCAATTGTTCTGAAAATTTTAGGGTTTATGCAGGATCACTTGGGGGTCTTTAATTAGGGTTTCCTATTGGGAAAATAAAATAATAGATAGGACTTTTGATGAGAGTTGTTATAGAATAAAACGGTGAGAAAAGAGAATGGACCCACTTTGTAACTTTTGGGTTCAACTAGAAAGCCTCCTGGTATAAATCTTGGGTATAACTTCTGAGCTATAAAAATATATAATGTACTCGTTTTAAGTATAGTACCCCTAATTCAACATTATCCCTATGTTACGATACAGAACCCCAATGAACTTAGTCAGGCAGAGCCTTGACATGCGTTATGGGGCTCAGATCAATCGGAAAGGGTAGCGGTGATCGGGAGTTAAAATATTTAAACCGGGGCAGGGCTTTATTATTATTATTATAGGGTAAATAATAATAAAATATATATATATATATATATATATATATTGAGAGAGTAAGTGAAAGAATTGAAGAAATGGAAAGAACTTGAACTATTTTAAGTGTTTGCTTTCTTTCATATTTATAGTTGAAAGGTTTGCCTCATTTGTTGCCTACGAACTGTTGTTATAAGGACACGTAGATGTGCTCATTATTATTTTATGTACACTAATCATAATATTCATACCCTACATGCACACGTAGCCAACATATCTTGAATTGATATGTTTTATTATATTATTATTATTATTTTATTGAAAATTGGACACGAAATATGTGAAAGAGGACACGACAGTTCCTTCAATTTCATATGTAGCCATTTTGATTATATTATTATTATTATTATTAATTTATATATTATAATTAATTCAATTACTTCAGTTATTTGGCGCGTATAACTTTTAAAATATAATTTTTTATAAAATAATAAATATGTCATCAGAACGAGAATATTTATATCTACATTTTGAACCAAGTTTTATTGAAAACGGAGTAAGTCCAAATACAATGTATTTTTATAATTTAACTATTAGACGGTCACTAGGCCCGTCTAGGTACTTCATATTTTTAACATTCAACTCACTCGTAATCTACCTGTCTAATAATATAAGTTTTTATATCTTTTTATTTTAATACAAAGGTCACCCATATACAGGCCAATTAATTAGTATACCATTACAACCAACTATATATAAAAGAGTTTTTAAAACTATTTGGGTTGAATAATTATATTAAAAATAAAACGAGTTACTAGTGGCTAATAAATTTAAACAACCCTATAATTCTTATATGATAAAAATGGGAATGTTACATCCTCCCCACCTTGTTTTAAATCTCGTTCTCGAGATTTGGGCTACGATGTCTTTTAAAGTTATGTCATGTCTTAGTCAATAAAAACAATATTAAGGTAAATGACACAGAATCAAAACATCAAATTTTGTGAATACGAGTTGTATAATAAATAGGACTCAATGGTTCAACTGAATTAGTTCAAGAAATCGATGTCAAACGAATGAGATGAAATGATAAAATTTTCAAAGTGACTAGGTTCAAGCCAAAAGAGATATATGATCAATGGATGTGAATATTTACAAGTTGTAAATAACTTTAGAAACAATAGAAGTCATTGTCAAAGGAAACTTACTTTGATTGTCAACTGAGGACGACTTGGAATCAACAAGCTCGAATGAAATAGAAATACGAAAATAATTTGTCAACTATCGAATTATGATATGAGAAAATCAATATATGGACATTTATTGAATAGCAAGGATACACCGATATACAACAGAGTTTAGTGTATCATTGTCTTAACACATAGTTGTATTAAGACCATTTTTAAATGATGAGTCAAACGAAAGACATATGTGGTTTTGAATGATTCGTATGATTCATGATTAGCGCAATCTACAAGTTTATACCTACACCGCAAGGTGTCGTAATGATTGAAATAGTTCAATAATTATGGTGATCGAATAAATTCACTGTGTGATCAACTGAAAGCTTTAATGAAGTAAATTTGGATGTTCATTTCGAATAGGATTTTCAATTGATGATGATAATACCAAATAAATATCATAGAATTTTCGATCAAGGATGAAAGAAACTTTAGAGGTACACCGGTATATGAATTTGGGTACTCTTATCTTAACACATAATTGTATTAAGACTGTTTTAAGATAATGAGCTAACAAAATTAAATAAATAAATCCGTACATTAGGTGTGAAAAGGAGATTAGCTCAAGTTTTAAATTAAAGAAAACGCCACCACAAGGTGATTGTGATCAAAGAAACGATTTAATGAAGTCGAAGACCAAACAAGCCTATTATGGTTCAAAACAAACGAAGTGCTTGTTGGGATTATTTTGAATATGATAGCTGCAATCCATCATATGGGACCTTGAATTGAATACGTAATACGAACAAGTTCAAACAATTGAACTTGGTTTAATGAGTTCATGTATCAATAGGGAAGTTCTAACATGGTCACAACAAAACCATGTATATCATTCAAAAGAAAAATGAGTTTTTCAAGAAATTCATCGATTCGATATCAAAGAGTCATCATTTTGCAACAATGCGGTTCACAGTGCCAAAAATCAAATATAGCGAAATGATATTTGAGTTTTGATAAAACAACAAATTAGAATGAAGCCCTCCAGTGGTCTTCATAAATCAAACGAACCACATACGCAACAAACAGTGCATGTGTAACGTGTGGATTTACCAAGAAATGAAACATATCAATATTCGCTACTATGAAAGAAATCCTCATGGTATGATGACCATTAGGGGAAGTAGCAATGCAAAAGTCTATTCACAGAGGTCAGAATTTTAACAAAGGGAAGTTAAGAATCTTATCTAGAAATTTTGTGTGATAATCGTTGTTAAGTGACATTACCAGGGAATGTCGAATATTGCATATTTGAAATAGGGGGATTTGAAAAGATATGTGACTTCTTTTGTAGTGCCAGTAATTATGAGTCTGATTAGACTATGCACAGATGATTGTGAAATCTTGTTCCAACGTACCTCAGCGAGATTCAAGTTGTTTGTAGGATCATGTGGCAAAGTGCCGCTTTTTGATCAGTAGTTCTCCCACTGCTGGGGTGAGCATTGTTGTTGTCGTGCCCAATCATATTTTCAAAAGGTCTTGCCTCAAAAGTCGTGTGTGATATACTTCGAAGTCTGTGGACGTATAATTCAAGTTTCATGTGTTTTCTTGTGCACTAGCACAACTTTACATGCTTCTTACTTGCGTTAATAGTCTATGGTAACGCATTGGAAATTTTTATACTTTTGATGGCGTCCCAACTTAAAGGGTTTTCCATTGTTTATATTGTTGCACGAGTTACGAGGTAGATGATCAAACGAAATAATGTTTGATATCGGAATTAAATAGATTCCTGATAAAGAAATCTAGATTTATTATTAACACATATGCTTGTGCTTTATTCTTATTTATCAATTGTTATGGTTTTTGGAATTCCTTATAGATATACATATCTATATAATCATATATTTCACATGCTGTAATATACATACCCTTCAGAAGGTCAATGTATTTAACATATTTTTATTTCCAAAAACAAGTCAGATATCAGATCATGATACTATTTAGGGAAATCTTGTCACTTGTTTGACATATTATATACCTTCTTACCCGGTTCTTGCTGGAGAGGTAACCCCATTATATCCGGACAAGCTGGAGAGTCTGCTACACCATACCCAGTCTTGTCGGAGAAGAAATTTATATTTCCCATAGTATTTTTCTTAAATCGTGATTTGGAAAGTGCATTATGACTTTCAACAACGAATCAGGAAATTAATATTCACCTGACTGATCATATTCTAGAACAAAGTAGTACCAATAAATAAGAATTAATAGTGGTTAAGTGTTATTGCTTATTTATTATACTTGCAATGTTTTAGTTCTCATCCTCACGGCATACCAAGACCCGTCATACTTTATTTACACAAGTATTTAGCTTATCTCGAAGCTTATACTAAGGCATCTTTTCTTAAGTTCAAGTCTAAATGCTATCATGTGTGCTATCAGTTAATAGCAATCTCCTAACTCTTTTATATAAGCTTAGGTATGATTATCACAACACTTATAGGCTTAAATCAGTGGCTCTGATACCACCTTCTGTCACGACCCCCGACCCCACCCTGGACGGAATCGGGAGACGCGGGCAGCCAAGTGGTACCGGTGGTTATTTAAAAACATTGCAGCGGAAATTTCATCAGGACCGTGAGTTAGGAAAAATATCAGAGTTTAGAAACACCGGATTTTATTTATTAAATAGATGGGATAAAACCCATATTTTTACAAAGGTAGCTTTAATATGGGATAACCCGAATACATAAAATAACTTTTCTTAATTTAATTTAATTGATAAAAATTAAGCCACTTCTGTAAGCCTTTTGGTACCGTATCCATCTCTTATTCCGATCTACTGTAATTACCTGAAACCCGTTTTAAAAAGGTTTTATCAGCAGGAAATACTGGTGAGTTCATTCATTTTTGATAAAACATATTTGTTATAATTCACAGCATTAAGAGTTTTAACATTTGCTTCTTTAAGATTGGCAAAGACTTAATCACTGCAAAGTATAACTAGAAAACAATGTTATAAGTTACAGTATTAAGAGCGATTACAATGTCTATATATATATCTACCATCTACCCACGGTATTTATCACTCGACCACCTATTGGCTATCTCGTTGTCCAATGGTATCTGTGACTATGGTCATATCACCCCTTGGCTAACCCGTTGTCCAATGGTGACGGTTATCAAGTAATGTATACAAAACCCCACATACCGGCTGTAATTTGGAGATTACAAAGACTTAATCCCTGTAATTATAACTTTGAAAACCTTTAGGGTTTTGTAAAGAAATTTGATAAAAAGAGAATGACTCACATTGCAGATTTATACGAGCAGAGTTTATCCTACTGATTTGCCTTGTAACCTAATTTAAATAACAATGCACACGAACTAGGTCAGTAACTAATTCAGCATTTACGATAACTCACGAGACTAAAACCTTCATAATAAATGACAAAGTGCAATACTTAAACATCCATCGTATTCACAACGAATGACAAAGTATAACCCTAATTTGAGCAGCACTTAAACATTCATCGGATAGTTTCAATCGATCGGACATTGAATCGTAGTAGCGATCGAGTTATTACCCTGTTATCGCGGCGGAATTCGAGATTGTGTGTTTTTGTAGTATACAGACTAAAACTCAGCGTACGAATTGAGTTTTTACGTCGAACCAACGCAGGAAATCAAGTCCCACGCCCCTCTATTTATATCTGAAAAACAGCTCCCTCGCGTGGCGCGAGGGGCTGTCGCGTGGCGCGACGGGGTCGGTTTTAGCATAGGGTAGCCACGTCCCTAACTAGCTTAGCTGAGTTGATGGATCGTTAAAATTTGATTTCCACGTAAAACTGTGATGATAATATCGAATGGGATTTACCCCCCTGAGTTTTAGGGGCCCTGATCCTGATTCCAATTGTTCTGAAAATTTTAGGGTTTATGCAGGATCACTTGGGGGTCTTTAATTAGGGTTTCCTATTGGGAAAATAAAATAATAGATAGGACTTTTGATGAGAGTTGTTAAAGAATAAAACGGTCAGAAAAGAGAATGGACCCACTTTGTAACTTTAGGGTTCAACTAGAAAGCCTCCTGGTATAAATCTTGGGTATAACTTCTGAGCTATAAAAATATATAATGTACTCGTTTTAAGTATAGTACCCCTAATTCAACCTTATCCCTATGTCACGAGACAGAACCCCAATGAACTTAGTCAGGCAGAGCCTTGACATGTGTTATGGGGCTCAGATCAATCAGAAAGGGTAGCGGTGATCGGGAGTTAAAATATTTAAACCGGGGCAGGGCTTTATTATTGTTATAGGGTAAATAATATATATATATATATATATATTGAGAGATTAAGTGAAAGAATTGAAGAAATGGAAAGAACTTGAACGATTTTAAGTGTTTGCTTTCTTTCATATTTATAGTTGAAAGGTTTTCCTCATTTGTTGCCTACGAACTGTTGTTATAAGGACACGTAGATGTGCTCATTATTAATTTATGTACACTAATCATAATATTCATACCCTACATGCACACGTAGCCAACTTATCTTGAATTGATCTGTTTTATTATATTATTATTATTATTATTATTATTATTTTATGGGTAAATTTGTAGAAATGTAACTAAGTTTACCAAATGTTCTAATTAAGTCACCGAAACTTTTTTTGTCTCCTTAAAATCACTAAAGTTTCATTTGATGTTCTAATACTATGTAATTATCAGGTTATTAGGTTACAATAGTGATGTGTCAGGTTTCATTAAATTTTTTTTAATATTTATTATGATGTATAAAATATAAATAATAACATGGATTTTCAAATTAAAATTAAAAGAAGAGAATTTATAAATCACAGTTATAAAATCTTATTTGCTTCATCTTCAATAACTAAACTCTCCTACACCCATATATTTAATCTCTTTAAATTAAATTAATTCGAATTAAGCTTTCTTTAACCTCCGATGTCATTCTCTGAACATTTTATAGTTTCTATCATGTCGCTGTGAAACCACCATCTACCGCCATGAGACCACCACCACTAACCACCTTGAAAAGCTTAATGTCGTCGAATCTGTTCTCAGATCTCACACCTGTCGCTGGAGAGGCTAACAGATTCACCACTTGTTAGACAAGTCGATTGTTACCTCCGCAAAACTATCAGATCTAATCTGGGCTTGTACCACCACGCCAACCATCGTATTCGCTGGAAATCACACCCTCAGTTTTCAGGCAATCTTTTCGGAGTAGAGACGGGGGTCGGTGTTTTGATCTTTCGCAGGCGATGTCTTCAATCGAGGATTTTTAGGCCATAATTTCAAGGTTGGTCATCGGCAATTTGGTATAGGAGGGTGCAATTTGGTATAGGAGGGGTGTTTCTGGGTTGGGATCTTGAAAAGCTTGTGGACGAATTTTTTATTTAGGCTTATTATTTTTTATTTACTTCACCGAAAATCCACATAAGCATTAAAAGAAAAAAAAAATAGAAGAAAAGAATGGTAACCTGATGACCTGGTAATTACACGCTATTAGAACACAAAATCAAAGTTAAGTTACTTTATAGAAACAAAAAAAGTTTGGATGAATTAATTGAAATAACCAGCAAACTTGATTACATTTCTGTAGCGTTTTCCCTTATTTTATTGAAAATTGGACACGAAATATGTAAAAGAAGACACGACAGTTCCTTCAATTTCATATGTAGCCATTTTGATTATATTATTATTATTATTATTATTAATTTCTATATTATAATTAATTCAATTGCTTCAGTTATTAGGCCTGTATAACTTTTAAAATATAATTTTTTTTAAAATAATAAATATGTCATCAGAACGAGAATATTTATATCTACATTTTGAACCAAGTTTTATTGAAAACGGAGTAAGTCCAAATACAATGTATTTTTATAATTTAACTATTAGACGGTCACTAGGCCCGTCTAGGTACTTCATATTTTTAACATTCAACTCACCCGTAATTTACCTGTCTAATAATATAAGTTTTTATATCTTTTTATTTTAATAGAAAGGTAACACATATACATGCCAATTAATTAGTATACCATTACAACCAACTATATATAAAAGAGTTTTTAAAACTATTTGGGTTGAATAATTATATTAAAAATAAAACTAGTTACTAGTGGCTAATAAATTTAAACAACCCTATAATTCTTATATGATAAAAATGGGAATGTTACACCAAAATCAGTTGATAAGAAATCAAGTTCTCCAAAACCAAAGGTTTCTGAGACTGCAAAATCATCATCTTCAACTAAGAAGATGCATGTACCTTTGGATTACTATGAGAAACTTGAACCACAAGAGGCCACTACTTCTGAAAAGAAGAATGTACCAAAGAAAGACCAATCATCTGGTCAACCTTCTCAAAATGATTTCTTTTTATACAAAAAGGTTGAGATTGGGTCTGAGGAGAGCTTAAAGACGAATGACAAGAATTTTCCGCCACTTTACATTGCAAAAACTCACCTTAATGTCAAGTTACCTGAGTCCAAAGAGGCATGGGTGGCATCAACTTCTAACTAAGCGTTTTTGAAATGTGCAGGAGCTTCCAAGATCCGTTTCACATTGGATTATGGATAGTGGAGCTTCTCGGCACATGACAGGAAAGAAGACCTTACTGTACGATGTTCGTGGGTTTAATGGAGGTTACGTGGGATTTTCGAGAAATCAAGGTGGTCGAATAGTTGGTGAATGAACTTTATCGAATGGTATTGTTACGTTTGAAAGAGTAAACTACATCGCCGAGCTTGAAAACAATCTTCTTAGCATATCTCAGATTTGTGATCGTATGTATACAACGCACTTTACAGACAAAGAATGTTTGATCTTGAAACCAGGATTTGTTGTTCCCGAACAGTGGGTTATCATGAGAGCGCCCAGGGTCAATGATCTGTACGTGTTGGACATGAGTGTAGCAACTACTACCACGGGTCAGGCTCATTGTTTTATGTCAAGAGCAACGGAAAAAGAATCACAGTTATGGCATCGACAGATGGGTCATATTCACTTGCGAAAAATGAATCACCTGGTGCATAATGACTTAGTAATTGGTGTTCATGTGAAAGGTTTTCATCTTGAGGGGGAGTGCATTAGCTGTGTCAAAGGCAAGCAAAAGAAGAAATCTCACCCTGGGAAGAAGGAAAACTCAATCTCGAGACCTTTAGAGAGACTCCATATGGATCTGTTTGGTCCAGTGAACGTCAAAAGCATAACTGGGGATCTCTATTGTCTAGTAGTTACAGACGATTACTCAAGATTTTCATGGGTATTATTTTTGAAGTCAAAAGATGCGACGTTTGATCGTTTGATGATGCTTTTCAAGAAGGTGGAAAACTTGTACTAAACCCGCATCAAAAGATTACGTAGTGACAATGGTACTGAGTTCAAGAATTTCAAAATGGAAGAATATTGTGATGAAAGAGGTATATTGCATGAATTTAGCGCGCCTTACACACCGCAGCAGAATGGAGTAGCTGAAAGAAAGAACAGGACGCTAATTGAAATGCCCAGGACGATGCTTGCTGATTCTAAACTACCTGTCAACTTTTGGGCAGAAGCAGTGTCAGCCGCATGCTATACACTCAACCGGGTTCTTACAGTGAAGAAATTCAACAAGACATGTTTCGAGCTGATCAATAACCGCAAACCAAACCTGAAGTATTTAGAACCGTTTGGGTCTCCCTGCACTGTTCTAAAGCCTTTTGGTAAATTTGGTGCAAAGAGCATTGAAGGAATATTTGTGGGTTACTCAAGTCCATTAAAACGTGTCTTTGTTCCAAGTTTAAAGCGGATTATTGAAGCACAAAATGTTGAATGCCAAGGTTACAGAATGCCACCACAGAATCCAGGCGACTCATGGCGTTTTAATTACGATACTTTATGGGATTCGTTTGACATTGAAGAGGAAACAGATTTCTTTGACGAATTGGATAATCTGAGAGAGTATGAAGAATCACAAGAAAGATTCCCAGCTGAGTATTCTAGACGTCAAAATCGAGCTTCTAATGATGATGAAGTCGGTCCTAGTAATGCTGGAGAGCATGATGATATTCAGCAAACTCTTGACAATCAGACGGTAGTCAATAATAATCAAGTATCTGATAATATGCCTGTTTTTTATCATGGTGATTCAGATTCTGAGGGGGAACAGATCCAGATTTCAACTCAAACAATTCCAGTCAGTGAACAAGGTGCAAATCAGAAAGTCACAAATTTGGAAGGCGAGGTAGATGTTCCAGGCGAAGTGATGCCGAGAACTCTTTCATACCATCCAGAAGAGTTGATTATTGGAGAATTACAATCAGGCGTTCGCACTAGACGTCAAATTGACCAAGGCCTTACTTGTTTTTATTCTACAGTAGCTCCGTTACAAACTGAGTTTTCACTTAGTTGTTTTATTTCGCAGATTGAACCACGAACATAAAAGAAGGCTCTAACTGAAGATTCTTGGGTCAACGCGTTGCAAGAGGAGCTGAGTCAGTTTGAGAAGTTAGGAGTGTGGAAGTTAGTAGACTTTCCTGATGGTCAAAGGAAAATAAACACTAAGTGGGTTTTCAAGTGCAAGAGAGACGATAGAGGGGTTATTATTCGTAACAAAGCTCGACTTGTAGTTCAGGGTTTCAGTCAGCAGGAGGGGATAGATTTCACCGAAGTATATGCTCCGGTTGCTAGACTTGAAGCGATCAGAATCTTCCTAGCATTTGCATCTTGGAAAAATTTTAAAGTTTATCAGCTAGATGTTAAATCGGCGTTTCTCTATGGGAAGGTAAAAAAGGAGGTATATGTCAGACAGCCACCAGGCTTCACCAATCCAATCCACAAAAACAAGGTTTATTTGTTGGATAAAGCATTGTATGGTTTACACCAGGCCCCCGAGAGCTTGGTATGAGACATTGTCTCTACACCTGCTAGCCAACAGCTTCATCCGTGGAAAAGTGGATGCCACTCTCTTCACCAAAGAAGTCAACGGACATCTTCTGATTGTGCAGATATATGTGGACGACATTATATTTGGGTCAACAAATGAGAATCTGTGCAAAGATTTTGAAAGTGTTATTAAGAAAAAATTTAAAATGTCATCGATGGGTGAGATGAAATTCTTCTTGGGACTTCAGGTTGATCAACTACCTAAGGGAATTTTCATACATCAGACGAAGTATGTTCATGATATCTTGGAGAAATTTGGGATGTCAGGATCTACTCCAGCTTCCACCCCGTTAGCGACGAACCATGGGATAAACCCTGATCTCACCGGAGAGAAGGTAGATGAAACGTTGTATCGTTCCATGATTGGATCGCTGATGTATTTGACAGCTTCTAGACCCGATATTATGTATCCAACATGCCTCGCAGCAAGATTTCAATCTAACCCGAGAGCTTCGCATATGGTGATTGTGAAAAGGATATTACGCTACCTGAAAGGAACTCCATCATTGGGGTTGTGGTATCCAAAAGAAGGCGATTTTATGCTCGAAGGGTATTCCGATTCCGATTTTTGATGCTGCAAAGTTAACGCTAAATCAACAACAGCGGGATGCCAGTTTTTCGGACCATGATTGGTCACCTGGCAATGCAAGAAACAGACCTCTGTGGCTTTATCCACATGTGAAGCAGAGTATGTATCTGCTAGCAGTTGCTGCTCTCAGAGCTTGTGGATCCAGCAACAGATGCGCGACTACGGTTTGCAATTTCTTAACACCCCTATCTTTGTTGATAATGAGGCAGCGATAAACATTACTAAAAATCCAGTTCATCACGCTAAAACAAAACACATTGAAATTCGTCATCACTTCATCCGAGATTGTTTCGAGAAGAAGTTGATACGAATTGAGAAAATCCACACTGACGAGCAAAAAGTTGATTTACATACCAAAGCGTTTGATAAAACTCGTTTTCAATATTTGCTAAAATTAAACGGTATGAAGCTTTTATCGGTGTTGGAGGAGATTCTTGGCGTTGATGAAGGAGACATTGTAGATGATGTTGAGAAGCAATCTGCAAGGGTTTGTCGATTTTTTACTTGTTTTGGTATTTAGGGGGAGTATAGGGTAATATTTTCAGAAAATACAAAAACAATAAAAAATTTCAAAAATCCAAAAACATGAAATATTTTCAAAATACAAAAACAATAGAAAATCAGAAAAGAGCTTGTGTAAAAAAGGGAAAATGATAGTACACTGGCTTGACAGTTACAGTATGCTAAAGATATGTAAAGTTTAGAAGTTTTAAACAGTCTCGCTGATGATGTGCCTTTAGGTTTTTGCACATTTAGTAGGTTTGTTCGGGATATAAACCTAAAATCTTTACTTGCTTATTTCGTGGGGAACACTACTTGGATATATAGGTAACCCCTGAAATCTTGTTTGAAAGATCCCTCTTTCTGAGATACTAGGTCTTTATACTCAGTGATATCTGGGATATTATCCCGGGACTTCTGATTTTGCGGAAGCAATGGCCTAGTCCCCGTATAATACTTTACCGCTTGCTTGAATTATAGCACCGCCCTCAGCATAAAAAATGATAAAACATTGCAAAATGCTAATCATGTGCTGTTGTAAAAAAGATTCTCTAAAGGGGACACACCAAAAGTCGAAGTCGTCATCTCTCTGCTGAACGGAAGTTCTGACCTGAGCTCTCACGGTCTTCACAATTTAACCCCTTACAGATATCATCTGTGGTATACTCACATGTAAGACTGAATATTGGGATTTGGATATGGGAGTATATTCAAGAGGTGGGACACATGAATGAGTTTGAGTTCTTAATTCACCTAATTCGTATCCTGGACAGATTGAAAATTGTGTGAGAATTTAAGTGGATCAGTATATCGACAATCTAAGTGAATTGTTTAATTCTGAGTATGTAATCAAAGCTTAACAGTACTTGTGACTTGTCGAATAGCTGATATGATTCCTTAACATGCTCACCAAAAATATGTTTGTAAATAGTTTACATTAACTGCATTTTATTTCTGTATTTCATTTCTAGTTTAGAAACTTTATTCAAAATCCAAAAAGATGTTACATTTCTGCTTTATTTTCTGACAAACCAACGTGGAAAGCTGATCTTCAGATTCAAAAGTTGAAGCAGATGCAGGAAGTTTCTGAGCTGGAAGATGAGTCGTGAGCTTAATATGTTAAACTTGAGAAAATTGTAAAGTCAAAACAAGTTCATTAATTTGAAACTTGTAAATTTCAGAAAATTGTTTGAACTAGTTTGTACAAAATGTCAGTGTGATTTGTCTCAGGTCAACCAAGGTCATTAAGTTGGACTTGGTAGACAAATTAAGTTCTCAGGGTCATTAATTTGGACCTGGATACTTAAGTGGATTTCTAAATTCTGACAAAACTAACAAATGAGGTAAAATGGTAAGTTTGGATTGAAATTGTTATAATCATAAATCTTATATTTAGGTAGAGATTGTGCAGGTAACAGGTTTGTTATTGAGAAAACAGCAAAGCAAAATCCCAGCTAACTGTTAGGGGGAGTCTGAAAACTTAAAAGTCAGAGACAGTTCCTGGATCTACATTCAAGGGGGGAGTTTGAAAGTTGTTAAAGATTCAGTTTCTGTGATTCATGCTAGCTGTTGATGAAAGAAGAGAAGATTTGAAGGAAGCATACATTGTTAGACAAACTGGAAAGAGATTAAGACTAAAGAATTGATGCTAAAGACTTCGTCAACATCTAAGGGGGAGTCTGTTGGTGCATAAATGTCTGTTAACTTTGTCTTTATCGAGTCTTATGTCTAGATAGGATAAACTAGCACACAACAGATTGGAAATTAGGGTTTTATGTGTGTTTGTGTGTAATTTCATTTGAAAGTGTCATTGACCAGTTCAAGCGAAATTAACATTGTAATTCCGCTTGAAATGGGCAGTGACAGCTTCAAGCGAAATCACCACAACTATATATATGTGTGTAGCTGTGTCATTTTAAACGAAATTAGATTTGAGATTTCAGAGCCGAGGTGCTGACCGTTTGTCATTTGATCTGTAAAAAGCTTTGAAATCAGTAATAAAAGGATAATTAAGAAGGATCAAGCTGTTATAACGTCAATTTCACTGATTCCGCCTTTGATATTGATTCTGAACTCTTCAGATTGACTCATTAGGGTCACACGACGATCCAACACTAACACCATTAAATAAAGATAGATGAGATCTATCAAAGTTAGATGTTTATGATATAGATAGTGTTTTTTTCATGTGTGCAACTCTATATTCAGGCACAATTTAACATCAAAATAAACCAAACCAAATCAATTACAATTCTCCAGACGGTCGCTCGAAGAAATTAAACTGATGATATTAAATGTTTGAAATAATATATGATTAAATAACCACAATAAAAAACGACAATAATAAAAAACACAATTCATCCAGACTAACTTTTAAGAAACAAAACAAAACAAAACATTCCATTAAAATAAAAATACCACCAATAACTCTTAATAATTGAATACAAACCACTTCACTATAACAAAAACTATCACTAAACTTAACAAAACTACTTATAAGGAAAGTAAAAACCTACGCTTTAACTCCATTGACTCGTTAACTTGTCTAAATATCTCTAACATCTGTGCCATTAACTGAACATCTTTATTCCCACCCTCACCATTATTCAAAAGTGCCAGGTCACGAACAGCAGTTGGAGGCAATAAACGCAACGTCTCAGTTACATCATCACGAGAGCCAACTCCAGTCTTCAAAGAATGAAAGCATTTCCTTAGATCTTTAGAAAACTCTAACTCAGCTTCCAATTCTTCCATCACTGCTTTATAAAACAGTTCCTTCAAATCTTCTCCTTGATTACTTGATGAAGCCATTGAAAAAAGTTAAATTTTTAATTAGATATCGGTAAAACTTAAATAACTTGAGATACGATATACATGAAATGTCTGCATATATATATAAAAGGCTTATGGTCACTAACGCGGAACTATTAATGGCAGCAACAGTTACATGATGTAAAAATTGCTCTGGGAAACGATACAATCATACAAATAACTGAAGAGACACACGTTTACAAACAATTATTACTATAAACACACAAACCATTAATTAAACACGGGAAACTTAAACTGGTACACGGCTTACTATGCATGAATCAGCGAAAATATTAATTATCCTTTAAATTATAACAAAAATATTACAAACAAAGAAAAACATGCATGTTTAAGGGAAAGGAAAATACACACATAAAAAAACTCCAACTCAACACAGTATCATTACCAAAATATAATAACCATCATCATACATAAAAAAAACAACATAACTAATCTTCGCCAAAACTGTCGATTTCAATCACATCATCCCACTTCCAATTCTTCAGCGCCTTTACCCTTTGATTAATTCTTCTGAAATTGCGAGGCTAGAGAATAATATGTCAGTCACTCATCTAGAATATTAACTAAACACAACTAAAC
Organism: Helianthus tuberosus; assembly: GCA_030545235.1. Taxonomy (NCBI): domain Eukaryota; kingdom Viridiplantae; phylum Streptophyta; class Magnoliopsida; order Asterales; family Asteraceae; genus Helianthus; species Helianthus tuberosus. The sequence goes on along the minus strand of CM060375.1, from coordinate 16,551,176 downwards.
ATATAGATATGGAACCAACCTTGTTAATCTCATGCTTTATAGAATTGTCAGGACATCTAACCAAAGCACCAAACTCCAAGTCAAAGCCTTTACATTTGTTCTGAAATTTACAAAACAAATATAAGAAAACATAATAAGATTCAGCATAAACATCACCAACTATCACTAACAAAATAATTTACATACTTTAACATAAACGATCTACCTTTGCAGATCCGATTGAAGACATAGTCAAGTCAGGAAGTACTCCAAACAATTCTTCAAACTGAAACACAATATACTCATTAATAAAAAAACTACCATGCTGAACTAAAACAATGTTATCTTACAGTTATAAAAGAATTATTACATACATCTCCAGTTTCATCAGATATCTTACTCAACTTTTGAAAATGATCATCCACAAAAATGTTGTCAGCCACAACCTGGAAAAAAAATAAAAAAAAAACAACTGTTAATCACTGTTGTCATAGTATATTACAAATATAAACCAAAAAACACAGTATCTGTAAAAAAACACAATGATTTTTAAAAATACACAACATGATAAAATATTTTACAAGAATTATTACGCACGTTTCCAACTTCATCACATGTCTTGCTCAACGTTTGAAAATGATAATCCACAAACATGTTGTCAGCCACCACCCGGAAAAGAAAAAAAAACAATTGTCAACCACTGTTGTCATAGTATATTACAAAAAAAAAAAAAAAAAAAAAAAAAAAAAAAAACACAATAGCTGTAAATAACACAATGATTTTAAGTAACACACAATATCATAAATAATAACAGAAACTTCATCATAAGCTTGCTTCTAAATGTACATTCTCATTAGAGCAATAAGAAAATTCATGCAAATGACCATCCATACACTCGTCAGCTACAACCTGACAAAAAAGCATGTCAATGATTTTTTACTATAATAACACAAAGGATTGCAACAAACACAAAACGATTGTAAAAAACACAATGCTATGTAAATCCCAATACTTGACAAAACAAAATGATAATACATTTCCAACTATATTAGAAGACTTCATAACTGCTGCCTGCTTCATTTCCACAATGTTGTCCAACCCAGCAAACTGAAAAACAAAGCATCATTATTCAAATGAACAAACATGGTTAAATAAACACAATACCATATAAATTAACAACTTACATTTTTCCCCGTAATTGAATCCTCATCATACACAGCATTATCCATCGATCAAAACTGAAGCAAAACAACCAAACTAAATAAGAAACTATTTTCGAAACATAACAAACATCATAAACACATAAAGTATGTAACCACCTTACATTGATATCCTTTATTGAAAACGATGTAATGCAAAGCATACACGGACATATATATACATCTTGTATGCTAACTTCCACGTAGAATTATCCAAGATGAACCGACAAGGTTGAGGGAGCGTACCCACGTAGCAAGAAACATGTAGAAAACACAGCAAAACTTAACTGGCGTTGAAAAAACAAACTGCCAATTTTTTTGGGTTTGAACGGATGAGATTAAACCTTGAAGGTAACCGACTGAATTATTATGGTCAAGATCTACTTGAACGTGGGTTTGACCGATGGTTGTTTCGCGGCGAACAATTTATTAATAATGAATAGCTAATGATTGTGAAACACCCCTAAAAATATCTAATACTTAACATTAATATTTACCTTGATGGTAAATATTATAAACATGAATGATATTATAATTTAACTTGGTTAGTTGTTTGTTGATTAGTTAATAAAACACTGAAAAGTGCCCCTTTTTAATAAACAATAAATGAAGGGATGAAATGGACAATTAGGAAATCTATTTTAATAAAAAGGAAATAAAAACCCAAAACACACACTTGTGTGCGTTCAGGGGCGACCCGAGAGAGAAGAAGTAGGAATCCTTCTTTAAACCTAAATTAACAAAATGAAGATCAAATAGGGGCCTAATTTCGTGCATGATTAGAGATTTGCATTCATCTAATAATAATTAACACAAGGTATGTTGCAATTTTCGTTTTAGGTGATAATGATGTATATGGAAGAACTTGGTTGATTGAGTTCTTGAGAAATTGTTGTTAATATGGCCTAAGGAAGGTGTAATATAGACCTAAGGCTTTAATTTTAGCTGAAATTGTAAATGCTTTAGCAAGAATCAAGTGTTAGGGTGTGATCTTGGTATATGAGAAAGTGGGTTTTTATGAAATTGTGTGATATATGGATTATGGTAGTAAAATCTGATGTTTGATAGAAACTCTATTGAATCCTAGTTACTAATTGAGTATTTGATCATGTTGAATTCATAGGATGCAAATACATGGCCTAATATTGAATAATAGAATCCATTTAAGTAATATATGAATTCATGCCCACAAGGTGCTTAACAATATGCCTAAAAGAATATTTATTTGTCAAAAAGGTTAAAAAGTAACAATAAGGAACTTGTGAATGATAATTGACAAGTTTACAAGTCATAGAATGTGCTATGAGTTCTAAACGATAAATTGGATTGCACTCTTTAGGCAACTCGAGTGGAACTCCGAATGGTAAAACCAGGAAGGACACGCGTTTGAAAGGAAAGCTCTAATGTACGTGGCTTTATGCTTAGTAGGAATTTATTAATAATTTAGTATTGAAAAATGTTGAATAATTGAAGTAATATTAGATGAATTCGGTTAATTTATAAGTGATGGATTTCACACAAATTAACCGAGTGGATGAATAGTGAATTAAGATATGTCTGGTTGTTTAAAAGTGATGGCTATCACATAAACAAGCAAACGGGTCAAAATAGCGAATTATGATATATTTGGTTGTTTAAAAGTGATGGTTTTCATGTAAACAAGCAAACGGGTCAAGACGAAGTCTTAACGCATACTGGAATGGGTGCATGAATAATGACTTCGGTATAAACCCGGTTGATGGGTAAAATTATGAAAATAAGCGTAAACCAAGTAACGAGAACGCGGACTAAAAGTCAAAGGACTCGGGTAATGAGTCATAATCAAAAGGTGGTGAATTCGTGAAAAGAATTCGGAATAATTAAGTTCAACTATTAAAAGTTGAACGAGTCAAATAAGTGTAAATACATACCGGATAACGGATGCACAAAACATAATGATATTTGCCCGGGTAATGGGGAATAATCATAGAAATGACATTAATGTGAAAAAGATGTGATTACATATGCTCGTTTGCTTAGATATGCAAACGGGTCAAATATTTTTATAAATAAATCTTAAGCCATTAGCATAAAGGATAAGAATTTATTACTTCTGATGGCTGATTTTAAGTCTATATTGTGGGGGATTAAATTACGATCAGGTAGGAACAAATTTGAGTCCAAATGGATAAGTTTATAAAAAGATATGAATGTTTTCGTGTTAAAGGGAAAAACATGAGATAGGGAACAAGTAGACTTGTACCGTAACTTACGGCCGACTGCCGTAGACTACGGTAGTTAAGGAAAAATCAGCAGATCACAGCCGTAACCTACGGCTGAGTGCCGTAGGCTACGGCAGGGCTTGACTGCCCAATTTCAAGATGGTGTACCGTAAGCTACGGTACTCTTACTCTAGCTTACAGTGGGAGTTTCCTCAAATTTTTTATTTTGTCTAACTTGGTTATTTGGGTCATTAAATTACATATTTAGCATTCTATAACAAACGTTTAGAATGTTAAATGATACTTAAGTCATTCCTACAAGAGAAAGGATGGAATCAAGCTAAAGAAGAACCGAACACAAATATTGATCAAGCTTCCGTGCTTGTTTAATCTTTTTTGCTTAACTAAACATTGTAAACAAGTAGAAATGTTTGTTTTGAATACTTGTGAAGTTTTAATTAACTTCAAATTATGTTTTAAGGTTTTGGTATTAGCATTATATATTTACATAATGCAAACTTTTATAAAATACTATATATATATATATATATTAAGTATGGGTCTTACAGATTTAAAATTTACTTAACAAATACACCTTTGTAAAAGAGTGAATTAGTTAAAGGTCACTGTTTATGTGACAAATAAATGGCAATTTCTTTTGCATTTTTTGTTAACCCACTACGCATCATCTTCATGCTCTCTTATTAACCGTAATGGGAATTTATTTTCTAGAACGGATAACTAGCACACCCTATAATCATACTCCTAATACTTAAATTGTCACCACATAGGAAGAAACACTTTTTTGACACGTTATGTAACAACCCTCGGAAAGATCCATAAACAAAATCCGAATTGTGCGCGACGAAACTTTAAAACTTGACGGTTAATGAACTAAACCGCATAAAAGTACCTTTAGTAGACTCGTAATTATAAACCGAACAATTTAGGATCAAGACCCAAACATACGCTATAAGTATCAGCATGCAAATCGAGGAAAAACGCACGATTGGACGAAAAAGCGGCCAAGGACACGCGTCACACGAAGGCGACACGTGTCAGACCTGCGTGGGATACGTGGCGACCAAAGCCAGGTCGACCATCCCCGCGACACGCGCCAGGGGAAGCCGACCCGTGCGCGACACGCGGGGGAGACCCAATTGTGGGTATATAAGCAGCGGTGTAGGACTGAAGTTTTTGCACCAGTTCGATCAATTTTGACGAACTATCTCTCTCGTTCTCCGTTTTCTTTGTACTAAACCCCTAAACCCCAAAATTCTGCCCGTTATTAGGGTAATAACTCTAATCACTGGTACGATACTGTATCCGATCGATTAAAACCGATCCAATGGATGTTTAAGTGCTGCCAATATCTGGCTATACTTTGTCATTCGTTGTGAGGGTTTCAATCTCGTGATTATCGTTAATGTTGAATTGAGTTAATACTCTAGTACGAGTTCCAGTGTATCTAGAAATTAGAACTCGTAACCAGGAAGTTGTTAAACTAGAATACTTAGTGATTAAGTAAACATAGTAGTTAAAATAACTTAACAATTAAGTTAACTTAGTGGCTAAGAAAACTTAATGATTAAGTAAACTTAATGGTTATGTAAAACTTAGCGGTTAAGAAAACTTAATAGCTATGGAAACTTAACAGGAAAGGAAACTTAGCAGTTAAGCAAGCTAAGTAAGTTAATTACGTTATTTAATTAATCGGCTAAGTAAATTACTTGATTAAACCGTTAAGAAAAATTAATCAGTTAAGTAAAATTTATTAAGTTAAGTAAGATTAATTAATCAGTTAAGTATGATTAATTAAGCTAAGCAAGATTAATTAAGCAAAGTAAGATTAATTAAGCTAAGTAAGATTAATTAAGTAAATTAAACACCTAGATAGATATACATGAAAATAAATATATATGAGATAGATAATATCAAAGGAAGGTGTAAGAGGATATATATGTGGGTAGGAAGCTTCCTAGAAAAATGTATAGGTAACTTCCTAGAAAAGTATATTGGAAACTTCCTGGAAATTTCATATTTCCTACCTATAAGTAGGAAGCTTAAGATTCATTTTTCTTTGCTCATGTCTTCTATTCTTCTCTCTATACGTTGGTGTTCTAACCAATAATCACCGATACGATATTCTGTCCGATCGATTCGGGAACCAACTAACGAATGCCAAAGTGCTGTCTAAACAAGACTATACCTTGTGAATTTCGTTAAGGTTCTGAAACGAATGCCAAAGTACTGTCTAAACAAGACTATACTTTGTGAATTTCGTTAAGGTTCTGATCTCGTGACAATCGTTAGGTTTGATTTGGTATAACACTAATACATGTTCCACTCTGTTAAACTAAATGTTTAACTACCCGAAAACTCTGCACTATACACTTACAATCAAAATAGATGCTCAATCATCAGAAGATTCAGAACTATAAAGTAGATGCTTAGAATCAAGAAGCTTGTTTAATCAAGACTATATGCTAACAAGGTGAGTCATTCTCTTTTGTCAAAAGTATTTTTCAAATACCTAAATGTTTTCCAGTTATATGTTACAGGGATTAAGTCTTGGTTATCTTAAATTTACTTGCAAGTGGGGTATTGTGCACGTTACTATTATTTCTCACTTTTAACAGTGATAATCATCACTATTGGGTGAAAGGACCTAATGGTGGTATGACCATCGTCACCAGGGTGTGACACGGGGCCAGATAATTATAAGATAGTGGCCATTGTAATCACTCTTATACTATAATTTATAACAATGTGTCATTTTGTACAAAAATGAATGAACTCACCAGTATTTCCTGCTGACCAAATCTTTCTAAAACGCGTTTCAGGTAATTACAGTAGATTGGAATAAGAGTGATGATACAGCACCGAAAGGCTTAAAGAAGTGGCTTATTTTATCAATTGAATTAAATTAAGCAAACATGGTTTCATATATTCGGGTTTATCCCTTATTAAAGCTACCTTTGTAAAACAGGGGTTTTATCCCGTCTATTTAATAAATAAAATCCGATGTTTTCTAAACTCTGATATTTTTCCTAACTCACGGTCCTGATGAACATTTCCGCTGCAATGTTTTTAAAATAACCACCGGTACCGCTTGACTGCTCGCAGCTCCCGTCTAGGGTGTGGTCGGGGGTCGTGACACGTTAATATCTATCACTATTCACTAGGCCAAAGAATCTTTGATGGGAAATTGATTTTTATTTTAAATAGTTAATATTTTAACTTTAAAATTAATTTTACTGAAATCCAATACAATCCACTCGCACAGTTTCAGTTTTTTAAGCTAACGGATGAAAGTTATTAGAGAAAATTAAATTTATTAAAAAGGTTATTTGGTTAAAGGTGTATGTTAGTATTAGTATTACAACCGAAAGAGGATATCCATACGTGTTTATACTAACCGAAAAAAAACTGAAGTTGTGCTATGCCTAAAAGGATATCGATACGTGTTTATACCGATCAAAAACCCGCACTCGCTACAACTAATGACACCAAAAGATACTCTATTTTGCAGTATAACAACCGAAAGAAAATAACCCAAAATATAAAGTCATGGTATATACACCTAAAAGGACATCGACACATGCTTTATATTTTATATCGATTGAAAACTTGCATTCACATAGCTATAGCTTATGATACCAAAATATACTCTATTACGAATACGACTTTGTTTTCAACAAAATTTGTTCTGCAACGTTGAGATAAACCCAAGCACAACGGTATATTCAAATTTTTATATAAAAAACTAACAAAGTACTCAAGTTGTTATTAAAGAAAAATTAGATCAAATCAGAAATTAATTGGTTTTTGAATGCTCTATTTGATGAAGGGTGGGTTTGCACATGTAAGTATACTCTGGAATGGACTATTTTGGCTCCAAAACTAACAATGTTTAATAGATTATCTTCATAGATTGTTGGATGGAATCCAGTACGAACCCGTAAGTTTTATGCAAATCCAAATATTGTGTCAAACACATTAGCTATATGCGACTTGTGTGTTTACGAGTTGATATGAACACGACTAGTTTAATCATATTTGCGAACACGACTAGTTTAACCTTAATTTTTTTTCTATACATTACTACAGCAAAATATTTTATAAAAATAATGATTAGCATGCAAACCCTTATGTTAATATTAACTAGATTCATTTTGCTAAGCAAGATTGTGGGATCAAATCAAAATTAATCCAAATTCGTTTAGTCTAAACTTAAACATGCAATTACACCTGAGGTTTGTGTTAATGTTAACCATACACATACATACACACACAGGCATCCGCGCATACACACACTATACATATTAATGCTAAAAAGGCTATTATGTCTAAAAAGTGTAAAAAAGATGTATCAGGTTTGGCTAAACGTATCCTCCCCTCTACTAAACGTACTCGTCGATGTGAGCGGACAGGCATCCGCGTATATGTAAGGAATTAGAGTCGCTTGGTCTTGATATTGGTGATATGTGTGGTCAAGGCTACGATAATGGGGCAAACATGAGAGGAAAAAACAAAGGTGTTCAAACTAGATATTTAGAAAAATATTCTAGAGCTTTCTATAGTGCCTGTGGTTGTCATAGTCTAAATCTAGCATTGTGTGACATGGCTAACACAATTACCAAGTCTAAAGATTTTTTTGGAACAACACAACGGCTATATACTATCTTTTCACATTCTATTAATAGGTGGCAAATTTTGAAAGACAATGTTAAAGGATTAACTCTTAAATCATTGTCTACAACTCGTTGGGAAAGTCGTATAGATAGTATTAAACCTATAAAAAATCAACTTGGAGATGTAAGAAAAGCTTTGCGAGAAGTTAGGGGGACGGATAGAGATGCTAAAATCATAAGTGAAGCTAAATCATTAGAAGAGTATGAACTTGGTGATTTTGAATTTTTGGCACAAATTGTCATTTGGTTTGAATTATTATCAAAGGTAAATGTGGTGAGCAAACAGTTGCAATTAAAAGATGTTGTTCTTGATGTTGCTATTGATGAAGTGGACAAATTAATTAAATTCTTTAAGAATTATAGAGAAGTGGGGTTCTCTAAGGTGCTTGATGAAGCTAGAGAAATTGCAAATGAAATAGGTGTTAATGTGGAATTCCGTAAAAAACGTGTGATATATAGGAAAAACAATTTGATGAATCGTCAAGTGTAGAAGAAGTAACATTTTCACCCGATGAGGATTTTAGAATAAATTATTTTTATGTATTGTTGATCAAGCTATTTTTTCACTTGAAACAAGATTTGAACAATACCAAAAATTCGAAAAAATATTTGGGTTTTTGTTTCCTAAAAGTTGAAGACTCTTGATGAAGCCAAGCTTAAGGAGTGTTGTAGCCTTCAAGATGCATTGAAATATGAAGGAGAGTCCGATATTGATGCTTAAGAATTGTATACGGAGTTGAAGTTGATTAATACAATTTTACCGAGGCACATTGACAACCCTTTTGATGTTTTAGACTATATCTTCCAATGCAGTACTACTTATCCTAATGCTATAAATGCATATAAAGTGTTGTTGACAATTCCGGTAATCGTGGCATCGGCAGAAAGAAATTTCTCAAAGCTGAAGTTGTTGAAGACCTATTTACGTTCTACAATATCACAAGAAAGGCTAAACGGGTTGACGACAATATCTATTGAAAGTAAAATATTATATACTATGGATTACGAGGAGTTGATCTAGAGCTTTGCTTCAAAAAACGCTAGAAGAACAACAGTGTTCGCTTAGCAAGTAGGTTCGATAATTTGATCATTTTTGCTACACTATTTTTTGTTAATTCGTTGTATCTATTTGATAATAATTATCGTAGTATTATGGGCTTTTAGTATTTATATATTTGATTGAATGATTGATGAGTTTATATTATATGAAGATTTGCGAATAGAGCCCAATTTTTTTTTTATCTCGAACAGGGTCAATTTTTTTTTTTTTTTTTTTTTTTTTTTTGTGATTTTCAGAAACGACCCTGTGAGCGGTAATAATTTTTAATAGTGGGCCATGTCCCCATGTTTTCTGAGAGATAAGAGTATGTTTAGCAGCACCCGCACCCATTACACGTTGTACTATTGATCATAGGTAATCAATGGCTATTGTGTCTGAAAGGTAATTTTGTAGTTGTTTTGGCAAGGAGGGGTAAAATGGTAGCAGGCCATTGTTTAATTTTTTTTCTTGTTACATTATTTTTTAACTTAAAAAAAAATATGTTATATTAAAAAAAAATCACACCATAAAAACGAAAATTATATTTTTAATTCTGTAGGTTATTAATATATTTAAAAAACAACTTTAAACTATTTTGAAATGGAAACGTATAACGATAGTCTCATATGTCTTTTTAGAATAGTGTCCTGAATTTGTGAATTTATGCAAAGTTCTTTTATATTGTTGAAACAGTTGGGAGGTTCGATCTTAGTCCCACCCTTGGGACACGTGTAGTACGGATATATTGCCAACTTCATTATATTCAAGTACTATAAGTAATTCTTCTTTATTATTAGGTGGACAGGCCACATGATCTTTGGCTAGCGGGTAAGGACTCCTTACCCGCATGAGTTACGTCGTTGGCGGTCCGGTAGGTGGTGGCCGACGGATAAGGTGAAGGTTGAGTGCAAGCCGCTGTTGTTATTGGTAGGTTTGAAATTTGAATGGTTTTAACCGTTCAACGGTCATTTGGCATTTTTTAACTAAACTCATTTTATAAATACATACAAACTAGTAAAAATACCCGCGCGCGTTGCAACGCGGGTACGTCGCAAACGTCGAATTAATTAGTCTAAGCATTATGTGATGTGTTAATCATATGAAAACCGCACATTTCGATGTATCTGATTGAAGTCAATGTAACCTAAATATGCATTGCGATTGGATCAAAACGCAAAGTAAATTGAAATTATACTGTATAATCGTAACGTATTATATGTGACCTGACTCATACATAAAAAGCGTAACATGTGTAATCGAAAGGGATTAGAGCTTTTTAAAAAGGAAAAAGAAACCGCAGTCGGAGTCCACCGGTTCGTAACAAAATTTACGAAACATACATAAAGTAAGCAGAAAAACGTATTATATATGACCTGACTCGTTTTCTAAAAAAAGTTTAAGTCAAAATGTAGGCCAATTCAAATTTATACCTATACGTATATAAAAATATACAAATAAAAATGTTTTTTTTCTAAACGAAAGTGTATTATATTTGTCCTAACTCGTTTTCAGATAAAAAAAAATTACGTTAAAACGTAGACCAACTCGAATTTATACCGACACGTACATAGAAATATACACGTAAATAATTAGTCTTTTTAAGTTAAATGAACGATAGGGGTAAATAAAAGAAATTAGCTAACGAAAGTTATTAATGAATCACCATATTATTAAATTAGTAAAAAAATTATTAAGTTAACAACGAATATTATTTATTCAATAAAATTTATCAATAAAAGTTATTAACGAATATTAATTTACAGTAAAGGGTATTTTAAATTAGAGTTAAGTGTCATTTATGTCTATGTGGTTTGTTTATTTTTGTCATTTCAGACCAAATTTTAAAATTGTATTATTTTTCTCCCTGACATTCTCGAAGCTTGCCATTACAGTCCATAAAACAAACCTCTGTTAAAAAAATCAGTTAGCTTAGGGACGACAATGACACTTTATTCTGGATTTTTTGGACCGAAATGACATGTTTCGAGAATATTAGGGAGGAAAATGGTACAATTTTAAAATTTGGTCTGAAATAACAAAAGTGGACAAACTACAGAGATGTAAATGACACTTTTAACTCTTTAAATTATTATCCCAGAACCTACATCCTAGAACCTGAACCAAGTTAATTTGGTATTAGAGTTGTATAATTTTGTCGGTCGTTTAGTAATTATGTGAGCTACAAACTACAAAGTATATGCCTAATGCCACTCATTCAGCCAGCATTACACAAAATTTACCACTACATAGAAGCAATAAAAAGGACAATGATAAAGTATAAAAAGGTAAACAAAAAGGAGGGGCTCAAATGTAAATGTCACCGACGTTTGCATTTAAGATAGATAATAATATCACACCAAATTTATGAAAATTCAACCACACACTCTCACATACTCTCATTGATCTCTATACACTCGTAAAAAAATGGAAAGAAGACTGTGAAACGAAGATAAAGACATAGATCTGGTCACCTCTTGGTTGGACATATTCGAAAAAGACGAGGAGGCACTGCATCAAGAACAACCTTATTTGAAGAATTCTGCCAACGTGTTGGTGAAATCAATCGCTCTTCGCACCAAGGTTCGGCAATGTTTCATATTATGTTCAGGAAGGTTTGCAAACTTCATCAACTCTTTAACATTACAATGGCCAACGGTGACGGCTTAGTAGAGGCACAAGGGATTGCTCAGGCCTATCATGAATACCAAATTCGATGCAATGGAATATTTACTCACATTGCGCCTTGGCAGTTAGCATGAAGCCATCCTCGTATGTCACCAACTATGCATCTGGATGGCGAGTCTGATGGTTAAGGCGTTGATGATTAGTTTTTTTAATTATCTAGTTTGTTTACGTTTATTTATTTAGTTTGTGTCCATTTAATTATGTAGTTTGTTTACGTTTATTTATCTAGTTTGTGTAGGTTTAATTATGTACTTTGTGTAATATTTCTAATTTTAATTAGTTTATGATGTGCCGCATTTTGATACATTTACTTATGTATTTTCTATTTGATTTATTATTTTCTAAATTTTCGGTTAAAAATGATATATTTATATTTGTAATAATAATAAAAAAGAAATAAAGAGGAGGGGAAGAAAGTCCAAGTGTTGCCATTAACACGCACGGCGTGGAGGGGCATGAAGCGCAACGTTACAATTACGTCAACAGGAGGCGTGGTAAAAAAAAAAAGCATGGGGTAGAAGAGGCTTGAAAATGGTGTTTTAAAAAATAAAACATAAATATTAAAATCCCAAACAACCAATCAAAACAAATCTTAACAACAACCAACCACACATTACCACCTCACCAACCAACATCCCCTTCATCAAGGGCACAACTTTGTGGGGTGGGAGGGGGCGGTCGACCCCCCGAACTTTTCGCTCAGTAGTGAAGAGTATGCAGTTTTCGTATCGAAATTTTTGGGTATATACGTTTTCGGCCCCCGATTTTATAGAAATTTTTTAGTATATACGTTTTCGACCATTCGATCGGAAATCTCAAGCTTTGCCACTGCCCTCCATGCCGGTTGAAATCCTCATCCCCCCCCCCCCCCCCCCTCCATGCCACAACCACGCCATGGCACGGGGCGGGTGCCGGCGTGGTTGAGGCCTCCACCCCATTTCAACGCCTCCATACCGTCTGGTCTAAGAGGGCAGTTTAGGGTGGTGGATAGGCTAAATGACGTGATGCAAAAGGATTGACGGGAGTTAGGGTGCCCGGTCTTGCTGTCCCTTGACATTTCTTGAAAAAAAAAAAAAAAGCTTTTAGAATTCATTTATAAATCTAACGGTGAAATTTTTGTATGTGCTAAAATTACTATTATCATCATTGTTTCTTGAGCTAAAATTTAATAATAAGTAATATTTTTATTTACTCTGAAAAACGTTTTATCGCTTATGTAAAAGGAATTTAAAGAAGAAAGAACAAGTAGGGTACGGTGTTTACAGTTTAAAAAAAAATTGTAAAAAGTTGTAAAAATGCGTAGTATGCACCATAGGAGTTGTAAATACGCCCAATATTAGAAAGAAATATCGGTTGACGCACCATTTTCTACGTATACATTTCTAAGTTAGGGGAATAGTGTCAGGCAGCTGGAACTTCCCAATTGAACCAATTTTTTTTAATTTAATTCTATTTCCAGTTTAAAATTACGCTTTCATCCTTTGTTTAAAATTACGTTTTTACCCCTGCTCAAAATACAATAATACTTTTGCCCCTAACTCAAAATTACGCTTTTGCCCTCGGTTCAAAAACTCACTTTTAGTTTTGTTACCAGTTTCAAATTATGGTTTCACCATCCGTTTAAAATTGCGTTTTTGCACACAGTTCAAAATAAAATGTTGTTTTTTCCTCTAGCTCAAAAGTACGTTTTTGCTCACAGTTCAAAATAAAATTATGTTTTTCCCCCTAGCACAAAATTATGATTTTGCTCTCAGTTTAAAATTATGATGTCTGACACTTCCCTATTAGACCAATTTTTTTTAATTTAATTTTATTTCCAGTTATGATGCCTGGCACTTCCCTATTGGACCAATTTTTTTTTAATTTAATTTTATTTCCAGTTTAAAATTACGCTTTCGTCCTTTGTTTAAAATTATACTTTTGCCCCTAACTCAAAATTACGCTTTTTCCCTCGGTTCAAAAACTCACTTTTAATTTTGTTCCCAGTTTCAAATTACGGTTTCGCCCTCCGTTTAAAATTACGTTTTTGCACACAGTTCAAAATAAAATGTTGTTTTTTCCTCTAGCTCAAAATTACAATTCTGCCCTCAGTTCAAAATTACGTTTTTGCCCACAGTTCAAAATAAAATTATGTTTTTCCCCTAGCTCAAAATTATGATTTTGCTCTCAGTTTAAAATTATGATTTCGCCTCTAGTTCAAAATATAATTTACGATTTTGCCCTCTGTACAGACATACATGTTTTGAGAGAGAAATATTCGACTTATTGCCCCGCAACGCGGGCGGGGCAAAAACTAGTTATAGACATAAACAAGAGAGTTATTCGTGATCCGTTTGGTTAAAAGCTCGAACGAGCCAAGTTTTAACTAGCTCGAGCTCAAGTCTGAAATAGAGCTCGTTTAGCTATCGAGCACGAGCTTGAGCCTGAAATAAAAAGCTCGTTTGGGCTCGTGAGCCTAAACGAGCCCAAACAAAATTTTAGTTTTTTTATATATAATATTATAATATTGATGATGACATTGACGAGCCGAGCTTTGGCACGCCTTAGCAATATTCAAGCGAGCTCGAGCCTAGCTTTTAGCTCGCTTGAGGTTGTTCTCAAAATATCTTGATCTTTGGGTTTTAATCGTGAGCCGAACCCAAGCTCAAATAAGTAGGCTCAAACCGAGCCGAACTCGAGTTTCATAAAAATATGACAAGCCAAGCTCGAGCCTAGTCAGACTCAGACTTAGCCCAACTCATTTACACCCCTAGACACACCATATATTGTGCGAGCGATTAAGTTAAGACCAACGGTCCTATCCCATAGTCTTACACACCAATTCATCAACACCTTTAAAAAGAAAGTGTTTTTTTCTGAAAAAGTATAACAATTCTATATGTACTCAAATTCAAAATGATAAAATGTTTGGCTTTATAGTAAAATCTAAATCGATAAAAATATAAAAGTTTTTGTCTTTAGAAAATCAGATGAAATCTAGAAAATTATGGCCTTTTCTTTTCAGTACGGTTCGGTACCGGTACGGTACCGGTATTTAAGGATAAAAACCGGTAAATACCGGTATCGAACCGGTACCGTACCGGACCGGTAACGAACCGATACCGAAAATGCTAAAAGTCGGTACCGAAAAAGTACCCGGTTCGGCAAATTCGGTACCGGTACCGGGAACGATTTGCTCATCCCTACCGGTGGGTGTGGCATGGCGCCACCCCGCCACATCATCGACGATAGCGCCCCCGAGGCGCCACCATCCATACCGCACGATTTAAGGGGGGAGCCATCAATGTCTCGCCAGCATGTTAACGGAGGTGATTTTGGTTTGATCGAGGGGTGTTTGGTCAAAGTTACCGTTCAATGGTAACATTCAATTTAAAAAAAAATTAATTTCAAACTTTATAAAATTCACCTATAAATATCCCACTTTTTTCCATAATTTTCATCCCTTTTACCTCAATCTTTATACAAAATCTCTACACTTTTTATATATAATCACACAATGTTTTCCAACAACCAAAACGCATGGGATCCTACCCATCCGTTTTTGCAAAGTGCGCCAAACAACGAGCAAGAAGACCGTTATCGAAGAGACCCGCGGATGGGTAAGCTTGGATATTATCCGATGCCACCTAGCACCCCAACTTCTTCTCATCCGACCACTCCACCGATTCCCGGTTTTTACGGATATTATTCCCAACCTCCATTTTTTCCCAAAACATACCCCAAACCCAAAACCAAATCCGTACCCGAAACCCAAGCCGAACCCACTTCCTCAAAAGGTGGACGATCGAGAAGGCATCGTAAGAAGGATGAGACCGAAACACGTGCTCCTAAGAAGGTCGAATTGTGGACGCCACTACTAAAAAACTGTGTTGTTTCCGACCAAGGTTTTTGTCGGAAAACTGTCGGAAAATAGCGTTTCCGACAAATTTCCGTCAAAAATACGTTTGTCGGAAAAAGCCTTGTAGGAAAAGATTTCCGACAAGCATCCGACTAAATTGGCGACAAATTTCCGACAAAAAAAGAAGTTACTATTTCCGACAAAGTCCCGACCACAATTTTCCTACAGCTTTCCTATCACACCCCAACCGATGGCGGAATCATCGGGGCGTGACACTGAGCGAAACAGATTGTCCAGAAGTTTCCATAACAACTATCATTACCATTCAATTTAAATAATACGTCCCATACCGTATCTCAAATAGTTAAATAATTATTACAGACAAGCATCAAGACAAGTATTCTGTTCCGACAACTCAGATTTAAACATAGCAAATTTATTTGTTGGTTTCTAGGACTCCTTCCCTAGCCTCATTTTCATCACCAGCAAGTTAAGCACAGAAACAACCTAAGCACCTGTCACATACGTTAAAATAAAGTCAATAGATATAATGTAAAGGTGAGCATACAAGTTTGATAATAGCATATAGAGTTCGAATTCGTTTACGCATAACCAGCACGTACACATAGTGAAATGAAGCACGTTAGTTATCGACATAGATCCATCGATACCAGTGACTGCGGATTGACTGCCCGAGGCAGTTCGCAATACATGATTACCACCGTAATCCATGCAAGTAAAAGATCCTTAACAACCCCCGTGTGAACGGGTGCTGAGTCCAAACTATAGTACTATCGTTGCTAAGGCAGGTAGACAACATTCCATGTGTAAACATAACAAACAAGCATTCATGAGCCACGTATAACATGCGTAAATGGTTTAGCGTTAAAAACAGCTTGAGTAGTGTGATAGTTGTAGTTTGAATATTCGTAACGTATGTAACACCCAAAAGTGCTAAAAGCAAAAAGGGTTCGAGTATACTCACAGCGATTATGGATTGAAGGGAGCGCTTTTCAGCGAGTACGGTTAGCCTGAATAGATTCGATAATGTAACGATGAGTGGCGCGTAAAACAGTACAAAGTGAGAGCGGGTAGGATAGCTGGCCGTGCGGATTAACTATCCGTGCGAGTAAGTTATCCGTGCGAGTAAACTATCCGTGCGGGTAAACTATTCGTGCGAGTAACTATCCGTGCGGATGGTAATCCGTGCGGATGGTAATCCATCCGGATTAGTCACTCGTGCGGATTGTCTATCCGTGTGGACAAGTAGTCCGTGTGGATTACTATTCGAGTAGATTGTTTCTTCCCCAGAATGTGTTTGTGTATGATGGCTTGTGCTTTGGAGTTTTCGTTGTAGCATTTAGAAAACATCTAAGTATCTCTACCTTTCAAGCCGGTCGCGCGGACAACAATCCGTCTGGATGGTGATCCGTGCGGACACGTTTCTGAGGCTGAGTCACTTGATCAAGTTTGTGCAATCCGTCCGGATGGTAATCCGTGCGGACAATGGTAATCTGTCCGGATAGTTTGTTCGTGCGGACAAAGACAATCCGTCCGGATAGTCTGTCCGTGCGGACAACTTGTCCGTGCGGATGAACATTGTTTGAAATTGTTTAAGGTCTTAGTATCTCATGATCCGAAGAGTAATCCATTCAGAGGTCGTCCGTCCGGATTGTTCATTCGTCGATACTCAAACCTCGTGTTGAATGTGGGTCCCAAGTATAGCTCGCGCGGGTGACAACCCGTCCGGATCGTCTGTCCCTGCGGGCAGCTTGTTCGTGCGGGCAGCTTGTCCGTGCGGACAACCTACTCGTGCGCACAACTTCCTCGTCCTGGTTGTTCCGTCCGGTTACCCTTGGTCGCCTTTGTTGTCTATCGAGACGTTTCGATTACGTGTCAACCGTTTGGAATCGCATCCTTACCTGTATGACCAAGCCGGCCAGGAATCACCCTAACTCGGCCTGTCAGCTGTTTAGAACGGCCATCCCGGTCTAACCCGAAATCAGGTGTCTTGCGGGTAGAATCCAGATCTAGGACTAGTGCATCCCTATCATTAAGTAGGAGACTAGAACGGATCCGATTCCCACCGCTTTTTGAGGTGAAATTGTTGTGAAATGTTGTGGAAATCGTTCAGATCTGAGTTATTCTTGGTGGAATGTGGTCACACTTGAAGTTCATGAGAACTTCATGATGACGTCACCCTAGAATACCTCAAATCTTGATGATTTCATGGTTAAAAGTTGAGATGTGAAAGATAGAAAGGTGTAGATGTGTGTATAGATCAAGAACGTACAAGAATTAGAGCAAGATCTTACCTGGATTGAGAGAAATCGGAAAAAAGGTGAAGAATGCGTGCAGGTCGGACGTCACTTGCCAAAAGTGGAAAGTTTAGAAAGTGACCCGGGTATTTATAGGATGCTAAAAGGGGAAAGGTGTGATCCGTGCGGATTGCAGGTCACCCGGATGGGTTATCCGCGCGGACGTGTCATCCGTGCGGGCTGGCAATCCGTGCGGACTGGCAATCCGTGCGGACTGGCAATCCGTGCAGATTGGCAATCCGTGCGGATGGACCATCCGTCCGGATGTCGACTGAACGGTGCGTTCGGTGCGGCGACGCTTCGGTTTCGATTGCGAGCGATTCGACCAGGTTTCCTAGTCAAATTACTTTTAGTCCCAACTACTTCGTATGTGATACGGTTCGATTCGGAATTCGGGTTCGGGTTCGATTACCTTCGAGTTAGACTTCGAGTTCGATTAAGTTCGCTTGATTTCCACAATAAACATAAATAAACATGCACATGTAACATGTAAGGCACACACACACGTATAACGACAAGTAAAATACATAGCTCGAATTACGATTTGATGTCGATTTGATTAACATAGCTTGATTCTTAGTTGATTAACTTTATCGCATCGTTACTTCCTATCATTCACAGTCGTAGGTCGACTGAAATACGATCAACATGATTCGATTATTATAATGTACGACACTTACTCCACATAATATAATTAAAATAAAAACATTTCTACGAGTCATGTTGCGCGAAATAGGTCGTTGACTTTGACCTTGACTTTGACTTTCACTTATGAAAACACGGGGTGTTACAGCCTCCCCTTGTTTAGAGAATTTCGTCCCGAAATTAGGCTGAAAGCCGTAACAAGGTCGTGAATCACGTGTGAGAGTTCTGCGTTTGGACCGATTCTGACTCGTGTAACGTGCGGAATCCGTGCACGATCGTGTCCAAACACAATCGCAACGGAGTTGAAACCGGGACCTACAAGTGGTATCTAAGCAGGTTCTCGATTGCACAGATCAAACGCACTAGATTCGTACAGGAATTGATCAGATTCAGAGCCAAGTTCACACAGATTTGTCAAAATTCCTTCACTTTTCAACTATTTCACGTTTCTAACTGAAAAACGTCAAGTTAGACAAGATTTTACGGTTAAAATCGGCTAAAATTTGGATATGTTATGCGAATATACATGATCTAAAAGCCTACAAATTTTCAAAACTTAATCCCAAGCCGTTTGAGAGAAATCTGAGTTTTTGTGGTTCGCTTTTCTAATTAAACAACTGTGGGTACTTTGCCTTCATGTCGCTTTCGAGTTCCCAAGTGAACTCCGCGCCTCGTTTACCTTCCCATCGGACTTTCACAATAGGAATGTGTGAGCGCCTGAGCTGCTTGGTTTGGCGATCCATGATTTCGACAGGCTTTTCCACGAAGTGTAATGTTTCGTTCACTTGCAGATCGTCTAGAGAGACATGTAAATCGTGGTCGGCGATGCACTTTCGGAGGTTTGACACGTGGAAAGTCGGGTGAACATTGCTAAGTTCCTCCGGTAATTCGAGTCTGTAGGCGACTTTTCCGATCCTTTCCAGAATCTTAAAAGGTCCAACATATCGAGGCGCGAGTTTTCCCTTTTTGCCGAATCGGACTACACCCTTCCAAGGTGATACCTTTAGGAGTACGTAGTCACCAAAGCCAAATTCCCGGGGCTTGCGCTTTTTATCGGCGTAAACTTTCTGTCGATCCCGAGCTTTCGCTAAGTTGTTTCGAATTTGGAAAATTTTGTCTGTCGTCTCTTGTAGCAGCTCCGGACCGGTTAGTTGCGAGTGACCGATCTCGTGCCACACAATAGGCGATCGACATCTTCTTCCATATAACGCCTCGAAAGGTGCCATCTGAATGCTGGCCTGGTAGCTGTTGTTATACGAGAATTTGACTAACGGCAGGTGTTTATCCCAATTACCACCGAAGTCTAAAACACACGAACGGAGCATGTCTTCAAGAGTACGAATCGTTCTTTCAGTCTAACCGTCGGTTTGTGGGTGGAAAGCGGTACTTAGATTAAGCGTTGTACTGAGTGCCATTTGAAACGTTTCCCTCAATCGCGACGTAAACCGAGCATCACGGTCAGAGATGATATCACGAGGCGTCCCATGTCTACAGATGATCTCGTCGGTGTAGATTCGGGCTAGTCGTTCCACCTTGTAGTCTTCTCGTATGGGCATAAAGTGAGCCGATTTAGTCAAACGGTCAACAACAACCCAAATGCTGTCGTGACCTGATGACGTGGTTGGGAGTTTGGTTACGAAATCCATGGCTATGCTCTCCCATTTCCACATAGGAATTGGTGGTTGTTCGAGCAAGCCAGAGGGTCTTTGATGTTCAGCCTTGATTCTAGCACAGGTTAGGCATTTTCCGACGTAGAGGGCGATATCCCTTTTCATACCCGGCCACCAGTACCTATAGCGAAGATCCTGGTACATCTTGTCAGCTCCGAGATGAATGGAATAGCGGGATTTATGGGCTTCGTCCATGATAATCTGTCGTAAATCGGTTCGCTTGGGAATCCAAATTCGGTCGAAAAAGTGGAATATCCCGTTTGATTAACTTACCAGCTGGGCTCCATCGTGGTAGATTCGTTCCTTCTTCAGAGTGCGTTCGTTGAAACACGCATGCTGGGCGTCGCGAATGAGAGTTTCGAGGTTGTGCTGGGCTTGAAGATTACGAGTGCTAAGCAGATAGCTCCGTCTGCTAAGTGCGTCGGCAACAACATTTGCTTTGCCTGGGTGATAACGGATCTCACAGTCGTAATCGTTGAGAAGTTCTACCCATCGGCGTTGACGCATATTTAGTTCCTTCTGATTAAAGATGTGTTGAAGGCTCCTATGATCGGTGAAGATCGTACACTTAGTACCATACAGGTAGTGTCGCCAAATCTTTAATGCAAAAACAACCGCGCCTAGCTCGAGATCATGGGTTGTATAGTTCTTCTCGTGGATTTTGAGCTGACGAGATGCGTAAGCTATGACCTTGTCCCGTTGCATGAGGACACAACCAAGACCAAGGTTGGAAGCATCACAGTAGACAATGAAATCATTGTTTCTGTTGGGTAGTGTGAGAACAGGAGCATTGCAAAGCATATGTTTGAGGGTTCGAAAGGCAGACTCTTGTTTGGTTCCCCAGACAAAAGGCTGGTCCTTATGCGTGAGAGAGGTAAGTGGTACAGCAATCTTCGAGAATCCTTCGATAAATCGTCGATAATAGCCCGCTAGCCCGAGAAAGGAGCGGACTTCAGACGGGTTCTTAGGCATAACCCAGCTCTTAACAGCTTCAATCTTCGCAGGATCGACGTGAATACCCTGACTATTTACAATGTGACCCAGAAACTGAACCTCCCCCAACCAAAATTCGCACTTGGAAAATTTGGCGTAGAGTTGGTTCCCCTGGAGTAACTCAAGAACCAAACGTAGGTGTTGCGCGTGTTCGGCTCTCGACTTGGAATAGATCAAGACATCGTCGATGAATACGATGACGAAACGGTCGAGATATGGTTTACACACGCGGTTCATCAGATCCATGAAAACTGTTAGTGCGTTTGTTAGGCCAAAAGGCATGACAACGAATTCATAGTGTCCGTAACGAGTACGAAACGCGGTTTTGGGTATATCCTCTTCTTGTATACGCAGCTGATGATATCCGGAACGTAGATCGATCTTCGAGAAACACGTAGCGCCTTGTAGTTGGTCAAACAAATCATCGATACGGGGTAAAGGATAGCGGTTCTTGATAGTTAGCTTATTCAATTCCCGATAGTCGATGCACATCCTGAACGACCCATCCTTCTTTTTGACGAAAAGGACTGGTGCGCCCCAAGGAGAGGTGCTCGGGCGAATGAAGCCTTTCTCAAGTAATTCCTGGAGTTGGGTTGAGAGTTCGCGCATTTCGGACGGCGCGAGTCGATAAGGAGCTCTGGCGGTAGGATTAGCTCCATGAATGAGATCAATGCGGAAATCAATATCGCGTTTTGGAGGTAGTCCGGGAAGGTCCTCTGGAAAAACTTGAGGGAATTCCCGAACCACGGGAACGTCTTTTACTTCCTTCTTCTCTTTCTTTTCCTTCTCCGCTGCTACAACGTTAGCCAAGAAAGCCCTGTATTCCTTGCGGAGATACTTGCTAGCTTGTAGGCATGACATAAGCTTGAGCCCCTTTGCAGTAGTATCGCCATAAACACATAATAAATCACCATTTGCGAGCGAGAAACGAATCATCTTGTCGAAGCACACAACTTCGGCATGGTTCTCTCGAAGAAAATCCATGCCTACTATGATATCAAAGCTTCCGAGTTGCATTGGAATAAGGTTGATCGAGAAGATGTGATTGTTAAGCTCAAGAGTACAATCACGGATAACGGAATTAACAGCGACGGTTCTTCCGGTAGCGACTTCAACTTCGAATGCCGAGGAGAGTTTGGAACGTCTACGACTAAGGAGTTTCTCAAATTCGAACGACACAAAGCAATTATCCGCTCCAGTATCAAACAAACATGAAGCATAAATACCATTCACAAGGAACGTACCATTGACCACGTTGTTGTCGGCCTGGGCTTGACGCACGTTAAGATTGAAAGTTTTGGCGCGTGCGGCCTGTTGTTCTTGTTGCTGTTGTTGTTGCTGCTGTTGCGGTTCTTGTTTCACTACCCTGTTCGGGCACATGTTGGCGAAATGATTCGGGTCGCCACACGTGAAGCAGGCTCTGGCCTTGACTGCGGGTGCCGGAGGAGCTTGTTGACCCTGTGGGGCAGTGAGTAGAGCTTGATTGGCAGGAGCTTGACGAATACGGCAGTTGGCGGTAAAGTGGCCGTACACGTTGCAATGAGCACAGAAGTGGTATTGGATAGCAGTCGGGTGATGAAAGGTGCAAGTAGGGCAGAGTGGGTGTGGCCCCGTATATGCACGCTTTGCGGGCGGTGCATTGGCCACAGGCGCTGCCACTTGACGTTGTTGAGCGGGTATGGTTTGAACCGGTGTAGCAGTGATC
Source organism: Helianthus tuberosus (assembly GCA_030545235.1). Lineage (NCBI taxonomy): Eukaryota > Viridiplantae > Streptophyta > Magnoliopsida > Asterales > Asteraceae > Helianthus > Helianthus tuberosus. The sequence continues at coordinate 16,528,210 of CM060375.1, read as the reverse complement.
GCACAGTTCTTGTTGATGGAGTTGTTCTTTCTCTTGCTGCTTGATGAGGTAGGTTCAACAGTTGGTGCGGTAGCGGTAGCTTGATGCAGATGCTTGGAGGTTTTATCCCACACCCCAGCCTTAACCCTTTTGTCATTGATTTCAACGGCTAGCAGATAGGTTTCCTCGATCGTGGTAGTCTTAGCCGCTTGCACGAAATCAGCGACGCAGTCGGGCAAGGCTCGGATGTACTTCTTGATGGTCATCTCAGGAGTCTTGACCTGGTCGGGACAGATAATGCTGAGCTGTTTGAAGCGAGCAGTGAGACCAGCATTGTCTCCATCCTTCTGATGTATGTGCCAGAATTCATCTTCGAGCTTTTGACGTTCGTGAGGAGGGCAGAATTCCTCTAGCATGACTTCCTTGAGCTCGTCCCACGACAAACCGTAGGCTGCATCATTCCCTCGCTTGTTCCTCTCGGTCGTCCACCAGTCTAGAGCACGGGACTGGAAGACGCCGGTAGCGTTCAGAGTTCGAAGGTCATCAGGGCAACCACTTTGTCGCAGAGTAACCTCGATAGAGTCAAACCAGTGGAATAGTGCAGTAGGACCTCCTTCGCCTGTGAATTCTTTTGGCCGACACGACTTGAATTGTTTGAAACTGAAAGGCCTTGCGTTGGCTTTGGGAGCTTCGATTCTCGATTCCTCGGATGATTTGCTAGCATTCTCAAACACATCACTCACGGCTTTTGCCACACTTTTCGCGATAATAGAAGCAAGGCGTCTGTCCCTCTTTTCTTGACGAGAGAGTGTATGACGAGATCCAGACGACATTGTCTGCAATAGACATCGCCACGGAACTCAACACATGTATTCGAATCTCACCTCACACGTCTACTACTACTAAAGCTCAGTAACACGTACCATGTAAACGCATATAGTCACAAAATCACAGAATTACACAAAATCACATAAACACATAGGGCACATAGTCACAATATTCCTAAATACGTAAGCACAATAGCAAGAAACACATACGCCTTAGTCACTAGAGGCATTCAGAAAACAGAAACCTAGTATTCAGAGTTTGCGAGTGTTCGAACGTAGTGTAGTGCAAGCGATTCATTAATGATGTGATGTGTGGGTAGCCAAGGCCAAAAGCATTAGATTGAAACCGGTAGTACCTCAAAACGTTAACAAATAAGCATAAAACACGTAATTCACATAAAAGCGACGAAAACTTGAAACACATAAAATCAAGAATAGATTGTCTGCGGCTAGTAGACTTCGACTAACCAAGGTGGTTCGACTATTCACAAGGATCCTGTGTGCACAATTACCTTCAGGACTATGTCTTTGCCTCGATTCTTGGGCGTTGGCGCAATTCCCATTGGTTATATTGTGTCTTCAGATCGTTGGAGTCCATCGAAACTTTGGTGGGAGTTTTGTATAAAAGCAGGACAAGTCGTCAAGGTTAGGGTTTCACCCCTATCTTACAACTTCGTCCTTGTTCTTAATAAAATTGAGGAGATTATTCATCAAAATATGGATTTCACTCCTAATTTGGTATGATTCCCCTCGTTTGTAGCTAAAACACAAGCTGATTAGGCAACTTTAGTCGAGAGTTTGCGGTTTTCACACCTATTCTCGGCCTCATTACCCATTCATAACTTGAAAATTCGAGTGCAGTGATAGTGTAGGTAAATGAAAATAGTGAGGAATAAGCTCGTACACTATCCAGTAGGGATGTACTCGAGTCGGTCTGCTGGTTCCTGACTATAGACTAGGTCTCTAAGACTTCGACTCGGACTAGGTCGAGTCTTGCCTAATTCCCTATAGTTATGGCTCTGATACCAATCTATCACACCCCAACCGATGGCGGAATCATCGGGGCGTGGCACTGAGCGAAACAGATTGTCCAGAAGTTTCCATAACAACTATCATTACCATTCAATTTAAATAATACGTCCCATACTGTATCTCAAATAGTTAAATAATTATTACAGACAAGCATCAAGACAAGTATTCTGTTCTGACAACTCAGATTTAAACATAGCAAATTTATTTGTTGGTTTATAGGACTCCTTCCCTAGCCTCAATTTCATCACCAGCAAGTTAAGCACATAAACAACCTAAGCACGTGTCACATACGTTAAAATAAAGTCAATACATATAATGTAAAGGTGAGCATACAAGTTTGATAATAGCATATAGAGTTCGAATTCGTTTACGCATAACCAGCACGTACACATAGTGAAATGAAGCACGTTAGTTATCGACATAGATCCATCGATACCAGTGACTGCGGATTGACTGCCCGAGGCAGTTCGCAATACATGATTACCACCGTAATCCATGCAAGTAAAAGATCCTTAACAACCCCCGTGTGAACGGGTGCTGAATCCAAACTATAGTACTATCGTTGCTAAGGCAGGTAGACAGCATTCCATGTGTAAACATAACAAACAAGCATTCATGAGCCACGTATAACATGCGTAAATGGTTTAGCGTTAAAAACAGCTTGAGTAGTGTGATAGTTGTAGTTTGAATATTCGTAACGTATGTAACACCCAAAAGTGCTAAAAGCAAAAAGGGTTTGAGTATACTCACAGCGATTATGGATTGAAGGGAGCGCTTTTCAGTGAGTACGGTTAGCCTGAATAGATTCGATAATGTAACGATGAGTGGCGCGTAAAACAGTACAAAGTGAGAGCGGGTAGGATAGCTGGTCGTGCGGATTAACTATCCGTGCGAGTAAGTTATCCGTGCGAGTAAACTATCCGTGCGGATGGTAATCCGTGCGGGTAAACTATTCGTGCGAGTAACTATCCGTGCGGATGGTAATCCATCCGGATTAGTCACTCGTGCGGATTGTCTATCCGTGCGGACAAGTAGTCCGTGTGGATTACTATTCGAGTGGATTGTTTCTTCCCCAGAATGTGTTTGTGTATGATGGCTTGTGCTTTGGAGTTTTCGTTGTAGCATTTAGAAAACATTTAAGTATCTCTACCTTTCAAGCCGGTCGCGCGGACAACAATCCGTCCGGATGGTGATCCGTGCGGACACGTCTCTGAGGCTGAGTCACTTGATCAAGTTTGTGGAATCCGTCCGGATGGTAATCCGTGCGGACAATGGTAATCTGTCCGGATAGTTTGTTCGTGCGGACAAAGACAATCCGTCCGGATAGTCTGTCCGTGCGGATGAACATTGTTTGAAATTGTTTAAGGTCTTAGTATCTCATGATCCGAAGAGTAATCCATTCAGAGGTCGTCCGTCTGGATTGTTCATTCGTCGATACTCAAACCTCGTGTTGAATGTGGGTCCCAAGTGTAGCTCGAGCGGGTGACAACCCGTCCGGATCGTCTGTCCGTGCGGGCAGCTTGTTCGTGCGGACAGCTTGTCCGTGCGGACAACCTACTCGTGCGGACAACTTCCTCGTCCTGGTTGTTCCGTCCGGTTACCCTTGGTCGCCTTTGCCGTCTATCGAGACGTTCCGATTACGTGTCAACCGTTTGGAATCGCATCCTTACCCGTATGACCAAGCCGGCCAGGAATCACCCTAACTCGGCCTGTCAGCGGTTTAGAACGATCATCCCGGTCTAACCCGAAATCAGGTGTCTTGCGGGTAGAATCCAGATCTAGGACTAGTGCATCCCTATCATTAAGTAGGAGACTAGAACGGATCCGATTCCCACCGCTTTTTGAGGTGAAGTTGTTGTGAAATCTTGTGGAAATCGTTCAGATCTGAGTTATTCTTGCTGGAATGAGGTCACACTTGAAGTTCATGAGAACTTCATGATGACGTCACCCTAGAATACCTCAAATCTTGATGATTTCATGGTTAAAAGTTGAGATGTGAAAGATAGAAAGGTGTAGATGTGTGTATAGATCAAGAACGTACAAGAATTAGAGCAAGATCTTACCTGGATTGAGAGAAATCGGAGAAAAGGTGAAGAATGCGTGCAGGTCGGACGTCACTTGCCAAAAGTGAAAAGTTTGGAGAGTGACCCGGGTATTTATAGGATGCTAAAAGGGGAAAGGGGTGATCCGTGCGGATTGCAGGTCACCCGGATGGGTTATTCGCGCGGACGTGTCATCCGTGCGGGCTGGCAATCCGTGCGGACTGGCAATCCGTGCAGATGGACCATCCGTCCGGATGTCGACTGAACGGTGCGTTCAGTGCGGCGACGCTTCGGTTTCGATTGCGAGCGATTCGACCAGGTTTCCTAGTCAAATTACTTTTAGTCCCAACTACTTCGTATGTGATACGGTTCGATTCGGGTTCAATTACCTTCGAGTTAGACTTCGAGTTCGATTAAGTTCGCTTGATTTCCACAATAAACATAAATAAACATGCACAGGTAACATGTAAGGCACACACACACGTATAACGACAAGTAAAATACATAGCTTGAGTTACGATTTGATGTCGATTTGATTAACATAGCTTGATTCTTAGTTGATTAACTTTATCGCATCGTTACTTCCTATCATTCACAGTCGTAGGTCGACTGAAATACGATCAACATGATTCGATTATTATAATGTACGACACTTACTCCACATAATATAATTAAAATAAAAACATTTCTACGAGTCATGTTGCGTGAAATCGGTCGTTGACTTTGACCTTGACTTTGACTTTCACTTATGAAAACACGGGGGTGTTACATTTCCGACCGCCGTTTTCCTACTATTTTCCGACCACCGTTTTCCTACTATTTTCCGACCAAAAGGTTCCTACAAAGTCCCGACCACAATTTTCCGACAACCATGTTCCTACAGTTTTCCGACCAGATTTTCTAATTTCTCTTCCTACCAATTTCCGACTAAAAACTTTTTAATAAAAAAAATTATAAAAAAAAAAACAAAAAAATCCAGATTTTTTCTACTAAAAATGCAGAAAAAAATCCAATAAAAATCCTAAATACAACATCCACAAAATACAAAACGGTTGTCAAATTGTAGGTTCAACAACAAAATATGCCACGGTTGTTAAATTACAAGTTCAACCGCAAAAGACAACAAACAAAACTAAACCATGGTGGAGGATTGTTAGGCTTACCAAACTGCTTCATCAACTCGGTTATTAAACGCCATTAACCGACAATCAGCCGCACAAACAGCAACATCATCGCATCCAGCGTAGGCAACTGGTCTGGCTCCCAGCTTCAACTCTCTTATAAAGAATTATTTGAAAGTCTGCATTCATAAACTTGTGTATGATTTAGTAAGAACCTATAAATCGACATTATTTGAAAGTTTAATGAGTTTGAATTTGACTTGCCTTAAAATGATGCAAAGGGTATTTAACTTCATCCATATGGATTCGATCCTATAATATAAACAACACGGTGTAATTAGAAAATAAGTTGATAAGATGGTTTATTCAAGCAGAATTGTTACATTGCCTATAGTTGGATATCTCATGTTAAGCTTTTGACCCACCATCCCCAATTTGCTTCCTAGTGTCAAACTAATTTGACTAACAAAAGAAACAATCAAACATATGTTTAGAAAGATACCTCTGTGTTACGAAGGATCTTCAAGGTTGCAACATGATATAATGAATAATATTACCTGTACAAAGCTACAGAAGTAGCCAAAAGGAGGCGAAAGTTGCAAAATGGAATAGAACATCTTTAGAACATTATTTAACTTCAATAACTATCCACCACCAATCTAGGGATGAGGAAAGGGTACCGGGTAGCGGTACAGAATTTACCGAACCGGGTACATTTTCAATACCGATTCGGTACCGACTTTTGACATTTTAGGTACCGGTCCAGTTCGGTACCGGTATTTACTCTCAAAGACCAGTACCAAACCGTACCGGGTATATTCGGTACCGGTACCACTTTTGTGGATTTCCGGTACAGGTTGGTACCGATCTCATCCCTATGCCAACTTAAGCTTATTAAGTCTTTTAAACATTATGATGATTAAGTGGAACAATTTATTTTAATAAGCAGAGTAGCAATTTAAAAGAAAAACAAACTTATGTGGGGAAAGATATTGACACGAATATTACCTGTACAAATCAATAAAAGTAGACAAAGAGCAAACCAGCTATGCATCCAACAAACTCGTTATTCAATAACTTTTTTATTTCATACCATTTGAATTCTAATCTTTAAACCATCACAGAAAAAATAATATAATTATCACTTGTTCCATAACAATATCATAACAGTCAAATCAAAATTGAATTTATTTAAATTTATAAATAAATGAAACAGAATCCCTAAGAAACCAAATCACAATATCGAAATCCCTATATTTAACAAAAACCACTGTCACCATTGGAGCCCTTGTCAGAAACCTTGTTGATTTACTGGAACCTAATCATAACTGCCACCATCGTCGTTAACACCACCACCATAATCATTATCGGACCACCACTGACCTCATCACCGGAACCCACCTCTGTTTACCCGTCTTCGAACCAAACCAACGCCATTGTCGGTGAAACAAATCAGGTGCGATATAGCTGAGAACGATATTAATAACCAGACAGCAGAATTTAAATGGAGTCGTATAGCAATGTCGAATGGTGACATTCTTCCAAACCTTGCCATCGTATTTCTTAGGAACTACAAGCCTTACTCTTACAAATCGACATATTGGCATGATGATCAACCTACATTTCACAGCCGGCTTTTACATTCTTATTATATTAAAAATTACTTTCTTTTAAGACTACCGAAGAAAAGCATGATAAGTCATCCTAGTCTTTGATTGTTTTTAACCTTTTTGTACGGGTCAATATAATACAAAACTAATAAGCAAATAATTGTCAGCATATCAGGTTACTTAATTGTGAACTCAACTAAAAGTAGGCTAATGCTATAGAATAAGAATTGCTCAAGGAAAGATACGTAATTGCAGGGAATTCTTTATTGACTGAGAATTTTGTGCATACAAAACACAGCATACAAGCTTGCTATTTAAAGGAAAACATGATTCAGCAACTAGAAAAGTTCAGCAGATCTAAAGGAATCAGACGACTATAACAACCCTAACGGGTGTTAACTTATTCAAACGTAAACAACCTAACCGCTGCATACTTATTCAACATACGAAATAGACACGTGTATGCATATGACCGAAATTCCCAGCAAACTGAGATTGGATCACATTTTATCAACCTAGATAACGAAACAGAAAACCCTAATTTATATAACAATAGGGTAATGATTAAAAAAAATCAAAAGTGCAAATCAAAATTTGATTTACCTGGTGTCAATCTTCAATCACATTCCAGCCAGAGAAATATGGAGAAGTAAATCCGATTTGGCGCTAGAAAGGGTTCTCTCTTCAATCAGTTTATCCAGCTTCTTCAATAACTGTGCAAAACCATTATAGGAGAGATGATCGGAAGGTGGGTTGAAGAATTGGCGGGGTGCAGGAGATATACGCGCCGCCATCTTGACTCTTGAGGGTAGTTATGGAATTCCTTATATAAACATCATGACTCTTGAGGGCACAAGAAAAGAGTTTACCGAATCACCAGAAGAAATGAATCTGAGTACATCTCGTCGGACCTCCACGGCTTCACCACTATCCATCATGTTCCGGTGGCCGGACGTCACCTCTGCTGCCGGAAACCATTACTGACTGCCACAAAAAAACAGATCTAACCGGGTTCCTTGTGGACCTGCACTTGACAGCCGTTGTCGTGCCACGATTGAAGGTTTTGTGGCCACCGGAGATCCCAAACAACTCCAACAACCACCACGTTTCACTACCAGAGTCTTCGGTTGGAACCAAACCCGCCAACAATCGCACACCACCACTCCGTTCACCCTCACATCAACCAAACATCACCGTCACACCAGACTCGAACCGCGTCAACCACCGCAACGCCGCTACTGCTGGTGGTTCTTGACGCTTGAAGAACGACGCTCCGCCGCAAGACCACTTTGGTGCCACCAAGAAAGGGTGGCCGACCCTGCTCCTTTCTCTGTCATCGTGACTCTCTCTCTCTCTCTCTCCAGAGTCTCTAGGATATGCAGAGTGTGCTGTTTTTTTAAGAGAAGTTAGAGGGGGCTAGGGTTTTGCAAAGGTGAAAAGGGAAGAGGAGAAAGAGAGGTTATAGAGCTAGGGTTTGGGTAGGTGGGTTGGGCTTAAACCGGGTATACTAACCGGGATTAACGTTTGCTTAAATCAGCTGGTTCAATTTTTATAAAATAAATATAATACAATATATTTACTAGCTTAAATCAAAACAATATGTTCAACTCAACTAAATTAAATATATACACTTCTATACAAATGTGTGTATTGAATTTGTGGTGAGCCGTCATCGTAATTGTCAACTAAATGACGTATTTGCTCTATGTTGTTATTATTTAGTAAATAATAATAAATAGTATTTCCACATGTAACGTAACGTAACTAACCAAGGTCGAAAATATGGGTTAAAATACGGGTTGTCACAGTGTGTGTCATGTATACAAACCCGCTTTTGTAGTTTCTCGCTAGGGGTGAATTTCTGACACCACCCGAAAACACGACATGAACCTAACACAAAATTTGCGGGTTTAAGTTTAGTCTAAACGGGTTCGGGTCAGTTTCAGGTTGAACCCGCTAACCCGTTTAGGTTAACGGATCGGGTACGGGTCAACCTGGTCAGGTTGATGGCTTGACGCGTTTAACACATTTATATTATATTATGTTTTTTACAATATGTTTTATGCCAGAAATTAAATGAGGTATGTTTTTATTCTATAATTATTACTTAAAAAGATAAATTAATATAAGATTTTATAATTTAAATATAATTGTGTTATATAAATTTGTGTTTTTTAATTAAATTTTAATTTTAATATAGCTATTTCAGAAAAAAAAAAATTCGGGTTGAACGGGTCGTGTTCGGGTCAACCCACGAAATTTCGGGTCGTGTTCGGGTTCATATAATGATACGATTTTCGGGTTCGGGTTCGTGTAATTAAATATTAAAAAAATAATTAAATATGAAAAAAATAAATGTTTTAGTCGAAAATTACCGACAACTTTCAGACCAAATGTTATGTTTCGTCGGTAAGTGGTCGGAAATTTCCGACCATTTTCCGACACCCATATTCGTTTTTTCGGTTTCTAAACCATCCAACATAGTTTTTTCATTACGTATTTTGTGCACCCTAATTATACATGAAATGCTTTTACTTTACCAATTGATACGTATAATTATACCCAGTCATACGTGCGTATAAGCTATCGGGGCCCATTACTTAAACTAGGTTTTATTATTGTATAAGTGTGTATATATGTATGTGTGTGTATGCACCGATACAACTACATACTTATACACACATACACATACATATAGACACAAGAAATACGTTTATAATATATATAGATAAACACCTCCGCATAATTAAATATGAAAAGAATAAATGTTTTAGTCGGAAACTGGTCGGAAATTTCGACAACTTTCTAACCAAATGTTATTTTTCGTCGGGAAGTGGTCGGAATTTTTCGACCATTTTCCGACACCCATATCCGTTTTATCAGTTTCTAAACCTTCTAACACGGCTTTTTCATTACGTATTTTGTACACCTTAGTTATACATGAAATGCTTTTACTTTACCAACTTATACGTATAATTATACCCAGTCATACGTGCGTGTAAGCTATCGGGACCCATTACTTAAACTAGCTTTTTACTATTGTATAAGTGTGTATATATGTATATGTATGTGTGTGTATGCACCGATACAACTACATACTTATACACACACATACATATAGACACAAGAAATATGTTTATATATATATATAGATAAACACCTCCGCATAATTAAATATGAAAAGAATAAATGTTTTAGTCGGAAACTTGTCGGAAATTTCCAACAACTTTCCGACCAAATGTTATGTTTCGTCGGTAAGTGGTCGGAAAATTCCGACCATTTTCTGACACCCATATCCGTTTTTTCGGTTTTTCAACTTTCTAACATGGTTTTTTCATTACGTATTTTGTACACCTTAATTATTCATGAAAAGCTCTTACTTTACCAACTTATACGTATAATTATACCCAGTCATACGTGCGTGTAAGCTATCGGGACCCATTACTTAAACTAGGTTTTTACTATTGTATAAGTGTGTATATATGTATATGTATGTGTGCATGCACCGATACAACTACATACTTATACACACATACACATACATATAGACACAAGAAATACGTCTATATATATAGATAAACACCACCGCATAATTAAATATGAAAAGAATAAATTTTTTAGTCAGAAACTGGTCGGAAATTTCCGACAACTTTCCGACCAAATGTTATGTTTCGTAGGTAAGTGGTCGGAAAATTCCGACCATTTTCAGACTCCCATATCCGTTTTTTCGGTTTTTCAACTTTCTAACATGGTTTTTTCATTACGTATTTTGTACACCTTAATTATACATGAAAAGCTCTTACTTTACCAACTTATACGTATAATTATACCCAGTCATACGTGTGTGTAAGCTATCGGGACCCATTACTTAAACTAAGTTGTTACTATTGTATAAGTGTGTATATATGTATATGTATATGTATGTGTGCATTCACCGATACAACTACATACTTATACACACATACACATACATATAGACACATGAAATACGTCTATATATATAGATAAACACCTCCGCATAATTAAATATGAAAAGAATAAATTTTTTAGTCGGAAACTGGTCGGAAATTTCCGACAACTTTCCGACCAAATGTTATGTTTCGTCATCGTGACTCTCTCTCTCTCTCTCTCTAGGATATGCAGAGTGTGTTGTTTTTTTAAGAGAAGTTAGAGGGGGCTAGGGTTTTGCAAAGGTGAAAAGGGAAGAGGAGAAAGAGAGGTTATAGAGCTAGGGTTTTGGTAGGTGGGTTGGGCTTAAACCGTGTATACTAACCGGGATTAACGTTTGCTTAAATCAGCTGGTTCAATTTTTATAAAATAAATATAATACAATATATTTACTAGCTTAAATCAAAACAATATGTTCAACTCAACTAAATTAAATATATACACTTCTATACAAATGTGTGTATTGAATTTATGGTGAACCGTCACTGTAAGTGTCAACTAAATGACGAATTTGCTCTATGTTGTTATTATTTAGTAAATAATAATAAATAGTATTTCCTCATGTAACGTAACGTAATTAACCAAGGTCGAAAATATGGGTTAAAATACGGGTTGTCACAGTGTGTCTCATGTATACAAACCCGCTTTTGTAGTTTCTCGCTAGGGGTGAATTTCTGACACGACCCGAAAACACGACATGAACCTAACACAAAATTTACGGGTTTAAGTTTAGTTTAAACGGGTTTGGGTCAGTTTCAGGTTGAACCCGGTAACCCGTTTAGGTTAACGGATCGGGTACGGGTCAACCTGGTCGGGTTGACGCGTTTAACACATTTATATTATATTATGTTTTTTACAATATGTTTTATGCCAGAAATTAAATGGGGTATGTTTTTATTCTATAATTATTACTTAAAAAGGGAAATTAATATAAGATTTTATAATTTAAATATAATTGTGTTATATAAATTTGTGTTTTTTAATTAAATTTTAATTTTAATATAGCTATTTCAGAAAAAAAAATTCGGGTTGAACGGGTCATGTTCGGGTTCATATAATGATACGATTTTCGGGTTCGGGTTCGTGTAATTAAATATTAAAAAAATAATTAAATATGAAAAAAAATAAATGTTTTAGTCGGAAATTGGTCGGAAATTACCGACAACTTTCAGACCAAATGTTATGTTTCGTCGGTAAGTGGTCGGAAATTTCCGACCATTTTCTGACACCCATATTCGTTTTTTCGGTTTCTGAACCTTCCAACATAGTTTTTTCATTACGTATTTTGTGCACCTTAATTATACATGAAATGCTTTTACTTTACCAACTGATACGTATAATTATACCCAGTCATACGTGCGTGTAAGCTATCGGGACCCATTACTTAAACTAGGTTTTATTATTGTATAAGTGTGTATATATGTATGTGTGTGTATGCACCGATACAACTACATACTTATACACACATACACATACACATACATATAGACACAAGAAATACGTTTATAATATATATAGATAAACACCTCCGCATAATTAAATATGAAAAGAATAAATGTTTTAGTCGGAAACTGGTCGGAAATTTTCGACAACTTTCCGACCAAATGTTATTTTTCGTCGGTAAGTGGTCGGAAATTTCCGACCATTTTCCGACACTCATATCCGTTTTTTCGGTTTCTAAACCTTCTAACACGGTTTTTACATTACGTATTTTGTACACCTTAGTTATACATGAAATGCTTTTACTTTACCAACTTATACGTATAATTATACCCAGTCATACGTGCGTGTAAGCTATCGGGACCCATTACTTAAACTAGGTTTTTACTATTGTATAAGTGTGTATATATGTATATGTATGTGTGTGTATGCACCGATACAACTACATACTTATACACACATACACATACACATACATATAGACACAAGAAATACGTTTTTATATATATATATATGTAGATAAACACCTCCGCATAATTAAATATGAAAAGAATAAATGTTTTAGTCGGAAACTGGTCGAAAATTTCCGACAACTTTCCGACCAAATGTTATGTTTCGTCAGTAAGTGGTCAGAAAATTCCGACTATTTTCTGACACCCATATCCGTTTTTTCGGTTTTTCAACTTTCTAACATGGTTTTTTCATTACGTACTTTGTACACCTTAATTATACATGAAAAGCTCTTACTTTACCAACTTATACGTATAATTATACCCAGTCATACGTGCGTGTAAGCTATCGGGACCCATTACTTAAACTAGGTTTTTACTATTGTATAAGTGTGTATATATGTATGTGTGCATGCACCGATACAACTACATACTTATACACACACATATAGACACAAGAAATACGTCTATATATATAGATAAACACCACCGCATAATTAATTAGGAAAAGAATAAATCTTTTTGTCGGAAACTGGTAGGAAATTTCCGACAACTTTCCGACCAAATGTTATGTTTCGTCGGTAAGTGGTAGGAAAATTCCGACCATTTTCTGACACCCATATCCGTTTTTTCGGTTTTTCAACTTTCTAACATGGTTTTTTCATTACGTATTTTGTACACCTTAATTATACATGAAAGCTCTTACTTTACCAACTTATACGTATAATTTTACCCAGTCATACGTGTGTGTAAGCTATCGGGACCCATTACTTAAACTAGGTTTTTACTATTGTATAAGTGTGTATATATGTATATGTATGTGTGCATTCACCGATACAACTACATACTTATACACACATACATATACACATACATATAGACACAAGAAATACGTCTATATATATAGATAAACACATCCGCATAATTAAATATGAAAAGAATAATTTTTTTAGTCGGAAACTGGTCGGAAATTTCCGACAACTTTCCGACCAAATGTTATGTTTCGTCGGTAAGTGGTCGGAAATTTCCGTCCATTTTCCGACACCCATATCCGTTTTTTCGGTTTTTCAACCTTCTAACATGGTTTTTCATTACATATTTTGTACACCTTAATTATACATGAAAAGCTCTTACTTTACCAACTTATTCGTTTAATTATACCCAGTCATACGTGCGTGTAAGCTATCGGGGCCCATTACTTAAACTAGGTTTTTACTATTGTATAAGTGTGTATATATGTATATGTATGTGTGTATGCACCGATACAACTACATACTTATACACACATACATATAGACATAAGAAATACGTCTATATATATAGATAAACACCTCCGCATAATTAAATATGAAAAGAATAAATGTTTTAGTCTGAAACTGATCGGAAATTTCCGACAACTTTCCGACCAAATGTTATGTTTCGTCGGTAAGTGGTCGGAAATTTCCGACCATTTTCCGACACCCATATCCGTTTTTCGGTTTTTCAGCCTTTTAACATTGTTTTTTCAATTACGTATTTTGTACACCTTAATTATAAATGAAAAGCTCTTACTTTACCAACTTCTACGTATAATTATACCTAGTCATACATGTGTGTAAGCTATCGGGACCCATTACTTAAACTAGGTTTTTACTATTGTATAAGTGTGTATATATGTATATGTATATGTATGTGTGTGTATGCACCGATACAATTACATACTTATACACACATACACATACGCATACATATAGACACAATAAATACGTTTATATATATAGATAAACACCTCCGCATAATTAAATATGAAAAGAATAAATGTTTTAGTCGGAAACTGGTCTGAAATTTCCGAGAACTTTCCGACCAAATGTTATTTTTCGTCGGTAAGTGGTCGTAAATTTCCGACAACTTTCCAACCAAATTTTTTTCTTTTTTTATAGTTTTTTTTGTCGGAATTTCGTCAGAACTTTCCTTCAAATTTCCGACGACTTTTTTCTTTGTCGGTAAGCGGTCGTAAATTGGTTGCTTATATTTGACTTTTATTCTAGTCGGAAGTTTGTCAGTAAGTGGTCGGAATTTCCGACTGAATTTTTTTAGTCGGTAATTTTTGTAGGAAATCCTCAATTTTCTAGTAGTGCGCCTAAAGAAGAATTTGCGTTGGCACAATCATAGCTCGACGTATCGGAAGATGAGATTGTTGGTAAATTTTATCTCCATAAACTTTTTTACATACTTTTATAAAAATATACTTTTGTAAATATATTTTTATAATCAAACATTTTTATAGGAAACGACCAAGATGTAAAGGTATCTTGTACCGCCGTTCGACCCGACTGCCCATAGGTCAAAACGGTCCAAATCACCATCCACTTTGTAATGTTTTTCTTTTATTTTATTGAAATTATGTTTTTTTTTTTAATTTTATAGTTATTAAAATTGGCATTTAATTTAAAAAAAATAAAATACATAAATAAAAAAATAATTAGGTAATGACGATGGAAGCTTTATACCACACTCTGCAAGTTAAAGGAAGGGGCCTTAAAGACCCCTGTTTGATATGGACATACCATAGCGCTGAAGTGACATAATAAAGCTCCTAGTGGCTTTATACCAAACCCTCCATCCTAACAACTAACTTCAACAACTAATTACATTCATCATTAATCATTCGTCAGTCGTTCTCTCATGAATTTGATCTTATTATTAAATTGCCCAATATAGTAAATAAATTAATTAGTGGTCACTTTTCGAAACACTGTACCAGATTTTTTGTTGAAAACTAATATATATCGTTTCTTAATAAATAGTAGAGAAAAACATCATCTTTGCTTGTATATACCAAAGGACTGTCATGCCGGTTATCCTTTTTATCTAAAATTGCTAGTTTCGTAATTTAAGAGCAACCAAAAGTTATTAAACATCGAATTCATTTATTTTGATAATTGTCACAAAACAGAAACAATAGGACACGAAGTTAGCTGCCTAAAGTAGGATAGTTTTCAACTAAACTATCCAAACACAAGAACCAATATATAACAAGATCTACATGACCAAATTGAACCATGAACCCTTCAAATCGTTTGGAACCAACCATATTGATCGATGACTCGATCATGAGCTCATGCAGCCACTTCTATGGTGTGGTTGGGCACTTGTGGTTCAAGAACCAAATGATCATCAACAATGATGTTGTTGTTGTTGTTCTCGTTTGGTTTTGAAACAACTGGAATCGAACGCATCAATGCGCTGAGCTTCACGACATCAATGATTTCTTGATCTTTGTTTTCTTGGATCTTTTGTTCTTCGGTCGCAATGTTCTTTATTTCTAATTCTGGCTTCTTTTCGTCGCAAACGGGCTTCTTGTTTTTGTACACAAAGTAAAGGATCATTTGGACAACACCAAAGGTGAATCCAAGTACGTTTGGGATCTGTAATAAATATTCAAAAAAATTATTAATTTCAAACACATTATCAAAAGATATATATTTATGTTTTTTTTTTTTTTTTTTTTTTTTTTTTTTTTTTTTTTTTTTTAACTTACTGCAATGTTGAAGTCATGAAGAAGTAGGCCATAAAAGAACCATGTAACAGCATTGAGGGTGAGAGACATAGAGAGTAGAATGGGCATATATTCCACACTTTTTGTTTTAATCACTTGTCTCTACAAAGTTCAAATAATTTATCATAATAGTATTAGTGATTAGTATTGATGTTATTGTAATCATTATCGATATAATTTTAATGTATATATGCATACCACAACGCCTAGGGGTGCAACGAAAACACATAGAGCGAATACGAGGCAAATCCATCCAACTATCATGACACGATTGGCTCCTTGAGCGCAAAATTGAGTTAGGCCAACAATCAACCCGAATCCAACTACTATCATCAACACAATCAACTTCAGGCATTCAATCTGCACACAATTGTAATTGTTATATACTTATATATCTCTCATCTTTCAATAAATAAAGTTAACTAGGCATTTATTACTTGCAATGGCAAGAAGAAAAGATCAATGATCACATACCCTAGCCTTCTTTGGTGCATAGAAGAGGAAGAAGCAAATGTAGCCGGTTTGAATGACGCACCCCACAGAGTTGATGGTGATAAGAAGCATCGCGTTGGCCTTAAGGAGCGCATAATATATCCAAAGCATGGCGCTGAACAATGCCACAACATATGGCACCGATTGAAACCCTTCTGTTGATTTCTTTTTGTAAACTTTGTAAAAAGTCGGTCTGTGATTTTAAATAACAAAAACATTAGTTAGCCAAACTTGAACATGTTTATCAAGAAAATATAAATGAAATAACTTTGTAATAAATAAAGAGACTTACAATGGGGCAAGAAACACCATGAATGATACAGCATTGCCTACAACATATATGTTTGGTACATCGTTAGTAAAACATGATAAAAAACTATATGATAATCCAAGTTCACATGTCAAAAAAAATTCTTTACAATGAAAAATCATTTTATTTTCATTTCAATCAACAGGGAAAATTACATTAACCGAAGCCCACAAAATGTCACAAATATACATATGGCTTTCCTATTTAGAAAAAAGGTTTTGTATATTTAGCATACCTTGCATGGTAATGTTATATTATCATCATGCATATATGTATGTATATATATAAGAGAGAGGGAGGGAGGGAATATATATATATATATATATAGAGAGAGAGAGAGAGAGAGCTATATACCAAGAAGGCCAAATGCAAGAGTAAGATGAGCAAAAGTTTCTGTAGTCATCTTCTCTATCAAGTTTTCACACACACTCAACACAGACAAGAGATTCAGAGAAATGAGAATTCTTTCACTCTCTCTTTCTTTCTTAGTTCTCTTTCTAGCTCTTAGTCCTGACAAGTGGTGCACATAAAATGTTTGAGTTAAGGGTTTATATAGGGGAAGTTTTGATGAGAGTGGTGGGGCATCTAATGAACATAGCCATGTTTCTTAAATTAAAAGTATAGGAGAAAGAAAGAAGCTAAAATTGTTGTTATTATTGAGTGGACACATATATAATTGTAACAGCCTAACAGGTGTTCATTTTCTCCTCTTCCCTATATTATCACTCATTTACAAACAAAAGTTACTTTTGCTTTTCATTCCATTTTATTTTCATTTGAGTGTTTCAAAAGAACAAAAGGTATTTTGTTGATAGAAAGTTACTTCTTTGGATAGTTTTGTTGGCTCTTATTTTTATTTTGTTATGTCGGATAAAATAATTAAACTAAATTATTTATTTAGAAGTTAGTTAAGTAAATCAAAGCATACACGATAAGTCATTTAGGATCATAGTTAATCTCTTATCTCTAAGTTCTTTGTTTTAAATAAAACTTTCAACTATCACAATTTTATATGGACAGACTACTACCATATATGTCTATACATTTTATTGTATTTTTTTAGTAGGATCACACTTTTATTACCATTTCATACCCAATTTATTTTTAACAAACTTTATGGTGTTTTGTATATTGAATCTTACTAACAATATAAGTAACCAAATGGCTTCTAGGTTTCAAGCCCAATGGTAATGAGGTGTTGCATTGATGTTTATCTTTCAAATTGTGAGAGTTTAAATCTTATGTGAGATAAGTGACGTAGATTTTACTTTTTAGGACCATAAGTTTATAATTAAAGTTATGAATATTTCACAAAAAGTAATAAATAATAGTTTGAATTTAAATGTTAATTTGTGTGTATATACACACAAGTATAATTCATTATTTATATAACAGTTAAATCATTAAATACTTTAATATAAAAATAAAAGGCCTCAACTTTTACAAAATCATTATGAATGCTCTAAGCCTGTATCTTTAGAAAGAATCTCTCTTTTAACAATTTCAACATCAATTTCTTTATATAAACCGAGTATTCTAAATAGAGTTTGTGTACATTCAGCAATCTTACCTATAAGATACTTATTCATAAATTTTAACAAACAAAATATGATCTGACAAAATTGTTGTAGACTAAGTTAATAAGCATGTATATGTATAAATGGTTACGACTTTCCCATTATTAGTAAATCACTTATATATATTTTTTTAAAGAGTTAACTGTCATTATAGTCCCTGTGATTTGGGACAATTTGCTAGTTTAGTCCAAAAGTTTCATTTTTTTTTTGCCTGTGGGTCGAAAAAGGTTTCACCGTTGTCATTTTAGTCT
This sequence comes from Helianthus tuberosus, assembly GCA_030545235.1. Lineage (NCBI taxonomy): Eukaryota > Viridiplantae > Streptophyta > Magnoliopsida > Asterales > Asteraceae > Helianthus > Helianthus tuberosus. Next base: position 16,509,594 of record CM060375.1, on the reverse strand, counting down.
ACTGGTTAACATCATCCATTTTTTTTTGTTAACGAGAGGGTAATTCGGTCATTTTATATGTAAATCTGTTAACTAAAAGGACAATACGGCCATACAAAATGACCGAATTGCCCTTCTTGTTACAGAAAAAATGGATTAAGTTAATCCAGTGGACTAAAATGACAACGGTGAAACATTTTTGGACCAACAGGTGAAAAATAAAACCTTTGGACTAAATTAACTGACAAAATAACCTAAAACACAGTGACTAAAATGACATTTAACTCTTTTTAAATAAAGGTATCAGGGGCGGTTCTTAGAAGGGTTGTGGCAGGGCCACGGCCCGGGCAAGTTTTTCGGGCGTAGTGCTAATTTTCCGCATTTCGATCGAAATTTTTTATATATACTATGTTTGGCCCGGGCTTGCCCGGACTTTTTTTAGTGCCCGTGTCTTTCGGCCCTGGCGCGTTCAACGGGCAAGATCCGCCACTGAAAGGTGTATAGAGTATTGGCTTATAGGAATGAGATCAAATACAAACACTTATGTTTGTAAGAATCGTAAGAACCAACACATAATTGACAAGTGTCCCTCAATAAAAAATTAGTTTAGGGGTAATTTAGACCTTTTCAACATATTTATTTATAACTAATTAAAAATAATTATTGAAACATCCCTAAATCCATGCAAGTTTAATTCAAAACAAAGTTTGAATTTTTTAACATATCCATGATCTAGTAACTCTCCATGATCGAACCAACCTGTAGGAACCACCACAACAAAATATAATCAGCACAACGCTATATAATTAGCATAAGATCCTAATCGTTCTCCATTATCAGCACATTGTCCTCAATCGTTCTCCATTATCAACATAAACGACATTAACACAACATCCTCAATCGTTCTCCATTACCAGCACATCAGATATGCTGATTATATCTACTTTTGGTGTTTGTTTGTATTATATTGTAATTAACACATGATTAGCACATTATCAGCACAATTATAAAACAATTTTTTGTAACTTTTTTAAAAGTTACTTTTATAAATAAAAAAAAGTATAGCAATATGGTACTCATTTAAAAGATAAAAAAATACTTGATTTTATGATATATTTAAAAAAAATAATGAAGTATATAAAAGTTATTTTAGTTTAAAAAACCTTAGTGGAATTTGTATTTAATTGAAAATGGTCAAATGATTAGCAATTTTACGAAATTACCCCTAACTTGTTAGTACTAATTTTTAATTATAAAGGTTTTATTTATAATCAACTACAACCGTTGATTTAAACTATCAATGGTTCAGATCTGTTCTTACGTTTCTTACAGTTAGCACTGTTTGTACAGAATCTCAACACTTGGCTTATAAATTAACAAGATTTGCTAATATACGAATAAAATATTGTAATATTAAACAAATTCAAATCATCTTAGGAATAAAGAAAAGGAGTTGTTGACGTATTACTCATCACACAATTAAAAGTTGCTCAATATAGAATACGCACTGGTATGCCGTATGCATATAATTGTACATCATTTTGTATATGATTACGCATGGTTATATACAGTTGCGAAACTTGAGATTGCGGACCGGGGGCGGAAGTCACCGGAACTAAAAATTTCTATAAAACCGGGGGGTCGAAAACGTATATACCCAAAAATTTATATACGAAAACTACGTACTCTCCACTACTGAAAGAAAAGTACGGGGGGTCGGCCGCCCCCTCCCACCCCTTAAATGCTTCGTCCATGGTTATATATATATATATATATATATATAGGTACACGGGGAGAGGGGGAGGGGGGCTTGATCCAAGGGAACACATACACTGTTAATACGTGATATGTTATATATATTTTTGTAAATTAAGAAAAGAAAAACCAAATCAATACCATTCTAAAAATAAACAAAATAAATGCTCGTTTATTTTTACAACTTAAAAAATAACATATGAAAATATTATGACTGTTTAAAAATTATGAAGATCTTAGTTTAAAACTCAACAATGTGTTTCATGAGATTGTATCATATGTTTTAAAAGCTATAACTACTTAAAACCAACAAAAAAGAATAGTATGCTTTTACTTTCACCTTGGGCACTATATGTTTAAACTTTTTTATGCCTTGTCAAAATCATTAAAAATAATTCTTTATATTGTATTTTTATGGACTTGAAAAATTAGCCGTTGGAACAATAGCTATTTGAATAACAAAGAGCTGCTTGAAAAAAAGTTGTTGGAAAAATTAAATATTTTTATCACTTATTTTTTTATTTAATAAAGTAAATTACTATTTTGGCCCATGTGGTTTAAGCAGTTTAACCCTTTCAATCCGTAAATGAATCTTTTGATATATTAGACCTTGAGATTGCATTTTGTAATGGTTTTGGCTTTTAATACTAACTTTGTTACTTTTTTCAAATTAAGTGTAAGGGTATTTTAGTTTTTTTTTTTTTTTTTTTTACTTTAGAGTTGTTATTCTAAATTACAAAGTATTTTGAATATTTAAAGGGTCTATTTATATAATTACTCAACTAGGGTTGTTTGTCTAAATTACAAAGTATTTTGAACATTTAAAGGGTCTATTTATATAATTACTCAACCATTACTATTATTATTATTTCATTATTTTAAAGATTATTATTTAATAAAATATGTTTTAAATATACAAATAAATATGTATTTTCTTTAACAATTTGTATTTTATAAACACCGTTTATAAAATAATTTTTTTTGAAACTTTTATAAAACCGTCCATCTTCTTTAAATTGTTCGCTTTTAAACCATTCGGTTTCTAAAATTATTCTTTATAAAGTCGTTCGTTTTTTTAAACATTTCATTTTTCTCGTTCTTTTAAGATTTGTTTGTTTCTATACTTTTTTAAGAAACTTGTTTTTTATCTATCATTTTTAAAACCGTTAATTTTTATACCATTCATTTTAAAATCTTTAAAGTTTTTAAACATTGTATACTATAATTTACTTATAGCCTTTAGGAAAAAAGAACTTTGGAAATGAATGATTTTAAAAACTGATTGAATTTAAAAGCTAACGATTATAAACAAACAAACTATAATGGCTTAAAAAACGACGACTTTGCAAAAAAAGACCTTTATAAACACAAAATATTTAAAAACTAGTTTAAAAAATGTGAGGTTTTAAAAAGTGAACGATTTTAATATATAAAAGGCTTTAAAAAATTAACGATTTTTGAAATAAGCGAACGATCCAAAGAAATAGATGATTTAAAAAAAGATGAATAGTTCTAAAAAAAGTTAAAAAATGAACACTTTAAAAGAAGTTTATGAAAAGGAAAACGCTTTAAAAAAAAGACATTTATTTGTATATTTAAAACGTGTTTTATTGAATAATAATCATAAAAATAACGATATAATAAAAACCAAATGACAATAAAAATATTTATAAATATTTTTTTAATTACAAAAACTCATTTAAAACCGAAGAAAGTATGAGGTTGGGTTTGATTTTTGTTAATTTGTGTAATTACACAAATAGATCCCTTAAATATTCAAAGTATTTATAATTTATAAAAACAACCGTAAAGTATAAAAGGATCAATACATCTTTACACTTAATTTGAAAAAAGTAACAGTGTTAGTGTAAGTGTAAGGGGCTAAAGTCATTACAAATATAATCTTAGGGTCTGATATGTTAAAAAAATTAAACTGAAAGGGTTAAACTGGCTAAACCACAAGGGCTAAAATAGTATTTTAATATGTTATTTTTTTAGTTTACTATAAAATTTTTATTTAAGAATAATAAATAAATAAATATTTAAAAAATTTTATGAAAAATATATTTTTGACTATAAAAGAAATACACTTATTATTTATATAATTTATAAAAATATTAAATAGATTAGATATAGATAATAAAAGGAAAAGTAGGTGATGATGTGAAGGTTTGGAATAGTTTAGTGTTAGAAGAAAAAGTTGGGTATGAAATGATTGAGATTTGAAATGATATGTGATCGGAGTGTCGCGCCGTGGTCAAAGATAATATTTATAATCCCAAATTACTTCAAACTAATAGCTAGTGGTAGTAAGGGTCGAACCACGAAGAGTCTGTTGTTTGTGTCAGGATTCGGTCAATTATCAAGTTGGAATAATTTATGAAGCTTGCTATGATAATAATTTCTTTGTTTGGTTTGTTTGTCAAAGGCGTCGGATTGGACCGACAAGTTTACTACTAATAATTATGAAAACAGCTTACTTGAACTATTGCTATACTTGTGTGTCGGCGATGCGATAACTGGGTTTCGTGCCCGGTTTCTTTGTTTCGCATGTTCGGGTGGTCCTAGCTTCGTCCCGATGCTCCGTAAAGTCCCTGAAATACCCCCCTTAAACTCCGTTAGACATGCAAAACACAAATCTCATCAAAGTATGCCATTTGAAACTCAAATTCATGTAAAAATATAAACTTTAATACGATTAACCAATGGGTTTTCAACCACGTATCAATATGATATGCTGATGTGGCAAGATTTTGAACGAGGTTTATTATTGTGGATGATCTAATGTATAGTGTAGCAGCGTAGGTTATGAGTGGTATTTCACAACTCATGAAAGTTAGGGGGTACAACCTTTGAAAGAGTTATTATTATGGTTGTTGTTATAATATTCAAAATTGAATGGACTAAATATAATTGATTTTTTTGTTCTTTATTTTCCAATATGATTTCGTTATTCCTTTGTAAATTTCATATATAATGTTTTATAAAGTTTTGGATATAGTGTTGGTTCAAAGTTCATAGGTTCGCATTTGATTTGAAAACGAATTGTTCGGTCCGGTTAATGATCAACTTCGAATATTAGAAATACGAATCCGAATATGTACGTTATTGATGAACCGAATTGATACCGGTATCATTGTTATCTGAACCAGTATTGGTATAGTTTTTATGGTTTTGCAATCGATGTAAACATATGTTGAAATCCTTTTAGGTATATTAAAACTTTACTTTTTTGGGTTTTCTCTTTCGCTTACTATATCAAATGCCATTACCATATCGATACCGACATAACTCCCACATGTAATGAATGCCATTACCATATCAATACCGACATAACTCCTGAATTGGTGACACCGTTGCCATCCCTTTGGGTAGACCAAGTGGGTACCCAAAACGGGTATCATTCACCCTATGTTGACATCTATCTTTTTTACCGTTTGAACAGCCCGTTGGGGAGCCCTTTTCCTAAAAAAATAAAAACTTTCTAATAATTACATAGAAACGAGTTAGCATCAATCCGCGCGTTGCAGCGGGATGTTGATCATGAGCGCCTTTAGAACGCAGATGGGTGAAACGCATTACAGGAGGCGGTGTCACCGTTGTATGGAAACAGTTGTGATATTTGTGAGGTACCACCATGTCTCCGCTTGGTCGAAGTGGCGTTCTCAACTCCTAGCCCTACTTAGTCGTACGCAACGGTAATCTATGCGACTACACTTCGCTCTTCGGTTACAACAGTTTGAAAATTTAATGTACAGTCCTCGGAGACGGTTATGAAAATCCGGTTCATTACTTGTTCTCAATCACGGTTCATTACTTGTTCTCAATCATGGTAACCGTCAAATCTTCAACGCATTTGAAAATGCCGACCTAGCAAGAACCGAACTGGTAGTCTGGGGCCGAATTCCTACCAATTTCAAAACAAAAAATGACCATTTCACGCATTCATAGTGCGGGTTTCACGGTTACAGATCTAATTGGTTCTTGTAGGACATAGGAGGCTACAGTTGAAACAGGTTATTAGGATAGATGTAAGGTTCCTTTTTATCAAAAAAAAAGTCAAAAACCACATTGAAAACGAATACTCGTTGGATTATTTAAATCATTTATGCATCCGAAAAGCCTAAACCAAAATAGTTCAAATTACACAAAAAACAAACAAAAACACATATAATCAAAAGAACAATCCCCGCGATTCGTCACCGTCGCTCTTCGTCTCTGGCGAGTCGTACTGCCGTCTCTTCGTCTCCGGTGAGTCGTAACCACTGCCTTTTCATCTCCGGTGATTTGTAACCGCCGCCTCTTCGTTATTATGTTCATCACATAGTAACAGATTCAATCACACAATTTCACATCTAAATAGATCAAATTACACAAAAATCAAACATAAACACATATAATCAAGAACAAAAATTGTTCAAAAGTGTTACCTTTGATGCGGAACATTATTAATGTGGACTGATTTCGATGTCACACGTAACTAATCGGCATAACTAACAGATTAAATTGAGGGTATCCGTCACATATTCCAAGTGTTTGAAAACGCAGGATTTCTGACAATTGAGTGGATAAAAGATAATCTAATTGACAACTTATTTATTAAAAAACAAAGGGTACATTTAAAAAAATTATTAAGTTTGTAAGTGGAAAGTTGAGTTTTTCTAACACACCGTTCCCTGGTTTGCGGTTACGGCCGTTTGAGTGGATAAAAAATATTCTAATTGACAATATATTAAATATTATGACACCGTTTGAGTAAATACTAAATCTTATCACACCGTTTTATTAAATATTAGCATTATCCTTAGCCTAAGTCAATAGTATTATATTAACGTAATTTTTTACATTGCATTATATTTGAGCGGTTACGGCTGTTAAACGCAACTCTATATATAGATAATATAATTATTAAAGGGTGTGCCTTAATACATGAAAGGGTGAAACTTTTTGAAAGGGTATGTGTTTTCTTATATTAAAGGGTGTAACTTTTAAACAAATTGGACATAACCCAAGTTAAAGGGTGTGTGTTTTGTGTTATTAAAGAGTGTGACTTTTAAACAAATTGAACATAACCCAAATTAAAAGGTGTGACTTTTAAACAAATTAGACATAACCCAAGTTGCTAATTGTATAAGGGTATAATAATACCGAACCTTTTACCATTTTTGTTCACCCAAAATACAAACCATATTCTCCTACATATTGACCTTTCTACTCAATTTTATACCCTATTTGTATTTATACTACAACATGGATAATTTCTCAAATGATGAGCTCGCGTTATTCATTCTATTCAACGATTCTGGTAATGATACTTTCTCAAACGATGGTAGCATAAAAATTTTCAAGGATCTTATCGACCAAGTCGAAGATGAATACATGGAAAAATTTAATAAAGATACGTGCCAGGGATCCTCTGGTCGAGCCCGTTTATGCTGATAATGTCCTTGTCGAGTTGATGGATGAAAATACGAATTTTCAACTTCGATTTAATCTTGTGGAACATCTTGCAAGGATCTACCATACCTCCTTGTGTTGGACGAGGAATAGTTTAATTTTATGCCCATGTATTTTATTTTTGTTTTTGCTTGTTTTGATGTTGTTTTATCTGATTTATGTATTTTTTAATTAAATTTAAAGTTTATTTATTTTTTAGTGTTTAATTGTTTAACTTATTTTTATTTAAAAATATAAAAATGTTCTAGGGTTGTTGAGATGAATGTTGTTAATGATTTAGTAGTCTGTATTAGGGTAGTTGAAGGTAAGAATAAGATGAGAGTGAATAATAGTGGGTTATAAAGTAAATGAAAGAAACAACCTCTCCTCTCTAAACAATTTCAAAGTTTAACCTGTATCCATCTATATTAAATGATCTGCACAATAATAAATGTTTCATTAACAAGTATTAAATCGACAACAAAATATTAGATTTTTATGTGTAGTAACTATCACGATTCATGTAAGCTTATTTTCTTTCACGTCAACCAAAAATTCCATTAAAGCACCAACAAATACTAAAAATTTACTATGAATCATGAACACTGTACCGCGGAACTTGACCAAAAAACATGAGTAACAAAAAAGATAAAAGCAAACCGAATCCTAAACGTTTTATCCTTAATCTTAAATAGTTAAAACATGCATATAGATTTATAATATTTACTAAAACATAAAATCAACTTTAACATATTAACTTTAAACATACTAGTTTGTCCATTTTAAGACTCACATGTAAAGCTAGAACTATTATACCCTATGATTAAAGTATAAACTTGCTTAGTACATTCCATATTGCCTTCCAAATATACTTGCACATTTTGAGGCTCAAATTTAGTGATCAACTTATCATAACCTTTGATTAAAAACAGAAACTTGCTTATCACCTCCCAGTTTTAGGGTGGGTGTTCCTTAACCAAGGTGGCACTCAAGATTTTGTAACCTTGACAAGCCTTCATTCATAAAAATCAAAAGATGTGTTGGACCAATACAATCTTGCAATGTCAGCACAACAATACAGCCATTTTACTGTCTTGATTAAGTGCTTTTGATCAAAATTTGAATATTAAAAACAAGATAATTTTCTTGTGGTGTATCATCAATTACCCAATCTTTCGTCTCTCCTTTGGGTGCTTTGATGATTTAAAGATAATTTATCCACTAATCTTGAATCATTGAGTCACATTTTGAGATATTACCATACTAAAGGGAGCCAAATGTGATAATAATAATAATAATAATTATTGTGGTTGGTGTCATCGTCGTCGTCATCTTAATTAATGATTGAGATGGAAACTCTAATAGCCAATATTGCTCGCAAAAAATAATTTGGTCGCAAAAAGCAGTTGTGGCAAGTCTAAGACTCCCAAGTGGTCGTCGAAAGTGGTTGGAAATGAATAATAGTAACAATTAGTCCCCCCCCCCCCCCGGCGCATTCCGGGTGAGGGGGCGTAAAACCATGACGATCAAACCGGGAAATAGTGAAAATAAAAACACGAATTTATAACACCAAGTGGCTCACGTGACGTAAAACGTAGACGATGTTGAATTTATATCGGCCCGTATTAAAAAGTCAATAGGGTAAAAAAAAAACTTGAGGAACGACCAAATTTGAAAAAGAGCAAATACAAAACGAACAACAAAAAATAAAATCTTTTAAATTTTGTGACAATATAATAAAAACCAAAAGAGCAAAAACAAAACGAACAAAAAAAAATCTTTTAAATTTTGTGGCAATATAATAAAAACCAAATTTTCATTACAAAACAAAAAATCTTCTAGTTTATTATGCAAAAGAAAAAACACAAAAGACAAAACTAAAAAAAAGAAAAAAAATCACTATTCATCCAAATGTTATGAATTAATATAAAAATAAGAGTAACTGTCATTTTGGTCCCTGTGGTTTGGCCAGCTTTGCCACTTTAGTCCAAATCTCAAACTTATTACATCTGGGTCCCTGTGGTTTGCATTTTGTTGTCATTTTAGTCCAAATTTCAAAAACCCTATTTTTTGACTGTTGCAACCTCCTATTTTGTCTTTTAGTTCAGGGGCATTTTGGTCATTTTGCTTTTCATTTAACATTTTCTTAATTCAAAAATTAATATATATATATTAATATACACACATACAGCTCATCTTCATCATCATCATCGACAACACACTCTCTCTCTTTCTCTCTCCAAGCACCACCCATCACCGCCACTGCCGTGAACGCCGTCGTCGTCCAACACCACCACCACGTCGCCTGAAAACAGAAAAGTCACATCATCTGCCGGTTTTTGCTTGAAAACTTAAGGAAAGTCAAAATAGAAGGGAAGTGGAGTCGGAACCTGTTGGAAAAATGGAACACCACCGTCATCGCCGCCGCTGACGGCGTTGGTTGCCGGTGACGTCGTGTCTCTTTCTCTCCTTCGTCTCTCTCCGCTGACGGCGTTGGTCGCCGCTGACGGCGGTGGGGGTGTTGTCGGTTCTACGGAGAAGAAGGGGGGGTCGTCGGCTGAACAAGAGGTGCCGGGTGTGTGTGTCTGAGGAAGATGATGAATGAGAGGGTTAGTTTCTCATGTGTGTTTGATGAAACGACACCGCATATCATCTTCCCCCAAATCAGATTTCATGTGGGTTAATGGGTTTGATGCAAAATTAGGGGGATGATGTTAATGTTTGCTGATGTGGTGGTTACGGCAGTGGTGGTGGCCTGCCCGGTGGTGGAGGTGTTCGTTGGTGGTGGTGGGTTTCGGGTGTTGGTGGGTATTGATCTGTGATTTTGTGATGGATGATGATCTGTGAACCCAGTCCTTTTATTCACCACGAGGCTGTGATGATTTCACCTAATCCGAGTCAAAATTGGGTCAACATTTGAGATTTTCCGCAGCTTGGCGTGGCAGAATCGGAGGAGGGCAAGTGCGCTTGCAACCTCTGTTTGCAGCCATGGCGGTTTTGATTTGTTGTTGTCTGTATTTTGATTTTTGTGATGGTTTCTGGTTTTGTTCTGGGTTCTTGATTTTCTTGAAGATGATGTTCTTGATTTTCTGGATTTTCTGGGTTTTGATGATGCTGTTCTTGAAGATACAGATCTGAGCCTCGTTTCGTTTTACAAATCGGTTTTTGTTTTGATTTGTTGTTGGAGCCTCGTTTCTTTTTACAAATCGGTTTTTGTTTTGATTTGTTGTTGTCTGTATTTTGATTTTTGTGATAGTTTCTGGTTTTGTTCTGGGTTCTTGATTTTCTTGAAGATGATGTTCTTGATTTTCTGGGTTTTGATGATGAAGTTTGATGATGTTCTTGAAGATGATGTTATTAATTATTGAAATGTTATAATAAATTAACATGGACCAAAATGCCCCTGCACTAAAGGACAAAATAATCAGTTTTCAACAGTCAAAATAGAGGATTTTTGAAATTTGGACTAAAATGGCAATAAAATGCAAACCACAGGGACCCAGATGTAATAAGTTTGAGATTTGGACTAAAGTGGCAAAACTGGCCAAACCACAGGGACCAAAATGGCAGTTTACTCTAAAAATAATAATAATAATAATAATAATAATAATAATAATAATAATAATAATAATAATAATAATAATAATAATAATAATAATAAAATTATTTTCAAGAAGCGTCTAAAAAATCATTATAGTATCAAAAATACTAATGAAATACATACCATAATTGATCAATATCATTACTTGTCCTACGTACTACAAACGTTAACGTTATGTAATTATTGGTACTAAATGATTGTAAATGTTTTATCTACATAAATGTTCATTATTCTTGAAGATGCCACGTGTGTATGCCTATGTACACAAGATGTTGGTACATTTTTCAATCATGTACAGAATATTGAAAGAAGCACGCAATCGAATTTAGAGGTTTAGTTCATTACACATGTACCAACATACACAATCTTTATGTTAACACAACTCAAACTAAAATATTGCATTTCTGCATAGGTTGGTAGGTCGATTTTGTTAAAAATGACACGACCTCATAATTATTGTAGCCTATTAGTGAAACGAAGTTGTGACCCAACACTCTCATCAAAGTTTTATGCTTAATTATTTTCGGTACAAGCCATCGTTCTTTTTCTAAACTTTTTCATAAACGAACACTGCAATGTAAACGATATTTAATTATTGTAGCATATTAGTGAAGCGAAGTTGTGATCCATCGCTCTCATAGAAGTTTTTATGCTTGATTATTTTAAATACAGGTCATCGTTCTTTCCATAAACAAATAATAACAAGTACCCCCCCCCCCCCCCCCCCCCCCTCCGAATGAAAAGTATTATATTCCTACCCGTTCTCTTATATTTACGTTGTTACCTTTTTTTTTCAAAGAACTTTTACTTATTCTCATTTAGAATTTGTTTATGAAGTATAACTCTAGTGATGTATGATGCTTTTCTTTGTCTACATAGCCTTCAAAGGTCAATGATGTTCCAAACTAGAAATTACAATGGATAGTTGCAACACTTAAGTTTGGCAAATTAAAAATCTTCTAGGCTTGTTTAAAAGTAATATATCATTTTTTTAATGAATGCTTGAGGCTTGTTTAACACTTAAGTCATCATTTTTTATGTGCACTCGTGCAATTTTCAGTCATGACCATTGCTTTCCTCACATACTTTTTATATAGTCGCCTTTTTTTCTTGGTTCAAATTCCACACATTGTGGAGATTGCCGGCTAGAGATTCTACAAATTCAAAAAACAATTGCTTCAACTTACAACTTTCTCTTTCAATAAAAAAAAAACCTATTTTTTTTTTCTTTGCATCAAAAAACAATTGCTTCAACTTACAACTTTCTCTTTCAATAAAAAAAACCTATTTTTTTTTTCTTTGCATGATCAACTAAGAATAATTACATAATTTGTGGGAGATTTCTTGAGCTACAAGTCTATAAAGTGGTCGTTTGAGGTCAAGAGAGAAAAGTGACTATTTTAGGTTTATGTGGTGCATAACACGTTCTAAAGCACTTTGTTTTACTTTCTAATGAATCTTTTCAAATTGATTTGTTTTATTAGTTTATCAAGTTATGTTTAAACAATATTCCGAAGTTGTACTCTCATACATTTCTCTTTGACCTTCTCACTTAGTAGTGTTGCATGTTGAAAGATACCTACACTATGGATTATATATATATATACTAGTCGTTTACCCGCGCGATGCGGCGGGAAACATATCACTTAGGTTGGTGAGTTTAGGGTTATGTATGGGGCGGTTCGGTTTTGAGCCATAACCAAAACCAAATTCGCGATACAATGGAAAACACAACACTTGTTAGTAATTTTAAGGGTGAAACTTTTCAATACGATACTCATTTTTTTTAGTTTATTGATATTCTCTTGATACAATGCAGGACTTGTGGTGGCGACAATTTACAATGCGGAACTTGTTTCTTGTTAGTTTGTTAATCCTGTCGTGATATATTGTATAGTACGTCGTCTATTAGTTTTCTTATTCGTAGAAGCGATCTAGTCTATCTATGCCATACCCCCACCCTTAATATCTACACTTAATAGCAGACCACCAGTTTCATTATCATCATCAACAGCTCTCCCAACTCCCAATATCTCTCCCAACTCCCAAGATCATCATCATCATCTTCATCGAACAGATCAACAGATCATCTTCATCATCTTCATCGAACATCTTCATCATCGAACAGATCAGGTTCATATTCATCCTCATATTGATTTTTGGTTTGATTCGATGATTTGAATGTGTTTATATTGTGAAAAAACAGAGGGTTGATTCTGGGTTTGATTTTGGGTTCCATTTGATAATTTTGGGTTGATTTTGGGTTCCATTCGATGATTTTGGGTTGAATTTGAAAAAAAACAGAGGGTTGATTTTGGGTTCCATTCGATGATTTTGGGTTGATTTTGAAAAAAACAAAGGGATGATTTTGGGTTTGATTTTGGGTTCCATTCGATGATTTTGGGTTGATTTTGAAAAAAACAGAGGGATGATTTTGGGTTTGATTTTGGGTTCCATTCGATGATTTTAGGTTTGATTTTGGGTTCCATTCGATGATTTTGGGTTGATTTTGAAAAAACAGAGGGTTGGTTTTGTTCAAAATGCATCAAAACAGAGGTTTTGAATGTGTTTTGGTTTTGATTTTTGTGGGTTTAGGGTATCAAAACAGAGGTTTTGAATGTGTTTGGTTTTGATTCTTGTGGGTTTAGGGTTTAGGGTATCAAAACAGAGGTTTTGAATGTGTTTTGGGTTTGATTCAATGATTTGAATGTGTGATTTGAATGTGTTCCTTGTTAGGGGAGGATTTCTTAATGACCTGTGATCCTCAAGTGTTATCCTGTTTGGTGATCCTTGCTTCTGTGACAATTAGTGATCCTCAGAAGTACTTCAGGATCAGGATCATGGATCATCCTAAGGATCCTTATACTAATGATTGTTCACTTTGAATTCGGTATTGTTTTGCAGGAGTACCGGCTTGGACTTGGTCATGGCGATATTCCTGGAGCATAGCTTGACCATCGTGAACGTTATGGAGAACGTGGGGAGAAGGCACGAAATGCGGACAGTTAGTTAGGCTAGATATTTTCTAATTTTAAGGGGGTAGCGAGCTAATTTTGAAAACACTAGGCTATTTTTGGCTACACACACTCGTACAACTGCACTCACCAGCTCTCGGCAAAACACTTAGCATTTTTCATACATTTCTACACGATACACTATAGTGATCCTTGTACTTAGCTCGCTATCATCCGAAGTTGTAACACATTTCCTGTTTAATATGAGTTGGTGATCGGTAGTTTCCATCACCGGAGGTTTTTTATGCCGGAGATCACTCATTGATCAAGGGCTTTTTCCTCGTATAAATCTTCGTGTCACCTGTTCATTACATTTCATAGTGATCCTTATTGTTGTTCATCAATTCAAGCATCATATCCCACAACAGAAAGTTTGGTTACATTGTCATTGCTTGATTTTTTACCAAAACAGTTTGGCGCCCACCGTGGGGCAATTGGTGCTTCATTCCTAAGAAATTCTCATTTTTGTGATCATTTCGGTTCGTTACATCCAAGCAGATGGCTTCATCATCAAAGAACACCTCCAGTGCGATGTCTGCAGTCAATTCATCCCAGGGCATTCCACCTTTGCCTCCACCACCTTCTGGACCTCAGAAAAATGCCGAGAAGAAACCAACTCCCATTTTCTCAAAACCTCCAACTTCTTCTGCTTCTTATACTCCCACTACTAATGACTTGTTTACTCTGATTTTGCAGATGAAGGAGCATATCCAGCAGCAGGATAAGACCAATGAAAGGATTCTTAGAGAAATTGGAGACATCAAGAAACAGAAGAGATCGGCAGAGGATCATTCCCCACTGATGCCCAGATCTTTGAATTTCGATACTCCGGTTATAACTTCTCAGCCTTCAGTGGTTCCAGACGTTCAATATGTGGGAGGACCAAAAGGAGTGCATTACGGATCATCAGCAATGACTCAGGCTTCAAGGTCATACTTCTAACCAGCAGGATCCCATCCTCAGCATATAGGATCCTTCGTAAGCTCAGGAGGATACTCAGGAGCGCAACAGATTCAAGGGTTCTGGCCGTTACAAGGATCCTCCCAGGTTCAAGGATCCTCCTATGTTCCAGGATCCTCCCAGGTTCAAGGATCCTCTCAGTTCCAAGGATCCTCCCAGGTTCAAGGATCCTCCTATGTTCCAGGATCCTCCCAGGTTCAAGGATCCTCTCAGTGTCAAGGATCTTCCTACGTCCCAGGATCCTCGCAGGTTCAAGGATCCTCTCAGTTTCATGGATCCTTCCAGATTCCGGGATCCTTAAGGAGTTTGCAATCAGGGAGTTCCGATATCCATCAGGGAGATTTTATTCCAATGCAGACCATTGCTTCTACTGGTCCATCGGTCATTCCGGAGCCCCAACAATATGGATTCACATCCGCTCTTCCTAATTTGAACCCAATGGGAGGTAACACTTTCAATAATTCTTATACCACTAACCATGGCCTTATGCAGGATACAGGTATCAATCATGCCATGGCCAAAGAATTGCAAAAGTTAAAGGATATGATATCAAGTGTCCCAGGAGTGGTCAAGCCTATCCCGGAGATTGCAGATGGGAGCCACAAGATATCTCGTTTTGCACCACCAATCTGTGATGCTGAGATACCCAAGAGGTTCCACGTACCTACCATGAAGTTGTATGACGGTTCAACAGATCCCGAAGAACACATAGCACAGTACAGGGAAAGGATGGAAATAAATCCCATCCCAGAAAGGTTAAAGGAAGCATGTATGTGCAAGGGATTTGGATCCACTCTTACTGGATCGGCTCTTAAATGGCTGCTAAGTCTTCCCCCTTACTCTATTACCTCGTTTGCTAATCTAGTTAACCTATTTAATAACCAGTTTTCTTGTAGTAGAAAGTTTGAGCGTTTAACTAGTAATCTGTATAGGATAACCCAAGGTCATAATGAATCATTAAGGGATTATATCACTAAATTTAGTAAAGAATCCTTAGATATTCCTAACCTGGATATAGCTACGGCTGTTGAAGCCTTTAAAATGGGATTGCTTAGGGATTCATTATTCTATGATGATCTTGTTATGACACCATGCAGGAATCTAGATGAGGTAAGAACCCGGGCCCTTAGGTTCATCCGGCTAGAGGATGACAAAAGGATCCAGGAGAGGTTAGCAGGATCCTCAAAGCAAGAGAAGCAAGGATCCTCATTCAAGAACAACAAGTTCAGATCCTATAACAAATCTGATAACCATAATGTGCATGCTGTTGAGCAAGAAGAGGATGATGAGGATTATCCTCCAATTTCTGAATATTGTTTTTCTGTTGATAACAATGAACTAATCTTTGCGATGCAGAATTTAGGTGATAAAGCTAGATGGCCCAGGAAAAATGATAGACCAGCTGCAACTAAAGATAAGTCAAAGTGGTGTGCATATCATGAAGATTTTGGGCATCTCACAGAAGAATGCATCGCACTGAGAAAAGAAATTGGATACTTGTTGAGCAAGGGGCACTTGAAAGAATTATTGGGGAGAAAGAAGTCAAGGACTCAGGATCCTGAAAGGATCCCAGAGAAAGCTCCAGCCCCTCCAGCAGATGCACAAGTTATAAACTTTATTTCTGGAGGATCAGACATTTGTGGAACATCCTTCTCTGCAGCTAAAAGACATGTAAAGGAAACCAAGATGGATAATGGAGATAGACCCATTCGAACATCCAGTGTCTCCGAAGGAAAAGTCATAACTTTTGATGAGGATGACCGTGTTGACATTCAGGATCCTCATCACGATGGTTTGGTTATCACTCTTTTTATTTCTAACCATTTTGTTCGCAGGATCCTTATAGATGGAGGAAGCTCTGTGAACATTATCCAGCTTGATGTCCTCAAGAAGATGAATATTCCTGAATCCGATATCATACCAACATCCTCTGTGCTCGTGGGATTCAGTGGCGAGACTAAGAATACTCTGGGGGACATTAAACTCCCAATCTATATCGAAGGCCTACATTCTTACCAAAATTTTTGTGTTATTGACTGTTTATCTTGTTATAATGTTATCCTTGGCAGGCCTTGGAT
Source organism: Helianthus tuberosus (assembly GCA_030545235.1). Taxonomy (NCBI): domain Eukaryota; kingdom Viridiplantae; phylum Streptophyta; class Magnoliopsida; order Asterales; family Asteraceae; genus Helianthus; species Helianthus tuberosus. The sequence goes on along the minus strand of CM060375.1, from coordinate 16,492,771 downwards.
ACATGACATGAAGGCAGTCCCATCCACTTATCATCAATGTGTGAAGCTTCCTAGTCCTTGGGGAATAGTGAAGATTGATAGTGATCAGCAAGAAGCTAAGAACTGCTACACCTCATCAATGAAACCAGCCTCAAAGTCAAGGGAGCAATAGCAATTAAAGCATCCTCCAAGGGATGTCTTGGAGGCAAGAGAGCAGGATGTGGTAGAAATCCTTATGGATCCTGATGATCCTGAATCTAAAGTTTATATAGGATCAGGGATCCTTGGCGAAATGAAGGAAGACCTCATATCCTTCCTCAAAAGGAGAAAGACTACCTTCGCATGGAAGCACTAAGACATGACAGGTATATCTAAAGATATAATCACTCACAGACTTGGCATTGATAGGTCCTTCAAACCAATCCATCAAAAGAGGAGGAAATTTGCACCAGAAAGAAATGCCATTATCCAGGAGGAGGTAGAGAAATTACTCCGAGCAGGTATGATTAGAGAGGTCAAGTATCCAAGATGGTTGGCCAATGTGGTTGTTGTTCAAAAGAAAAACAGAAAGTGGAGGGTATGTGTCGATTTCACTGATTTAAATAAGGCATGTCCCAAGGATCCTTTCCCATTACCCCACATTGACTCCATGGTGGATGCAACTGCGGGTCATGAACTGTTAACTTTTATGGATGCTTCATCTGGATTTCAACAAATTCAGATGGAACCATCCGATCAAGAGGATACAGCCTTTATAACTCCAACTGGTATATACTGTTATATTGCTATGCCATTTGGACTAAGAAATGCAGGTGCAACTTATCAAAGGCTAGTGAATATGATGTTCAAGGATCAGATTGGACAAACTATGGAGGTTTACATAGACGATATGGTGGTAAAATCCAAAAAGGCTGAGGATCACCTAAGGGACTTGGAGGAAGCATTCAATATCCTTGACAAATATAACATGAAACTTAATCCTTCAAAATGTCACTTTGGTGTTAAAGCAGGTAAATTCTTAGGATATATGGTGACAAAGAGAGGCATTGAAGCCAGTCCAGAACAAATCAAAGCTATAGTGATCATCAAGTCCCCTGCCAATGCTAAGGATGTTCAGAGGTTAACAGGCAGGATTGCAGCTTTAAACAGATTCATATCCAAATCCTCAGAAAAGTGCAAGGAATTCTATGATATCCTAAGGAAGAACAAGAAATTCGAGTGGACTGAGAAGCATGAAAGTGCCCTAAGAGCTCTTAAGGATTACCTATCCTCGGCCCCGGCCTTGATGAAACCAGAAAAAGGAGATGTGTTATCCTTATATCTTGAAGTATCCTCAAAAGCAGTAAGTGCCGTCCTTGTTAAGGATCACGAAGGTACACAACATCCTGTCTATTATGTAAGTAAGAGTTTACTTGATGCTGAATCCAGGTATTCACACTTAGAAAAACTTATCCTTGCATTAATTATGGCATCTACTAAATTGAGACATTATTTTGAAACTCATGCCATTATTGTCAAAACTAATTTTCCAATTAAGAATGTCCTCAGGAAACCTGAAATGTCAGAAAGGATGGCTAAGTGGGCAGTGAAGCTTAGTGCATATGATATAAGATATGAACCAAGGACAGCCATTAAATCCCAAGCATTAGCTGACTTTGTGGCAGATTTCAGTAGTGATTTGCAAAAGAAAGCTGAATTAGAAGTCCAGCAGCTAGAGGAGACCAAGGATCCTTGGATACTCTATACTGATGGATCCTCAAATGTCAAAGGAACAGGGCTTGGAATACTACTAAAATCGCCACAGGGGGACATAATACCCCACTCTATAGCTTGTGAGTTCCAAACTACTAACAATGAGGCTGAATATGAAGCCTTGATAGCTGGTTTGCAAATTGCTAAGCATATGAGGATCAGGTATCTTGAGGTACATGTAGATTCTTTGCTAATCACTAATCACTTTAATGGATCCTATGCTGTTAAAGGTGAAAAGCTAACCAAATATTTTGAGATAGTCAAAGATTTGGCGCTCTCTTTTCTTTCCTTTAGTTTGACACAGGTACCAAGGGAAGAAAATGCAGAAGCTGATGCATTGGCTAATCTAGGATCATCTTTGAAGATCCTGGAGGATATAAGTATCCCCATTATCCATATCCTGGCTCCTGCCATCAAGGATCATGTGGCTATGGAAATAGGAGAGGATTCTGCAATTATCCCTAGTGAGGATACTCAATCTCATTCAGGATCATGGATCCTCCCAATCATGAGATACTTACAACATGGAGAGATTCCTACAGGAGAAAACCCTAGGGCTTTCAAAATTAAGGTATCTCAATTCACAATTTTAAATAATATGTTGTATAAACTGTTTTGGTTAAGAAATCAGACGAGGATAATGTAACCAAACTCTTTGTTACGGGGTATGATGCTTGAATTGGTTTATAACGATAAGGATCACTATGAAAAATAAATAACAAGTGACACAAGGTTTATACGGGGAAAAAGCCCTTGATCAAGAGTTGATCTCCGGCACAAAAAACCCCGGGTGATGGAAACTACCGATCACCAACTCAAATTAATCAAGTAATGTGTTACAACTTCGGATGATAGCGAGCTAAATACAAGGATCACTATAGTGTTCTATGTAGAAAGTGTACGAAATTGCTAAGTGAATGAACGAGAGCTGTTGTGAGCGGTTTTCAGAGTGTGTGTAGCCAAAAATAGCAAAAAGTGTTGTCTAATTAGCTCGCTACCCCTTTTAAATCTAGTAAAAATCTAAATAACAAACTATCCGCAAATGGTGCAAGTCCTCCACGACTCCACAACGTCCATTTCTGACCAAGCACGTGCGGAATAGACTTAGAATATTCTCCAGAAATATTGCCAAGACCAAGTCCCAATTGATATTCCTGCAAAACAGTTACAAATTCAAAACAGACAATCATTAGTATAAGGATCCTTAGGATGATCCATGATCCTGATCCTGAGGCACTTCTGAGGATCACTAACTGACACAGAAGCAAGGATCACCAAACAGGATAATAATTGAGGATCACGAGTCATTTAGAAATCCACCCCTAACAATTGCCCCCAAAATATAAGGAGTTATATTGTAAATATAACGAGTTGTATTTTGTTGATCTTATCCGCAACAAACTAACGGATAACTAGCCGTTGAAGACGGACTAGCCGTTGCAAAGCTGACGTCACTGAAGTGACAATCCTGCAAATCATCATTATAAATAGGAGTTAGAGATAGGATCAATATGCATTTAAATCCGAAGAAACTCCCTTTAAATTCTCAGTCGAAGATCAATCAGGTATCTCTTCTCTTACTTCTTCTTCCCTTACTCTGTTTTACTTTCTCTACCACCATCTCGTTAAGAATGATGCTCCGGTCCTCCCCTGCCAAGGATCACCAGAAGGATAGCCCCTTGAAGAGTCAAGGGATCATTAAGGACTCAGTGAACGAAAGGTGTTGCTTTTCCGATGCTCAAATAGATAAGATCCGTCATCGCTTTCCGGCGAACGCCTTTTTCAAACCTTTCGATCCCATGGTTCTGAGCGACTATGTTTCTGAAACATGGGTTGCCTTTCCGGTTACTCCATTCACCATAGGATACACCTATCCTTTTCCAGACTTTACCCAATCCTTCGTTTCCCTTACCGGCATCTCTTACATCCAAGCTATGCCGATGATTTGGAGGGTCTTGTATACCCTGGAGAGGATCATAGAGCAGGAAGGGATTGATTTAGGAATGTCAGAACTGAAAGAGATGTATGATCTCACGACGTTTGGATCCCATCGATATCTGTTTAAGCGAAAACCCGGCGAAGAACATCCCATTTTTAAAGCCACCAAGAATGACACAAATTGGAAACGACGCTTCTTCTTCGTCAGGAGGGATACCATTCCAAACGGAAAGCATTTACCCAGGGAGTGGTCCACCAACGGTAGGACAGAGGATCCTGAGAAGGATCACCAGGTAATCTTGCTCTTGTGAAAGGATCATTAACCCCTTTTTGTCTTGTGTTATGCAGCTATTTCTATTTCGCACCTGATCACAACACCCGCAACCAAGGAAAGGCTTGCTACTTTTCGGAAGCTTGATCCTGAAATAAGGTCATTCAAGATAGACACCCAAGACTCACAAGAAGTATCCTCAGGTTCCATCACCATGTCAAGTAAGTATCCTGCTTTTTGTATAGTTTAATATTAAAATAAATAGTTAAATTGAAATAGGATAAGGATACTTATCTTGCTTTAAATGTGTAGGTGCCGGAAAATCTTCCAAGCCTGCCTCCCAGTTCAACACAGCCGATCTTGATGCTGTTCGATCCAGGAAGAAGAGGACCACTGCCAGTCCTAGCGTCTCCATTCCCAAGGCACCCACTAAAGGAAGGGGTGGCAAGAAGAGGAAAACTTCTGATATAGAGGACCTACAAGGCCTACCACTGATCCGCCACCAGTTCCTTGAATACTTTAATGACGTGAGGATCATCAATTCTGCCTAGGTATCCTACTCATTTGAGGATCATCTGATCTTGAATTGCTTTGTCTTTTTCTTTGCAGAAATTTGTTGAGATTGAAGATTATGTGGGAAGCGTCGAGGAGCTGGATAAGAAGATTGCTGACCTCCAACAAGTTGCAGTGCTTAAGGATCTTAAGATCGCTGATCTTGAAAAAGCCCTTCAAGATGCTAAGGCTAAGACAGCTAAAATCTTGATCGACATTGACTACGAGAAGCATGATCTCATAGAAGGTGCAAAAGTCTCCGCTGCCATCACAATGTATCAGACAAAACTAAAGATGGCCCAGGAAGCTCAAGATCCTAACTTCGACAGAAGCAGCTGGGATGTTGAGGGCTGGAAAGCGAGGTTGGCTGATCTTGAAGATGATGAGGAGGCTGAGGAGGTTTTAGCGATTGAGGCTGGAAGCAGTGGAAAGGATATGGTGAAGGATACCGAAGCTGGAGGGGATGAAGATGCAGCGAAGGAGTAGGCTACACAATTGGGCGATGATGGACATTCCTAGACGTAGCCGGAGCCCAATTTTTAAATGTGGTAGTAGTTTTTTGTGGTTGTGATGTTTTTAAAACAATGATGGTCTGAAATAACTAAACAATAGCTATTAGGGTTAAGGATCATGAATGATTCTTTGGACAATAGGTAGGATTACAACTGGTGGAGGGATCCTCTGTTTAGGGGATGAAGCCATTGTGATCCTGCCATCTTTTTAATTCCTGCACTACCAAGACCTTTAGACAATGGACACCCTTTACCTACCCCAGCGGACGGGCCACGTATTGCTGGTAGATGCTCGGGGTAGGCGATTTTGACAACCTTCGATGGTTAAACTTTTGTTAATAAAATAACCTTAATCTTTTTTGGGCTTATCTTGTGTTGTTATCCTTTTCTGTTCTTTTTTAAATTTTCATTTATCTTGATATACACTTGTCTGAACAGAAAAAGTTGAACAAATTAGATAGAAAATATTTAGGATATGATGCAGGATCAAATATCCTATAGTTGAAAAATTCCGAAAGTGGTATATTTTAAAGATCATGAGTTCAGTTGTCAAAGTATTAGGGTTATTCAAATAATCAATGAATAAAATCAAAATACTTAAGGATCATACCTGAGGATCCAAGTTAGGATCCTAACTCTTAATACTATAAACAGGATAACCACAGAACAAACCTTAGTAAAAGGTAAGGATCAAGGATCCTTGGTTGTTTAACTTCAAAGACCTGAAATAGAATATAACTTGGGACTAAGCCATTATAAGATAAAGGTTAGCAACTCAAAGGATAACTGGGGACAAGCCCAAGGATAACTGGGGACAAGCCCAAGGATCGTATGTAAACTGGAGTATGGCCCTAACTGGCGACTATCCAAACTTAGTGGCATGAAAATGCCAAAACCTTAGCTAACGTGAAAACGCTAGAAACCTTAAGAACGGATGTATGGTACGTCTACCATTATACGTAGGATCCTAGGTATAGCCAGTACAATGGAATTATCAGCCCCTAAAACGAGTACTGGTCCCACTGCCATGAACTATACCAGGATCATCGTGCGCTACTGGCGGAACTGGGGTCAAGCCCAAATAACTGGGGTCAAACCCAAGTAACTGGTTGCTTTTGTGGATAATCATCCTTTTGCTAAGAGTACCTGAACCTTCAAAACTCAAAATCTCGTGAAATGGGGATAAAGGATACAGGATCCTTATCCATATATGAGAAAGTAAGGATATGAGATAGTTCAGGATTAGAGGGTTACCAAAATGAGGATCATCTGTGCTTTAAGGATCCTCTAAGGATATTTATTATGTGAGGATCATGGATCCTTATCACATGAAATATCTCTTCAAATGGACAGCATTCCAAGCTCTTGGTAGTAAGTCACCTTCCATTGTTAGCAATCGATATGCCCCCTTTCCTGCCTCAGCTTCAATCAAGTAAGGGCCTTCCCATTTTGGTGCCAACTTTCCATCAGCAGGATTGGTGGTATTCTGGAATGCTTTCCTTAGTACCATATCACCAACTTGGAATTTCCTGATCCTAACATTTTTGTTGTAGGCACCGGCCATTCTTTGCTGATAACTGGCCATCCTTATCCTTGCCAAATCTCTGATTTCTTCTATAGTATCCAGGTCTTGAACCAAGTTCTCATCATTTTTCTCAGGATCACGAATACTGGTTCTAGCAGTTGGAACCACCATTTCTGTAGGGATCACTGATTCTGCCCCAAATACCAAAGAGAATGGAGTTTGGCCTGTAGCATTCTTAGGAGTTGTCCTATCAGCCCAAAGCACATAAGGTAGTTCTTCTGCCCATTTCCCTTTCTTGGATCCAAGCTTTGGAAGATTCAGCCTGACCATTAGCTTATGGGTGGACTGGTGTTGATGTTATCATCTTAATCCCCCAGCTGTCACAAAAGTTAGTAGTTCTGCCCCCAATGAATTGGGAACCATTATCACATATAATTTCAGAAGGAATCCCAAATCTAGTTATAATATTTCTTTTAATGAAGGATATAACTTCCTTTTCTCTGACTTGGGCAAAAGCTTCAGCCTCTATCCACTTGGAGAAGTAATCAGTCATAGCCAGCATGAACACTTTTCCACCAGGTGCCTTAGGAAGCTTACCAACTATATCCATGCCCCATCTCATGAATGGCCAAGTGGAGGATATAGGATGTAATAATTCAGCCGGTTGATGAAGGATATTGTTGTGTCTCTGACAAGGATCACACTTCTTAGCATATTCCACAGCATCTCTCTTCATGGTTGGCCAGTAGTATCCTGTCCTCAGGATCCTTGAGAATAACGCCCTGCCCCCAGTGTGGTTTCCACAATCTCCTTCATGGAAATCTTTTAAAACTTCTTGGATTTCAGGATCCTCAATGCATCTTAAGTATGGTCCTGCAAGAGATCGTTTGTACAACATATTATTTAAAATTGTGAATTGAGATACCTTAATTTTGAAAGCCCTAGGGTTTTCTCCTGTAGGAATCTCTCCATGTTGTAAATATCTCATGATTGGGAGGATCCATGATCCTGAATGAGTTTGAGTATCCTCACTAGGGATAATTGCAGAATCCTCTCCTATTTCCATAGCCACATGATCCTCGATAGCCGGGGTCAGGATATGGATAATAGGGATCTTGATATCCTCCGGGATCTTCAAGGATGATCCTAAATTGGCTAGTGCATCTGCCTCTGCATTCTCTTCCCTTGGTACCTGTGTCAAACTAAAGGATACAAAAGAGAGTGCCAATTCTTTGACTAACTCCAAATATTTGATTAGCTTTTCACCTTTAACAGCATAGGATCCATTAAAGTGATTAGTGATTAACAAAGAATCTACATGTACCTCAAGATACCTGATCCTCATATGCTTAGCAATTTGCAAGCCAGCTATCAAGGCTTCGTATTCAGCCTCATTGTTAGTGGTTTGGAACTCACAGGCTATAGAGTGGGGTATTATGTCCCCCTGTGGTGATTTTAGTAGTATTCCAAGCCCTGTTCCTTTGACGTTTGAGGATCCATCAGTGTAGAGTATCCAAGGATCCTTGGTCTCTTCTAGCTGCTGGACTTCTAATTCAGCTTCCTTTTGCAAATCACTACTGAAATCTGCCACAAAGTCAGCTAATGCTTGGGATTTAATGGCTGTCCTTGGTTCATATCTTATATCATATGCACTTTCATGCTTCTCAGTCAACTCGAATTTCTTGTTCTTCCTTAGGATATCATAGAATTCCTTGCACTTTTTTGAGGATTTGGATATGAATCTGTTTAAAGCTGCAATTCTGCCTGTTAACCTCTGAACATCTTTAGCATTGGCAGGTGACTTGATGTTCACTATAGCTTTTATTTGTTCTGGACTGGCTTCAATGCCTCTCTTTGTCACCATATATCCTAAGAATTTACCTGCTTTAACACCAAAGTGACATTTTGAAGGATTAAGCTTCATATTATATTTGTCAAGGATATTGAATGCTTCCTCCAAGTCTCTTAGGTGATCCTCAGCCTTTATTGATTTTACCACCATATCGTCTATGTAAACCTCCATAGTTTGTCCAATCTGATCCTTGAACATCATATTCACTAGCCTTTGATAAGTTGCACCTGCATTTCTTAGTCCGAATGGCATAGCAATATAGCAGTATATACCAGTTGGAGTCATGAAGGCTGTATCCTCTTGATCGGATGGTTCCATTTGAATTTGTTGAAATCCAGATGAAGCATCCATAAAAGTTAACAGTTCATGACCCGCAGTTGCATCCACCATGGAGTCAATGTGGGGTAATGGGAAAGGATCCTTGGGACATGCCTTATTTAAATCGGTAAAATCGACACATACCCTCCACTTTCCGTTTTTCTTTTGAACAACAACCACATTGGCCAACCATCTTGGATACTTGACCTCTCTAATCATACCTGCTCGGAGTAATTTCTCTACCTCCTCCTGGATAATGGCATTTCTTTCCGGTGCAAATTTCCTTCTCCTTTGATGGATTGGTTTGAAGGACCTATCAATGCCAAGTTTGTGAGTGATTACATCTTTAGATATACCTGTCATGTCTTCGTGTTTCCATGCAAAGGTAGTCTTTCTCCTTTTAAGGAAGGATACGAGGTCTTCCTTCATTTCGCCAAGGATCCCTGATCCTATATAAACTTTAGATTCAGGATCATCAGGATCCATAAGGATTTCTACTACGTCCTGTTCGCTTGCCTCCAAGACATCCCTTGGAGGACACTTTGATTGCTATCGCTCCCTAGACTTTGATGCTGGTTTCATTGATGAGGTGTAGCAGTTCTTAGCCTCTTGCTGATCACTATCAATCTTCACTATTCCCCAAGGACTAGGAAGCTTCACACATTGATGATAAGTGGATGGGACTGCCTTCATATCGTGTATCCAAGGCCTGCCAAGGATCACATTACAACAAGACAAACAGTCAATAACACAAAACTTTTGGTAAGAATGTAGGCCTTCGATATAGATTGGGAGTTTAATGTCCCCCAGAGTATTCTTAGTCTCGCCACTGAATCCCACGAGCACAGAGGATCTCGGTATGATGTCGGATTCAGGGATGTTCATCTTCTTAAGAACATCAAGCTGGATAATGTTCACAGAGCTTCCTCCATCTATAAGGATCCTACGAACAAAATGGTTAGAAATAAAAAGAGTGATAATCAAACCATCATGATGAGGATCCTGGATGTCAACACGATCATCCTCATCGAAAGTTATAACTTTTCCTTCGGAGACACCGGATGTTCGAATGGGTCTATCTCCATTATCCATCTTGGTTTCCTTTGCATGTCTTTTGGCTGCAGAGAAGGATGTTCCACAAATGTCTGATCCTCCAGATATAAAGTTTATAATTTGTGCATCTGCTGGAGGGGCTGGAGCTTTCTCTGGGATCCTTTCAGGATCCTGAGTCCTTGACTTCTTTCTCCCCAATAATTCTTTCAAGTGCCCCTTGCTCAACAAGTATCCAATTTCTTTTCTCAATGCGATGCATTCTTCTGTGAGATGCCCAAAATCTTCATGGTATGCACACCACTTTGACTTATCTTTAGTTGCAACTGGTCTATCATTTTTTCTGGGCCATCTAGCTTTATCACCTAAATTCTGCATCGCGAGGATTAGTTCATTGTTATCAACAGAAAAACAATATTCAGAGATTGGAGGATAATCTTCATCATCCTCTTCTTGTTCAACAGCATGCACATTCTGGTTATCAGATTTATTATAGGATCTGAACTTGTTGTTCTTGAATGAGGATCCTTGCTTCTCTTGCTTTGAGGATCCTGCTAACCTCTCCTGGATCCTTTTGTCATCCTCTAGCCGGATGAACCTAAGGGCCCGGGTCCTTACCTCATCTAGATTCCTGCATGGTGTCCTAACAAGATCATCATAGAATAACGAATCCCAAAGCAATCCCATTTTAAAGGCTTCAACAACCGTAGCTATATCCAGGTTAGGAATATCTAAGGATTCTTTACTAAATTTAGTGATATAATCCCTTAATGATTCATTATGACCCTGGGTTATCCTATACAGATCACTAATTAAACGCTCAAATTTTTCTACTACAAGAAAACTGGTTATTAAATAGATTAACTAGATTAGCAAATGAGGTAATAGAGTAAGGGGGAAGACTTAGCAGCCATTTAAGAGCCGATCCAGTAAGAGTGGATCCAAATCCCTTGCACAGACATGCTTCCTTTAACCTTTCTGGGATGGGATTGATCTCCATCCTTTCCCTGTACTGAGCTATGTGTTCCTCAGGATCCGTTGAACCATCATACAACTTCATGGTAGGTACATGGAACCTCTTGGGTATCTCAGCATCACAGATTGGTGGTGCAAAGCGAGATATCTTATGGCTTCCATCTGCAATCTCTGGGATAGGCTTGACCACTCCTGGGACACTTGATATCATGTCCTTTAACTTTTGCAATTCTCTGGCCATGGCATGATTGATACCTGTATCCTGCATAAGGCCATAGTTAGTAGTATAAGAATTATTAAAAGTGTTACCTCCCATTGGATTCAAATTAGGAAGAGTGGATGTTAATCCATATTGTTGGGGCTCTAGAATGACCGATGGACCAGTAGAAGCAATGGTTTACATTGGAATGAAATCTCCCTGATGGATGTCGGAACTTCCTGATTGCAAACTCCTTAAGGATCCCGGAATCTGGAAGGATCCTTGAAACTGAGAGTATCCTTGGATCTGGGAGGATCCTGGAACATAGGAGGATCCTTGAACTTGGGAGGATCCTTGAACATAGGAGGATCCTTAAACCTGGGAGGATCCTTGAACATAGGAGGATCCCTGAACCTGGGAGGATCCTTAAACATAGGAGGATCCCCGAACCTGGGAGGATCCTTGAACCTGGGAGGATCCTTGAACCTGGGAGGATCCTTAAACCTGGGAGGATCCTCGAAACGTCCAGTATCCTTGAATCTGCTGCGCTCCCGAGTATCCTCCTGAGCTTGCAAAGGATCCTATATGCTGAGGATGGGATCCTGATGGTTGAAAGTGTAAACCTGAAGCCTGAGTCATTGCTGATGATCCGTAATGCACTCCTTTCGGTCCTCCCACATATTGAACGTCTGGAACCACTGAAGGCTGAGAAGTTATAACCGGAGTATCAAAATTCAAAGATCTGGGCATTAGTGGGGAATGATCCTCTGCCGATCTCTTCTGTTTCTTGATGTCTCCAATTTCTCTGAGGATCCTTTCATTGGTCTTGTCCTGCTGCTGGATATGCTCCTTCATCTGCAAAATCAGAGTAAACAAGTCACTAGTAGTAGGAGTATAAGAAGCAGAAGAAGTTGGAGGTTTTGAGAAAATGGGAGTTGGTTTCTTCTCAGCATTTTTCTGAGGTCCAGAAGGTGGTGGAGGCAAAGGTGGAATGCCCTGGGATGAATTGACTGCAGACATCGCACTGGAGGTATTCTTTGATGACGAAGCCATCTGCTCGTATGCAATGAACCGGAATGATCACAAAGATGAGAATTTCTTAGAAATGAAGCACCAATTGCCCCACGGTGGGCGCCAAACTGTTTTGGTTAAGAAATCAGACGAGGATAATGTAACCAAACTCTTTGTTACGGGGTATGATGCTTGAATTGGTTTATAGCGATAAGGATCACTATGAAAAATAAATAACAAGTGACACAAGGTTTATACGGGGAAAAAGCCCTTGATCAAGAGTTGATCTCCGGCACAAAAAACCCCAGGTGATGGAAACTACCGATCACCAACTCAAATTAATCAAGTAATGTGTTACAACTTCGGATGATAGCGAGCTAAATACAAGGATCACTATAGTGTTCTATGTAGAAAGTGTATGAAATTGCTAAGTGAATGAACGAGAGCTGTTGTGAGCGGTTTTCAGAGTGTGTGTAGCCAAAAATAGCAAAAAGTGTTGTCTAATTAGCTCGCTACCCCTTTTAAATCTAGTAAAAATCTAAATAACAAACTATCCGCAAATGGTGCAAGTCCTCCACGACTCCACAACGTCCATTTCTGACCAAGCACGTGCGGAATAGACTTAGAATATTCTCCAGAAATATCGCCAAGACCAAGTCCCAATTGATATTCCTGCAAAACAGTTACAAATTCAAAACAGACAATCATTAGTATAAGGATCCTTAGGATGATCCATGATCCTGATCCTGAGGCACTTCTGAGGATCACTAACTGACACAGAAGCAAGGATCACCAAACAGGATAATAATTGAGGATCACGGGCCATTTAGAAATCCACCCCTAACATAAACGATCTCTTGCAGGACCATATTTAAGATGCATTGAGGATCCTGAAATCCAAGAAGTCTTAAAAGACTTCCATAAAGGAGATTGTGGAAACCACACTGGGGGCAGGGAATTATTCTCAAGGATCCTGAGGACATGATACTATTGGCCAACTATGAAGAGAGATGCTGTGGAGTATGCTAAGAAATGTGATCCTTGTCAGAGACACAGCAATATCCTTCATCAACCAGCTGAATTTTTGCATCCTATATCCTCCTCTTGGCCATTTATGAGATGGGGTATGGATATAGTTGGTAAGCTCCCTAAGGCACCTGGTGGAAAAGTGTTCATGCTTGCTATGACTGATTACTTCTCCAAGTGGATAGAGGCTGACGCTTTTGCCCAAGTCAGAGAAAAGGAAGTTATATCCTTCATTAAAAGAAATATTATAACTAGATTTGGTATTCCTTCTGAAATTATATGTGATAATGGTTCCCAATTCATTGGGGGCAGAATTACTAACTTTTGTGACAACTGGGGGATTAAGATGATAACGTCAACACCAGTCCACCCACAAGCTAATGGTCAGGCAGAATCATCCAATAAGATCATCATCAACAATTAGAAGAAGAAGCTTGGATCCAAGAAAGGAAAATGGGCAGAAGAACTACCTTATGTGCTTTGGGCTAACAGGACAACTCCTAAGAATGCTACAGGCCAAACCCCGTTCTCTTTGGTATTTGGGGCAGAATCAGTGATCCCTACAGAAATGGTGGTTCCAACTGCTAGAACAAGTATTCATGATCCTGAGGAAAATGATGAGAACTTGGTTCAAGACCTGGATACCATAGAAGAAATCAGGGATTTGGCAAGGATAAGGATGGCTAGTTATCAGCAAAGGATGGCTGGTGCTTACAACAAAAATGTCAGGATCAGGAAGTTCCAAATTGGTGATATGGTGTTGAGGAAAGCATTTCAAAATACCACCAATCCTGCTGATGGAAAGTTGGCAACAAAATGGGAAGGCCCTTACTTGATTGAAGATGAGGCAGGAAAGGGGGCATATCGATTGCTAACAATGGAAGGTGATTTGATACCCAGGGCCTGGAATGCTGTCCATTTGAAGAAATACTTCATATGATAAGGACCTATGATCCTCACATGATAAGTATCCTTGAAGGATCCTTAGAGCACAGATGATCCTCATTTTGGTAACATTCTAATCTCAAAACTATTTCATTTCCTTACTTCCTCACATAAGGATAAGGATCCTGCATCCTTTATCCCCCTTTCACGTGATTCTGAGTTTTGAAGGTTCAGGTACTCTTAGCAAAAGGATGGTTATCCACAAAAGCAACCAGTTACTTGGGTTTGACCCCAATTATTTGGGCTTGACCCCAGTTCCGCCAGTAGCGCACGATGATCCTGGTATAGTTCATGGCAGTGGGACCAGTACTCGTTTTAGGGGCTGATAATTCCATTGTACTGGCTATACCTAGGATCCTACGTATAATGGTAGACGTACCATACATCCGTTCTTAAGGTTTCTAACGTTTTCACGTTAGCTAAGGGTTTGGCATTTTCATGCCACTAAGTTTGGATAGTCGCCAGTTAGGGCCATACTCCAGTTCACACACGATCCTTGGGCTTGTCCCCAGTTATCCTTTGGGCTTGTCCCCAGTTGCTAACTTTTATCTTATATTGGCTTAGTCCCAAGTTATGTTCTATTTCAGGTCTTCGAAGTTAAACAACCAAGGATCCTTGATCCTTACTTCTTACTAAGGTTTGTCTTATGGTTATCCTGGTTATAGTATTAAGGGTTAGGATCCTAACTTGGATCCCCAGGTATGATCCTTAACTATTTTAATTTTATTCATTGTTTATTTGAATAACCCTTGTACTTTGACAACTGAACTCATGATCCTTAAAATATACCACTTTTTGGAATTTTTCAACTATAGGATATTTGATCCTGGATCATATCCTAAATAATTTTTATCTAATTTGTTCAACTTTTCTTATTCAGACAAGTGTATATCAAAACAATTGACAATTAAAATGATAAACAAGGATAACAACACAAGATAAGCCAAAAAAGATTAAAGTTATTTTATTAACAAAAGTTTAACCGTTGAAGGTTGTCAAAATTGCCAACCCACGTTTCTACCAGCAAAACGTGGCCCGTCCACATGGGTTGGCAACGGGTGTCCATTGTTTATGCGGTTATAGCAAGTGCATGAAATCAAAGGCGGCAGGATCACAATGGCTTCATCCCCCAAACAGAGGATCCCTCCACCATTTGTAATCCTACCTATTATCCGAAGGATCCTAGATCCTTAATCCTAAAACTATTGTTCAAATACAAACCAACCATTGTTTAACAAAAACTACCACCAAACCTAAAAAAATGGGCTCCGGCTATGTCTAGAAGTGTCCATCATTGCCCATTGTTGCAGCCTACACCTTCGCTGCATCACCATCTCCAGCTCCACTAGCTTCACCACCATGATCCTTGCCACTGCCTCCAGCCTCGATCGTCAGGATCTCCTCAGCCTCCTCCTCGTCATCCAGCTCAGCCAGCCTTGCCTTCCACATCCCAGTTGCTCCTGTCGAAGTCAGGATCCTGAGCTTCCAAAGCCATCTGCAATTTGGTCTTGTACATCGCTATGGCAGCAGAGACTTTAGCATCCTGGGTGATGTCATGCTTCTCGTAATCAGCATTGATCAGAACCTTGGCCGTTTCAGCTTTGGCATTTTGGAGGTCCTTTTGGAGGTCAGCAATCTTAAGATCCTTGAGCAATGCGACTTGTTGGAGGTCAGCAATCTTCTTGTCCTGCTCCTCGACATGCCCAACGTAGTCTTCAATCTCAGCAAATTTCTGCAAAGAAGATAAAGAACAGTTCAAGAACAGGTGATCCTCAAGTAAGCTGGGTACCTAAAGCAGGGACAAGGATCCTTACATCGTTGAAGTATTCAAGGAACTGGTGGCGGATCAGGGGCATACCTTGCAGATCCTCAGCTTCAGAGGCTTTTCTTTTCTTGCCACCCCTTCCTTTAACGGGTGCCTTGGGGATCGAAGCAGTTGGGCTGGCATGAAGCTTCTTCTTGGAGGATCGTACGTTGTCCAGATCGGTCACCCTGAACTTGGAGGCAGATTTCGAAGCTTTTCCAGCACCTGCACATTCAAAGCAAGATAAGTATCCTTATCCTATTTCTATTTAACTATTTATTTAAATCTTTAATTATACAAAAAACAGGATACTTACTTGACATGGTGACTGAGCCTGAGGATACCTCTTGAGAATCCTGGGTGATTGTCTTGAATGATCTTGTTTCAGGACCGAGTCTTCTAAAAGCAGCAAGCCTTTCCTTGGTATCAGGAGACGGTATGAGGTGTGAAACAGTGACAGCTGCATAATATAAAACAAAAGGGGTTAGTGATCCTATCACAAGAGCAAGATTATCTGGTGATCCTTCTCAGGATCCTCTGTCCTACCATGGGTGGACAACTCCCTGGGTAGATCCTTTCCGTTTGGGATAGAGTCTCTTCTGACGAAGAAAAAGTGTCGTTTCCAGTTTGTATCGTTCTTGGTGGCTTTAAAAATGGGGTGTTCTTCACCAGGTTTTCGTTTAAACAAATATCGGTGGGATCCAAACGTTGTGAGATCATACATCTCAGCTAACTCCGACATTCCTAGATTAATCCCTTCCTGCTCGATGATCCTTTCAAGGGTATATAAGACCCTCCAGATCATCGGCATAGCTTGGATGTAGGAGATGCCGGTAAGGGAGAAAAAGGATTGGGTAAAGGCTGGAAAAGGATAGGTGTATCCTATGGTGAATGGGGTAACAGGAAAGGCAATCCAAGTTTCAGAGATATAGTCACTCAAAGCAGTGGGATCAAAGGATTTGAAAAAAACAGAGGGTTGATTTTGGGTTCCATTCGATGATTTTGGGTTGATTTTGAAAAAAACAAAGGGATGATTTTGGGTTTGATTTTGGGTTGATTTTGAAAAAAACAGAGGGATGATTTTGGGTTTGATTTTGGGTTCCATTCGATGATTTTAGGTTTGATTTTGGGTTCCATTCGATGATTTTGGGTTGATTTTGAAAAAACAGAGGGTTGGTTTTGTTCAAAATGCATCAAAACAGAGGTTTTGAATGTGTTTTGGTTTTGATTTTTGTGGGTTTAGGGTATCAAAACAGAGGTTTTGAATGTGTTTGGTTTTGATTCTTGTGGGTTTAGGGTTTAGGGTATCAAAAAAGAGGTTTTGAATGTGTTTTGGGTTTGATTCAATGATTTGAATGTGTGATTTGAATGTGTTCCTTGTTAGGGGAGGATTTCTTAATGACCTGTGATCCTCAAGTGTTATCCTGTTTGGTGATCCTTGCTTCTGTGACAATTAGTGATCCTCAGAAGTACTTCAGGATCAGGATCATGGATCATCCTAAGGATCCTTATACTAATGATTGTTCACTTTGAATTCGGTATTGTTTTGCAGGAGTACCGGCTTGGACTTGGTTATGGCGATATTCCTGGAGCATATTCCCTTCAATTCTGCACGTGCTTGACCATTGTGAACGTTATGGAGAACGTGGGGAGAAGGCACGAAATGCGGACAGTTAGTTAGGCTAGATATTTTCTAATTTTAAGGGGGTAGCGAGCTAATTTTGAAAACACTTGGCTATTTTTGGCTACACACACTCGTACAACTGCACTCACCAGCTCTCGGCAAAACACTTAGCATTTTTCATACATTTCTACACGATACACTATAGTGATCCTTGTACTTAGCTCGCTATCATCCGAAGTTGTAACACATTTCCTGTTTAATTTGAGTTGGTGATCGGTAGTTTCCATCACCCG
The DNA here is from genome assembly GCA_030545235.1 of Helianthus tuberosus. Taxonomy (NCBI): domain Eukaryota; kingdom Viridiplantae; phylum Streptophyta; class Magnoliopsida; order Asterales; family Asteraceae; genus Helianthus; species Helianthus tuberosus. The sequence continues at coordinate 16,475,145 of CM060375.1, read as the reverse complement.
ATGTTTTTTATGCCGGAGGTCACTCATTGATCAAGGGCTTTTTCCTCGTATAAATCTTCATGTCACCTGTTCATTACATTTCATAGTGATCCTTATTGTTGTTCATCAATTCAAGCATCATATCCCACAACAGAAAGTTTGGTTACATTGTCATTGCTTGATTTTTGACCAAAACATTCCTCATTTGATTTTTGGTTTTGATGATAACAGTTATTTAGTTTTGGTTTGATTCGATGATAACAGTTATTTGGTTTTGGTTTGATTCGATGATAACAGTTATTTGGTTTTGGTTTGATTCGATGATAACAGTTATTTGGTTTTGGTTTGATTCGATGATAACAGTTATTTGGTTTTGGTTTGATTCGATGTACAGAATGGCTGCGGATGTAAAGATACGCAAAACACCAACTACGAAGGCGAGAACACTTGACAACCTCCTAGAAGATGCGGTGCACATAAGGAAGTGATTGATATGAATGAATACAACCCCAGTGGAGCTCTTTGATTTTCCTTGAAATTCCAGAGCTCGCTAATTACATATCTACCACTTGGGATATATTCATTCATATGAATTAATATAACCCCAGTGGCAGATATGTAATTACTTACACTGAGGTTATATTCATTCATATCTGCTACATTCCGAAGTGCACCCGTCAGTAAAGATCCACAATTGCTTGTGGATCTTTGACGTTTTGTCTCTGTATTGTATGTTACGGTCTTTTGTTATCGAGTCTGTAAGTTCCGTCAAGTCTACGAAGTTGGTACGGCGTTTTGTCTCTGTATTGTATGTATTAAAAGTTTACATTTAATATATAGTTTAGGCTTTAATAATTTGTTATATATAGTATACATTTAATTATTAGATTGCATTTATTTAAAAAGAGTTAATTATTAGATTGCATTTATTTAAAAATAAAAGAGTTAATTTGAATTATTAGATTTCTTAAGAAAAAAGCAAAAAATGAATTTAGGGGCTCGGGTTGATATTTCACTCATACCATAGGGACGCAAAGTGTTATTAATATATGCCAAAAGACGGTCTTACCCCTGCCTCAAACAGTCAACCTGACGGCAGGGACTCAAAGTGTTATGAATTCATAAGGTCAGGGGCTCAAAAAACCAAAAATTTAATTTAGGGGCTCAGGTTGATGTTTGGGACATACCACAGGGACGCAAATTGCATTTTTCTCAAGAATATAACTAAACCACTTTGTATGAATTTTGGGTTGGTCTCAGGTCGGGTCAGTTTTCGTGTATGAATGCTACAAATATAAGTGAAAGTAAGATTCTTTCCATTGCACATCAAAGAATGAAATCAAACCACGCCAAAACTATAAGAAGAAGATGATGATTACACAATACAAAAATAACCTTTTTTTTCTTAATATAATCTGTGTTCATAAATACAACAAATTGAAATACACATATCAACATGGTCAAAGCTTCTGAAATCATACATAATGACTATCAAAACAAAACTGGTACACTTTAGCGATCGGAATGTTGTTGCCATTAAATTCTTTCTCGTTTCTACTCGTCCAAAGTCTCCATATCGTAGCGAAATCCACAACTCCCACCTTCTTCCATATCGTAGCGAAAGCCACAACTCCCACCTAACCGGATGCATTTGATCCGTTTTAATCAAATGGATCCAATATATACTTTCTTTCAAAACATCTGGAAGACTCAGACATGTAATTGAGAGATGAACACAACTACGGGTAAAGCCATGGCTGCAACACACGGTTGCAGAGTGAGAACTATGCAACCTGGATATTGCCCCGCCAAGATGCTACTCGGATCTTCTATGTACCCTCAAAATACAATCATCATCACAGTCTATTGTGTTATGTAACCTCGCTTTAAAGCATGATGTACAAGAGTAATTTGCCACTAAACTTAAACAACCTTTAAAGCATGATGTACAAGTGTTTTAAGCACAAGAAACACATGTGTAACCTCACAGGCTCAGCTTATGCATCATAGCCTCAACACTTTCAGTTCAGACATATTAAGAACACAAGCTCAGCTTTTGCATCACAGCTTTAAACACTTTCAGTTCAGACAGATTAAGAACACAAGCTCAGCTTTTGCATCACAGCCTCAAACACTTTCAGTTCAGACAGATTAAGAACACAAGTTCAGCTTTTGCATCACAGCCTCAAACACTTTCAGTTCAGACAGATTAAGAACACAAGCTCAGCTTATGCATCATAGACTCAACACTTCCAGTTCAGACAGATTAAGAACACAAGCCCAGCTTTTGCATCACAGCCTCAAACACTTTCAGTTCAGACAGATTAAGAACATAAAATCCGGAGTACACAACAAGAGTAATTTGCCACTAAACTTAAACAACCTTTAAAGCATGATGTACAAGTGTTTTAAGCACAAGAAACAAATATGTAACCTCACAGGCTCAGCTTATGCATCATAGCCTCAACACTTTCAGTTCAGACATATTAAGAACACAAGCTCAGCTTATGCATCATAGACTCGACACTTTCAGTTCAGACAGATTAAGAACACAAGCTCAGCTTTTGCATCACAGCCTCAAACACTTTCAGTTCAGACAGATTAAGAACACAAAATCCGGAGTACACAACAAGAGTAATTTGCCACTAAACTTAAACAACCTTTAAAGCATGATGTACAAGTGTTTTAAGCACAAGAAACAAATATGTAACCTCACAGGCTCAGCTTATGCATCATAGCCTCAACACTTTCAGTTCTGACATATTAAGAACACAAGCTCAGCTTATGCATCATAGACTCGACACTTTTAGTTCAGACAGATTAAGAACATAAGCTCAGCTTTTGCATCACAGCCTCAAATACTTTCAGTTCAGACAGATTAAGAACACAAAATCCGGAGTACACAACTCCTTTACCACCCACCGACAACTGTAAAAGCAAAACTAAATCTTATCAGTAACATTAGATCTATAACAAACATAATCAGCTACAAACATACCAGATCTGTAACAAACATAATCAGTAACATAAGCATGTAAATCAGCTACAAACATACCAGATCTGTAACAAACATAATCAGCTACAAACATACCAGTTAGTTTATATGAGCATGGGGGCGGATGTGAATGAAATGAAATTAGGGTTTAGATTTAGTGAAAGAAAGTATATATTGGATCCATTTGATTAAAACGGGTCAAATGCATCCGGTTAGTTTATATGAGCTGGTCCGCGTGTTGTTGAAGGATTTTTCAACACCTTTGTGCTTTAAAGGTTGTACAATGGGCTTCAAAAAAAACCTAAAATAAAGAACACATACCACATCTGGTTATCCAGTAGTAAACAAACAAACATTTCGCAGAATAAAAAAGCTACGGCTCAAACAATACCTTGTTGAAATTGTGTAGAGATCGACTCCAGATGATACTTGCAAGATAAACACAATAATCAACTTCGAATTAAAGATACAAACTTCTTTAAAGAAAAAAAAACTAAACTACAGAACACATACCACATCTGGTTATTCCGGTGCACCCTAACACGAACAACTCAACGGCAGATCTGAAATATTACACAGATCTGATTCAAATTCCAGATGATACTTGCAAGATAAACTCAATAATCAACTTCAAATTAAAAATACAAACTTCTTTAAAGAAAAAAAAAACTAAACTACAGAACACATACCACATCTGGTTATTCCGGTGCACCCTAACACGAACAACTCAATGGCAGATCTGAAATATTACACATATCCGATTCAAATAACAAAAAAAAAAGATACTGTAAAAAGAAAGATACCGAGCGGTCAAACCAGTCGATCTGGTGTTGGATCTAGAGAGATTCATCACCGAGGAAGCGTATATCTTGAAGCGACTGGTAAAGAAACCCTAGAAATGGTGGTGATGATAATGAGGAAGTCGATCTGGTGTCGGATGTAAAGAGATTCATCACAGAGAAACCCTAGATCTTGATCTTGGAGCGCCTGGTTTTGAAACCCTAGAACCGCGTCTGGTGAGAGAGAGAGAGAAGAAAAAGGATGGGGGCGGATGTGAATGAAATGAATATTAGGGTTTAGATTGAGTGAAAGAAGGTATATATTGGATCCATTTGGGTAAAACGGGTCAAAGAGATCCGGTTAGTTTGTATGAGCTGTTCCGCGTGTGTTGAAGGATTTTTCAACACCTTTGTGCTTAAAAGGTTGTACAATGGGCTTCAAATGGTTGTAAAGTGGCAAATGACCATTTCTGTCATTCCTATATGCTTATTAAAGTAGTATATATATATATATATATATATATATAGGGGAAGGTTCATTGGGGAACACTAAAAAAGTGGGGAACAGCGGGGAACCGACTCAAACGAACTCCGATTGGACTCATTCCAGCGGCGTTGGAACCGGCTCGTCGAACCCTAACTAAGATCACTTAACCCTAAACCCTAAATCCTAACTCCTAAACTCTAAATCCTAAAGCTTAAAAATAAGGCTAAAACCTAAGCTAAACCGTAAAATCTAAACTATAAACCCTAAAAGCTAAACCCTAAAGGCTAAACCTAAAGCTAAACCCTAAAGCTAAACCCTAAATCTAAACCCTAAACCCTAAAGCTAAATCCTAAACCCTAAGGCTAAACCCTAAAAGCCAAACCCTAATATATTTAGGGATTAGGGGTTATGATTTAGGGTTTAGGGTTAAGAGATCCTAGTTAGGGTTCGACGAGGCGGTTCCAACGCCGCTGGAATGAATCCAATCGGAGTTCGTTTGAGCCGGTTCCCCACTGTTCTCCACTTTTTTAGTGTTCCCCAATGAACCTCACACTATATATATATATATATATATAATTCTGAAAGATAGCTAATACGTGTGTATATATTGTTTTAATTATGGTACATGTGTATATTAAACAACTTATGTATTAATTGATAAGTAAGGTGATTATGTAAGTGTTTTATTTAAAAAAAAAATAACTAACACACACATATATATACGCTATTTTAGTTGTGATACATAAGTTTGCTATATGAGACGTATGCATTGATTACTCCCCCCCCCCCCCCCCCCCTACCCAGTTTTGTATGTAGTTCTACATGTTTTATTTTATTTGCTATCAAAATCTCTGTTAGATAAATGTTACTTTTAAGTGTGTATATAAATATATCTTAAAAAATAAGTAACCTATTGTTTTAAATATGGTACATACATGTGCTATATGTCATATATATATTTATTGTTTTACTTGAGATACAACCCCCCCCCCCCCCCCCCCCCCCCCCTAAAAAAAGTTGTATGTGGTCTTACATACATACTTTTATTTTATGTGCTATCAAAACTCTATCAGATAAATATTACTTATACCAATGGGGTGGTGATCCATTGTAAAAGACAAAATCTTTAAAACACCTATAGGTTAGGAAGGGGAAGGTCTTGGGTTCAAGTTCCACAGACGATAAGAAATTAAAGAAATTAGCCGTTCAAAAAAAAATATATTACTTATACGTGTGTGTGTGTGTATATCTTAAAGAATAACAAATACGTATACATATTGTTTAACCGTGGTACATAAATGTGTTACATGACATATATATTTATTTTTTACTTTAGATACACCCCTTCCCCAATTTTGTATGTAGTCTTATATACATGTTTTTATTTTATTTGTTATCAAAACTCTATTGGATAATCTTACTTTTAAGTGTGTATATATATATATATATATATATTAAAAAATTACAAATGCGTATACATATTGTTTTAACTGTGATATATAAATGTGCCCACATGACACATATATTTATTGTTTTACTTGTGATTAACAAGGAACCCCCAATTTCCCAATTTTGTATGTAGTCCTACATTCATATTTTTTTTATCCGGCTCATTTTCATATTATGGCAAATTTTAATATCCATTAGACTATGACGTCATTTACAGTCACACATCTCGCTTACTCTTAAGAGTGCACATTAATCTAAATTCAGGGCCGGCTTAAAAGTTTTTAGCCCCAAAAGGATAACATAATTGGGGCCATTTTCGTATAAATAAAGAAAAAAAAATATTTTAGATTCTATAGTTCATCAATTATTCTTGTGTATGCATAATTATAGATTATAAACTTCAATGTTAACAATCTTAAAGTCAATATTCACCTACATACAATATTTTTTTAGAATTTTGAGGTACTAGGGAAGTGGAGCCCAAAGTCGTTGCTTTATTTCACTTCCCGTTGAGACGGCTCTCTCTAAATTTCATGTCGAATTTGAAGTTAACTTTAAACTCATTTTATGCTACAAATCCTATAAAAAAAAGGGTAATTGCACGGTACCCCTGACCGCGGAAGGGATCTCCCTTCCCAGTTCACCACCCGACAAGGATCCCTGGCGGCAAATACCCATAGCCATCAAAGAGGGGTAAGAAACATGTTTCGAACCCGAGACCTCGAGTGTCCTCAGTCCGGCTTTAAAGCGGGTGTCGGTGGCCACCAAAGTGGCACTAATGGGAATTGAACTTGGGTCTCCATTGGAGAACCCAAGTCACTCCACCACTAGGCCACTTGTGGTGGTTGCTACAAATCCTATAAAGTAATACTTTTAGTTGTTTCTCATAATTAGGCTAGAAGTCGAAATATTCTAAAGATTCACATTTATAAACGTTATATATTAGTACATTTTAGTACCTAAAGTTTACATAGCTGTAGTGGTGACCACTTTTTCGTCAACATCTGACAAAAGGTTGGTCTTAGTCTTCCGTGCGTTCAAATGCAAAGGTTGCAACCGTAGATTGCTTAAAGCAGTAAAGGGATGGCTGATGGTGAATGATTTGGAATAAACTAAATATTATAATATGAACCAACGGTTATGCCATTTCTTTGAAGAAAAAGTGTTATATAACATTATGTTTGGTGGGGGAGGTATATACAGGGTAAGGTAAAGATGGTAAACAAATATTTTGGTGTTGTAGACGCGTTTTAATATCATATTTAGAATTTTATATTTTAAAACGCTACACATTTTCATAAAATGCTAGTGTAATTTTTAATAGTGTAGTCAGTTGATACACACAAGTGGATACCAACTAATTTTCAAAAGCTTTTAGCCTAGCGGTATCATGTTATTAAGTAAATGTGTCCTTTTCCATAACTTTGATGTTTTAAGTCTCATGGTGGACATACGTGTAGATTAAGGTGTGTTGGTAGGTCGATAAAAAAGAGAAAAACATGTTTACTAGATTTTTATATAAGCTACATTGGTGTTTTCTTGTATTCACCCGTGAGCAGACTGTGGGTAGGTCGGTAAAAAAAAAGAGAAAAATATATATATTAGAGTTTTTTATAAGCTATATGTTGGTGTTTTCTTGTATTCACTGTGAACGGACCCTATATATTTCGCATTTTATGAAAATGTTAACGTGTGCGTGTGTGTATATATATATATAAAGTTTAAAATATAAAAGCCATTAACATGAGAAATGTACGCGAGCAGTAGTATAACGTGCTTGATTATGTTATAACATGCGTAATTAGGGTTTGTGACCATGCGTGATTTTTGTGTTGATGCGTAATTGGGGTTTGTAAATTATAACATGTGTAACTTTACAATGAACATGCATAATCTACTTGCGTACGCTTCACATGTTAAGCAACTATTGTACGTTAACCTTCCCCATATATATATTTCGTGTTTTTACGAAAATGTTACCGTGTTCATATATTGCATTAATTGGGGGTATAACACATTTTTCATAAATTACAAATATATTATCACATAATCTCTTTTTATCAAATAGACCAAATGACTAAAAAGTGTGTGTATGTGGTGGTGATGGTGATGTGTGTTTGAGAGAGAGGGGGGGGGGGGGGGGGGGGGGGGTGTTTGGATGTGGGTTTTATATAGGGTAAATTACATTTTTTGTTATTTATACTAGTAAAATTACTAACATACCCTCATATGTAGGGCACATGTCATATTAACTGAAAATTTTAACCAGGTTAGGATCAAAGAACGTAGCGTGTAATGCTTTTAACAAAAAAAGAACAGTCACTGTAATTATTGAAGTTAAGAGTATCCATTGCAACCCGATACAAACATAAAGGACGAAAAATGTAATTTACCCTTAATTTAGTATGATGATAGTTATATAACATTTTAGACAACAAAAAATAAAGCTAATAACTTTTTCCTTTTAATATGATATTTGATTATTTACAATGATGCGTCTAAAAAGCAAGGTTCAAAGGACATACTCTTTATGCAAGTTGCACTCGTTGTTTAGCGGGTGGGTCGATCACACTTCTTTTACGAGCTTAAAGACAACGAGACATACAACGGTTCAAAACCTAAATGATTTACACAAGCATGTAAGATGTTACCAAAAGACAGTAGTAGTATACACATATGTTTGTAAATGGTTAGTACCAACACATATAGTAAGAAGTTCAATTCACTGTCAAAGCATTGTTTGTACATCTTCAAGGGGTGCACAAATTTGTATAGAACTATAGAGCAATGATGTAAAACAATTTGGACTTATTGATCGTATAAAATAGTGTGTTAAATTTTTTCGTGGGTTGTTAACATTAAAAACAAATGAACAAAACTTCATCTTATATAAGAGTCCGCCAAACAATGTCACCTTAGCATGGGATACACTCGGATATATCTATCTTAAAGAATGCATCTAACCTATTCTCTCTGGTTGTAATTAGTTTTTTACTCACAAGCATAGAACGATGCATCTAACCCATTATATGATACGTCCAACTTATTAGGTTTGCCTCCATGATATAGTATTTTTTTATGCACATGTATCATGCGTATGTAATATTGTGCAAGTCATTACAACAATATCACAAGTTTGATTCGATGTTTCACAATCATCGAATATAATAGGATAAGGTTTTGCTTACTAACACTTTGAAAAAAAAAAAAAAAAAAACACTTAATCAAATATAACAAACCCTTATTATTTTTTATACGGTGGAGGTATCCACACCCCCCCCCCCCCCCAAAAGTATCTACACACCCCCCTAACCCTAAATGACCCTCATTGCCCAATACGCCTGAAACTGGCCCCACCCATACACCCCTCATTGCCCAATATGATTGAAAAGTATTTACACACCCCCTGCCATCTAATTAATGCCAATCATTGGGTGTCAGCCAATGATTACCAATGATTTGGGTGTGTGAAACTTTATTTTGATATGGTATTTGTATGGGGAAGTTGTGAAATATTAAGAAAATTAAAAAAAAATTTATAAAATGTTGTTATAAAAAATTGTGTTAGTATTATAAAAACTTCATATTTTTATGAAATGAATTGTGTATATTATTAAATGCCAATTTTTATAAGTATTATTAAATGTCAATTTTTTTTTTATAAAACGAATTGTATATATTATAAAATGCCAATTTTTTATAAGTATTATTAAACGTTTTATTAAATGTCAACTTTTTATTTATCAATTATTATTATGTGTTTAATTTTATTAAATGGGTATATTATAACGTTTTATTAAATGTCAACTTTTTTATTTATCAATTATTATTATGTGTTTAATTGTTTCTATAACGCAATGTGTATGTTAAAAAATGTCAACTTCTGAAAGTCTTTAGTTGTTTTCCAATTATCGTTTATTAACCATAACGCAACAAGAAACGTAATTTAAAATGTAATTAAACATCGTTTTATATTAATACACAAAACATGTAACTTTGATACAGAATGCGACTAAACCCTAAACCCTAGATCGCTAATTGTTACATATTTTTGAATTCCTGTACAGGAAAACGATGGGTGCAGCATACATAATACAAAGACAGCCCGGCTGTCTTGAAATTGTGTACCGAACCCAACCTTCCAACGGGATTCTGCTTCACATCTACCACACTGAAATGGCACAAGGGATCAGGAGGTTGGAGCAGTGGAGTCGGCATATCGTTTATCAACCACCGTCCAGTCTTCCACCTCTTGTCAGGATGGTGAGCGAAGTGGCATTCCCGTTGGTGGAAGGCTCGTGAGAACACTAATGAACTCCTCTCTTGGAAGGACATGTTACGGGGCAGACCGCGTTGGCTAGCGTCACTTGGAGCTGATGAGTCAACAGGCTACTGCGATAACACGTAATCCTAGATCGGCGTTCTAGTGCATGAATCTGAAATACGAATGTAGTTTCTCTATATACCATCACGCGTCTGAACCGGCTTTTAAACCGGACGGAATCTACGAAGAAACTGTTCGATTTCACGGTTTGTTTGAGAACCTGGTTCAGATACACAACGGTCTCTTTGCTTCGTCCACTAGAACTATTTGTGTATGCATTCTTTTGGTAGGACTAATGAACTCCTCTCTTGGAAGGACATGTTACGGGGCAGACCGCGTTGGCTAGCGTCACTTGGAGCTGACGAGTCAACAGGCTACTGCGATAACACGTAATCCTAGATCGGCGTTCTAGTGCATGAATCTGAAATACGAATGTAGTTTCTCTATATACCATCACGCGTCTGAACCGGCTTTTAAACCGGACGGAATCTACGAAGAAACTGTTCGATTTCACGGTTTGTTTGAGAACCTGGTTCAGATACACAACGGTCTCTTTGCTTCGTCCACTAGAACTATTTGTGTATGCATTCTTTTGGTAGTTACCAAAAGAATGCATACACAAATAGTTCTAGTGGACGAAGCAAAGAGACCGTTGTGTATCTGAACCAGGTTCTCAAACAAACCGTGAAATCGAACAGTTTCTTCGTAGATTCCGTCCGGTTTAAAAGCCGGTTCAGACGCGTGATGGTATATGGTGGTCACGGAACTACCGGGCGTCGGTAGATGCTATCAAGAGTGCACCGTCAGAGTTCCGAGTGACTTGGCTAATGATGTTGGATGATGCATCCCCCACCGCCAAGCACCTCACCCTAGACCGATGTCCCGACGCATGAATCTGAAATATGAACGCAGTGCACTTCTCCATAAGAATTACGTTTCCACCACCGTCAAAACACCGACTTTCGATATCCTGTTAAAAAACATAGGATTATAGTGTTAGACTCGATATTAGAAATTATATTGTAAAATATAATAAACAAACAACACCACCACCACCACAGCCGACCACCCACCACCACCACAGCCGACCTCACCACCACCAAAACCACCACAGCCTACCACCCACAACACAACACAACACCACCTCACCACCGTCAACAACCACCACCACCCCAGCCGACCCACAACCACCACCACCACCCCAGCCGACCCACCCCCCACCACCCCCACCACCCCCACCACCACCAACACAGCTGACCCACAACCACCACCCCAGCCGATCCACCACCACCACCACCCCAGCCGAACCACCACCACCACCAACACAGCTGAACCACCACCACCACCACCCCAGCCGGCCCACCACCACCACAGCCTACCCACCACCACCACCACCCCAGCCGACCCACCCCCACCACCACCACCACCACCACAACCCCAACCCCAACACTACCACCACTACCACCCCAGCCGACCCACCACCACCACCACCCCAGCCGACCCACCCCCACCACCACCACCACCACCACAACCACAACCACAACCCCAACACCACCACCACCACCACCACCACAACCCCAACCCCAACACCACCACAAAACGCCAAAATAAAACCACAAAAAACAAGGGTAAACAAACCTTGAATATTCCGACCATATAGACCGATACGAGAGCAAAAACTATACGAGAGACGCGTACGGTCCCCTTCCGGATTGTCATCGTGTGGTCCAGAACTCGTCTAACCAAAAAATAACTTTTGTATTTGGATATGTACACTGTACTTGTTCTCGGTTAAACTATAAAGGAAGTGAAACTGAACTTCAATGAGACCCGTATGGGTCGATGAGAGGCATATGCAAGTGGGGTGTCATAAATGTCCTGTCAACTTTTCAGAAAAGGTAGGTGGATATGGGTCTCATCGGGCTATACGAGGCAGATGGGCTGAAAAGTTGTCAGGATCCGTACCCACCATACGCGCATATGGGCCTATGAGCGGCATATTGGTTTGCTTTTCTTTTAAAAGCTTGTATATGTTGGTTGCAAATGTCGGGTATTTTTGTCATCCTTACTTGCCATAGAAATATACACCATCTGCACTAAGAACATCTTGGACTGAAGCTAATCCCGGACGTCAATTTTACACTTGTCACAGTATGGTATGTTTTTAATGTATTTTTTTTTCCATTAACCCTTGTATATTAGTGATTTTTTTTTTCGTGTCAGCGTTCTAAGTGCAACTCTTTGTGTGGGTCGATCCTCCCATGTGTCGTCGAGCATGTGTGGTCATCAAAGAACTGATGGATACGAAGGCTTTGCTTAAAAACGAAGTCAATTTTTTGAGAGAGGAGGTTCGAATTTATAAATTGCAAGAAGCGGAATTTGAAGATATTCATTCAAGTGTTGTTCGTAAGAGGGAACGTTGGTTGATAATCAGTTGGATTTTTTTTTTTTTTGTGTTGTTTGTCTTGTTATTTTTCATTGTTAGTATGTAAGTTTATGCAAGACATGTAATCGAATATTAGTTATAAATGCCGTTTTTTATATATATTAAGTTTTAAAAAAAATGTAATCGAATATTGTGTTGTTTGTCTTGTTATTTTTCATTGTTATTATATATACTAAGTTTTTTTTTTTAAATGTTGTTTTTTAAAATAAGTCGACTGAGCATAAATAACAAAACGAACAAACATTCATCAAGTTACAAATGTTTAAACATACCAAAATAAACAAAAAGAAATAAATATTTGTTCATACATGCCCACAAATGTTTAACAAAATAAAATTCACCCAACAAATACAAATACTAATCCTCCATCTCCTTATCGTTGTCGTCAGAATCATCCCCACCACCTGCCTGCGTCCCGGACGGACCTGCCTCCATGTCGAAACCCGGATACACTCGTGGATGTGGCGGGGGTCGAACCAGCAACCCCGCCTGGGTACGTCTCTCGGCCTCACTAGCCATCACCCACTCCATCAAATCCTCCATCTGGTCCATCCGCCTGTCCATCCGCTGAAACTGCTGTGTCCAGCTGGCCATCATACCATCCTGACCCGCCACCAGCCTCTCAAGGATATGTTGGGTGGACTGAGGCAACCGCACTGCATGATAAACGCGTTGTGGAATCTGTGGCGGCTCCTGCGGATGCCCCTGGTCAACCTGAGGCTCCATGTCTCCATCCATAGCAGGCACGTCAGCAATATGCGGCATCTCCACTATAACACCCCGAAAAATATAAAAACTTTATATTAGAATTATAAAGTATAAATAAACGAGAATTTACTAACTAGAAATTTTTAACCTAGTTAGTTAAAAGACTAGAAATAGCTTATGATAGGGTTAAAAGCTACTAAACAATATGTTGAACAAAGTTGAGGGGCTTAAGTTGTAAGAATTGAAACTTGACTTTAATTAAAACAAATAAAACAAACCAAACACCCCAAAAAGGGATGTCTGGTCGATTAGAACAAGCAGGGGTGACACCCCCACTTTCAAACCTTAAAATTCTACTTTAAACTCTCAAATTGGAGGTGCAAATCTGGTCCAAACGAAAATCCGAGCTTAGAATCGTGATCCTCATCGCAAGAGGATTACAAGGTATGTAAAATCTTGATAAATCTCTCAACTTGAAATTCTCATGAATTGGGAAAAATCTGAAATTAGGGTTGCATGTGTATGTTATGATGATTAAGGAATAACTATAGTGTCTAGGGACAAACCCTAGACCAATAGAAGTTGAAATCATAAGAAATTTTGATGAATCCATGAACACCATTGTAGGTGATTAGTGGGTTAAGTGTAATTTGATGAACACTAGGAAATAGATTGTTAATCTAGTGTAATTTGGCAATTTTGAAGTGATTCCAGAAAATTTGAAGTTATCAATCAAGTAAAAAGGTTGAATGATGTGAAATTAGGGCTAAATAATAGATTAGAGATTTGATGTTTAATCTTGTAAAAATCTGCCCATGAAGTGTTTGTTGAAATGCCTCTATGAAGGCTTAAAAACTGAAATTTCCAAGTTAAACGCATAATCATGATGTTTTGGTGTATTATGCGAATTATGATTTAAGAGAGTTCTAAACGTATCATATATGACCTCTATAGGAACGGGCGCGGGAGCGTCAAGCGGACAAGCGGGTGGCGAACCACGTTTGAAAGGTCTACTTTGAAGGTACGTAACTTGATTGGTTACATTAAGTGAGTTGTTGATAAGTTTTATAAATCTTATTGTTGAATCGAAATCTGCGTTGAATTTATATTGATTATGGTTGTATGTGAATTAATAGACTTAGTATAGTAAACGAGCCAATTGGTAGTCATCATAAGTGGATGATTCCACAAGATGAGCCAACGGGTCTATTAGTTGTGAAAATTGTAGTTTTAAACGTTCTAGTAGTCGATAATGGCGATATTAGTCACAAAGGCATTAAACCATGAAATTGGTAAAAAAATGCGGGTGATAACAAGCCTCGGATGTTGGGCATAAGGCGCCATAGGTTTATTAGCTAAATGGTAGTAAAATGTGTAAGGTTAGAATGGGTCGAATAATTACATAGTGACATATGGTCTTTTGGTCCGTAAAGTAAATTTTGGGTATCAAATTTATAATAGTTATGTCGGTAATGAATTTACAGACATATAGGAAGAAAAATCACTTAAAACGGACTTACGAGTCAAAAGATATGGCCAAACGAAGTTAAAAACTGGAAATTCCGGAGCTGGCAGCAAATGCAGCTCACAAAACTGGAGCTGCTGGAAAACGTGACCCCCCGCGCCACGCGGAAGGTCACTTGGAATGCGCCGCGACACGCGGGAGGCTCTCGCGGGGCGCGAGCGACCTGATCCGGAAACTTTCATTTGTTTTCAATTGTTTTGATCCTAGATTTCGATTATACGTGTTATATTATTGTCAAAATTAACCCTTGATGTGGTTTTGACATTAGGTGATGTTGGTGAACTTACGGAAGGCGATCAAGCAATGATGAAGAACCGAATACTACATTTTGAAGCTTCCGCAATGTTTTAAAACTTTAGTACTTTTGTGTATGGGTTGTAAACACTAGTTAAACAACTTTTGAAATGTTTTAACTTAGTCATTAATTGACTAAGGTTGATGTTACTTATGAACTTAGTTAATGCAAGTCATGTTACTTAAATAATATTTTATTTGAAATGGTATAATCTATTACTAAAATCAAGTAAAATTAGACGGGTGTTACAAGTTGGTAATCAGAGCTTAAGGTTGTCAACAAAGTGTTCGGTTCAAGCTTGATCGATCGTCCGGTAAGAATTAACTCATTATGTTAGTAGATTATGTCTTATGTAAGGAATGAGAAACGAATTATTATGCATGGGAAAGAGCGTGTTAACACACTCAAACCCGGAAAGTGGATTAAATGTGAACGGTTAAAGCAAGTTAGGAACTTGGCTAAACCGAAACAAAAGAAGCAATGTCATGAATGAAATGTTTAACGTTTGATGTAAACATTTCAGTTTCAAGATATCCGATGGGAATGATGATAATCCGGTGCAAACAAGCACTGAACAAATGAAAGAGATAATTGCCGAAGAGGTAGGGAAGGCAATTGAAGGAAGTCTATCCGGGTTTATAGACAAAATTCAAGGCACGGTGTTGTCACTTGTAGAAGAACGAGTTAAAAGGTTGGAGGATATTGTCAACCTTATGAAGGAGAAAACGGGAGAACGCAAAGGGTGTTCATACAAGGAATTCATGGCGTGTAAACCGCCAATTTATAACGGGGAAGTCGACCCGATAATTTGCCAAAGATGGTTGGGCGATATTGAAGGAGTGTTTGAAAGGACCCATTGCGACGAAAGCGACTTCGTTGCTTACGGAACGGGTCAGTTAAGAGGACAAGCCAAGGATTGGTGGGATAACAAAAAGAATGAAATAGGGGCCGAAGCGGCAAGGAACATGACATGGGAAGAGTTTAAGACACCATTTCTTAAACATCATAGTCCCAAGGCGGTCATTAACAAAATCAAGGAAGAGTTCATGCAGCTTAGGCATAAGGGTGAAACCATAGACAAGATCACGGCGATGTTTATGGATAAGATGAAGTTTAGTAGTGAGTTGGTGACGAACGAAGAACATAAAATATACTACTACTATAATATGTTGAGCGCTGAATATAGAGAGTTTATGACTCCTTCAAAATACGAGACCCTAACCGAAATCATTAATGTTGCTCGGGAACGGGAAATCGAGTTGAAGAAGCAAGTCGAAAGAGGTGAACGGAGGGCACATGATGTGAATCCAAGCCCGACAAAGAAAGCCCGAACTGGAGAATCGGGGAAGAAGGTAGATACTAAAGGTGGGTCGCCAAGTTGTAAGGTGTGCGGGAAGGGACACAAAGGGGAATGTCGGTTCAAAGACAAGCCATGCCCTATATGTAACAAGACGGGGCACACAGCCTCGCTATGCCCGGGAAAAGTCTCTGTTTGCTACAAATGTTATCAACCCGGCCACAAAAAGTCCGAATGTCCGGACTTAGTTGGAAAGAGAGATGTTAAAGAATCTCCAACAGAAGCTCCCAAAGCGAAGGCGAGGTCCTTCCAACTTACCGCGGCTGAAGCGAAGACAGAACCCGATGTGGTTTCAGGTATATTCACAATTAACTCAATTCCAGCACGTGTATTGTTTGATACGGGTGCGAATAAATCCTTCATTTCGCATGGATTTATTCGACATCCTTCATTTGTATTGACGAAATTACATGTGCCCTTAGAAGTTGAAATAGGGGACAACAAAAGTTTTATAGTTTGTGGTGTTTGTCGAGGCTGCAAATTAAGCATCGACGATGAGGAATACTTGATAGACCTAATCCCGATGTCAATGGGGGAATTTCAAGTAGTCGTTGGGATGGATTGGCTAGCCCAGCACCATGCAAAAGTCGTGTGTTTTCGTAAAGAGATAAAATTAACATCTCCGAGCGGGAAACACGTTACCATTTATGGCGAAAAAGGAGGTAACCCCATAGTGTGCTCAATGTTGAAAGCTCACAAGCTTATGAAGCGAGGATGCAAGGCGTTCATGATATACGCAAATGAGCCCGAGAAAGAATCACGGAAGATTGAAGATGTACCGGTAGTACGAGATTATGGAGATGTGTTTCCGAAGGATTTACCGGGGATATCGCCTGAATGGGAAGTAGAGTTCGGGATCGAATTGATTCCGGGCGCAAAACCCGTAGCAAAAGCCCCGTACCAACTCGCACCGTCGGAATTACAAGAGTTGATGTCCCAAATTCAAGACCTGCTTGACAAGGGATTCATAAGGCCGAGTGTGTCTCCTTGGGGCGCACCGGTATTGTTCGTGAGAAAGAAGGACGGAAGCATGCGCATGTGTATCGATTACCGGGAGTCAAACAAACTCACGGTAAAGAACCGATACCCGCTTCCGAGAATAGATGATTTATTCGACCAATTACAAGGTGCGAACTGGTTTTCAAAAATTGACCTTAGATCTGGGTATCATCAACTAAAGGTCAAGGAAGAAGATGTACCAAAGACGGCTTTCCGTACGAGATACGGACATTACGAATTCCTCGTGATGTCATTTGGGCTAACAAATGCACCCGCGGCTTTCATGGACCTCATGAACCGGGTTTGCAAGCCAATGTTGGATAAGTCGGTCATCGTGTTTATCGATGATATCTTGGTGTATTCAAAAAGTGAAGCTGAACACGCACACCACTTGCAAGAAGTGTTAGAGACACTGAGACGAGAAAGGCTGTATGCGAAATTCTCTAAGTGTGCCTTTTGGTTACGAGAGGTACAATTTCTTGGCCACGTCATAAGTGCCGACAGAGTATTGGTGGATCCGTCCAAAATCGAGGCTGTGTCAAAATGGAATCCCCCGAAGAACCCTTCGGAAATTAGAAGCTTTTTGGGGCTTGCGGGATACTATAGGAGATTCATTCAAGATTTCTCCAAGATTGCGTCACCGCTAACAAAGCTAACCCAAAAGAAGGAAAAGTTCATTTGGGGTGTCGATCAAGAAAAAGCGTTTCAAACGCTAAAAGAAAAGAAAAGTTAACTCAAGCTCCGGTACTGACATTGCCGGACGGAGTCGAAGATATGGTGGTTTATTCGGATGCTTCGCTGTCAGGGCTCGGATGCGTTTTGATGCAACAGGGCAAAGTTATAGCTTATGCCTCGAGACAATTGAAAATACACGAGAAGAAATATCCCACGCACGATCTTGAATTGGCTGCGGTGGTATTTGCCTTAAAAATATGGAGGCACTACCTATACGGGGTAAAGTGCACCATATACACCGATCACAAGAGCTTAAAATACTTCTTCGATCAGAAGGAGTTAAATATGCGACAAAGGCGATGGTTAGAAACGGTGAAAGATTTCGATTGTGAAATACATTACCACCCCGGAAAAGAAAATGTGGTAGCGGACGCTCTGAGCAGAAAAGCGGACTATGTCCCAATACGAGTAAGGTCGATGCAGCTCGTGGTGACCTCGGGTATACTTGAACGTATTCGAGAGGCGCAATTAGAAGCAGTAAAAGAGGAGAATTGGAAGAAGGAAAGAATAATCGGTCAGTTGAAAGATTTGACGGATGGGAATAACGGGTTGAAGACTCGATTCGGGAGGATATGGGTTCCAAATACTTGTGGAGTGAAGGCGCTTCTACTTGATGAAGCTCATAAATCCCGATATTCAATTCATCCGGGAGCGACCAAAATGTACAATGATTTAAAACAAAACTATTGGTGGCCCGGGATGAAAAGAGATGTGGTGAAGAACGTAGAAAAATGCTTGACATGTTTACAAGTCAAGGCGGAGCACCAAAAACCATACGGTAGACTTCAACCGTTGGAAATTCCGGTTTGGAAATGGGAACAAATCACCATGGATTTGTTGACCAAATTGCCCAAAACTAACCGCGGGTTTGATGCTATATGGGTAGTTGTAGATAGACTGACAAAAAGCGCTCACTTCATTCCAATTCGTGAGACTTATACATCCAAAAAGATGTCGGAGGTGTACACCAATGAAATCATAGCACGGCATGGGGTACCGATATCCATTGTGTCAGACAGAGATACTCGGTTTACTTCGAATTTTTGGCGTGAATTTCAAGAACAAATGGGAACTAAATTGTTCATTAGCACTGCCTACCATCCACAAACGGATGGGCAGAGTGAAAGAACAATACAAACGTTGGGAGATATGCTGCGGGCTTGCATTATTGACTTCGGGGGTAGTTGGGATGTCTATCTACCCTTGGTCGAATTTTCATATAACAACAGCTATCACGCGAGCATTAAGATGACCCCGTATGAACTGTTATATGGCAGAAAATGTCGAACTCCGGTATGTTGGGGAGAAGTGGGTCCACGAGGGCTAGCACCTACTGATGTCATCCGAGCTACGAATGAGAAAATCGACATGGTTCGGGCACACTTGAAAGCAGCTCAAGACAGGCAAAAGGCGTATGCGGATAAAAGGAATAGGCCAATTGAATTTCAGGTTGGCGACATGGTTATGCTACAAGTTTCCCCATGGAAAGGCATTATTAGATTCAGAAAAAGGGGAAAACTAAGCCCGAGATTTATTGGGCCATTCAGAATCACTGAACGGGTTGGTAAGGTAGCCTATCGTCTCGAATTACCCGAGGAGTTGAGTGGGATTCATAGCAAATTCCACGTGTCACATCTCCGAAAATGTTTGGCAGACGAAACTGCTCGTATCCACTACGATGATATCGAGGTGGATAACAGCCTCAACTATGCAGTAAAACCAATTGCGATTTTAGATCGCAAAGAGAAGAGTTTGAGGAACAAAGTGATTAATCAAGTCAAGGTCAAATGGGAGCATAGGAAAGGTTCGGACAGTACGTGGGAGTCCGAAGAGGAGATGCGACGTCTTCACCCTACATTATTTGGTACGTACTTCGGTTGCGGGGACGAAACCCTTTTAAGGGGGGTGGACTTGTAACACCCCGAAAAATATAAGAACTTTATATTAGAATTATAAAGTATAAATAAACGAGAATTTACTAACTAGAAATTTTTAACCTAGTTAGTTAAAAGACTAGAAATAGCTTATGATAGGGTTAAAAGCTACTAAACAATATGTTGAACAAAGTTGAGGGGCTTAAGTTGTAAGAATTGAAACTTGACTTTAATTAAAACAAATAAAACAAACCAAACACCCCAAAAAGGGATGTCTGGTCGATTAGAACAAGCAGGGGCGACACCCCCACTTTCAAACCTTAAAATTCTACTTTAAACTCTCAAATTGGAGGTGCAAATCTGGTCCAAACGAAAATCCGAGCTTAGAATCGTGATCCTCATCGCAAGAGGATTACAAGGTATGTAAAATCTTGATAAATTTCTCAACTTGAAATTCTCATGAATTGGGAAAAATCTGAAATTAGGGTTGCATGTGTATGTTATGATGATTAAGGAATAACTATAGTGTCTAGGGACAAACCCTAGACCAATAGAAGTTGAAATCATAAGAAATTTTGATGAATCCATGAACACCATTGTAGGTGATTAGTGGGTTAAGTGTAATTTGATGAACATTGGGAAATAGATTGTTAATCTAGTGGAATTTGGCAGTTTTGAAGTGATTCCAGAAAATTTGAAGTTATCAATCAAGTAAAAAGGTTGAATGATGTGAAATTAGGGCTAAATAATAGATTAGAGATTTGATGTTTAATCTTGTAAAAATCTGCCCATGAAGTGTTTGTTGAAATGCCTCTATGAAGGCTTAAAAACTGAAATTTCCAAGTTAAACGCATAATCATGATGTTTTGGTGTATTATGCGAATTATGATTTAAGAGAGTTCTAAACGTATCATATATGAACTCTATAGGAACGGGCGTGGGAGCGTCAAGCGGACAAGCGGGTGGCGAACCCCGTTTGAAAGGTCTACTTTGAAGGTACGTAACTTGATTGGTTACATTAAGTGAGTTGTTGATAAGTTTTATAAATCTTATTGTTGAATTCGAAATCTGCGTTGAATTTATATTGATTATGGTTGTATGTGAATTAATAGACTTAGTATAGTAAACGAGCCAATTGGTAGTCATCATAAGTGGATGATTCCACAAGATGAGCCAACGGGTCTATTAGTTGTGAAAATTGTAGTTTTAAACGTTCTAGTAGACGATAATGGCGATATTAGTCACAAAGGCATTAAACCATGAAATTGGTAAAAAAAATGCGGGTGATAACAAGCCTCGGATGTTGGGCATAAGGCGCCATAGGTTTATTAGCTAAATGTTAGTAAAATGTGTAAGGTTAGAATGGGTCGAATAATTACATAGTGACATATGGCCTTTCGGTCTGTAAAGTAAATTTTGGGTATCAAATTTATAATAGTTATGTCGGTAATGAATTTATAGACATATAGGAAGAAAAATCACTTAAAACGGACTTACGAGTCAAAAGATATGGCCAAACGAAGTTAAAAACTGGAAATTCCGGAGCTGGCAGCAAATGCAGCTCACAAAACTGGAGCTGCTGGAAAACGTGACCCCCCGCGCCACGCGGAAGGTCACTTGGAATGCGCCGCGACACGCGGGAGGCTCTCGCGGCCCGCGTAACTTCTCTCGCGGGGCGCGAGCGACCTGATCCGGAAACTTTCATTTGTTTTCAATTGTTTTGATCCTAGATTTCGATTATACGTGTTTTATTATTGTCAAAATTAACCCTTGATGTGGTTTTGACATTAGGTGATGTTGGTGAACTTACGGAAGGCGATCAAGCAATGATGAAGAACCGAACACTACATTTTGAAGCTTCCGCAATGTTTTAAAACTTTAGTACTTTTACGTATGGGTTGTAAACACTAGTTAAACAACTTTTGAAATGTTTTAACTTAGTCATTAATTGACTAAGGTTGATGTTACTTATGAACTTAGTTAATGCAAGTCATGTTACTTAAATAATATTTTATTTGAAATGGTATAATCTATTACTAAAATCAAGTAAAATTAGACGGGTGTTACATCAACCTCCCCAGCCTCGAGCAGTGGCTGGTGGAGTATCGATTGGGGTTCATAAATATGTTGGTGTTCGTCAACAAACCGATGCCCGATATCCGGAAAGTTCACCGCAATCTTCATCCCTCTCATCGTCCTAAGATCTAAGAGCTCGTGTGGTGCTGAGGCCGGCATATCATCAAGGAATGGGTAATACAGACCGCAATGCTGGGCAATACGCGTGATAAACGCCCCTCCAATCAAACGGTTACGCCTCTGCCGTTTGCCGTACGAGGCGAAATACTCCGCCAGACAGCGATGGAGGGCGCACGGTGTGCCCGTATATAAACAGTACAGAAAGAACAAATCCACCTTCGTGACCCACTCGTTGCTTTTGACACGCACAGAGATCGACGTGGCAATGCAGCGGTGTATGTAGCGAACGAGTGGGTCAGGAATGTCAGAAACTCGGGCCTTCTTATCAAAGGGTCCAGGACATAGAGTGGGCCACCAAGCAAACAACTGATCATCAGGCATAGCCCAAATCGCGGTGGTATAGATGTCCTGAACCAACTCATCATCGGTATAGAACCCGGTGGCAACAGCAAACTGACGCAGCGACCAATTTTGTCGCTGCCCGAACAAACAGAAAGATACCTCGGGAGGCAGTGCTTCCACGTTCGGATCGTCCATATCCGAATTGGGCTGGTCAGCCGGCCGTGGACGAAACACGAATGTGGACAGAAACTCCACCATCATGGTCCTATAAGATGGCCCAACCGCCACCGAAAACATGCGATCCCATGGGGAATTCTCCCTGATCAAACCCCGGGCTCTCTCCTCCTCCCCGACCTCCCGTAAAGCCTCCCATGACAACGCCCTCTGCCGACCCACCTTCATTTGTCGCAACCTGCTAAAACGTTTATACTCCCTAGAATTGTTCGGGTAGTCCATATAGGGAATACCCGAACAATCACCCCCGGCCATCTCATCGAATCTAGGCACCTGTATCGCACCAAACTCCTCCTCGTCTGACGACATATCTGCAAAAATTAATATATAATACGTGTCATATTATAAACTTTTTACAATTTTTATAAACTTGTAAGAAATTTCTAACAAATTAACATCTAAATAATCGACAAACCACCACCACCACAACCACCACCACCACAACCACCACAACAACCACCACCAACACAGCCGCCTAACTACCACCACAGCCGTCAATAACCACCACCACAACCACCACCACCGTCAAACCCCCACCACCACCACACCCGCCTAACCACCACCACACCCGCCTAACCACCACCACAACCGTCAATAACCACCACCACCACAACCACCGTCAAACCCCCACCGCCGTCAATCCCCCACCACCGTCAAACCCAACACCGCCGTCAAACCCAACACCAACACTACCGTCAAACCCAACACCACCGGGCATAATTTAAAAAAAATTAAAAATAAACGAAGGAAAGATGAAATAATACACTAACCTTTTATGAAAATATGGACCGTATAGGTTGATACGTTCTAAGCCGAGCTATACGAGAGAGACAGTGTGTGTTTCTTGGTGTTTTAGTATGTGGGTTTTAGATCTATTCTCTATTTGGTTAAACCTGAAAAGTAGTTTTTGAATCAATGAGGGGCGTATAGGGAAAAAGGGCGTATAGGAGTTGTTGTTAAAGCGTACGAAGTGTATAAAGGATTTACTAGAACCAATTTATCAGCTCCTGTACAGGAGGATAAACTGGTTAAGGCTTGTGTGTTCTATGCGAGTTGTGCGAGTTCGAATCCCGGGGGAGGCCGGTCCGATACAGAAGGACCCCTCCCTTTTTTATTTGACATTTTTTATTATTCATTTATTTATATTAAAATTAATTCCTTATAAAAGTGGAAACCACCAGGGGAGGCTTTTTGGTCAATGAGACACTCATAAGGTGTCAACCAGGGGAGGCTTGTTAATCAATGAGAACCTTATAGGAGTTGTAAATGGGTCTCATTGCCCTATACGGCTCATATGAAATTAATTTTTTTAACAATTTTATGTGGTAATTAAGGGTTTTTTATGTTATAAAACACCCTAATTAATATTTTTTTTAAATTGTTGCATACACTATATTTCACGGATGTTACACCTTTGCCAAGTTAACAAATTCTTTTTCGTGAGGTTCTATTACTATCTACTAACGCCCTACCCTGTGTAATACGATACATGTACATTGTCACCCATTCATAGCTTTTATACGTCGGTGAGGTATTTCAAAGTCCATTTCGTACCGACATCGGACAATCATCCCGTTAACTTAGCAATAATAATAATAATAATAATAATAATAATAATAATAATAATAATAATAATAATACTAATAATAATAATAGTAATAATAATAATAATAATAATAATTAATACGATACATGTACATTGTCACCCATTCATAACTTCTATACGTCGGTGAGGTATTTCAAAGTCCATTTCGTCCCGGCAAACGGGTCGGGCCAGGGGTCGGGTACGGTCTTTGACCCATGACGATATTTTATGAAATGAATTTTGTGTATTATAAAATGTCAAATTTTTTATTTATCAGTTATTATTATGTCTTTAATTAGTTAGTATTATAAAACGTCAACATTTTTTTAATTAGTATTATAAAACTTCTACATTTTTTTTATCAAGTGTTATTATAAAACGTCAAATTCTCTATAATCCATAACGCAAATGTAAGTGAACATTCTTTGATAAAATAACACAAAACACAACACTTTCATACAAAGTGTAATAAAATACATAGCCGAAACCCTAAACCCTACACACTAAATCGCTAACTATTACATATTATTACTTAGATTCACACGAACCCGTTGTGTATCTGATTCAGGTTCTCAAACAAACCGTGAAATCGAACAGTTTCTTCGTACAACTGTGGCTAATGGAAATGCATGAAAAATATGATGAAGAAGTTGATTCTCGATTTCAGTTATTTCTGTTGATTCAGTAATTCAACGTATTTTAGTTGGTTTCGAATATACCCAAAGAGATCTGAACCAACCGAAATCCACTTCCGAGACGATTCAAGTGAGTCATATGAAGCAACCGAAATCAGAGCGGGCCGCATAAATCGGAGGACAAGTAGAGTAACGTTACCGATCAGTCCGTTGACCAGAAACTGTTCGTGAATCTGGAATACGAACGCAGTTAAGCGTTTGAATCTGAAATATGAACACAGTGTACTTCTCCATAAGGATTACGCTACCAACACCGTCAAAACACCGACTTTCAATATCCTGTTTATAAAACATACAATTATAGCATTAAACCCGACATCCGAAAATATATTGTTAAAAATAATAAATATAATAATAAAAAATAACATATGCACATTTAAAAAAAACGATGATATAAGTCTAGACCCGGCAAACGTGTCGGGCCGGGGGTCGGGTAGGGTTACCCTACCACCACCACCACCACACCCGCCTAACCACCACCACCACCACCACTACCACCACAGCCACCACCACACCCGCCTAACCACCACCACAACAACCACCACCACCACAGCCACCACCACACCCGTCGAACCACCACCACAACAATCACCACCACCACAGCCGTCAATCCCCACCACCACAACCACCACCACCACAACCAGCTCCAGCACCACCACCACCAGCACCACAACCACCACCACGACAGCCACCACCACAGCCACCACCACTACCACCACCACTGCCGTCAATCACCACCGCCGTCATTCCCCACCAAAGTCAATCCCCCACCGCCGTCATTCCCCACCACAGTCAATCCCCCACCACCATCAAACCCAACACCACCGTCAAACCCAACACCACCACAAACGGCGGAAATAAAACCAAAAAATAAAAAAAGGTTGAAGATTAAGCAATAAAAATTGGAATACAAACTAACCTTCATCGTGTGGTCCAGAGTTTGTCTTGTGAAAATCGTGTGGTCCAGAGCGTGTGTGTGTTCTTGGTGTTTTAGTGTGTGAGTTTTCAAATTTTAGATCTAGTTTACCCCTTTATTGAAGTTGGGAAAGTGTTTGTGTTCAATGAGGGCCGTATGGTTCAATGAGCAACTTATAGGAGTTGTTGGGTTTAATGCGTATGAAGTGTATAAAGGATATACTATAACCAATTCAACAGCTCCTGTACAGGAGGATAAACTGGTTAAGGCTTGTGTGTTCTATGCGAAATGTGCGAGTTCGAATCCCGGGGGAGGCCTGTCCGATACAGAAGGACCCCTCCCTTTTTTATTTGACATTTTTTATTATTCATTTATTTATATTAAAATTAATTCCTTTTATTAAAAAAACAGATTTCATTTTTAAATCCCTTTATAACAATAGTAACAATAATAATAAATAATAACAATAATAATAATAATTTTAACGACAACAATAATAATAACAATAATAATAATAATAATAATAATAAACAATAATAATAACAATAACAACAATAAATAATAAATAATAATAATAAACAATAATAATAATAAATAATAATAATAATAATAATAAATAATAACAATAATAATAATAATTTTAACAACAACAATAATAATAACAATAATAATAATAATAATAATAAACAATAATAATAACAATAATAATAACAATAATAACAATAACAACAATAAATAATAAATAATAATAATAAACAATAATAATAATAATAAATAATAACAATAATAATAATAATAATTTTAACAACAACAATAATAATAACAATAATAACAACAATAATAAACAATAATAATAACAATAACAACAATAAAAAATAAATAATAATAATAAATAATAATAATAATAATAAATAATAACAATAATAATAATAATAAATAATAACAATAATAATAATAATAATTTTAACAACAACAATAATAATAACAATAATAATAATAATAATAATAAACAATAATAATAACAAAAACAACAATAAATAATAAATAATAATAATAAACAATAATAATAATAAATAATAACAATAATAATAATAAATAATAACAATAATAATAATCATAAAAAATAATAATAATAATTTTAACAACTACAATAATAATAACAATAATAACAATAATAATAATAATAAACAATAATAATAACAATAACAACAATAAATAATAAATAATAAACAATAATAACAATAACAACAATAAATAATAAATAATAATAATAAACAATCATAATAATAATAATTTTAACAACAACAATAATAATAACAATAATAACAATAATAATAATAATAATAATAATAATAATAATAACAATAACAACAATAAATAATAAATAATAATAATAAACAATAATAACAATAACAACAATAAATAATAAATAATAATAATAAACAATAATAACAATAACAACAATAAAGAATTTCACGAAAAAGAAATTATTAACTTGGAAAAGGTGTTAGTAGATGTATCGTATTACACAGGGTAAGGCGTTAGTAGATAGTAATAGAACTTCACAAAAAGAATTTGTTAACTTGGCAAAGGTGTAACATCCGTGAAATATAGTGTATGCAACAATTTAAAAAAAAATTATTAATTAGGGTGTTTTATAACATAAAAAACCCTTAATTACCACATAAAATTGTTAAAAAAATTAATTTCAAATGAGTCGTATAGGGCAATGAGACACATATACAACACCTATAAGGTGCTCATTGATCAATAAGCCTCCCCTGGTTGACACCTTATGAGTGTCTCATTGACCAATAAGTCTCCCCTGGTGGTTTCCACTTTTAAAGTAGTTTTTGAATCAATGAGGGGCGTATAGGGCAAAAAGGGGCGTATAGGAGTTGTCAAATAAAAAAAGAGGGGTCCTTCTGTATCGGACCGGCCTCCCCCCAGATTCGAACTCGCACACCTAACACAGAACACACAAGCCTTAACCAGTTTATCCTCCTGTACAGGAGCTGATAAATTGGTTATTGTATATCCTTTATACACACTTTAACAACAACTCCTATACGTCCCTTTTTGCCCTATACGCCCCTCATTGATTCAAAAACTACTTTAAAAGTGGAAACCACAAGGGGAGGCTTATTGGTCAATGAGACACTCATAAGGTGTCAACCAGGGGAGGCTTATTGATCAATGAGCACCTTATAGGTGTTGTATATGTGTCTCATTGACCTATACGACTCATTTGAAATTAATTTTTTTAACAATTTTATGTGGTAATTAAGGGTTTTTTATGTCATAAAACACCCTAATTAATATTTTTTTTTTTAAATTGTTGCATACACTATATTTCACAGATGTTACACCTTTGCCAAGCTAACAAATTCTTTTTCGTGAAGTTCTATTACTATCTACTAACGACCTACCCTGTGTAATACGATACATGTACATTGTCACCCATTCATAGCTTCTATACGTCGGTGAGGTATTTCAAAGTCCATTTCGTACCGACATCGGACAATCATCCCGTTAACTTAGCAATAATAATAATAATAATAGTAATAATAATAATAATAATAGTAATAACAACAGTAATAAATAATAATAATAATAATAATAATAATTATAACAAATAATAATAATAATAATAATAATAATGATAATAATAATAATAAAACATATGCACATTTAAAAAAAACGATGTTATATCTAGTCCCGGCAAACGGGTCGGGTCGGGGGTCGGGTACGGTCTTTGACCCATGACGATATTTTATGAAATGAATTTTGTGTATTATAAAATGTCAAATTTTTTATTTATCAATTATTATTATGACTTTAATTATTTTTCACTTGTCATTTATTAACCATAACGCAATAAATACACAAAACATGTCATTTTAATACAAAATGTATCGACTAAACCCTAAACCCTAAATCGCTAATTGTTACATATTCTTAAATTCTTGCAAACTGTATCGGTTATTCAGATCTCTATTCGGTCACCATATTGTTGCTATCAAGTTTAAGGATGCGTTCCACGGTAAATGTGCTTTCCGCTTCCCCATTACCACATGAAGAACCTCCGACCTGATCTGGTGCTCCCTCGTTGTTGCAGAAGATATCTCAGTAACCGGTTCCACAGCATGAAGAATCAATCCGTACAGAAGGAGTTCTCCCTCGAGGTTGCTGACGCAGAAGCATTGTCGTTGGTGGAGGTGGAAGAACATTCCAGTTCACCCTCATAGTCACCGGTAAATATCTACTTCCACCGTCACAGACTCTGGGTGCAGAAGCATTGTCGTTGGTGGACGTTCCGGTGCATGAATCTGGAATACGAACGCAGTTAAGCATTTGAATCTGAAATATGAACGCGGTGTACTTCTCCATAAGGATTACGCTACCACCACCGTCAAAACACCGACTTTCGATATCCTGTTAATAAAACATACAATTATAGCATTAGACCCGACATCCGATAATATACTGTTAAAAATAATAAATATAATAATAAAAATAACATATGCACATTTAAAAAAAACGATGATATAAGTCTAGACCCGGCAAACGTGTCGGGCCGGGGGTCGAGTAGGGTTACGCTACCACCAACACCACCACACCCGCCTAACCACCACCACCACCACTACCACCACAGCCACCACCAGACCCGCCTAACCACCACCAACACCACCACCACCACTACCACCATAGCCACCACCACACCCGCCTAACCACCAACACCACCACTACCACCACAGCCACTACCACCACACCCGCCTAACCACCACCACAACAACCACCACCACCACCACCACCACAGCCACCACCACACCCGCCGAACCACCACCACAACAATCACCACCACCACAGCCGTCAATCCCCACCACCACAACCACCACCACCACAACCACCACCACCACCACCACCACAACCACCACCACCACAGCCACCACCACAGCCACCACCTCCACCACCACTACCACCACCACTGCCGTCAATCACCACCGCCGTCATTCCCCACCAAAGTCAATCCCCCACCGCCGTCATTCCCCACCACAGTCAATCCCCCACCACCATCAAACCCAACACCACCGTCAAACCCAACACCACCACAAACGGCGGAAATAAAACCAAAAAATAAAAAAAGGTTGAAGATTAAGCAATAAAATTTGGAATACAAACTAACCTTCATCGTGTGGTCCAGAGTTTGTCTTGTGAAAATCGTGTGGTCCAGAGCGTGTGTGTGTGTTCTTGGTGTTTTAGTGTGTGAGTTTTCAAATTTTAGATCTAGTTTACCCTTTTATTGAAGTTGGGAAAGTGTTTGTGTTCAATGAGAGCCGTATGGTTCAATGAGCAACTTATAGGAGTTGTTGGGTTTAAAGCGTATGAAGTGTATAAAGGATATACTATAACCAATTCATCAGTTCCTGTACAGGAGGATAAACTGGTTAAGGCTTGTGTGTTCTATGCGAAATGTGCGAGTTCGAATCCCGGGGGAGGCCGGTCCGATACAGAAGGACCCCTCCCTTTTTTGAATCAATGAGGGGCGTATAGGGCAATAAGGGGCGGATAGATTTTTGAATCAATGAGCGGCTTATGAAGTGTATAAAGGATATACTATAACCAATTTATCAGCTCCTGTACAGGAGGATAAACTGTTTAATGCTTGTGTGTTCTATGCGAAAGGTGCGAGTTCGAAACCTGGGGGAGGCCGGTCCGATACAGAAGGACCCCTCCCTTTTTTATTTGTGTAATTCTAATTTTTTTATTATTCATTTATTTATATTAAAATTAATTCCTTTTATTTAAAAAAACAGATTTCATTTTTAGTTTGAGTCAACAATTTTAAATCCCTTGAAAACAATAGTTTTCTTTTATTTTGTACTCTTTTCTTTTAAATGAAGCACTTTAATTAAAAAAAATTTATAAAAAAGTTGTTGCGTACACTATATTTGACGGATGTTACAATATATTTAAATTATAATAAAGAGAAACATTAATAAGTTCGTTGCGTACACTATGTTTCACGGATGCTATACCTAACACAAGTCAATAACTTCTTTTTGTCGAGTTCTATTACTACGTAGTAACGCCCTACCCTGTGCAATACGAGACATGTACATTGTCTCCCATTCCATAGCTTCCATACTTCGGTATATATTCCAAAGTCCATTTGGTACTGGCATCGGGCTATGATCCGCTAACTTAACCATGATGAAATGGCTATCTTCGACATAAGCAATCGTTAAAATGGAATGGTTCGGGTAAACCTGCGGTCCATCGAACATCGGGAAGTAAGTTTGACAAACACCGTTCCTTAAATGTTGAACAATCACCCCAAATTTTTGAGCCACCAACAACCCTGTGTAGGGCAACCACATCCAGCATGCCACAGGTGCAGGTTCAACATTTAACCAATTTATCGATCGATACACATTTTCCTAACATCCCTTGTCCAATGATTCGAGTATATGCCCCCAACGCATTCTGTTAATGAACATCTCGTCGAGTAGCTCTTGGTGGACCCACTTCCACTCTTTCTGGTCATACCCCAAACCCATAGCTATGGATCGAAACCCACAGTTACCGTCCGGCTGGGCATCTTCGATATGCGTTATGTATCTCCGATAGCTAGATGGAAGCCAATCCTTAAAACGCTCGATCACGTTTTTGTACCTATAATTGGCAAAAAAATAAAAAACTAAAAAATATTATAAAATAAAAAATTGAAAAAGAATTCTAAATATATGTATGTATATACGTATGTACCTGTGCCCGGCCAACCGTGGAAAGTCTTTATCTATAATTGGAAGTGTATTTTTTTTCTTCTTTGGTTTTCTTTGAACGACTACGTCGCACATTTGGCTTTTGAGTGTAGTCGTTCCTCTGTGATTCGGGTTGTTTATCTTTATTCTTTTGTTGTTTTACTTTCGTAGTTGGGCGGCCCCTAGTATCTTGTTGTACCTCAGGCGGTTGATGGTCAGTCATACTTGGATTCAACACCGCTTTCATCTTCGACAACATACTTTTTTACTACTAGAGGTGGCTGCGTATGTAGTTGCTGTGTGAGGTTATCCATTTCCGCCTGAATATTACACTTTTCTTCTGTCGAAAATCAAGTTTTGTCCAGAATTTATCTATCGCGGCAAGTGGAATTTTGCAACCTGTTTTTCAAGAATCATTGTTAAAACATGAAGTATAATGATGATTATATTCTATGGATCGAAGCAAATGTTATAGTTGTTATGTTACCTGTATTTTCCCACCACTCCATCTGACAAGTACATGGCAACCCACAACCCGTAGAAAGCTGGTGGCCACAAGTCCCCCCTCCTGCCCTCAACGCATTTAGATTCTTCCTCTCGACAACCAATAACTCTAAGGCTTTTTGGGAAACATTACCGCGTAGGTTGTAAAAAAATGGAAATCTGTGGTCCCCCATTTGCACGGACCTACTCTCCTGAAAACTAAGTTTTATTTGTATCTTTTGTGACTCTACAACTTTGCCAACATGACACACAAGTCTATGGAGCGAGTTGTTTGGCCCTTTAATGTATCTCTTAAACTTAGAATGCTGGCTTTCAACTCTGTTGGTTGTATGTTGACCAAAATTGGGGACTGTGTTAGTCCAAGCTAAAACGAACTTTTCTTTATAATCTTTCAGCCACACATCATACAAATAATCTAGAACATCTGAAAAAAAATTTGAATACAATGATTTGTAATGTTTGTATGTATATATGTATGCATGAATGTATGTAAACTAATATAATATGTACCTGATCGTCCGTCGTTAACCAGTCGCGTGAAAAGCCGCTGAAAGTTATAATTGTATATCGTCGGAATGGGAGAATTACACAGTCGAGACCAAGAAAGCTTGAATATTTTCCAGTCTTCATCCGTAAATTTTGCCCGACAGTGTTTTAGGATATTCTGTGAGATGTGCCACCTACATAGCAATTTGGAAGCTTTTGGGAATACTTTATCGCAAGCATTCATCAAAGCTTGATCCCTATCTGTTACAATTACACGTGGCTCCATGCAATCTACCAACAATTCTTTGAGCTTCTCCAGGACCCATAAGAAGTTATCTTTTTTTTCTTTAGAGACAAACGCATGAGCCACACAAAAAGACTTGTGTGTCGATGTCACACCCACAACTTGAATAAACGGAAGCTTATACGCATTCGTCTAGTAGGTAGCATCAATCATCAACACATGTGGGAATGCACGCCACATGTTGTACGAGTCCGGATGAACGAAAAAAAACCTCCTCGACCGCATTTGTGGAGGGATTCACTCTGGTGAAATAAACGTACCTTTCTTCTTGCAACATGCTCTCCAATATCTGCATTGGAGTTCGATCGCCGTACATTTTTCGTTTAATCTTTTTAATCACGTTTTGTACATCTTGTAGAATGCACACGCTATGTGGGTACTGATTTCTTATGGTTAAATGTATATTTGTAGGCTCCATGTCTTGCATATAAAGTCTCTCCACCAGTGATTCTTCGTCCGGGGTCAGCCTTCTAGCAAACGCGTGGCCCTCGAGAAATTCAGCAGGCTCATGGTTGTGAATGTTTTTCTTCTCCACAAGGCTCCAACTACCACTACTTGAGTCTAGTTTCCCTATCAGATTAAAAGGACAGCCGACCTTTTTGCTACCGGAACGCCGAACGGATGCTTTACTTTTGTGTTCGCCGCCACGATCGCATTGCAACCATATCTTCACTGTCCTTGCTGACGCACCTTCGCCTTTTTTCCTCGTTCGTTGGGTGACAATGACGTAACCTTTCGCAACTTCTCTTTTGTATACCCAATTCTTCAATTCTTCAAGTGACCCAAATACCTAAAAAAAAAAAGTTCATTAGAAATCCACATAAATGAAATTAATATATTAATTTGTCAAAAAAACAATAAAAAAACTCGGGTTCAACATCGGGTTCGGGTTAATATGTATGACACATTTTAGGGTTTGTATGAAATTTCGTGTCATACATTTTCTGTGAATAATCAGTATACATGCCTCGTTCATGTTCGTTCGGTTCATTTACAAGCCTAAGTAATCTATTTTTAACAAAATATTTCACCAGAACATATATAATATTTCACCAAAATGATAACGAAATCGGGTTAATATGTATGACACAATTTCGGGTCGGGTTCAGGTTAAGGTCGGGATGGGTCAAACATTTTCTAGATTTCTCCTACCTAATAAAAATTATATACATACGAATAACACGTATACAAAATCATTTTATCCACTCTAAAAATTATATCAACATTATGTAACACGAATAACACGTAATTGACGGTTATGTCATACATTTTTGTTTTTTTCTCGTCATTAGCACCTTCCTCGTTAGCAGGTTCCTCGTTAGCACTCTCGTCGTCGTGAACACCTTCCTCGTTAGCAGGTTCGTCGTCGTCAACATCCTCCTCAAAGTACATTACACCTTCCTCGATTTCGTTATCATTTTCCTCAAAGTCCTTAGCACATTCCTCGACTTCGTTATCATTTTCCTCAAAGTCGTTAGCACCTTCTTCGACTTCTTTATCATTTTTCTCATACTCATTAGCACCTTCCTCATACTCTAACTTGTGTTTGTTTTCCGTATACGAATGGTAAGTCCCGTATTCGTGTCGCGGATAACTTTGGGCAATATTGTAAGATGGTTCCCCCTCATCTATAAACACCTGGTTCAAGTCAGGTAACGTGGGTCGCACACCCCCGTCATCACAACGAGGCACGGACACAACCTCCTCCTCACCTCGATCAACGCCGGATAACCAAACGCTTTCGGAGACGTACGACTGGTTCGAATCTTCGCCAAAAATATTACCAATGCCCCAAAACGACATCTTTATGCTTCACGGTCTCAACCAAATTTTGTAGTTAAGAATCTTCAAGAGTTCAGTCGGAATTTTGCGAGTTTGAAAAAATTTGGAAGCCATAAATCCCGTAAACAAACATTTTTGCTCGATAAGGGTCATATGGGTCACTTTCACGCTTTTTTCAGACTGAACTCATTTCATGTTAGTAATTATACCTTAAAATCATCAAAAGTCGTGCCGATAAGCCTCTCATTGCTCAATGAGAGGCGTATATGGTTTAATGCTCCAACTACCACAACCTTATATGCCTCTCATAGGGCAATGAGAGGCTTATCAAAACACTTTTTCTGGCACATTAATTGCTTTCACACTGTATACGCCCCTTATTGCCCTATATTCCCCCTCGGGGGGTGTGCACACAAAAAAATGGGTGTGTCAATACCCTCACCCTTTTTATATGTAAAAACACAAATACATGTGTACAAAACTAGCTAATGTTAAAGTTCATGTTACTTCTCATAGATGATATGATGTTACAAAAAATATTCACAAAAGGAATTTTTTTTTTTTTTGCACCGCCGATATTAATAAATCACAAGTTTGAAATAAAAAGGTAATCTTAAATCAGAATCATTCAACGAAGATGAGTCTTCAATTCATTGGTGGCTCCATGGCAATGTTAACGAAAGTTGTCACTATCGCTGTACCCCAAATGTAACAAGTGAGGATCTAAATGACTGTACGTGTACATACATGGAGTGATGAGTGAGAAAAATAAAGTAAAAAATATTAAGTAACTTTAATGTTAATTGTTGTAAGAAATAAAATATATTATTACTACTTAATTTAAGTATTTAACTGAGTTTATAATTTAAGTACGTGTACATCCATGGAGTGATGAGTGAGAAAAATAAAAATATTAAGTAACTTTAATGTTAATTGTTTTAAGAAATAAAATATATTATTACTACCTAATTTAAGTATTTAACTGAGTATATAATTTAAATGAGAAATATTATCTTACAAATCTTTCTTAGCACTACTACAATATGAAGCATTAGACGGTGTTCAAGATCTTTTTTAGACGGTGTTATAATAATAACCCCGTCTTAAAATCAATTCCTCACATGACCATTGTGCCAATCCAATTAAAATATTCATCAAAATTCCATTTAACCCGTTCTTATGCATAAACCCCGTCTTAAAATCATTTCCTCACCCTTTAGACGGTGTTCCCTTTAAACACCGTCTATTTATGCACCCTTTAGTTGGTGTTTTTGAACACCGTCTTATATACTCAATTCTTCACCATTTAGCTAGGGTTTATCCATGAATAAAACAATTGTTAAAGGTCCCTCCTCCCATTTGAGCGGCCATTTTCCCTCCACCATATATGTACAGTGCACACAACACCTGCGTCTCTCTCACACCACGCTGCCACCGCATCACCACCTTCACTCCGCCGGAGCACTGACATCTCCGTCCGCTCAATCTCTGACGCCACTCGGAAAACGGTATGTACCCTCCTAATAACATTATCCAGAATGCTTCGAAACATATTTGTTGTCAAAAGCCCTGTTAAACCTGGTAACCTCAAGTTTCTTGTGTCTTTACATTATACAACTACAATATATAATAATGTATAATTTTAACATATTTGCAGCAATGGGGGGGTGTAGAACCAGTGAAATCTGCGCCAAAACAAACAGCAGGGAGGCAGATTGTACTTAACTCTAGATATTATAAATGTAGATATTTTTGGGTGACCTTTGTGTCGTTACATGTATGTATGTATGTATGTATGTATGTATGTATGTATGTATGTATGTATGTATGTATGTATGTATGTATGTATGTATGTATGTATCGATCTTCACCAGTTGTGAGCTTTTATGGATGTAAACAAAGAGAAGCTTGTCAGGTTAGTGTTAATCTAGGGTTTCTTCTTCGGTTTATTTTAACGTATCTATTGAACTTTGGTTAAATTAATGAGAAATTGAAGTGGGTGTTGTTCAAGTTTTGATCTTTCGTTGTGGAATCTTGTGGGTTTATTTGTTTTTTTGGAATGAAAAGGTTTGAGGTATGAAAATTTGTTGTTTTTGTTTGGTTTAATATGAAATTGGTTGGGTGCCTGCCAAGTGTTTGTTTTTATGCCTAGCTACAAAAGAATTTAGCTAATTTAGTAATTCGTTCACATGAATGTTAAAAAAAATAAATTTTGTTTAATGTTAGGAAGAACAGAAGTTTGCTTTCCTCAACATTTGTGTAAATATGTTTAATCCTTTTTGTATGAATTGATGTTGCAAGAGTGTAAGTGATAGCATCGGTTGTCATACTTCAATATAATTGTACTTTCAGGTTCTATGCCGATGGCAAGCAAAAGATCAATATAGTGTGGGGAAGAGCGGAGCCTGTATACCCTGAAAAGTCGGCGTCTAGGTCAATTTCGAGTTACCAGACAAGGGAAAACACAAGTCTTCGTAACATAATTACCATTACTTTGATGATTTCTCCAAGATTTGGGCTTAAACTATGAAGAAGAAATCCAATTAAGATCATTGATATATGTTGAACTGAAAGAGTAATTCTGTTATAAAGACTTATGTGAGTATGTGTTGTCCGATTCAAATGATGATGGTGGTGGTGTGGGTGATGGTGGGTGGTGGTGGTGATGATGGTGGGTGGTGGCCGATTGTAATAATAACGAAACCACATGGACGCATATTGCAAGAAGAAAAGGGTAGTTTGGTCTTTTCACCCTAACTCAACGGTCGTTGTCGGCAGGGACGCATTGTGCCGCATGGAAATTTGGGGTGGCAAATCCAATTTTTTTTTTTTTTTGTAAAAGGGACGCATAGTGAAATCTGCGCCAAAACAAACAGCAGGGAGGCAGATGGTGGGTGGTGGTGGCCACTAAGAACTTTAGTGATGATAGGGTTGCGGGTGAGGGGGCTTTTGGAAAAGTTTACAAAGGTTGGGTTGAACAAGAAACATACGTTCCCTCAAAGGTTGGCTCTGGGATTCCTATTGCTGTTAAAAAGCTTGATACTGATGGTTATCAAGGATATGAAGAATGGCAGGTAATCTATTACCAGTTATAATTATTATTATTTTATTTATCATTTATCTTTAGGTTTATTTGTTAGTCATTGTTAATCTATCTTTAGTTTGAATATTAGGATAATTATTGACGTTTTATCGTCATTAGTTAGTTAGTGTTATCATTATCCCTTTAATTGTAATTTGTCTGTCTAAAGTGATCTGGTTTTCAGTTATTAATGCACAGAAAACATTTATCACAAATACAGTTTTTAGTTCTTTTGAATTCTTTTAGTGTGTCACAGTGTATACATGATATTTTTGTAACATGGTATCCCATATGTGAGCAGACAGAGGTGAAACTTTCAGGCGAATTGAGTCATCCAAATGTAAGCGGGATATTAGGATATTGCTCACAAGATATGGAGTTACTCCTAGTCTACGAGTTTATGCATAAGGGGAGCCTTGAAAATCACATATTGACACGTAAACTTACATCTGTCTCTTGATCTACAGAATATATTGATAACGAAATGGTTTGGGGAAACACTTTCATGGTCAACGCGTGTCAAAATAATGCTAGGAACAGCTAAAGGCATTGCATATCTGCATTCTAGAGAGAATCAAATCATATTCCATGATTTGAAGACTTCTAACATACTGCTTGATCAGGTATGGCATGCTGCTAGGACTGGTTAATTAAGGTAGTATTAGAGACTTTATGTTGAGTATTCTGTTGACTTTATGTTATGCGTCGCGTTCTATTTACTATTTTTTCCCCAGGATTTCAATGCAAAAGTCGCTGATTTTGGGCTGGCAGACGTGGTCCGATAAATGGTGAGACGCATCTTGTTAC
Organism: Helianthus tuberosus; assembly: GCA_030545235.1. Classification (NCBI taxonomy): domain Eukaryota; kingdom Viridiplantae; phylum Streptophyta; class Magnoliopsida; order Asterales; family Asteraceae; genus Helianthus; species Helianthus tuberosus. Next base: position 16,436,495 of record CM060375.1, on the reverse strand, counting down.
ACAAGTAATGGGCGCATACGGGTATGCAGCTCCAGAGTATGTGGAAACAGGTGAGTTACTTTGTAAGTACCATGATGTGCCATTTTTTTATTTGATTTTTACGCTTATAACATATGTCGTACAGGTTATTTGACTGCACCACACGCACGCCTCAGCAGCAGCACCACACTGCATGCTCGCAGTAGCGGCTGCGCGGCTACACTACACGCACGCCTCAGTTGCAACGTCGCACTGCGCGGTAAACTAGCCTATTTTAGTTTAGAAACTAGCCTATTTCGTATATGTTGGTTGCTTTACTTGGTAGTTTAATGAATTTGGTATATATATATTGCTGTAGGCACTATTCCAGAGTTGGTTGCAAAACCTGGATTTTAGAGATGAACTTCAAAACTTTTTGAGTTCGAGTTACCCGACTAAGTTTGGAAGCGAAAATGTTGATGGCGAAGAAGCGGATGAGGACAGCGACGATGACATAGATATGATTTAAAATTATAGCATTTTAGATGTTAAGTAGTTTTATGACGTATTAGTGACTTAAAACGATTTCGAATTGTGACGTTTATGCAGTTTACGCTTATGTAGATTATGCTTATTTAAGTTTATGTTTGGTTAGTTTTTGTGGCTTGTGAACCAGAAATGGACAGGTTTTAATTTGAACAAATTGGAAAAAACGAAAAAACCAGAAAAATCCAAAAAAAAAAATTGGTTTAGTGGCGACCCTTATCGTCGCTATTGATTAACAGGCTTTAGCGACGAAATCAGCAAATGTTTATAAGACGGTGTTAAAAAATATTTGTTTTAATTAATATTTGAAATGTTTTGATATTAAAAGACGGTGTTCATCAAGTTTAAGCCAGTGTTAAAATTGAACACCGTCTAATAAGACTTGATTTTAAACCAGTGTACATTAAGACGGTGGTGTTGAAAACACCGTCTTAAAACCCATATCACCCCGTCTAAAGACCTGTTTTGTAGTAGTGTAGATTTATGAAAATTTTTTTATCTAAATATACTCTATGTATATATATATAGTTGTATGCTTCTTAAATATAGTTCACAAAATTAACAGTTTGATTTAAGTAAGTTGGTTCATATACCAATAAAATATTTTGTTGGCCGTTAAAAAAAGTTTTAATTTAAACTTTAACTTATAGCCTAGAAGTAGTATTGAAAGATCTAATCTTTGTGTATTTAAAAAACCTTTTACATTATGGGTGTGCATGTGCATGCTTTAATCCTAATTAGGTAAATTTGCTATATCACTAATTTAACTGATAAACTAATCATTTTAAATCCAAGTCTTTAATTTAAGTTGTTTAAGCATCCGTGTGAAACAAGAAACCGATCATCTTGACGTACACGAGCCATATTTAGAACCATATTTCAAAAAATACAATTCTATTGTTTAGTTTAGTTCATACTGTATGTATGTTAACTAGTCGTGAGTTTGAAGTTCTCATCTATCTTATTTTCTTCCTTTTTTCCTGGTTAACTAAAACGATCAAATTCAATGTTTCAACCTGAGTCCTGGTTAGAATTGAAAGAATTACTAGTGAGATAAAGTCTTTAGGATATCTTTGGTTTTCTAATATATCGAAGTATAGGGAGAATGAGTGGGATAGTTGGTGTAAATTTGTTTAATGTAGTCTTGTTGTTGTTTTTGTCGGCCTGGTTTTTGGCCGGCGTTGTTTTTTAATGAAGTTATCCTTTCAAAAAAAAAGAAAAAAAGAAAACCTGAGTCCTGAACTCGTGATGTATATTATCTAACCGAAGTAATCGATCCTATTCGTCAAAACGAGTCCCAAAACTTTAACATGTATGGTTTGTATGATTATCAAATGAAACTCATAAAAAAAATCTTAAGTTCGATTCATATCATCTTCAACCTTAACCTTTTATGATCCTACTTTAGGAAAACTATAATAAATATATATATGATGTGCTCCATTCAGAAGAAAAAAAAAAGTAAAGATGGGCAATTGGTTGAAAAGCCTCCCCTTTTAAGTTTTAATGACATTGATTACGTCGTCCACCACCTTAAGTGATATTAGCAAGGACAGGTGTCACGAATACTTGGAAGCCGTCGCTAAAAAGCTAATAATGCGTGTTATCTCCATCACTTGTTGCTTTTGTAATGTGATGAACACGATGCTTTCATGCATCTAGCTGTCTTGTTAAATAGTCCCAAAAATGTAGTCGTGGTACTAAGAATTAGGTTTGGGAGTGAGGGATTATATATGTATAAATTAGTTTATTTAAATTTATTATAATATACAATGATAAGTTAATAATTTTGAGTGGACCTTCACCCTTTTGCTTAGATGTGACAGATATAAGATTTAGGAAAGCAAATTATAACTCATCAGTACGTTAAAAATAATGGTTATTAGGTGCAATGTAAATATCTAGTAATAGTAACATTTAATAAAATTTAAGAAAAATCCGTGAGTGTCACGTAATGCATTTATACACGATGTTAGAGAGATAAAATAAGGAGTTAAATGTCATTTTAATCCTTGTGGTTTGGGTCATTTTACCAGTTTAGTCTAAAGGTTTCATTTTTCGTCTGTGGGTTCAAAAAGGTTTCACCGTTTCATCAATTATTTCTGTTAACGAGAAGAGCAATTCGGTCATTTTATATGGCCGAATTGCCCTTGTTAACATAAAAAATGTATGAAGTTAACCTAGTGGACTAAAATAGCAACGATGAAACATTTTGGACCCACATACCTAAAATGAAACATTTGGATTAAACTGACAAAATGATCAAACCACAAAGACTAAAATGACATTTAACTCTATAATAAGAGTTAGAAAGAGAGTAAGGTAAGCGGATACATAATTGTCTTATGTATTTATTGTAGTTAAAGCGAAGACTACACGTGTTTTACGGTCCGTAAAAATTAGTTATTTAATATCGCTCTTAAATATATACTTTAAATTCAATAAAGATGAATTGACTGATGCATTTAACAAAATTCAATGATTTAAACTTTTTTTTTGTTTTTAGACATCATAAAGATACAAGTTTTATATCATATAGTACTGGATTGATGGTAATACGGTCGAATTCTAGGCGAAGGCCGTTAAAAATGCTTTAATTGCTGATAGAGGAAATTGTCATCTCTCTAACTTTGAGTGGTGCAAATGGGTGCCTCTCAAGTGCAACATCATGGCGTGGAGAGGTAATTTGGATCGATTAGCTACAAGAGTTAATTTTAGAAGAAGGAATGTGAATATTTCATCGATTTTGTGCCCTTTTGCGATGACTTTGAGGAAACGGTGGAGCATTTATTTACTGGGTGTTTGGTGGCGGATTGGGTGTGGACGGCTTTTAGTGTTTGGTGCAAAATTCCTCAAATTTACACATTTGATTTCAAAGACGTTCTTGATATTCACAATTTCACTCAAGTTGGAAAGAAAGCGAAGAGGCTCCTTCAAGGTTTGGTGATAATTTCGTGTTGGTGTATTTGAAAAGGAAGAAACGAGTTGGTTTTCAACCAGATTAGACGAAGCCCGCAAGAGATTTTAGGGGAGATTAAATCGAGAAGTTTCGCTTGGTTTAAAAATAGATCTTCTTGTAGTTATATTAGCTGGGTAGAGTCGTGTAAATACCCGTTGTATATGTTGTAAACTTGTAATTGACTGCCCTTTGCTCGTTTGAGTCGGGAGTGTTGTTGTTTGGCCTTTTACCCGTTTAGATCGAATATGTGTTTTTAATGAAGTTTACTTTTAATATAGTACAAAGTATAATAGAAACTTGATAAATACTAGAGATACAAAATAAGTAAAACATATCTAAACTCTTATTCAAAACACTAGTATAGGATCATGATTGATGTAATTTATGTGGATTGCTTTCTTAATCAATTCCTGTATAGTCATTCACAAGATTTGAAAGACCTAAGAATATTTTTAGCATGCTTTTTAAGTATAGTAAAAGTGGTCTAGAAATATATATACGTTTCTTGCAATACATGGGTCTTTAAACTCCTATTCTTAAGTATTTTGTACGGCAAATAAACATAGAAATATTTTTATAATTACAAACAATTTTTTAAACCAGTAAATTTTGTAATTACAAACGAATGCTTTTGATTGTTTTCTAATTAATATAGGTTTTCATATAGTTATTGATCGAGTTTTAAAAATACTAAAATCAAATAATACTCTTATTTGGTTAAAGTTGGAGATGGTTTTAATCATTTTAAACTTTACCATCAATAAGTTTCTTGCTATTAACTTTGTATCTACTTATTTGAAACATCCTGAGCCCAAAATCATAGATTTGCGGAAGTTACCATATCTCACAACATAAGAAAAGGGTGTAACAATCCTTGTTGTCAATCAACGGGCCAAGTACGTCGTAATGATTCATAAAAACTTATAATCGCAACCGGAAGTGACATGCGGATCTCAAACTCGCTACATGTACCTCAAGTGGTTACTTGTTTTCCCGACAAACAAGTAGCGTTTTTATTAATCAACTAGGCTATCACCCGGGAACATCCCGGGTTAGGAAATTTTAGTTTTCAATAAGAAAATGTACATAAACAACATTTTGAAACTCGTTAGTATCTTCTTTCCCTTCTCACAATAATTTATTTGTTCTGTTTCATCAGTATCCTAACTTTGTCTCCATGTGTATTCCTAGTTTTCGTGTAAAGCTAATAACCTTTTAATTCTTAATGAGATCTCAGTATAAAAATGTTTCGTAAACACATACAAAATGTTATATTGTTTGTTTTTAAATTAAATTATATTATGCTTTTACTTGAATTTTCAACTAATAAAATTCATAAATATATTATAAACCCTAGTGCAGGCTGTTCCTGACATGACCTGAACACGACACGGAAATACTCAAAGTTTTGGGTTGGCAAAACCTGAACCTTTTAAAAAAAAAGTGTGGTGTTTGAGTTGACCAGCATTATTAACGGGTGGTGTTCGAATCGACATGTTTAAAAACAGGTTAACCCACTAATCTCTTTCATGTAAGCGTTTTAAAATAAAAATTAAATTTAAGGTTCGTAACGAAGAATTGTTACATGCTTAATTTACATTCGTAATAAAGTAAAAACGATCGTGTTATGATTCCCAAATTCTAGATAAAATTTTAGCAAAATGAGTTAAATGGTCGTGTTCGGGATGACCCGGATTCTGTGTATCCAGGATAGGGTTGAAATCTTTGACAAGAATAAAAAAAATGGGTCGTGTTCGGATTCCCATATTCAACCCGGCAGGATTGACACCCCTAACATACCAATGTTAGTATTCATCTTCCACAATTAGATTTAGGGTTTCAAAGTACAAACTGTATCTCAAATCCTTAACTCAAAATTTCAGTTTCGATTGACAAATGAAAAGGTGTGTAATGAAATAAAGGTTTAAGTATCTACAAAATAGAATATAAATTCTTGACACCTGTGATATAACAATATTCTTCTCGTCATGCCCCTGGTAAAATATAATAGAGCATCTGGCCCAGAAGCTTCGTCTGCACAATAACACACCAACAAAGTTAAGAAACTAACTTTGAAAAGCAATATAAAAGAATCACTAACTGAGTGTTTTCTTAGTTCATATTATTCTAAAGAACATATGAAATCAAACATCTTTTAAGAGTGCTATTCATATAGAGCAATAAATGAGTTCAAGAATTATATATGGATCAATACGATAATCTAAGACCTATAATGAGTTTCACTACAACTAACATAATAACTATCACCCTTGTTCAGCGACAAATATTGTCATCCAAAACTCAACTCAAGCAATTTACCTTTGCCAACTCACAGCTCATAGAACGAAAACCAATTTGAAGCTAAATATTGACTTACCTTGAAACTGTTGACCAAACCTTATAACTCAGAAATCATCTTGTATGCTCCTTCAACCGTCGACCAAGCCCTATTTTGGCCACCACCACACATAAAAACGATTAAAGTTTATAGAATTTAAACAGTCTAAACATGACTGGAAAATCGATGTCAGAATCGCCATCACCATATCTGTCTCACTAACATATACTCGTACCACAAAATCCACAAAATAGAATACCAATAACCGCTTATAATTGCTGGTAGGAGTGCCCAAAACATGAACTCCGTTTCCAGCAATTGTCTACACACCCACAATATTCTCTGGATTATAAACAAAAGAAAACGTTCAGCTAATCGTTAGACACAAGCCTCAATATGTTAGATTTGCTATTGATAAATATAATCATGGGAAACAACACGCACTAAAGGTATCATTGATTAGAGTGTGTGAGTGGAGAAAAGCGAAAAAACACAATCAACTAAGGAGCTCTGCAATGTTAAGAACATCATAAAACAGAAGTATTTCCACTAACAGGCTTCGTTTATTCACCATTTATCATACCAAACTTGGAACTAAATCGATAAAGAAATCCAACCACAATGGAATATTCGCTAAAAAAGCTTCAGACAGTCACATAGAGGATATTTATAATGCATAAAATCACCTGAATTGAATTTTTTTAAATATGTTTTTTTTATTTTTGTAAGCATAGTTTGTTATATATGTAGCCTTGAGAAAATGGTAAAGATCTAAGTTGTACACTAAGCAGTTAAAGCGGTAAAATAGCGGATAGCGGTCAAGGTCCGCTATACGATATATAGGTTATAGCGGTGGTATAGCGGTGATATAGCGGTAATTTTTATACCATGCATAATTTATGTATTTTTATATATATTATATACATATACCATTAATTTTATATTGTTTATATATAAATTCACAAGTATGAGGACTAAATATAAACTAATGAAGATGGAGGGGGGTTATATGTTAAAATACCCAAACTTAAATAACCCTAATTATCCCTACTTTTATCATACGCCGTTTTCTTTCACTTTCATCATAAGTCTGTAACAGATTCATGATATCAGACCACAACAGATTCATGAGCTCGAGTATCAAACCGAAGAGAACACTATTACACTAATACCTTGGTGACAGGTGACTGTCGAAGACTGAAGAGGAGAACAAAACTCGAATCGAACAGCTTTGATGAACTCGAGTATCTGACCAGCAATCGAATCGAACAGCTTTGATTCGATTTTTATCAGCTTTGATGGACAGCAATTGAACTCTGATGATGATGAACTGCTTCCAAGACCTCAACCAAGGCTGACCGCTAATATCACTGCTTCAGCCGCTATAAAGGACTACATATAGCGGTCAAATAGCGGGCTATAGCGCCGCTATTAGAGGAACCGCTATGCCCAACCGCTATTTGGACCGCTATGATGCCAGACCACCGCTACACCGCTATAGCCCGCTATAGCACCGCTATAGCGCCGCTATTAACTGCATAGGTTGTACAAAATGGTCGTTAATTTCTCTTAAACACCAAAGTAAATAATATTTGCCTATCGGTTACCTGGGATTTTGCTGACCAAAATTCGGGCCTTTTTCAACCCGCTTGAGATTTATGTGTGCACCTTTGCTCCCATTGTACCTGTTTTCATCCTGTCACACATATTTCAAACCATCAAAAATGGAATTCTACGAAGATTAATGTTAAAGTTATCAAGCTACAGTGAGGTATACAGGTGGTAATTCCGACCCTTTGAATGGTCAAACAGCTAAAATAAATAGTTAGTCAAACGGGTCAGAACCTAGACGTCACCAAAAACACTTTTTAAGTTGCAAAAACTTCCTAATTATCTTACTCTAAATATATTTTTTTAACCTGAACAACATGGCTTCTTTGATCATTTTGAATTACTTATTATTTATAAAAAGAAATGCACTGCCCACAATATCATTAAGCCTTTCATCTGAAAACCATTATAAATAAAATCAGACACACAAATGTACAACCATTTTAGCTACATGTATATATATCCTATAGGATTTTTAGCATCCCTAACCCAAATTATAGTTATAATATATGATTCAATGCATAAATCACTTAAATGTACAACCATTTTAGCTACATGTACATCAGTTTAATGCACAAAAACACCTTATGTACAAGAAGCGAGTGCCTCAGTGGGATTTTTTTTCCCAAAAGCTTTGCTTTTGTGCGCTTTTTGCACAGAGCTCGCCTTATGTCACATAAGGCGCAACTCTTTGCGCCTAGGGTCGCTTTGCGCTTAAGCAAGCTTAAGGCGCGCTTTTTTAAACCAAGATTTTGACACCATCCAATTCCTGAAAAGCTGAGACTGAAACATCATGATGTTCATGAAATGCGTTGACCATGTGTGATACAACTTCCCCACCAGCTGAGACCAAAAAACCTGCAGCTTTTTTAGCTAAACTACTTGCACCAGAAGTGGTAGAAGTGGATTGAAACAGAATATAGAGGTACCATAAAAGTCATTATGTAATATAGCTATCATATTCAACAAAAAAGCTCAAATAAAAACAAAGTCAAACAAATGGTTAAACGGGCGGCTTGGTAAATGATTAAAGTAAATGATGCTGAGTTATTAAAAGAATACACCTTTTAAGCACCTTTTAGAATAGTAAATGAATAACGCAACAATACAGTAGCATTTAGATACCACTTCTCGACCATACAGTTGTAATCTAACCGGCTTTCGGTCCCACCCATGAATCAGGTCACAGTTGCAGACCTACAGCCCAAACCACTTACCCGACCACCCAAGTTCTAGGCGGAATGAAAAGTTGTATGTTCCCTCCACGAACAGAAACTCCACCTCTCCTTAATTTTTACATTAAGACAAAAAAACAATCAATATTGCACATCAAGACAAAAAAAAAAAATCACACTATTTCAAAAATCAAAACATCTAAATAAAGAAAACAAACACAAAATCCAACCTGAACACACTCTCCTAATGAAACAGAAAGGGTTATTCTTTTATGTTCGTGTTCGTTTGGTTAAAATTCAATGAACGAACACGGACATGCCTCTATTCGTGTTCGTTCGGTTCATTTATAGGCCTAAAAATACCTATCAAGTGCCTCGACCTTCTTCCTAATATCAGATGACAGAAGAACTGGTTCAGCATGCTTTGGAAGCGAGTCCTGCAGTTGCTTTTTCTCCCTCAACCAATTTTCTGCCTCTGAGCACTCATTCAAGACCTGAAAGAGGGTGGGGTAGACACATGTGAATAGAGTGTAAATGTGCAACTTAAGTGTGGCAAATGGTATATACGTATAAAAAGTGGAGAAAGCAAACCTTCTTGAGCTCATCAAGTTTGGCGACATATACACCTTTGGTTTCATCTTCACCGTCTTCATACAACCAATCTTCTGTTTCTTGAAGCTTAGTGATAAACCCTTCTCTCTTTGAATCCGCAACGAACTCATATAATTTATCATGCAACTGAAACAAAGATCAATTTCAGGTGACACACTGATACTTTCATGTATGCGTGTGTATATATTTAAGAATAGTGGAAAATAAATCAGAAATTACCTTGTTCCTCATTTCATAGACATAGGCTTCCACAGCGTTCTTTTTATCCTTTGTTTCTTCCATAACCCGATCTTGCAACGCCATTTCAAACTCCTTTTCCACTGCTTTCTGCACGTCTGCAGGTAGCATTGACCCATAGACCAATTCGGAAACTGGTACGTTGGTTTTTTTTTTTACCTTCTTTTTTGGAGCTTCAACATGCACAATAAAATACAAAAGAATTACTTGTGTTCTACATCCAAACAAGTTCCTTTTTTACAACCACTGACCAGTGACCGCCACATCACATCAAAATCATAGCAAATTATTTGACCGTTAGATGATCCATCTGAACAGGAGTATCTCCTGTTTCTACAGCACCATTCTCAGATAAAGAAGCATCCTGCATATTTACATCATTTTCATTCGTAGAAGCCACCTCAGCTGGAGCCTTATCCATATCCATATTTGATATTCGACACCGGAACTTCCACTTCCACTTCTTCAATGAGCTGGAATAATATACAAAAGATAAACAATAAGATATGACTTACTATTAGACACTAAGTACAAACAAAGACAAAAAACCAATAAACCGAACCAAACCATTGCTAAAACCGAAATAACTGAAACAAAAAAAAACCGAACCAAACCATTGCTAAAACCGAAATAACTCACCTTATTTCTAATTCTGAGTTTCAGTCTATCCACACCTGCCAATAAAACCAATTCGAATTACATTATATTAATAACTACACAATTCCAATAGATCCCTCAAAACGAAAAAAAACACACAATTCAAATTACCCGCAGTCCTATTATTAATATTATTCTATCCCACTTTATTCATTAGACCATAGCTGATGAATGATACTGCAGAAGTTTGTTTGTATAAATTGCAACTTAATGAACCCAAATAAGATAACCAGTTGGTACCTTATCGCTATTTGTCGCCATTCGCCATTAACAATTATGCACTACTCCTCTTCACTGGATCCACAAAATTCATGCCTAAAAACACAACGAAGAATATAGCTTCATATCAGTTTATCCAACAAAAGAGTTGATCAGCTTAAAGTGCAGAGCCAGAAATCTATCTACTTACTGGGCTCAGGCTGCTATAGTCGGTGATGTTTCGATTAAGATGATGCATAGATTGATAAGACAGGTAGCAAGAATAATCTTTCTTACTACACTACTCTTCTTCACTGGATCCACAAAATTCATGCCTAAAAACACAACAAAGAATATAGCTTCGAAAACTGATAATATTACGTTATAAAGTAATCAAAACCAAAAGAAGAAATGCAAAAAATGAGAAAATTTATCATCTGGAAGGCCAGCCTACATTAGGATTTCTTACTAATTCAACACCGACTACCATTGACCGTGACCCGAATACTCCGTTTCTGCAGTTGACTGGTTCTGATCTTCCGTTGACTGTAACCCGATCTCATAAACAAATAACAGATAATACGCTCACCATTAAACCCGGTTTTATTTTCAATTAATTTTACTAATACGAAAAAAAAAGAATATATACATGTAGAATTTTACCTTATTGTGATGAACATAGCTATCACAAACCAGAGCCTTGATCTGGACTTGCACATCGTTACGGCCTAGACTTTTTAGAAAAAAAATAAAAAATAAGAATCTGGTGTAAATAACTTATTAGATGTGGTGATTTTGTATAAGTAGAAACCTAAAAAAGGACGATGGTAAGGCCGAATTTGAAGGTTCTTGAACCAAGCCGCAATGTTCTCTCTTTCACCTGTTCATTCTCCTAGCGTATCATCTATCAAATAAATTCTTGTTTCATAATTTGCCAAGTCTGGAATGTCGGATCTTGAATGTGGCATATTTCCGTCTCATCGGCCTTCATCTTCAACTGTATTCACATTTCCAGATCCATTCACAAAACATTAAAAAAACACAAAACCGACACAGATCTGAAAGTATTATAACAGATCCGACAAATACGTTTAAAAAACATACAAGATATAAAATTTAACAAACAAAAAACAATAGATAGGGTATAAAACGGTACCAATCGGTGGAGTTGTTCCCTTTCTCTCTACTTTGGAAGCAAAGTTAATCCCTCTGATTCGACCAAATGAATATCCTTAAAAACAAAAAGAATGGTCAAAAAGTTCATGTCCAACTAAATGGATACCTTGGATTTGGCCTGAATGGTCTCATATTGAACATGAGAAGCTGCTATAGAGCTCGTCTGGTTACATTAGATTTCCAATTCAAAGTATTTATTAGCTCATAAGCCAAAGTATAGCTCTCACAATCTGTAGATAACAACAAACATTGTTCATTGTATCATAACTTAGAAAGTAAATATTGTTCCTTCAAGCAATTATTTGTTACTACATATTATAAATGGTTAACGATTAAGAGTAAAAGTAAGAACCCTGATTTGTAGACAAAAAACAAAGAAACAAAATCAACTAAAACTTTACATCCACCAGATCATACAAAACAACAACAGAAAAAAGCTTGTTTAAGATGAAGCTCGAACCTGAAGGAGCAATGTAGCCTGTAGGGTTTCAGAATCAGCATCAACATCATCATCGTTGTGGTCGTCTTCTTCCTTAACATCCTCAACAACGCACTCCTAAACAACCATAATCTCTTCCTGTATAATCAACAATAAGTGTGAAGAGATTGAATCTTGATTACAGTGATGTTTGTTTTAACAGAATGAAAGTACCTCAATCTTCTTCTCAGATTCGATTTCTTCGACGAAGGGGCCCGGATCTGAATGTAAACTCCTGAACGTTGCTAGAAAACTCAGATCTGCAAAAACACATGCCACACGAATTGGTAATTCCGTATGTTTAACTACTGATGATTAAAAAATCATTCGGATGATGAATATGAACATCTATTGACGGCTGAAAAGAGGAGCGGCAGAGAGAAGAATGAAGGAATTAGGGTTTGTAAGCGTGAAATGAAGCGAATGAATGATTTAGGTTTATTAGATACCTTATATACCCGGGTCAAAAAACCGGGTATGGTTGTCCCAATTCGGATCCCGTGTAAACATATAAGGATTCCCACGTTTTCCCGCAAAAAATATAGTGAGGTTGCACCACAACGCGACACGTGTCCCAAACTTTATTCATATATTATATATATAGATGCGTACCAAAATGAATTAAAGTAGGCTTTGGTACACCATAAAATTGACACCAAATCCAACCAAACAAAAACACACTTCTACTAGCTTCACACCAATGAAAATGAAAACAAATCATTTTTATAGTTTTTTTTTTCTGAAAATTAAAGATTTTATTCAAAAGCATGCTAGCATGAGTAGGGCTGTAAACGAACCGAACGAACACGAACAAGGCTATGTTCGTGTTCGTTCGTTAAGGAAATTTGGATGTTCGTGAACTGTTCGCGAACACATGACGAACAGAAGTTTGTGTTCGTGTTCGTTCGTTAAAGAATTTTGGTTGTTCGCGAACAGTTCGTGAACACTAACCACGAACAGAAACGGACACAAATGAACATTAATTTTGAAAATTAAAAAAAGGCACCGTTAAGGCCACATGGGTTATTAGTTTTTACTAATTTTTTAATATAATTAGTACTGAAGTGTAGGAATTAGGCGGGAAAGTAAAAAAAGGTGGGAAAGGTAAACAAAAAGAGATGGAAATAATACTTATGGGGGAAAGTAAAAAATTAATAAAACATTAAAAACTTTTAGAAAAATAAACATAAAAAACTGAACACGAACGAACATAAACGAACGAGCACGAACGAACATAAACGGACATATTACCGAACGTTCACGAACGCAGTCGAACAAGACCTTTGTTCGTGTTCGTTCATTAAGCTTATCGAACGAAATTTTTTGTTCGTGTCCGTTCGTTAAGCTTATCGAACGAACATAAACGAACTTCCCGCCGAACGGTTCACGAACGGTTCGCTGAACGTTCGGTTCGTTTACAGCCCTAAGCATGAAGGCTAGCAGCAAGAAACAAACCCCAAAAAAATACACCCATGAACCAAAATAAATTACAGACACCAGCAAACAGAAAAAAAAAAAAAAATACACCGTTATGGCCAATCTAAACACCCAATAATCATTTTTATAGTTGATAACCTTTTTTTGGTATATTTATAAGTCAATGTTAAAGTAACAAATTAATTTACAACCATGTACAAAATTAACTCAGTTTTTATAAGATTAAAATAGATACGTGAAAAATAAGTTTGTTTATACATTTTAAATAACTCATTTATTATAATACGTGTACATACATAGGGAAAAGATCAAATAGGAAGTTTATTTTGGCTAGGAAGGATATGAAGCAATAGGATTATGACATGTGCCAAATTTTAAAATAAAGAGAAATGGTATTTTAGTCAATCTCATCCTTTCTTCTTCCTTCTTCTCCCTAGTTACTTCAAAACCCACCATTTTCAAAACCCACAATCTCCAACCTTTTCTTCACTTACTATCTCAATAATCACTACATTATAGTGCGATTTTTGTCATCAATCAATGATTCAAACACCCGATCAACGTGTTCTTCAGCTTTTTTTTTTTTTTGAAGAAAACCCAGTTTAATTTTATTCAAAATCTCGTTTTTTTCCCGTGATTTTGAAGATAATCACTCGATCCGTTCGATTCAATCGCTGATAAGTGTTTCTATCATTCAAATTTCGTCAATCGATGAAGAAATTGGCTTCGATCTATGTAAGAAATTCTTTAATTTCATTTTCAAGATCTGGGTTTTTGATTTAGTCATTGCGTTTTAGGATCTTGGCGGGGGTCCGGGGGCGGCAGCCCCTGGTAGCAGGGTCACAGGGGCGGCAGCTCCTGGCGGGGTCCAAGGGGAAGAGAAAATTAATTTTCTATAAATTTGTCTCTGGAAAACTGCATTCGTAGACAGTTTTATGCCATTGCGTTTTAGAACTGCATTCCTGGTTCAGACAATTCACAGACAACTATTGTACTGGTTCAATGCGTTTTAGAGAGAACACTTTCTTTGGTGTTTTTATGCCATTGCGTTTTAAAACTAATACATTTTTATGCGTTTTCTGGTCATTGCGTTTTAGAAAAACATATTTTTGAAGAGTTTTTAGTCATTGCGTTTTATAAAAACTACACTTTCTTTTGAGTTTTTAGGCTATTGCGTTTTAGAAATAACACATTTCTTTGTGTTTTCTGGCCATTGCGTTTTACAAATAAGACATTTCTTTGTGTTTTTGGTGTATTGCGGTTTAGAAAAATGTCATTTTTAGGTTTTTTTTTTCATTGCGTTTTACGCAACTGGGTTTTCAAAAAAAAAAAATCGAAAATATAGCAATAGTATACTTGTTTTAAAGATTAAAAAACACTCGTTTTTTTTTGTGTAATTTTTATAAAAAAAATAATGTAAAAAGTTATTAACGTTTAAAAAATGGGGGGGGGGGGGGGGGAATTGGAGGAGAGAGAAACTATTGCCTTGAATTGACTAGAATGCCCCTAAACAAACTCGCGCGCCTCTTTTCTTCCTTTCAATTTCCATCATTTAATCTTAGCCCTTGATTAACTAAATGAATGGCCAAGATCACTTCCTAACCTTCTTAGCCAAATAAACTTCCTATTGTATCTCCACCCAACATACATAAAGTAGATACATAAAAAATTATATATATTTATTACTACAAATATATAATTTGGTCCGGCATACTTAACGCGTAAAACCAAACTAAAAAACACTAATTTTTTTTTCTGAATTAAAAACATGTGAAAGACATGTTTGGTTATTTTGTCTAATTAATGATTAGTTGAAGTATCCAGCAAACAAAACATACGGAAGCTACAAGTATAACTACGTCAGAGACGTACAAACTTGATACCGAACACGTATGAATAAAGCTGAAAATCAAACTGTACAGCTGCTTACACCATTGTTCTAATCAACAATGGTTGATAAGATGATGAGAGCCACTTCATATATATATGTCGTGTGGTGCTAGTGAGGATGACTTGGATACCAGAATATTGACAATAGGATGTCATTTCACACTAACGAGCTGTTTTGGTAAGGAACTGTTTTCATAACTAGACTGGTTATACCCGGTATGGTTGAGTCTGTTTGAAGTTTTAAACAAGCTATTAAATCGGTTGAATTAACCGTGAGCCGGGTGGTTGAGTCGGATTTTAATTTTCTTTTTAAATTTATTTACCGGTTAATTTACTACTTTACAATCCATAACTTGTATATTCTAGGTTTTAGGCCATAAGGTATACCTTAACCCTTCTTACCGTTATATGAGCGTACATCACCTGTTTTTTATTCCACCTTATCCTAGGAATATGATTTAACTTTGTTAACTCTACCTCACTCACCGTTTTTTAAGTTATTTTGAAATTAAATACAAAATAATAATAATACCATATCATTAACTTCTTAGCTAAAACAAAAACATTGATAATAAAAAACTTTAATTTTTTCGAGGTGTTAACGGTGACATGACATGTTAAGTGGCATTGCAAACCACTCCCTCCTTGTGTTAAGAGGTATTAAATGAGTTATTTGTTAACATGTTAACCGGATGTTAAAATAGTTAATTAATTATTCTTTTCTTTTTGTAAACAAAAAAACCACTAAAAATAGGGTTAGATGAAGTTAATGTGATTAAACCATTTCCTTGGAGTAAGACATAGTGAAATAAGGGGAAAATGGGTGATGTGACACTTAGGTTGAATTAAGGAGGGTTATAGTATACCCCAAGGCCTAAGTTAACCAATTGAAGTTTTAATACCTTTAACATGCGAAGGGAGTGCTTTGAAAAACATGTTAACTTATCATGTCATCATTAACATCAATGAAGTTAGAATACACCGAAGGTCTTATAGTTTATTAACATTGCAAATTTTAGAAAGGTAAATTAGTTTCATATTTTGGTTTAAATTAGTATACACTCCGACACACACAAGTGAGTTTCCTTTCAAAACACTAAATTATTAGACCAAAAAAAACCACATAATTCGTAAATCGCCCATGACATTATAGTTTAGTGGCATCTTGGGGGTGAGAAAAGGCTTATGGATTATTAGGTCACGGGTTCGATTCCCACAAGGGAAGTTTTCTCATATTTATTGGGTTTTCTCCTGAATTGGTGTATATGCATTATTGCCTAGTAGAGATGGATATGATCGGGTGGCGCTGGTGGCACGACGATAATTCTCCAGTGATCCGTTAGAGATCTAAATTTACCGTTCATAAAAAAAACTTAATTCGTAAATCACGTATTTTTACTACTAGTGCAATTAGATTGTCTTTGGATTGGATTGTTTTTTTTTTTCTTTGAGCTCCATTTAAAATTTAATTAAAGCATCATTAAGAATATTAAACCTTAATCATATATAGCAATAAGATATAGTGTCTGGTGTATAAAAATTAAGAGGCTTTTCGGTTCATTAATTTTAGTAAATTTAGGGATTGTTTTATCACTTTAATTTTGTAAAGGGATTATTATGGTGGCGTGTTGGTGCATCTGGAAGGCGAGGAATGAGAGGAGGTTTTCTAATATACCGGTCGAAGCGGAGAAGATCATTCAAAATATTAAGTTTGTTGGGTATTTATGGTATAAAAATAGATCTTTGTATAAAACTATTAGTTGGGATGATTGGTGTAGTTTTAATGTAATGTAGTCGATTGTTGTTTGTTATGTGAAACTAGAAGAAAACCTTTAAAAGGAAGTAAGGAACAATATCATGTACACACTTTGATAGATACCCCTAAGGTACAAATCTTTGGTTTTTCAAGAGTTTAAATTAGTGACAAAAACAATGTGGTCAGGGAGAATACTAGCCGCTAAACCAATAGCCATCTTTCTTCTCTTCCACACAAATATATTTCTCTTTATTTTTTTGAAGGACACCTGCCAAATCAGCCTAATGAATAATGCCAAATGACAGCAGAAAAACCTGCTCTAGTCGCTACGTCCCTTGATGAAGGTAGGGCTGTAAACGAGCTGGCTCGGCTCGAGCTCGAATTTCAAATCGAGCTGAGATTTGAGACTCGAGCTCGGCTCGATTAGAATTCGAGCTAGCTCGGCTCGGCTCGATCTAGCTCGAACTAACAAATAACCGCAAAGTTTATTACTTAAAAAGCCTTAAAAAATGAATTTCTTCATAGCCTACGGGTCATAATTGCCATTTAATTTAACCATATGGCTAAATATGCAAGTATAAATAGTTAATTGACTTTCTCCATTGTCTTTACCTCTTTTATAGGGGAGATACTCCCTTAGTTTTTGTTTTCTAAGCGATGTGAGACAAAAAAATGAAGGATGTAAACCTTATCGAGTCAGCTCACGAGCTCACGAGCCGAGCCAGGCCTAGCTCGAGCTCGGCTCGTTTACAAACTGAGCCGAGCCAAGTTGGCTCGTTTACAACCGAGCCAATTTCGAGCCGAGCTTTCTTCGAGCGAGCTGCGAGCCACGAGTTTTTTGAACACCCCTAGATGAAGGCATGGTTGATTTTTTAAGCATTGATATATATAATTGACATTATTATATTATTCTCATAACAATACTCAAAACATAAAAAAAAAAAAAAATTCGTTTAGTCATTAGTCAATTTTCTTTTATCTAGTTGGTTAAAAAAAAAACTCTAGTCCTCTCCATTAAGCTCATTAAATTTATTTAAGAGTAAAGTCCTTTTTGAGTCTATGTGGTTTGTGCATTTTAACTATTTGAATCTAAAAACCAAACTTGTCTTGATTTGAGTCTCTGTGGTTTGTATTTTTAACCCTTTGAATCCAAAATGAAACCTCATCCACCCCTTTGAGTCCATGTGGTTTGTATTTTTAACCCTTTGAATCCAACCCTTTTAGTCCATGATTTGGATGAGGTTTACGTTTTGGATTCAAATGGTTAAAAACAGTGGCGGATCTAGGATTCCGACCAAGCGGTAACGTTTTATAAATAAGCGGTAACGAAATCGAAAAAACATCAAATTTTTCCAAAATTTACACTAAAAACGTCAAAAATTTTCCGACCAAGCGGTAGCGGAGGCTACCCCTTGTTACTACATACATCCGCCCCTGGTTAAAAATACAAACCACAAGGACTCAAATCAAGACATGTTTAGTTTTTGAATTCAAATAGGTAACATGCACAAACCATAGGGACTCAAAAATGACTTTACTCTTTATTTAAATTGTTGTAGGGGTTTGTTGCTGGTTAACTCTTGGTAAAAGTTATATATTAATTAAATAAAGGGTTTGTATTACAGGAGTACCAAATGTGTAGTAAAAGTAATCATTCCAATGTAGTTGAGGGTTTTACTGTTCTAGTCACATAATGATAAACACCGATATAGGTTTAAGAACAAGTTTACAGAGTGTGTGAAAAATATCTTTTTGACAAAAGTACTATTAGTTAGATGTTTTTAAAACATATAGACGAAACAAAGCATTGTTGTTTGAAATTAATTCATTCAATATAGACTCATTAATAGGGGCAAAGCTTTATTGGGTACATGGGTTGCCCCGGTCCTTTTGTTTTTCGCTTCATAATGTAATTTTACCAAAAAATGTCCCAATTATACATATTATTTGAATTTAAAAAAAAGAGTAGAAGAGCACAACAACGAGCAGCGAGATTCACTTCCATCCATCCTCATAGCATAGCAGCCCCACCTCCGGCCTCGCCCACTGCCGCCGCGACGCCGCTGCTGCGGGGTTGTGAGTGTCGTTCGCCACCCCACCTCCTCCTCATTCTTCCTCAACTCTACTCTCATCCAATTTGGATATTTCCTATTTTTTTTTATAGGTTTTTTCCTATTGTTTATGGCTTATGCAATATTTTGGAATTGTTTAATTGCAATCGATTATTGTTTTCATCTAGTCATGGTTATGTGCGATTGGTTATAGCCTTTTAGGATTTATGTGTAATTGATTTAGGGCTTATGTTCAATTTTATGTGTCTTGTAAAATTGGGGAATTTGGAAGTTGGAAGATGAAAAGACAAAATCTTATTAGTAATCTTTCTAAACGAAAATTCCAAGAAAGTGATGATTTGGGTCCAACTCCAAGTTCAAATATTGTTGATGATATGCAAGAAATTGAAGATATCAGTCCAAGTTCAAATAGTGATATTGATATGCAAAAAAAATGAAGATATCGGTCCAACTCCAAGTCCAAATATACTTCAGCTTCAAGTCGTTCAACACGAAATAAAATGAATTTGAGTGATCTTCCTTTGGATCCCTACGATAGACCACCTATTGCTAGTTATCATCCTAATCAAATAGACGACATAAGAAGAGCGTATCTTGTTTAAAAATACTTTTCAACCACAAGGTCATGACTTTAAATGGACAAACTATGCTAGTGGCCGGAAACGTTTTAATGTAAAATGGTTTGATATATATCATTGGTTGGAATATAACACTAAATAAGAAAAAGTGCCCTCGGGGGTGTAGCTCAGTTGGCCAAGGCGGGGGTAAGTTGCATCCACAAGTGCGAGTTTGGTTCTGGGCTATTGCGTCTTGTCCCTCTGAGTTAGCTCCTGCCCTCTCGCCCCTAAACCTTAGTCTCTGACCGCGGGGGGGGGGGGGGGGGGGCGGGGACGCCTCCACCATCATCGGGGCAATGGTGTGGGCCGGTTGGCGTGTCCGGTAATACACGTTTTGCATCCACTAAATAAGAAAAAGCATATTGTTTATATTGTTATTTGTTTAATAAAAAGTGTTGGTAATAAAGGTGGAAGAGGGACTTTTGTAAGTGGTGGCTTTTGTAACTGGAGTAAACCGGGTGTCTTAAAAGAGAATGTTGGGTTAGTTAACAGTTTACACGATAAGGCGGTGCAAAAATGTGAATATCTCTTGAACCAAAAACAACATATTGAAAAGATGTTGGCAAAAGTGGCATATTTTTGTGAAAAAAACAACATTAAGATGTTAGATATGGCGGAAAGTTATGGTAATCAAAGAAACCGAAAGTATGTCATTACTAATCGACATCGTTTTGAAGTTGAAGTTTTTAATACAGTTTTGGATATGCGAATTCAAGAACTTGGAAACCGATTTAGTGAGGTCTCAACTAGTTTGATAGAAAATATGTCGGGTTTAAATTCTTGTTATTCATTTACTAAGTTTGACATATCAAAGATAGTGACATTTTCTAAGATGTATCCGAATGACTTTAATAAAGAAGAAAGAGGGTGTCTTGCGGGTGATCCTTCGACTGTGGCACCCGCGGAAAATACACAGTCATCCTGACTTGACACCGTGCATTTGTGGATTGCTTATCAAATTTCGGGACGAAATTTCTTTCAAGTTGGGGATGATGTGACAACCCGAGAATCCAAGATCCTTGTCTATGCTTCTTTTGTTCGCAATCTTGTTTTAACACTTTGTTTTATATTATGACATGTGTAGTTTGTGTGATTGATTAATGTTGCATGTTAAATAGATGGTTACTGTATTGATTGTGTGGTTGCATTGTACATGCCTCATAACTAAGGTTCTTTGTCATACATCCGACCCGACGAAAGATAGTCTTTCGTCGACATCCGACCCGACGAAATATAGGTCTTTCGTCACCCACAAACTCGACGAAACATATTGTTCGTCGATGGGGGTTTTTCGGCATAAGGACCTTCGGCCCATGAAGTGGCGGCCCAACATGTTACGCTTAAAACATAAACTTTGACACATAAGCAGTCAGTTGAGAAACCAAAAACCCTAGACCTCTCTTTCTCTCCCTCTGGTGTGACGGCAACAGTGAAACCCGGAGCTTTTCTTATTCAAACAGTCTAACCAATCCGGAACCTTGGTTAGTATCTTGTTCCCATTCATTAGATCTATATCTGATACGTGGACTTGTATTGTAATGATTATGTATGAATACGTTGGATCTTGCGTGCGTAATGTACATTGTTCATTAACCGTATTACGTAGTTAGGGTAGTTTGATGGAGTCTTGAATGTTCTTGTATGTC
This sequence comes from Helianthus tuberosus, assembly GCA_030545235.1. NCBI lineage: Eukaryota > Viridiplantae > Streptophyta > Magnoliopsida > Asterales > Asteraceae > Helianthus > Helianthus tuberosus. The sequence continues at coordinate 16,415,132 of CM060375.1, read as the reverse complement.
CTCATGATTACTGTTTGGTTAGAATGATAAGCAGATATTAATTGAATGAGTGTTATGACAATAATGATCATGTGAGTATGCAAATTGTTAAGGCCCTTGTTGCATGTTGATGATAATTGGGAACTGGATGATTGATTGATGATTATGATGTAACTGTTGATGATGATTAGGGTTTTAGAACATGTAGAACTGTAACTGATTGGATCTGTAACTGCTTGCTCGACGAAACATGTGGTTTTCTTCACACCTCATATCGACGAAACATAGGGTCCTTCGTCGACAAGCTGTCCGACGAAACATAGGGTTCTTCGTCGACAAGCATCCCGACGAAAGATGATCTTTCGTCACAAGGATGTTTCGCCGTTGATGTGCGTGAAGTGTTATATATATTAGGTGTATATTTTAAGCCCTTTTAACACTTATTTTAGCCAAGTTTTAAATTTATAAAACACGATATTTACTAACACTAGACACACATATGGGCAAGTGCACCCATCGTGAGCGTAGTATAGTGTTGGTAAGATACCGAGGTCGTCCAAGGACACAAGAGCTTTTAGTACCGGTTTATCCTCAACGTCTAATCAAAATAAAAATTTTAGAAAAATGTTTTTAAACTAAGAAAAATAAAAACTAACTAAAAGGCTGAAAATAAAATAAAAGAAAAACAGATAGACAAGATGAATCACTTGGTTCCGACTCGTATCTAGTATAACCTTTGATTATTCCCGCACTTTTACACATAATTAAGAGACTATCTTAGTTATTGTAGTAGGCCCCTCTTTTGAAGGTGACGTTACCCTCACCCCAGTAGTTTGAGTCAGCAAGGATACAATCCTAAAAGGGTGGATTATTGGAAGATAATGAATTAAGTTATTAACGCAATATTGTGGTAGGCCCCGCTTTTGGCGGTGACGTTACCCTCGGCTAAGTAGTCTGAGTCAGCAGGGATACAGTCCGAAATAGCCGGGTTATAGTATTAATAGTAGTTAACTTATGAGGGGATCAAAGAGTTTGGACCCCCGCCATCCAATACCGTTAAGTATTGAAGGAGGTCCTACTAAATTTGACCCAGGTCCATTGCAGGACCTCTAAACGCTGAACAATGGCAAGACCTTTACCAAACCGTTCCCTTAACCCCCGACCAGGTAGCCAACATACCTCCATATAGACCGTGGAGATATGAATGGTGAAAATCTTTTATTTTATATAGACAGTAAAATAATGCCAAGACACCACGGACAAACGATAAGGAAAGATCACCTTCAACATAAGTAACTAGTTATTAAAGTCATTAATACAAAACCAAATAAAAAGTGCAAAAGATTAGAAATAAAAAGTATTATACTAGACACTTTGTCTTCACCAAGTGATGTAAGAGACTTAGGCAAACATGGCCTTGATTGTCAAGAACTCTTACGATCAATCTTGGATCCCGAGACGACTCACACACTCTATGATGGACAATGGATGATGGTGGTGGATGATGGTGTTATGGTGGTGGTGGGTGGTGGGTGAAGTGTGAGAGAGGTGGTGTGCCAAGGGATGAGTTGAAATGAAACCAAGCACTCCTATTTATAGGCTGAACAGAAGGCTGGGCACGGCCCCGTGTCCGCTGGACACGCCCCCGTGCCTGTCTGACACTCTCTCTCATCGTTAATTGTAATTCGCAATTACAATTAATGCGCCTGCTGTACTTTCGCCACGCCCCCGTGTTCGCTGGGCACGGCCCGTGGTGGGCAATAGAAGCTTCTATTGGGTTGTCTTTTATGCTGCTTCTTGGGCATGACCCCGTGCTGGCTGAGCACGGGGCGTGTTCAGTCTTCTGCCTTCTCTATTTTGCTTGGGAAGATGCCGTTGAGGGGTCGGGCAGTCCACTTATGTTCCCTTTCTTGTATTTATGTTAGATTTAGCTGTCTTTTTGCTTCTTTTGTGAATTTGAGCTCATTTAATCCTGAAAATACAAAAGGAAGACAAAAACACTCTTTTTCCAACATTAGTACTTAAAAGGGGTTAGTTTTATGCCTCATTTGATGTAATTTATATGTTGCATTTTACACACATCAAATACCCCCACACTTGAAATTTTGCTTGTCCTCAAGCAAAACTCTTTAATATGTGGCTTACTCTCACAAATGGAATAGGTAGAAGAGAAGGTTTCGGGCTTGTCCTAGAGTGTTGGGAATCCAAGATCTTTTTGGGTTTTATTTTTATCTATTTACAATCCTATTCGTTATGATTTGTTTAGAACGTTTCATAGGAGAAATTACTTATTTGGGCATAACATGCCTTTTTAAAATTCCATTTATATACAAGTTCACATACCTCACGGGAGAAATCACTCACACTCGGCCGAAGGTGTATTTTTAGTGAATCACTCGAGAGAGGCATGGAACTTACTCCTACCATAGGCTTGCCAAGCAATCAATCCTCCTCCTTTTTAACTTTTATACCTTTGTAAGTATATATAATCAAATTTTAACTAAGCTTGTCATGCCGTTTCATAATTTTCTTATGTTGGTTCTTTTTATCACGACGCTCTTGGTTGTAAATTTGTAAAAATATAACCTTATTAATCTTATGATTCCTAACTTAAACTTTAGACAAGTAAAAAAATGAAAATTTTTGAAAAAAATTGGGGTGTTTAGCGGTTCCAATAGAGTTTTGTGTAAGGCTTGTTATTAGGACTTGCAAAATTTCAAGGTTTTAGCATCCCCCCCACACTTAAATTACACATTGTCCTCAATGTGTCCCAAAAATAAATTTTTAGGTTGATTAGATGTGTAAAATGGTGTAAAAAGCAAAAAATTTGTGTTACTGGCAACCTGGACACGACCCCGTGTTGAGTGGACACGACCCCGTGTTCAGGTGCCAGTAACGAGAACTTACAGAAGGTGAACACGGGGGCGTGTTGGCTGGACACGACCCCGTGTCTATCAAGGTCTGCAGAATCTAAACAAACAGCAGGTTCAAGGGAATGGGCACGGGGGCGTGTCGGCTGGACACGACCCCGTGTGGACAGTCTGCAAATTCGAAAAACAGGTTTCCTTCTTCGTTTTTCCAGTCCCGGCTTTAAGAGTACTATTGCTTAGTACTTTAAACCTCGAATGTACCTGCTTACCCAATAAACACTCCACTAAAACATAGCAAACATCCTACTTTTACCAAAGTTAACATCCATGTCAAAGTTAAAATAAATGCAGAAAATAAAAGAAGTTAGGAAAAGTAAACTGTTCAACACTTGGCACGCAGGCCATCAATTATTCAAGATTAAAAAGGGTTAACCTGGGTAGTCATCAATCAACCGCTTCCTCCTCTGCTCCTCTCGCCTACTCCATAGCATCGTCATCATCATCATCGTCATCATCCCCTCCATGGCGTGCAATGTGGTCTCGTATGTATCCAACATCGTCTTGGATCTCAGATAGGTTTCTCTCGATAGCTCCGACCCGGTGGTAGGTGTTGCTCGCCATGTTATAGGTGTTCCTAGTACACATAAGGTTTTCCTGCAACAAATCATGCAAACTTTGAAAGTTAGGAAAACCGCCTCCCGAGGAGGATGATTGGCCCGGATCACCGTGGGGTTGGTATTGGTACTGATGATGTTGCGGAGCTGGGAGGACAAGCGCTTCTTGCGGGTTCCATGCATGACCTTGCATCCTTTGGAAGGTTACCGTCCCGTCTTCTGCCTCATAAATCAGGTTCATTGAGCGACATATGTTAATATCCACCGTACCCGACCATGGGCTCCTCTCAAATGCCCTAGGTATGTGGGCGAAGTGCTTGAAGAGACGGCACACCCATCCCCCAAAGAAAATAGGCGTTGGTGCATTAGCAAGGCGGTTGTGATGCATGTTTCGGAGCAGGAGGAACGGAACATCGAGCGGCCTGCGGTTGTGAATGCAGTGGAGGACAACCAAATCTCTTAACCCAACGACGCCACTACTGTCATGCCTTTGGCTAAGAGAGTAGCCGAGGAGCCTATGAATGTATCTGTATAGCGGATCCCTCAGCTTTGTACTCTTGGTGCTGCTCGGATTGTAAAACCCTTCTCCAATCTGAGCCCACATGGCTTGGCGTTCGTTGTCACCTACCTCTCTCATTCCCCCAGTATTCTCTTCGATAATCGACCCAAATTGTGCCATAGAGATCGAATACTTCGTTCCGCCACATCGGAAAGCTACCCCGTCATTGTCGAACGGGTCGCACCTTGAGTTGAATGTGAAAGTGCTATAGAATTCCAACGTGCATTCGTGGACGGAACGGAGCCGAGTTGTTAATGCGACTCTGAGTGGTCCCGTGACAATGTTGTTGAAACGGTCAATTTGATTCACCATGGTTAGCAGGTCCGTGCAAGCTTGCCTCGGGTATTCCTCCGGCCTTGTTTGAAGAAGTTCGTATCGAGCTCTTGCATCTAGCTCATTGGCGTTAAATCTTGTGAACTTCCTGGCCATCTGCAAGAATACACCAAAAGTTAGCACGAAACATAAATATTTTCGGAAAAAACTGCAAACAGCGGGCTGGACACGACCCCGTGTTCAGCGGACACGGCCCCGTGTCCAGGGGTCTGTTACTCAAAAATCCCATTTTTCGACCCGGTTTTGAAAAATTGAAAATTTTTGGTCCAATAGGTGCGGTTTCCCCCGAAAATGAAACCCTAAGTGCCGTTTTTCCCAAAATATCCCGTTTACCCTATCAATTTTATCTTTTTCGGTTCAAGAACAAGGGTTTGGGGTTTTTGTGCGAAATTGGATGAATCTATGAACAATACAAGTGTATCTACTTCCCTTAACACTAACCTAACTAAATGCAAACAGATCTAAACAAAAATTTGAGGTTCGATCCGGATGATCTTCAAGAACCCTAGATTTTTCCCCAAATTTTTGGTGTTTTAACTACATGCAAGTAACTAATCTAACTACTAAAAGTGATAGAATCATACCTTGATGTTGTTAGAGCGAAAGGAGACGTTGAAATTCTGCGAAAAATCGCCGAAAACCAGAGCTTTTTCGGGGAAACGGGGCGTGTGGAATGAAGTAACTGTTTTGAAAAAGGGGATTTATCCCGACTGCAGCGCGGACACGTCCCCATGTCCAGCGGACACGGCCTCGTGCCGAGCGTGGTTTTGAAATTTTTTTTTTTTTTTTTTTAGTGCTCGTGTGAGTGCCCTCTTTTTCCCATAAGCTATGGTTAGAAAACTTACCGCTTTATTTTGTTGTCTCAATCGTTCGTAACTTACCAGGCATGATGTTTTTATTCCTCCACCGTTTGAAGCGAGATCTCTTCTTCTTCATCCTCAATGAATCCTTGATAGAGTTTCAGCCGTTGGCCATTGACTTTAAATGGAGGTCCATTTCGAGATTTAATTTCTACTGCACCGTGTGGAAAAATATGGGTGATGGAAAAAGGTCCTGACCACCTAGATTTTAATTTACCAGGAAACAATCGAAGTCTTGAATTAAACAAAAGAACTAGATCTCCTACCCGAAATTCATTAGGTTTAATATGTTTGTCATGCAAATTTTTCATTCGTTCCTTATAAATTTCAGAATTTGAGTATGCATAATTCCTAAGCTCGTCTAATTCATTTAATTGACAAAATCGATTTTTACCAGCAAATTCTAAATCTAAGTTTACATTTTTGATTGCCCAGTAGGCTTTGTGTGCAATTTCTACTGGTAAGTGACAACTTTTTCCATAAAGTAGCTTATATGGGGTTGTACCTATTGTTGTTTTATAAGCAGTTCGAAAAGCCCATAAAGCATCATCTAATTTTTCATCCCATTCCTTTTTATTTATCCCTATGGTTTTTTCAAGTATTCGCTTTAAACCTCTATTAGTCACTTCGGCTTGTCCGTTGGTTTGAGGGTGACATGCTGTTGAGACCCGGTGATAGACCCCATATTTTGTTAAAAAAATTTCGAGTTGATGGTTGCAAAAATGGGTACCTCTATCACTTATTAAAGCATTAGGTGTGCCAAAACGAGAGAATAATTTTTTTAGAAATTTTACCACGACTCTTCCATCATTTGTTGGAAGTGCCTCGGCCTCGGCCCATTTAGACAAGTAATCTACTGCCACAAGTATATATTTGTTTCCTTTTGATGGTGGGAAAGGTCCCATAAAGTCGAGTCCCCACACATCAAAAATTTCACAAACATGAATGCCATTTTGTGGCATTTCGTTTTTGGAAGAAATATTACCTGTTCTTTGGCAAGCATCACATGTTTTTACAAGACTTTGGGCGTCTTTGTAAATGGTTGGCCAATAAAATCCTGAATCAAATACCTTTCGTGCGGTACTAGCAGCACCACGATGTCCTCCGTATGGACCTTCATGACAATGGCGGAGAATTCTTCGTGCTTCACTACCATGTACGCATCGTCGGACGAGTTGGCCAGCACACATTTTGAAAAGATATGGATCTTCCCAAAAGTAGTGTTTCACATTGGCAAAGAATTTTTTTCTTTGATGATGTGGCCACCCTTTTGCGACTATATCGCTAGCTAGGTAGTTAGCATAGTCGGCGTACCATGGTTCTTCCTTGTATTCCACCATTTCCAGGGACTCAGTTGGGAATTTTTCGTTGATTTGCTCGTCCCTGGTTGCTTCCAAAGTTGGGTCTTCTAAGCGCGAGAGATGATCTGCAGCGGTGTTTTCTGCTCCTCTTTTGTCCTTGATTTCAATGTCAAATTCTTGGAGGAGTAGAATCCACCGAATCAAACGTGGTTTTGCATCTTGCTTTTTGAAAAGATATCGGATGGCTGCATGATCTGTATAAACTATAGTTTTAGAAAGAACAAGATAAGAACGGAATTTATCAAAAGCAAATACCACAGCTAGTAACTCTTTTTCAGTTGTTGTGTAATTTTCTTGTGCATCATTAAGTGTTTTACTAGCATAATAAATTGGGTGGAAATGCTTTTCTTTTCTTTGTCCCAAGACAGCTCCAACTGCAAAGTCACTCGCATCACACATGATTTCGAAAGGAAAATTCCAATCAGGCGCTATCATGATAGGTGCATTGACTAGCATTTCTTTTAAGGTGAGAAATGCTTGATTGCAATCACTGTCAAAGATGAAAGGAGCATCTTTTTCAAGTAATTTTGTTAGAGGTCTAGAAATTTTAGAAAAGTCTTTGATAAACCGCCTATAGAATCCGGCATGCCCTAGGAAACTTCTGATAGCTCTTACGGAGGATGGAGGTGGTAATCTAGAAATGGTATCTATTTTGGCTCGATCCACCTCCATTCCTTCGCTTGAGATCTTGTGACCGAGTACTATTCCCTCCGTTACCATGAAATGGCATTTTTCCCAATTAAGGGCGAGGTTAGTTTCCTCACATCGGGATAGCATTCGTTCAAGGTTATCGAGGCATTGGTCATATGAATCCCCAAAGATAGAAAAGTCATCCAAGAAGACTTCCATTGTCTTTTCTATCATGTCATGGAAGATGGCTACCATGCAACGTTGGAATGTTGCGGGGGCATTACATAGACCAAACGGCATGCGTCGATAAGCAAAAGTTCCATAGGGACATGTGAACGTTGTCTTTTCTTGGTCTTCAGGGGCTATCGGGATTTGAAAGTAACCTGAAAAACCATCCAAGAAACAATAAAATTTATGACCGGATAGTCTTTCTAACATTTGATCAATGAAGGGTAAAGGAAAGTGATCCTTTCTTGTTGCCTCATTTAATCGTCTATAATCTATACATACTCTCCATCCTGTGACGGTTCTTGTTGGTATTAATTCATTTTTCTCGTTAGTTATTACCGTCATACCTCCTTTCTTTGGAACTACTTGGACGGGACTCACCCAAGGACTATCAGAGATAGGATAGATAAGTCCGGCGTCAAGTAGTTTGATGACTTCGTTTTTAACCACTTCTTGAACATTTGGATTTACTCGACGTTGTGGTTGTATGACCGATTTGTAGTCATCATTCATCAAAATTTTGTGTGTGCACATAGAAGGACTAATTCCTTTTATGTCTACAAGTTTCCAAGCTATTGCATTTTTATGTTTTTTCAAAAGATTAATTAATTTTTCCTTTTCTAAGTTATCTAATTTAGACGAAATAATTACAGGTAAATTACCATCTTTGTCTAGAAAAGCATATTCCAAACCTTTTGGAAGTTCTTTGAGCTCAAGTGGTGGGTCTTTGGGAGACTCCTTATTTGGTTGCTCATTTCGATCGAGAACTTTAAAAGTTTGTTCTATGGCGACCTCTTCTTCAACAAAGTGGTCAATCTCTTCACTTGTATCGGGTGGTTCATCTTCATCTTCAATTAGGGGGTCATTATTGCCGAAAGGATATTTCATTGATCGTTCAAGATCGACACTTCTTTTAAATGCCCCTAATTGAAGAGGTAGATTGTTGAACTTCCGGTTTTTCAAAGCTTCGTGAGTTTTTACAAATGGCCGCCCCAACACTAGAGGAGCGTCATCGAGGATGACAAAGTCGGTCGGGATTACCATTTGATTTGCTTGAACCAAAACATCTTCAACTATACCGATTGATTTTATTACTTTCCGATTGGATAGAAAAATGGGTATTTGAAGTGGAGAAAAATCACTAATACTTAATTTTTCGAAAATGTAGTTAGGCATTATGTTAACACAAAGATCTTTATCGATTGTGACATTACTAATAAACGAATTTTGAAAGAAACATGGAACCGGTGTAATGTTAATTTCAAATGGGTCTTCTTTTATTAGTGAGGTTTGATCATTAGTTAACTTAACACTTACCGTTTCGTCAATTTTAGTGTTAGTGTTTAACTCTTTTAAAAACTTAGCATGAGTGGGTACTAAACAATGATTTTCAAAAGAAGGTGACAAGAGATTAATTTCTTCAAAATTAGACTCTTCTTGAATTTTAACGTTGTTGGACTCGCCTTTTCCGTTGTTTAACTCATGTGTCGGTTTTTCACTTATTTGTTTTTCCATTTTTACACTTTCGGTTATCTCTTCCTTTTTTAACTCTTCTCTTGCGCGGGACTCCTCTTCCCTTGCGCGAGCTTCTTTTATACATCGATCGATAACTCTAATATGTTCTAATATCCTATCGGTCACTTCGGTTATAGAAAAAGAATCGGTATTTTCTAAGCTTGAATCCGGTTGTTCGATCCTTTGTTCCTCATAATACCCATATGAAGTAGATGGTTCACACCATTGTTCTTCATTGTAAGTATATTATGTATAAGGGTCATAATTTTGTTCTTCGTAATACTCATATGAGGTGGGTTGTTCACGCCATGGTTCCTCATAATAAGCATACGAAGGTGGTGTCTCATATCTTGGTTCCTCAAAGTATGAGTAAGAAGGCTCATACCTTGGTTCATCAAAATATGAGTATGAGGGAGGAGGTTCATACCTTTGGTCTTCATAGGATGTGTATGAAGTCGATGGCTCGTACCTGGGCTCCTCATAGTAGGTGTATGAATTGGATGGTTGATATGAGTGATTATTTTGAACCGAGCGTGCGTTACGACAATTAGTGCAATAATTACCCCTATAATCATCCTCATCATAGGTGTAGTTGTAACCTCCTGAGTATTGATCCATAAGAATCACTCAGCAGACCACAACCGAGTCTCGAGATCAGAAAACAAAAATAAAAGCGGAAACAGAGGCTAGACACGGCCCCGTGTTTAGTGGACACGGCCCCGTGTTCAGGATCTGTATCTGGGCGTTTTAATTAAATTTACTGATTTCGTTGAGCACGGGGCGTGTTCAGTGAGCACGGCCCGTGTTCAAGCTACTGTTACTGGGTGTTTAAAAATTTTCTGCAGCACGGCCCCGTGTTCAGCGAGCACGGCCCCGTGTACAGGTTACTGTAAATGCAAATCTAAACTAAAATGCTGAAAAATGTGCGCGCGGTTTTAAAAAATTTTGAAAAACTGATTAGGCCGTCGATTTTAAGCTTTCTTAAAATCCTTGTGTCCCCGGCAGCGGCGCCAAAAACTTGATGTGCGTGAAGTGTTATATATATTAGGTGTATATTTTAAGCCCTTTTAACACTTATTTTAGCCAAGTTTTAAATTTATAAAACACGATATTTACTAACACTAGACACACATATGGGCATGTGCACCCATCGTGAGCGTAGTATAGTGTTGGTAAGATACCGAGGTCGTCCAAGGACACAAGAGCTTTTAGTACCGGTTTATCCTCAACGTCTAATCAAAATAAAAAGTTTAGAAAAATGTTTTTAAACTAAGAAAAATAAAAACTAACTAAAATGCTGAAAATAAAATAAAAGAAAAACAGATAGACAAGATGAATCACTTGGTTCCGACTCGTATCTAGTATAACCTTTGATTATTCCCGCACTTTTGCACATAATTAAGAGACTATCTTAGTTATTGTAGTAGGCCCCTCTTTTGAAGGTGACGTTACCCTCACCCCAGTAGTTTGAGTCAGCAAGGATACAATCCTAAAAGGGTGGATTATTGGAAGATAACGAATTAAGTAATTAACGCAATATTGTGGTAGGCCCCGCTTTTGGTGGTGACGTTACCCTCGGCTAAGTAGTCTGAGTCAGCAGGGATACAGTCCTAAATAGCCGGGTTATAGTATTAATAGTAGTTAACTTATGAGGGGATCAAAGAGTTTGGACCCCCGCCATCCAATACCGTGAAGTATTGAAGGAGGTCCTACTAAATTTGACCCAGGTCCATTGCAGGACCTCTAAACGCTGAACAATGGCAAGACCTTTACCAAACCGTTCCCTTAACCCCCGACCAGGTAGCCAACATACCTCCATATAGACCGTGGAGATATGAATGGTGAAAATCTTTTATTTTATATAGACAATAAAATAATGCCAAGACACCACGGACAAACGATAAGGAAAGATCACCTTCAACATAAGTAACTAGTTATTAAAGTCATTAATACAAAACCAAATAAAAAGTGCAAAAGATTAGAAATAAAAAGTATTATACTAGACACTTTGTCTTCACCAAGTGATGTAAGAGACTTAGGCAAACATGGCCTTGATTGTCAAGAACTCTTACGATCAATCTTGGATCCCGAGACGACTCACACACTCTATGATGGACAATGGATGATGGTGGTGGATGATGGTGTTATGGTGGTGGTGGGTGAAGTGTGAGAGAGGTGGTGTGCCAAGGGATGAGTTGAAATGAAACCAAGCACTCCTATTTATAGGCTGAACAGAAGGCTGGGCACGGCCCCGTGTCCGCTGGACACGCCCCCGTGCCTGTCTGACACTCTCTCTCTTCATTAATTGTAATTCGCAATTACAATTAATGCGCCTGCTGTACTTTCGCCACGCCCCCGTGTTCGCTGGGCACGGCCCGTGGTGGGCAATAGAAGCTTCTATAGGTTTGTCTTTTATGCTGCTTCTTGGGCACGACCCCGTGCTGGCTGAGCACGGGGCGTGTTTAGTCTTCTGCCTTCTCTATTTTGCTTGAGAAGATGCCGTTGAGGGGTCGGGCAGTCCACTTATGTTCCCTTTCTTGTATTTATGTTAGATTTAGCTGTCTTTTTGCTTCTTTTGTGAATTTGAGATCATTTAATCCTGAAAATACAAAAGGAAGACAAAAACACTCTTTTTCCAACATTAGTACTTAAAAGGGGTTAGTTTTATGCCTCATTTAATGTAATTTATATGTTGCATTTTACACACATCAGCCGTGAAAGTCACTGAAGTGAACAGTAGGTGCCTGTGATGTTATTGGTGATAGATACTTATGTGTGTACACGATCCATGATACATATAAATGATAATAAGAAACTTGGTTCGATTAGTTGGTATAACATACCCACCTGTTATGTTATGTGTTACATGTGACAATCACATGAGATGTGAACTTGCATTAGAAAGGTGTATTGGCTGCCTGATATGCTGTGATCTTGTGAGAATCGCAATCTGTGTGAAAATAATGACTTGATTAACTGAGAAACTGATATTCATTGGTAACCACTATAGGGTCGGTTGATTAACTTGGAAACGGGTAACTTAACAAACCGAGCAAACCAAGGTGAGTTCACTGCTCTTTTTCCAAGCGTGTGTCCCGGGGAGGGACATCTGGTAAACGTTCCGGGGAGGAATGTCGGGTTATTGGGATGTTTGTTTTTACACTCATTCTATCATTAAGTCCCATCATATACCGGTTTGTTGCCGGGGAGGCAACGGGGTTATTAGTTGATAGCGCTATTAGGTTTGGCACCCTCACACCGTACCGGGGAGGACGGGCGTGAACTAATTACCTTAACCACTTGACCAATGTATGATAGAGCATTGGGGTTTGGGCAAATAATCTGGAGCCATCTACGGTAATCGAGTTAATAACAACATCAAATCATTGAAATGTTTTATACGTATATCTAGTAACTAAAACGTGTTAACAAACTTTGAACTCACCAGCGTCGTCTGACACACTTGTGTGCATGCTTGCAGGTCGTTAGATTCTTGGACATGGAACTTGCTATCTGGGAGTGCTGGAGTGGTCATGGGTCACAACTCTTGGATATTTATTCTTGGTTTAGTACATTGTTTTGAAACACGTGAACAACGAATAATCTTATGCTTCCGCTGAACGTTTACTTTGGTTTTAACTTATGACTTGGAATTATATTATGCAATGAATCGAATGTTTTATTTAAATACTTATTATTAATTCAATGTGATTGGTGGCTTGGATTCAGGTACGTCACACGTCCCGCGGTGTTTCCGCATGTGGTATTTTGGGGGTGTGACAGTTTGGTATCAGAGCCACTGGTTATAGTGTACTAGGTTTTAAAACGTTTTCATAAAACCAGACTATAACCAAACAACTTCGAAATCGACCATGACACTCAGCTCCAGATAGCAAGGTTCGTATCTCGTTTACTTATTGCATAGCATATCTAGAGTACACTATTGTATGATGTTGCATGAGATTGCACACCTAGCACCACGGACTGAATTCATGTGTACTTACCTAGTTTTTGTGACTGATAGAGACACAGTGTGATATTCCATTAGATTTTCGTGACTTATGTTTTGTGGTGTCTTCTGTTTTGCTACTCGAATTTGAGGAACCTTGTAGCATAAGTTGGGAGGAGCTGAGATAAACATGCAAATCACATTGCTATTATGGGTGTGATGTGTGTAAAATGCAACATATAAATTACATCAAATGAGGCATAAAACTAATCCTTTTTAAGTACTAATATTGGAAAAAGAGTCTTTTTGTCTTCCTTTTGTATTTTCAGGATTAAATGAGCTCAAAAACACAAAAGAAGCAAAAAGACAGCTAAATCCAACATAAATACAAGGAAAGGAACATAAGTGGACTGCCCGACCCCTCAACGGCATCTTCCCAAGCAAAATAGAGAAGGCAGAAGACTGAACACGCCCCGTGCTCAGCCAGCACGGGGCCGTGCCCAAGAAGCAGCAGAAAAGACAAACCTATAGAAGCTTCTATGGCCCACCACGGGGCCGTGCCCAGTGAACACGGGGGCGTAGCGAAAGTACAGCAGGCGCATTAATTGTAATTGCGAATTACAATTAATGAAGAGAGAGAGTGTCAGACAGGCACGGGGCCGTGCCCAGCCTTCTGTTCAGCCTATAAATAAGAGTGCTTGGTTTCATTTCAACTCATCCCTTGGCACACCACCTCTCTCACACTTCATCCACCACCCACCACCATCACAACACCATCATCCACCACCATCATCCATTGTCCATCATAGAGTGTGTGAGTCATCTCGGGATCCAAGATTGATCGTAAGAGTTCTTGACAATCAAGGCCATGTTTGCCTAAGTCTCTTACATCACTTGGTGAAGACAAAGTGTCTAGTATAATACTTTTTATTTCTAATCTTTTGCACTTTTTATTTGGTTTTGTATTAATGACTTTAATAACTAGTTACTTATGTTGAAGGTGATCTTTCCTTATCGTTTGTCCGTGGTGTCTTGGCATTATTTTACTGTCTATATAAAATAAAAGATTTTCATCATTCATATCTCCACGGTCTATATGGAGGTATGTTGGCTACCTGGTCGGGGGTTAAGGGAACGGTTTGGTAAAGGTCTTGCCATTGTTCAGCGTTTAGAGGTCCTTCAATGGACCTGGGTCAAATTTAGTAGGACCTCCTTCAATACTTAACGGTATTGGATGGCGGGGGTCCAAACTCTTTGATCCCCTCATAAGTTAACTACTATTAATACTATAACCCGACTATTTAGGACTGTATCCCTGCTGACTCAGACTACTTAGCCGAGGGTAACGTCACCGCCAAAAGCGGGGCCTACCATAATATTGCATTAATAACTTAATTCATTATCTTCCAATAATCCACCCTTTTAGGATTGTATCCTTGCTGACTCAAACTACTGGGGTGAGGGTAACGTCACCTTCAAAAGAGGGGCCTACTACAATAACTAAGATAATCTCTTAATTATGTGCAAAAGTGCGGAAATAATCAAAGGTTATACTAGATACGAGTCGGAACCAAGTGATTCATCTTGTCTATCTGTTTTTCTTTTATTTTTATTTTTCAGCATTTTAGTTAGTTTTTATTTTTCTTAGTTTAAAACATTTTTCTAAACTTTTTATTTTGATTAGACGTTGAGGATAAATCGGTACTAAAAGCTCTTGTGTCCTTGGACGACCTCGGTATCTTACCAACGCTATACTACGCTCACGATGGGTGCACTTGCCCATATGTGTGTTTAGTGTTAGTAAAATATCGTGTTGTATAAATTTAAAACTTGGCTAAAAATAAGTGTTAAAGGGGCTTAAAATATACACCTAATATATACGACACTTACCGCACATCAAGTTTTTGGCGCCGTTGCCGGGGACACAAGGATTTTAAGAAAGCTTAAAATCGACGGCCTAATCAGTTTTTCAAAACCTTTTCAAAACGCGCGCACATTTTTCTGCATTTTAGTTTAGTTTTGCATTTACAGTATCCTGTACACGGGGCCGTGTTCACTGAACACGGGGCCGTGCTGCACATTTTCACAAAAACACCCAGTAACAGTAGCTTGAACACGGGCCGTGTTCACTGAACACGCCCCGTGCTCAACGAAATCAGTAAATTTAATTAAAACGCCCAGATACAGATTCTGAACACGGGGGCGTGTCCACTGAACATGGGGCCGTGTCCAGCCTCTGTTTCCGTTTTTATTTTTGTTTTCTGATCTCGAGACTTGGTTGTGGTCTGCTGAGTGATTCTTATGGATCAATACTCAGGAGGTTACAACTACACCTATGATGAGGATGATTATAGGGGTAATTATTGCACTAATTGTCATAATGCACGCTCGATTCAAAATAATCACTCATATCAACCATCCAATTCATACACCTACTATGAGGAGCCCAGGTACGAGCCATCAACTTCATACACATCCTATGAAGACCAAAGGTATGAACCTCCTCCCTCATACTCATATTTTGATGAACCAAGGTATGAGCCCTCATACTCATACTTTGAGGAACCAAGATATGAGCCACCACCTTCATATGCTTACTATGAGGAACCTTGGCGTGAACAACCCACCTCATATGAGTATTATGAAGAACAAAATTATGAACCTTATCCATCATATGCTTACAATGAAGAACAATGGTGCGAACCATCGACTTCATATGGGTATTATGAGGAACAAAGGGTCTAACAATCGGATTCAAGCTTAGAAAATTCTGATTCTTTTTCTATAACCGAAGTGACCGATAGGATATTAGAACACATTAGAGTTATCGATCGATGTATAAAAGAAGCTCGCGCAAGGGAAGAGGAGTCCCGCGCAAGAGAAGAGTTAAAAAAAGAAGAGATAACCGAAAGTGTAAAAATGGAAGAACAAATAAGTGAAAAACCGACACATGAGTTAAACAACGAAAAAGGTGAGTCCGACAACGTTCAAATTCAAAAAGAGTCTAATTTTGAAGAAATTAATCTCTTGTCACCTTCTTTCGAAAATCATTGTTTAGTACCCACTCATGCTAAGTTTTTAAAAGAGTTAAACACTAACAATAAAATTGACGAAACGGTAAGTGTTAAGTTAACTAATGATCAAACTTCACTAATAAAAGAAGACCCGTTTGAAATTAACATTACACCGGTTCCATGTTTCTTTCAAAATCCGTTTATTAGTAATGTCACAATCGATAAAGATCTTTGTGTTAACATAATGCCTAACTACATTTTCGAAATATTAAGCATTAGTGAATTTTCTCCACTTCAAATACCCATTTTTCTATCCAATCGGAAAGTAATAAAATCAATCGGTATAGTTGAAGATGTCTTGGTTCAAACAAATCAAATGATAATCCCGACCGACTTTGTCATCCTCGATGACGCTCCTTTAGTGTTGGGGCGACCATTTGTAAAAACTCACGAAGCTTTGAAAAACCGGAAGTTCAATAATCTACCGCTTCAATTAGGGGCATTTAAAAGAAGTGTCGATCTCGAACGATCAATGAAATATCCATTCGGCAATAATGACCCCCTAATTGAAGATGAAGATGAACCACCCGATACAAATGAAGAGATTGACCACTTTGTTGAAGAAGAGGTCGCCATAGAACAAACTTTTAAAGTTCTTGATCGAAATGAGCAACCAAATAAGGAGTCTCCTAAAGACCCACCACTTGAGCTCAAAGAACTTCCAAAAGGTTTGGAATATGCTTTTCTAGACAAAGATGGTAATTTACCTGTAATTATTTCGTCTAAATTAGATAACGTAGAAAAATAAAAATTTATTAATCTTTTGAAAAAACACAAAAACGCAATAGCTTGGAAACTTGTAGACATAAAAGGAATTAGTCCTTCTATGTGCACACACAAAATTTTGATGAATGATGACTACAAATCGGTCATACAACCACAACGTCGAGTAAATCCAAATGTTCAAGAAGTGGTTAAAAACGAAGTCATCAAGCTACTTGACGCCGGACTTATCTATCCTATCTCCGATAGTCCTTGGGTAAGCCCCGTCCAAGTAGTTCCAAAGAAAGGAGGTATGACGGTAATAACTAACGAAAATAATGAACTAATACCAACGAGAACCGTCACAGGATGGAGAGTATGTATAGATTATAGACGATTAAATGAAGCAACAAGAAAGGACCACTTTCCTTTACCCTTCATTGATCAAATGTTAGAAAGATTATCCGGTCATAAATTTTACTATTTCTTGGATGGTTTTTCAGGTTACTTTCAAATCCCGATAGCGCCCGAAGACCAAGAAAAGACAACTTTCACATGTCCCTATGGAACTTTTGCTTATCGACGCATGCCGTTTGGTCTATGTAATGCCCCAGCAACATTCCAATGTTGCATGGTAGCTATTTTCCATGACATGATAGAAAAGACAATGGAAGTCTTCATGGATGACTTTTCTATCTTTGGGGATTCATATGACCAATGCCTCGATAACCTTGAACGAATGCTATCCCGATGTGAGGAAACTAACCTCGCCCTTAATTGGGAAAAATGCCATTTCATGGTAACGGAGGGAATAGTACTCGGTCACAAGATCTCAAGCGAAGGAATGGAGGTGGATCGAGCCAAAATAGATACCATTTCTAGATTACCACCTCCATCCTCCATACGAGCTATCAGAAGTTTCCTAGGGCATGCCGGATTTTATAGACGGTTTATCAAAGACTTTTCAAAAATCTCAAGGCCTCTAACGAAATTACTTGAAAAAGATGATCCGTTCATCTTTGACAAGGATTGCAATCAAGCATTTCTAACCCTAAAGGAAATGTTAGTCAATGCACCTATCATGATAGCGCCTGATTGGAAATTTCCTTTCGAAATCATGTGTGATGCGAGTGACTTTGCAGTTGGAGCTGTCTTGGGACAGAGAAAAGAAAAGCATTTCCACCCAATCTATTATGCTAGTAAAACACTTAATGATGCACAAGAAAATTACACAACAACTGAAAAAGAATTACTAGCTGTGGTATTTGCTTTTGATAAATTTCGTTCTTATCTTGTTCTTTCTAAAACTATAGTCTATACAGACCATGCAGCCATTCGATATCTCTTCAAAAAGCAGGACGCAAAACCACGTTTGATTAGGTGGATTCTACTCCTCCAAGAATTTGACATTGAAATCAAGGACAAAAGAGGAGCAGAGAATACCGCAGCAGATCATCTTTCACGCTTAGAAGACCCAGCTTTAGAGGCAACCAGGGACGAGCAAATCAACGAAAAATTCCCAACTGAGTCCCTGGAGATGGTGGAATACAAGGAAGAACCATGGTACGCCGACTATGCTAACTACCTAGCTAGCGGTATAGTCGCAAAAGGATGGCCACATCATCAAAGAAAAAAATTCTTTGCCAATGTGAAACACTACTTTTGGGAAGATCCATATCTTTTCAAAATGTGTGCCGACCAACTCGTCCGACGATGCGTACATGGTAATGAAGCACGAAGAATTCTCCGCCATTGTCATGAAGGTCCATATGGAGGACATCATGGTGCTGCTAGTACCGCACGAAAGGTATTTGATTCAGGATTTTATTGGCCAACCATTTACAAAGACGCCCAAAGTCTTGTAAAAACATGTGATGCTTGCCAAAGAACAGGTAATATTTCTTCCAAAAACGAAATGCCACAATATGGCATTCTTGTTTGTGAAATTTTTGATGTGTGGGGACTCGACTTTATGGGACCTTTCCCACCATCGAAAGGAAACAAATATATACTTGTGGCAGTAGATTACTTGTCTAAATGGGCCGAGGCCGAGGCACTTCCAACAAATGATGGAAGAGTCGTGGTAAGATTTCTGAAAAAATTATTCTCTCGTTTTGGCACACCTAAAGCTTTAATAAGCGATAGAGGTACCCATTTTTGCAACCATCAACTTGAAAATTTTTTAACAAGATATGGGGTCTATCACCGGGTCTCAACAGCATATCACCCTCAAACAAACGGGCAAGCCGAAGTGACTAATAGAGGTTTAAAACGAATACTCGAAAAAACCGTAGGGTTAAATAAAAAGGAATGGGCTGATAAATTAGATGATGCTTTATGGGCTTTTCGAACTGCTTATAAAACAACAATAGGTACAACCCCGTATAAGCTGGTCTATGGAAAAAGTTGTCATTTGCCAGTAGAAATTGCACACAAAGCCTACTGGGCAATCAAAAATGTAAACTTGGATTTAGAATTTGCTGGTAAAAATCGATTTTGTCAATTAAATGAATTAGACGAGCTTAGGAATTATGCATACTCAAACTCTGAAATTTATAAGGAAAGAATGAAAAATTTGCATGACAAACATATTAAACCTAATGAATTTCGGGTAGGAGATCTAGTTCTTTTGTTTAATTCATGACTTCGATTATTTCCTGGTAAATTAAAGTCTAGGTGGCCAAGACCTTTTTCCATCACCCATATTTTTCCACACGGTGCAGTAGAAATTAAATCTCGAAATGGGCCACCATTCAAGGTCAATGGCCAACGGCTGAAACTCTATCAAGGATTCATTGAGGATGAAGAAGATGAGATCTCGCTTCAAACGGTGGAAGAATAAAAAATCATGCCTGGTAAGTTACGAACGATTGAGATGACAAAATAAAGCGGTAAGTTTTCTAACCATAGCTTATGGGAAAAAGGGGCACTCACACGAGCACTAAAAAAAAAAAAGGCTTGCTCGGCACGGGGCCGTGTTCGCGCTTCAGACGGGATAAATTCCTTATTTCAAAACAGTTTCTTCATTCCACACGCCCCGTTTCCCCGCAAAAGCTCTGGTTTCAGGCGATTTTTCGCAAAATTTCAACGTCTCCTATCGATCTAACATCATCAAGGTATGATTCTATCACTCTTAGTAGTTAGATTAGTTACTTGCATGTAGTTAAAACACCAAAAAATTGGGGGAAAATCTAGGGTTCTTGAAGTTCATCCGGATCGAACCTCAAATTTTTGTTTAGATCTGTTTGCATTTAGTTAGAATAGTGTTAAAGGAAGTAAATACACTTGTATTGTTCATAGATTCACCCGATTTCGTACAAAAACCCCAAACCCTTGTTCTTAAACCGAAAAAGATAAAATTGATAGGGTAAACGGGATATTTTGGGAAAAACGGCACTTAGGGTTTCATTTTCGGGGGAAACCGCACCTATTGGACCAAAAATTTTCAAGTTTTCGAAACCGGGTCGAAAAATGAAGTTTTTGGGTTACAGACGTCTGGACACGGGGCCGTGCTCGCTGAACACGGGGTCATGTCCAGCCCGCTGTTTGCAGTTTTGTCCGAAAATATTTCTGTCTCGTGCTAACTTTTGGTGTATTCTTGCAGATGGCCAGGAAATTCACAAGATTTAACGCCAATGAGCTTGATGCAAGAGCTCGATACGAGCTTCTTCAAACAAGGCCGGATGAATACCCGAGGCAAGCTTGCACATAACTGCTAACCATGGTGAATCAAATTGACCGTTTCAACAACATTGTCACGGGACCACTCAGAGTCGCACTAACAACTCGACTCCGTTCCGTCCATGAATGCACCTTGGAATTCTACAAGACCTTTGTAATCACTTCAAGGTGCGACCCGTTCGATAATGACGGGGTGTCATTCCGGTGTGGCGGAACGAGGTATTCAATCTCTATGGCACAATTTGGGTCGATTATCGGGTTGTATGCGGAAGAGGATGCGGGAAATGAAGAAAATACTGGGGGAATGAGAGAGGTAGGTGACAACGAACGCCAAGCCATGTGGGCTCAGATTGGAGAAGGGTTCTACAATCCGAGCAACACTAAGAGTACAAAGCTGAGGGATCCGCTATACAGATACATTCACAGGCTCCTCGGCTACTCTCTTAGCCAAAGGCATGACAGTAGTGGCGTCGTTGGGTTAAGAGATTTGCTTGTCCTCCACTGCATTCACAACCGCAGGCCGCTCGATGTTCCGTTCCTCATGCTCCGAAACATGCATCACAACCGCCTTGCTAGTGCACCAACTCCTATTTTCTTTGGGGGATGGGTGTACCGTCTCTTCAAGCACTTCGCCCACATACCTAGGGCATTTGAGAGGAGCCCATGGTCGGGTACGGTGGATATTAACATATGCCGCTCAATGAACCTGATTTATGAGGCAGAAGACGGGACGGTAACCTTCCAAAGGATGCAAGGTCATGCATGGAACCCGCAAGAAGCGCTTGTCCTCCCAGCTCCGCAACATCATCAGTACCAATACCAACCCCACGGTGATCTGGGCCAATCATCCTCCTCGGGAGGCGGTTTTCCTAACTTTCAAAGTTTGCATGATTTGTTGCAGGAAAACCTTATGTGTACTAGGAACACCTATAACATGGCGAGCAACACCTACCACCGGGTCGGAGCTATAGAGAGAAACCTATCCGAGATCCAAGACGATGTCGGATACATACGAGACCACATTGCATGCCATGGAGGGGATGATGACGATGATGATGATGACGATGCTATGGAGTAGGCGAGAGGAGCAGAGGAGGAAGCGGTTGATTGATGACTCCCCAGGTTAACCCTTTATCTATCGAACAATTGGTGGCCTGCGTGCCAAATGTTGAACAATTTACTTTCCTTGACCGCTTTTATTTTCCGTTTTATTTTTCTTTTACTTTATGCTTGGAACAATTAACTATGGTAATGTAGGATGTTTGTGTTACTTGGTGTGGTATTAAGTGATGAAACAGGTACAAACCAAGGCTTGGAGTGCTGAGCCTCAGCACTTATAGGGCCAGGATGGAAAAAACCGGGGAAAGAAACCTATTTTTCAGGCTTACAGACTGTCCACACGGGGACGTGTCCAGCCAACACGCCCCCGTGCTCACCTCCCAGACCTGCTGTTTGGTTACTGTCCTGCAGATTTTTGTCAGACACGGGGCCGTGCCTAATCAACACGCCCCCGTGTTCACCTTCTGTAAGTTTTCGTTACTGGCAGTTCGCCACGGGGTCGTGTCCAGTGGACACGGGGCCGTGTCCAGACTACCAGCAACATAAATCTTTGCTTTTAACACCATTTTACACATCTAATCAACCTAAAAATTTATTTTTGGGACACATTGAGGACAATGTGTAATTTAAGTATGGGGGGGATGCTAAAACCTTGAAATTTTTCAAGTCCTAAATACAAGCCTTACACAAAACTCTATTGGAACCGCTAATCACCCCAAATTTTTTTCAAAAATTTCATTTTTTTTACTTGTCTAGGTTTAACTCGGGAAATTCAAGTTCTCAAAAAGGTTATATTTTTACGAATTTACAACCGATAGTGTAGTGATAAAAAGAACCAACATAAGAAAATTATGAAAAGGCATGGCAAACTTAGTTAAAATTTGATTATATATACTTGATCACATAAAAACTCATTCCCACAAAAGTGAGTTTTTGAGCCTTTATGGAGCATACAAATTTACATCTTTAGACTAAATGCTCATTTTTCGTTTCTTGTGTGAATAGCCGCTTGGTTCTTACGACTCTAGAACTTGCCATGACGATACATTCCCGGTCCTTATCAACTTAAACCCGAGTAAGTAAATGATAGAGGCATTAGGACTAACCCTTTTTATTTCTACACCATTATTTTTCCTTTTCTTTTACCACCTACCCAAAAAATCCCCCTAGTTAGCCCCTTTGAGCCTAAACCTTTTCATTTCATAACCCAAACCAAACACCCTTTTTACCCACCAAAACCCTTTTTTATTTTTAACCCTTTGTTTTAGTAACAAGTTCGGTTTTTTTCGTATGATCGTTCAAAAAAAAAAAAATGTGTTGATGATGAAGCAAAAGATAAACAAACAAGTTCATCAAAAATAACTTTGTTTGAATAAAAGCTTCATCAAAATAAAAGTTACAAAAAAAATAGAAAATCATACGAAAACCGACACTTGTTTCGCTTTTTCACCCTTTTTCTGCTAACCACTAACCACTAACCCAACCACCTACCTTTAACCCAAGCCTAACCCTTAACCCACAAAGTCCTCTTGATATTTACAAAGGTATAAAAGTTAAAAAGGAGGAGGATTGATTGCTTGGCAAGCTTATGGTAGGAATAAGTTCCATGCCGCTCTCGAGTGATTCACTAAAAATACACCTTCGGCCGAGTGTGAGTGATTTCTCCCGTGATGTATGTGAACTTGTATATAAATGGAATTTTAAAAAGGCATGTTATGCCCAACTAAGTAATTTTTCTTATGAAAAGTTTTAAATAAATCATTACGAATAGGATTGTAAATAGATAAAAATAAAACTACATAAAGAATCTTGGAAATCCCGACACTCTACGACAAGCCAAAACCTTCTCTTCTACCCATTCCATTTGGGAGTGTAAGCCACATATTAAAGAGTTTTGCTTGAGGACAAGCAAAAGTTCAAGTGTGGGGGTATTTGATGTGTGTAAAATGCAACATATAAATTACATCAAATGAGGCATAAAACTAATCCTTTTTAAGTACTAATATTGGAAAAAGAGTGTTTTTGTCTTCCTTTTGTATTTTCAGGATTAAATGAGCTCAAAAACACAAAAGAAGCAAAAAGACAGCTAAATCCAACATAAATACAACGAAAGGAACATAAGTGGACTGCCCGACCCCTCAACGGCATCTTCCCAAGCAAAATAGAGAAGGCAGAAGACTGAACACGCCCCGTGCTCAGCCAGCACGGGGCCGTGCCCAAGAAGCAGCAGAAAAGACAAACCTATAGAAGCTTCTATGGCCCACCACGGGGCCGTACCCAGTGAACACGGGGGCGTGGCGAAAGTACAGCAGGCGCATTAATTGTAATTGCGAATTACAATTAATGAAGAGAGAGAGTGTCAGACAGGCACGGGGCCGTGTCCAGCGGACACGGGGCCGTGCCCAGCCTTCTGTTCAGCCTATAAATAGGAGTGCTTGGTTTCATTTCAACTCATCCCTTGGCACACCACCTCTCTCACACTTCACCCACCACCCACCACCACCATAACACCATCATCCACCACCATCATCCATTGTCCATCATAGAGTGTGTGAGTCGTCTCGGGATCCAAGATTGATCGTAAGAGTTCTTGACAATCAAGGCCATGTTTGCCTAAGTCTCTTACATCACTTGGTGAAGACAAAGTGTCTAGTATAATACTTTTTATTTCTAATCTTTTGCACTTTTTATTTGGTTTTGTATTAATGACTTTAATAACTAGTTACTTATGTTGAAGGTGATCTTTCCTTATCGTTTGTCCGTGGTGTCTTGGCATTATTTTACTGTCTATATAAAATAAAAGATTTTCACCATTCATATCTCCACGGTCTATATGGAGGTATGTTGGCTACCTGGTCGGGGGTTAAGGGAACGGTTTGGTAAAGGTCTTGCCATTGTTCAGCGTTTAGAGGTCCTGCAATGGACCTGGGTCAAATTTAGTAGGACCTCCTTCAATACTTAACGGTATTGGATGGCGGGGGTCCAAACTCTTTGATCCCCTCATAAGTTAACTACTATTAATACTATAACCCGGCTATTTAGGACTGTATCCCTGCTGACTCAGACTACTTAGCCGAGGGTAACGTCACCGCCAAAAGCGGGGCCTACCATAATATTGCATTAATAACTTAATTCATTATCTTCCAATAATCCACCCTTTTAGGATTGTATCCTTGCTGACTCAAACTACTGGGGTGAGGGTAACGTCACCTTCAAAAGAGGGGCCTACTACAATAACTAAGATAATCTCTTAATTATGTGCAAAAGTGCGGAAATAATCAAAGGTTATACTAGATACGAGTCGGAACCAAGTGATTCATCTTGTCTATCTGTTTTTCTTTTATTTTTATTTTTCAGCATTTTAGTTAGTTTTTATTTTTCTTAGTTTAAAACATTTTTCTAAACTTTTTATTTTGATTAGACGTTGAGGATAAACCGGTACTAAAAGCTCTTGTGTCCTTGGACGACCTCGGTATCTTACCAACGCTATACTACGCTCACGATGAATGAATGCAAGTGCTGCTCAGCCAGCTATGAATAGGTCAGCCTCACCTAATACTTCTGCAAATAAACATCTCCCAAGAAACCCACCAGGCTCAAAAATACAAAAGTGGGAAACTGACAAACAGACCTGCGTATTGACTTTGCTCAGGTCTGGTGGAGAAGTGGAGAAAATATCAAGGGAACAAGCTCTTGGCCTGAGTCTTGAAGATTTGCAGGATCTCCTTGATCTTCCACTTAGCAGGGATGATGAAGATACAGATGCCCTAGACTTTGAATTACAATTTAAAGGCCAGATAAGGGAACTGTTGATGAGGCAATAAAGATTTCCACAAATAATGAAGAGTTTTGGCATTATCTGTTCCAGGGGGAGATTGTTGGGATTGAACCCTATCAGAGGAACAGATAATTAAAGCCAAAACTGGATCAGAGCAGTGGATCCAGAATAAGCAGATGTTTACATACAAACCTCTCCCCTTGAAAGTGGTCTCATATCTGCTGACCTCCTATCTGCTGATCTTACTAAGTGCTGACCTACAACTGCTGCCTTGCATCTACTGCCAAATGTCAAAGACTGATGGAAGACCAAAGCTCTGCTGATTCAATCTACTGCCTTGAGTCTAGTACTGCTGATCCGGACAAGCACTGCTGGGTTCACAGCAGTGGAAGGATGCAGCAGCTGTTTAAGAGTCTTTTATGTAATGAAATGTAATAGCAGTAGTTAGTACATCAGTGTTTGTATAGATCAGAGGTTAGAGTTTTTTAGGAGGTTAGATGTCACTTTCATGGTGACGTCAGCTAAGATGCTCAGTGGTTTGCAAGTGCCTATAAATAGTTCAGTACTTTGTACTGTTCTATCAGCTATTTCACAACATTGTCTTCTTTGCACGAACAAACTACTGAGCTCTGGCTGAGGGGGAGTTTGCATTCATTCATCAATCATTGTAATCGTTGTTGAAACAAATTCAATCTTTCGATTCATTGTGTAAAGATGTTTGATTAAAGTATTACTCTCGTTTGATTGTATGCAAAGTTTGTTTTCATCTTAATTCCGCTGCACAACTCTTTCATTTCCATCTTAATTTCAAACGAAAATACAATCAAAACAAACTCAGATCCAACACAAATACACTTTATTCTTGTGTCGCGTACACCATTCTTACCCTTGTGTTGGATTTTCTTTCGTCCATTAGGTCAGTAAGCAAATCAGAAGCAAAACCATCCGCCTGCTTGTACTTTCAAGAGGTTCATGGATTGTAAGCCAGAGACATTCAGTGGGACTGAAGGG
This sequence comes from Helianthus tuberosus, assembly GCA_030545235.1. Taxonomy (NCBI): domain Eukaryota; kingdom Viridiplantae; phylum Streptophyta; class Magnoliopsida; order Asterales; family Asteraceae; genus Helianthus; species Helianthus tuberosus. The sequence continues at coordinate 16,388,929 of CM060375.1, read as the reverse complement.
GCTGTGGGGTTGCTACGTTGGTTTGAGAAGGCGGAGTCAGTTTTCGCTATGTGCAACTGTCCCGAGGGGGACCGCGTGAAGTATGCTAGAGGCACCTTGGAAGACGGTGCCTTAACTTGGTGGAATGCCTAGGTGCAGATGTTGGGCATTGAAATGGCTAATGCAACGACTTGGGATGATTTTAAGGAGTTGATGCGGGAGGAATACTGTCCTCGCGACAAAATTCAGAAACTTGAGAACGAGTATTACAATCTGAAGATGGAGGGGTCTGAGATTGAAGCGTTCACTAAGAGGTCACATGAGTTAGCAAACATGTGCCCTAACTTGTCTCGACCCCCACCTCGAAGAATTGAGTTGTACATCAAGGGCTTGGCACCGTCGGTAAAGAGTTTGGTCACTGCTGCAAATCTCAACAACCTGCCTCAGATCATCCGCTTAGCACACAAGATTACTGACCAAGAGGTCGAGCGTGGTGCGTTACCGCCATGTGTTTCTGCTATTACTCCTGCTACTACAGCCACCACACCTGCTAGCGATACCAAGTGTAAGTGGAACGATGCTGACAAAGCAACCAGTGAAAGCCAATCACAGAAAAGCCCTGACAACAGCAATAACCGTAGTTTCAGTCAGTCGTCCTCAGTTAACCAAGGCCAGGGCAGCAATCAGAGTCAAAGCACCTACGTTGGCAAGAAGCCGAAGTGCAACAAGTGTGGTTATCATCATCATGGACCGTGTGTCCGGGCATGCCGTAGGTGCGAAAAGGTGGGCCATGAGGTAAAAGACTGTAGAGCTCCGTACCCAAAGCAGCAGCAGCAGCAGAATCAGCAGCATCAGCAACAACAAAGGCATCAGCCCCATCAGAACCAGAGCTTTAAGAAGGGGTGTTTCCAGTGTGGGGATGAGGGTCACATTAAACGGGATTGCCCTCAGCTGAATCAGAACGCCAATGATAACAACAACCATCAGAACAACAACAACAATGCTGGGAACAACAATAAGGGCAACAATGGGGGCAATGGTGCGCGTGGAAGGGTATTTACAATTGGTGCTGGCGATGCTAGGAAACGGCAATGTCGTGACTGGTACATTTTCTATGAACAACCTCTTTGCTTCTGTATTATTTGATTCCGGTGCCGATTGGATTTATGTGTCCCTAGAGTTCAGTCAGCGATTATGGTTAGCTCCAACGCCTCTAGAAGCTAAGCATGTAGTAGAATTAGCCGATGGTAAAACAATTGAAGCCTCACACGCTCTTATGGGATGTAAATTAGATCTTGTGGGTCAAGTGTTTGATATTGACCTCCTTCCTGTCACTCTCGGTAGTTTTGATGTAGTGGTTGGTATGGATTGGCTGTCTAAGCACCAAGCTGAAATTCTCTGTAAAGAGAAGATCGTACGTATTCCTCTCCCTAGTGGAGAATTTCTATCGGTTCAAGGGCATCGCAGTGGTGCGATGGTTGGTATCATCTCAGTTATGCAAGCGCAGAAATGTCTACGAAAGGGGTATCCTGCTATTCAAGCACTTGTTACTGATCCTCCGTCGGAGGAAAGAAAGATCGAAGACCTGCCAGTTGTTTTTGAATTTCCTGATGTATTTCCTGAGGAACTACCTGGTTTACCTCCACACCGTCAAGTGGAATTTCAGATTTATCTTGCACCAGGAGCATCTCCGATTGCTCGTGATCCATATCGTCTTGCACCTGGGGAGTTGCAAGAGCTATCTAACCAACTTTAAGAAATGTTGGACAGAGGCTTTATCTGACCCCGTTCTTCGCCTTGGGGAGCCCCAGTTCTGTTTGTGAAAAAGAAAGATGGGTCCTTTCGTATGTGCATATATTATCAGAAACTCAATAAGGTGACTGTCAAGAACCGCTATCCTTTGCCATGCATCGACGACTTGTTTGACCAGTTGCAGGGGTCAAGTTTTTATTCGAAAATCGATTTAAGATCGGGTTATCATCAGATGAGAGTCCGAGAGAAGGATGTTCCTAAAACGGCTTTTCGAACACGGTATGGGCACTATGAGTTTTTAGTTATGCCGTTTGGGTTGACAAACGCACCAGCAGTCTTCATGGATCTCATGAACCATGTATGCAAACCGTACCTCGACGACTTCGTTATCGTGTTTATCGACGACATTCTGATCTATTCAAAGAGCAAGGAAGATCACGAGCACCACTTACGACTTATCTTGGAGCTCCTGAGGAAGGAGCAACTCTACGCAAAATTTTCTAAGTGTGACTTCTGGATACGAGAGGTGCACTTCCTTGGTCACATTGTGAATGAATCGGGAATACTCGTGGATCCTGCAAAGATTGACGCCATTAGAAATTAGGCGGCACCGAAGACTCCATCAGAGGTGCGACAATTTCTTGGTCTCGCTGGATACTATCGCAGATTTATTAAAGACTTCTCGAAGATTGCTCAACCTCTTACCTCGCTAACACAGAAAGGTGTTGTATACTCGTGGGGAACGAAACAAGAAGATGCTTCCAGTTGCTGAAACAAAAGCTCTGCAGCGCACCGATCTTATCTTTACCCGAAGGCACATAAGATTTCGTGGTATATTGTGATGCTTCTATTCAGGGTCCCGGTTGCGTGTTGATGCAACGCGAGAAGGTGATAGCTTACGCCTCTCGACAGTTAAAGGTTCACTAGAGGAATTATACGACGCACGACTTAGAGTTGGGAGCCGTGGTGTTTGCGCTTAAAATCTGGAGGCATTACCTGTACGGTACTAAATGCACTATTTATACCAACCACAGGAGCTTTCAGCATATCTTTGACCAGAAGGAATTGAATATGCGACAGCGTCGCTGGGTGGAACTCTTGAATGACTACGATTGCGCAATCAAGTATCATCCGGGTAAGGCTAATGTTGTAGCTGATGCCCTTAGTCGAAAGGAATCGAAACCCAAACGTGTTCGCGCTTTGCAGCTCACCATCCCTTCTAATTTGCCTGGCCAGATCCGTTCTACACAAACCGAAGCATTGAAAGAGGAAAACATTGAAGCAGAATACTTAAGGGGCATGGAAAAACGACTTGTAGAGAGATCGGATGGTATCCATTATTGCATGGAACGAATATGGATTCCTTTGTTTGGAAATCTTAAAGAACTTGTGATGGATGAAGCGCACAAGTCTCGATACTCTGTTCACCCGGGTTCGGATAAGATGTATCAGGATCTCAAAGTCATGTATTGGTGGCCGAAGATGAAAGCTCACATCGCGACGTATGTTAGCAAATGCTTGACGTGTTCAAAGGTCAAGGTGGAATACCAGAAACCGTCTGGATTGCTTCAGCAACCAGAAATACCCATGTGGAAATGGGAGCAAATAGCAATGGATTTTGTCACGGGCTTGCCGAGAACTCAAAACAGAAACGATACCATCTGGGTGATCGTTGATCGTCTCACGAAGTCAGCACATTTTCTAGCAATCAAGGAAACGGATAAGTTCTCACAACTTGCTGCTGTTTATCTTAAAGAGGTAGTTTCTAGGCACGGGGTACCGACCTCTATTATCTCTGATCGTGACCCGCGTTTCATTTCGGATTTGTGGTACGACTGGATCACTCAGTTGTGATACGCGAGTATTTTTGAAAACATGTGCATTGTGTTAGCCTTAGGAAAGGCTAAGTAGTATTTCAGCCTTAGGAAAGGCTTCTTCGTGTGAAGCTGTAGTACGCGATGTTCACACAAAGTTGTAGTTTTTAGCAATTTCGATCGAGAGTATCAAGTAGGCCCATACAAACCCTACTGGGTTCATACAAGTCGGCCTGTTGGTACTTAAACTATAGACTAGGTCAATTTCTAAGACGTCGACCCAGACTAGGTCGAGTCACAAAATTTCACCTAATTCCCTATAGTTATGGCTCTGTTACCAATCTGTCACACCACAACCGATGGCGGAATCATCGGGGCGTGGCACTAGGCGAATCAGATTGCTCAAGAGAATCCATAACAACTATATTGCGATAATATTTATTACATTTGTTATCCCATACTAACAAATAATACAATCACATAAGTCATCACAGATTTCTTATCCTCTCGAACAATACAAATCCGACAACCTAGATTTTAGGAGAGTTTCTAGACTTCCTAGCTTGATTTGAGATAGCTTGAGATCTAACCTGCAACATACGTTAAAATAATGTCAATACAAAAGTATTGGCGAGTATACAGGTTTGGTATGTAATAGCATAATAGATTTAAAAGTGCTACGAATCTCCTACCTACATAAACGAGATACACGACATACATACTCACAAAACCGATACTACCAGCTAATTACTCGATGCTCAAATACGCGATGGCAAACTAGACCCCGTCGAGCGCAATAGTACTATACTAGTCATGGTGGGACGTCGCGAGTATAAGTCCTAGCACATATGTAACTAGCATCACGTATAACTATGCACGTAAGTCATTCGCAAGTGATAAGTAGTTTAAGCATTTGATATAATTCGATTTGATAACAACGTATGTTACACCCAAAAGTGCAAAAGCAAAAAGGGTTCAAGTATACTCACAGTGCGTATTCAGCAAGAACTCAACTTGGTTGGATTAATTTAGAGTGCGCCTGATTTAGTATGAACACGGAGTGGTAGCGTAAGCGAGGTGCGGTGAAAAGTTGAATAATAGGGCTAGTGGTAATCCGATCGAACATCGACACTTTGGGGCTCGTCTGGTCGGTTGACATGTTATTCGGTCGGTTGACATGCGATCCGATCGGCTGACATGTTGTTCGGTCGGTTGACATGCTATCCGATCGGTTAACATGTTGTCTGATCGCTTGGCATGTTGTCCGATCGACTGACATGTTGTCCGATCGGTTAACATGTTGTCCGATCGGTTGACATGTTGTCCGATCGGTTAACATGTTGTCCGATCGGTTGACATGTTGTCCTATCGACTGATATGTTGTCCGATCGGTTAACATGTTGTCCGATCGGTTGACATGTTGTCCGATCGACTGACATGTTGTCCGATCGGTTAACATGTTATCCGATCGGTTGGTTTGGAGTTGATTCGCCGTTCGATCGGACATCAGTCCGGTCGGACGGCAATTCGTTCAGATTTTCTGATTAAGTCAGTCTCAATTGTCTTTGGAAAGGATACCGGTAGTTTTTACCGAGACGGCGTGACGTCGTGTTAAACAAATGGAATTCCACCAGTTCCGACCCGTTCTAACGGCCGGGAACCACCCCGTTCCATCAGTTTTGGCCGTTCTTGACGGTTTCTCCATGTTAATTTCGAAATCACGCAATACTTTGATCAGATACATAATATTCTAGGTGAGATTGTTATAAAAACATGTGGAAATCACTCAGATCTATAGTTGTTCATGGTAAAATGAGGTGATGCTTTGAAGTTCATATGAACTCTTGATGACATCATCTTTGAACACCTCAAATCAGTAGATTTCACGGTTAAAAGTTGATTTTTTTAAAAGATAGAAAGGTGTAGAATCGAGTGTAGATCATAAAAGTACAAATTTTAGGTTGAAAACTTACAAGAATTGCGAGAAAACGAGCGAAAATGGCGAAGCAGCGTCTGGCCGAACGAAAGCAGTCACATCAAGGGTTCTTGGTGTGACTGAGGGGTATTTATAGGCAAGGAGAAGGAGAGGATGGTGAGTGGGGGCCGTCCGTTCGGCTGGCCCATCCGATCGGCTGGCCTAGCCGTTCGGCTGGCCCATCCGTCCGTATGACCGATCCGTTCGGATGTCCCTCGGCGAGCTGCGTTTAGGTGTTCCGTTTCGATTGTTAAGCGTTGCGATGATTTTTTTTACACATTCTCATCCACATTGTCATTTATTTATTATAATTAGTCACGTTGGGTCGTATATACATATCCATATTTCAAAGTTGCGATACAATAACCGGGTTTCGTTTTGAATATGCGATTACTTTGCGACGCTTCACGGTCATCGAGGAGGGTAGAATAGGTCCTCTCTCTATGTCATCGTGAACGTTATTGTGTGTTTTGAGTTATGATTTGCACTGCGACACATCACGGCTATCAAGGAGGGTAGAATTGGTCCTTACCCGACATCTTCGTGGTTGTCAGCAAGTGCAAGGTGATGTGATAGCGATAAAGTATGCGTAATATGCGAAAATACTGTGATTTAGCGATATATGCGATATAGGTACATTATGATCCGAATCTCGGGTGCTAGGCGTAACGAGTGTAGCGAGTAGTAACAACGCACGAACGTGCGGGTTGTTACAGTCTCCCCTGCTTTAGGAAATTTCGTCCCGAAATTAATCCAACAGGTAGACTTTTGAGAGTTGTCCTCGTATAAGTAGCGATACAGCGAGTTCATTGACTGAGAGTTGACAAGTGAGAGCATTTTGAGTAAGAGAGATCGATTACGAGAGGCGACGTATTGACAAAAGTAGCATCCCACGAGTTGGCGTTTCAAAAGTACCTCGAGTCGCGAAGAATCTGTAAGTTCGATGCGATTGAAATTTTTAAAGAACTTGAAAGGTTTCTCATAACGTAGGGTTATAACTGAGTCGATTGTTAACCAACATTGCAAGAAACATTCGTTTTTAGCTATTTAAAAGGAATTTGGAAGGAAATCTTGAAAAAATTTCTTATAACGTAGGGTCAACTGAGTCGATGTTAACCAACGTTGCAAGAAAGTTTAGGTTTTAAACATTTTAAGGAATTTGAAAATGAAAACGGGGGTTACGGAAACTCTCCTATGACACGGGTTCAAGCTGAACTCGATGTCGAACCAACGTCTTTAAGAAAGATTTCATTTTGATATTGCAAAAAGTTCTTTTTAAAGAAAACTGGACTTATGAGACTTCCCTTGGGCATGGAGTTAGGCTGATTCAATGTTACTTCCACATTGTGTGGAAATTTCACTTGTCCAATGGTTTTTTTATAAAAAACAGTTTTTAACAGTTTAAAAAGTTAATTAACATCGAGCCCCACTTGGCACTTTCTCACGAAAGGTTGTTAATATGGTTAAAACACTTATATATAGGAAGTACCAGCGGCGTATCCACCATGTTTCTCCCATATTACTTCCGTCTCATGAGGCGGTGTCATGTGTGCCGATATGACACAGATAGAATTGCGCTGCATCGGTCTAATCGATAGGGAGTCAGACCGAGTTGAAGATAGAATCAAATAGGTTAAAGAGGCGGGTTTAATCGCGAACGTAGCTATAACAGCGTGCGCGAGTAGCCTGGTGACACGAAACATTGATGTGTCGTGTCTGGATAGGCGTCGAGCGATAAGTGATAAGCGAATAACGCGATTAGATTTCACATTAAACCCACATGGCACGTTTCCACAAAAGTTTGCTAACGTGGCGAAACACCACGTTCGACCAGGTTAGTTTTGTCCCGTGAAGCGATGTCATGCATACTAATACCACACAGACTGTGATGAATATCAAGCGATGAGTGACGAGCGATAAGCGGTACGCGACAAGCGAATAAGCGATAGATGATACACGATAAGCGAGTAATGCGATTCGATTTAGTCTTCATAGCTTTACAATTTAACCAACGTTAAGCCCCATATGGCATCTGCCCACGAAAGTTTGCTGGTATGGCTGAATCACTTATACATATAGGAAGTACCTAGCGATGTATTTACCATGTTCCAACCATACTAGATCTGTTTTGTGAATCGATGTCAGGTGTGCTCGCGTAATACAGGTAGCGATAAGCGATAAGCGAATAGGCGATTAAGTGAAGTACACAAACACAACACAAGCGATGACGGCAGCGATAAATGAATTGCGATAAGCGATACGCGATAGCGACAACCGACGAGCGATAAGCGACGGTTGTTGCGTTGCAAGCGATGGGGATATGCGCGATTTATGCGATTCGATTCAATTGATTAACACCACAGGGTTTAACTAACATTAGACCCCACATGGCCTTTTTCAACGAAAGCCTGCTGATATGACTAAAACACCTTGCTTTAATCATATGAGCTTCATCTCGTGAAGCGAGGTCATGTGTGCTAACTTAACACAAATATCACAGATAACGGTAGGCGATAGCGATGGTGATGGCGATAGAGTGCCACCCAGTAAGCGATATAGCGATACACACAATAAGCGATGGCAATCCACATAATAAGCGATAGAGATTCACATGATAAGCGATAGAGATTGCGAGATACACATAATAACCAATAGCGATTGCGAGATAGTGATAATGCGATAGATTCCAACAAAACTGTGATTGAGTGGCGAGGTGGACTTACGACCAGTCTTGCGTCGCTGCAATTGCCCTGCGGGAGTAGAATTACCAAAGTCCATCGATGAGGCGATTGCATTGCGTTGGCAGACTCACGAAAAGTCTCGCAGTGATGCGGTTCGGTTGTTACGCCTTGCGATTGAGTGTAGTGTGTTGAAAATAACCACAATAGTATAGTAGGTCTAACAATGTTCAACTCCATGTGGCACTTTCCTTACGAAACTTCGGTAGTATGATAAAGCACACCTTGCTTGACCCCTACTACTTACATCCTGTGATTTGGTGTCACATTTTGTCGGGACGCTTATGGCACCTTTAGAATTCACTACGATCTCCGAGCACTGACCAAAATAATCCCGTGTGCACCCGTGATTAGTCGTTCCTTGCACGTTTATCGTACCTTATTCTTAAGAGTGCAGTGAGGGTAAAACACATTATCTCATGATATAGTATATAGTATGTGTGTGAATCTAGTCTAAGTGCGAAACACGAGAGAGAATGCGAATCAATGTTTGCGCATAGTGACAACATCAATTCGTAGGGACAGTTCTACACATGAAATTACGTCGAAAATTTGTTTCATTGCAACACTATCCTACATCTGTTTGATGTCGAAAACTTTTGCTGGAGCTGCGGTTATTGTACTCAAGTTCTTGACCCGGTGCGGCAGTTGCAGGTGAAGTGACCGTAACGGTTGCAGTTATTACAATAGCGACAATCAGCTCCGACCTGGTGATGGTAGGTACATGAGTAACACTGGGGATGAGCTCCAGTGTAAGCTCGTTTTGGAAACACCGGAATTACTTGAAGAGGCTTCGGTTGCAGCAGTTCGGTTGTTGATGAGTTCGGGCTTGAAATCTTTCATTTGCGGATGGGTTTGTCGGTGTCTTACGGTGAGGTGTCGTCGTTGGATGATTTGTCTGAGGACTCACTTTCAGAATCTTTGGCCGAGTCGTCGGCAGATTCATCCGAATAATCGTCGGCAGATTCGTCAGAAGAATCGTCGGTAGAATCATCTGAAGAATTAATGACGATTGATTGATAAGTTTGCTTGACAATATTCTTGGAGAAAAATCCTCCCATGAGTCGTTTGTTGTTGCTCTCGGCGGCTAAACGGTAGGTCTCTTCGATGGTAGCAGGTCTTGCAGCTTCGACAAAATCACCCACACACTCAGGCAAGCCGCGAATGTACTTAGGAATGGTTTTTTCTGAAGTGTTGACTTGACTTGGGCAGATTACGCTAAGCTGTTTGAACCTTGTGGTGTAGCCAGCATTGTCACTTCCGTCTTGCTTGATTTCCCAAAATTCGTTTTCTAGCTTCTGAACTTCGTGGGGAGGGCAGTACTCTTTCTTCATGAGCTCTTTCAGCTCATCCCAAGAGAGAGCGTAAGCTGCGGAGATCCCACGTTTGTTACGTTCGGTAGTCCACCAGTCGAGTGCTCGTGATTGAAATACTCCGGTAGCGCAAGTAGTACGGAAACTATCGGGACACCCACTCTGACGAAGGGTAACTTCGATAGAATCGAACCACTGGAGTAGTTGAGTCACACCTCCTTCACCCGTGAATTCCATCGGGTCACAGGCTTTGAAGTGTTTGTAGAGAAAAGCAGATTGCGGCGCTTCCGTCTTAGAGTCTTCCGAGGCTCGAGAGTTGCTGAGAGAGTGCACTTGAGTGACGATCTGAGGAATCATTTTGGCCACTCCCTTGACCACAAGCGAGGCAATCCTCTTTTCGTCCCTTCGTTTGGCTCGTCTCCTTGCTGACATTCTCGAAGCAGAGTTGTTGGAAGGCATCTAGACAGAGAGAGACTTGGAGTGAGATTCGATCATAATGATTTTAAGTTTTGCGATTCGATTTAGTGCGATCAAAACTTGTTGTAGGTAGTATAGTAATACGTATACACATAGGAGCCACATAGGAGACACAAGAGTCCTAGGTTCTCACACCTACGTTTTGCTTTGTACATATAAATAGTTGTAGTTTATATTTATGCACCTACATGTCGGTGTAGAATGCGCAAGGACGCGTTGAAGGAAGGAAGCGAGTCGTTAGACTTTAGTTTTCGTTGCGAACATTCGGTTCTTGTTTTAGATTGCGATGGCTGTGCGGGTTGTGCGTTTTGTAAAACAGGGAGCGGAAAGTGATAGATTGTAAAATAACACATAAATCGTAACCAAGTTTATCGAACGTAAAACCGTCAAGTCATAGTCTTAGTAAAATAATCGGAGTGCCTCGGGTGTTTTGGCGTTGACTACCCAAGGTAACCCAACTATTTTCAACAAGTTCGTGCACGCGCGTTGACCTAGAAGACTTCATGCTTCCACTGGGATGCAGCTCATGGCATTTGTCTTCCTAGTCATCGCGTGGCTTGAGTCATTGTCATGGTCGAGTCCTTGGTGAGAGCTTTTTGAAAACCATTTTAAAGAGTGGAACGGTTCATTAAGGTACGAGTTCCACCCCTGTCTTAAAAACTTCGTTCCTAATTGTGGTTATGCTCTTCGAATAAATTCGTGAGTTCCACTAGAGTTCGAAATTGAGACTTTCGTCGAGATGTGGATGTCACTCCTAACTCGATGAAAGGTTCTCGTGCTAGAAAATGCGCTGAGTGAGCAATCCTATCGAGAGTTCTTGGCTTTCATACCTGGTCTCGACTGTATCACTCAGTTATGATACGCGAGTATTTTTGAAAACATGTGCATTGTGTCAGCCTTAGGAAAGGCTAAGTAGTATTTCAGCCTTAGGAAAGGCTTCTTCGTGTGAAGCTGTAGTACGCGGTGTTCACACAAAGTTGTAGTTTTTAGCAATTTCGATCGAGAGTATCAAGTAGGCCCATACAAACCCTACTGGGTTCGTACGAGTCGGCATGTTGGTACTTAGACTATAGACTAGGTCAATTACTAAGACGTCGACCCGGACTAGGTCGAGTCACAAAATTTCACCTAATTCCCTATAGTTATGGCTCTGATACCAATCTGTCACACCCCTACCGATGGTGGAATCATCGGGGCGTGGCACTAGGCGAATCAGATTGCTCAAGAGAATCCATAACAACTATATTGCGATAATATTTATTACATTTGTTATCCCATACTAACAAATAATACAATCACATAAGTCATCACGGATTTCTTATCCTCTCGAACAATACAAATCCGACAACCTAGATTTTAGGAGAGTTTCTAGACTTCCTAGCTTGATTTGAGATAGCTTGAGATCTAACCTGCAACATACGTTAAAATAATGTCAATACAAAAGTATTGGCGAGTATACAGGTTTGGTATGTAATAGCATAATAGATTTAAAAGTGCTGTGAATCTCCTACCTACATAAACGAGATACACGACATACATACTCACAAAACCGATACTACCAGCTAAGTCCTCGATGCTCGAATACGCGATGGCAAACTAGACACCGTCGGGCGCAATAGTACTATACCAGTCATGGTGGGACGTCGCGAGTATAAGTCCAAGCACATATGTAACTAGCATCATGTATAACTATGCACGTAAGTCATTCGCAAGTGATAAGTAGTTTAAGCATTTGATATAATTCGATTTGATAACAACGTATGTTACACCCAAAAGTGCAAAAGCAAAAAGGGTTCAAGTATACTCACAGTGCGTATTCAGCAAGAACTCAACTTGGTTGGATTAATTTAGAGTGCGCCTGATTTTGTATGAACACGGAGTGGTAGCGTAAGCGAGGTGCGGTGAAAAGTTGAATAATAGGGCTAGTGGTAATCCGATCGAACATCGACACTTTGGGGCTCGTCCGGTCGGTTGACATGTTATTCGGTCGGTTGACATGCGATCCGAGCGGCTGAGATGTTGTTCGGTCGGTTGATATGTTATCCAATCGGTTAACATGTTGTCCGATCGCTTGGCACGTTGTCCGATCGACTGACATGTTGTCCGATCGGTTAACATGTTGTCCGATCGGTTGACATGTTGTCTGATCGGTTAACATGTTGTCCGATCGGTTGATATGTTGTCCTATCGATTGATATGTTGTCCGATCGGTTAACATGTTGTCCGATCGGTTGACATGTTGTCCGATCGACTGACATGTTGTCCAATCGGTTAACATGTTGTCCGATCGGTTGGTTTGGAGTTGATTCGCCGTTCGATCGGACATCAGTCCGGTCGGACGACAATTCGTTCAGATTTTCTGATTAAGTCACTCTCAATTGTCTTTGGAAAGGATACCGGTAGTTTTTACCGAGACGGCGTGACGTCGTGTTAAACAAATGGAATTCCACCAGTTCCGACCCGTTCTAACGGCCGGGAACCACCCCGTTCCATCAGTTTTGGCCGTTCTTGACGGTTTCTCCATGTTAAATTCGAAATCACGCAATACTTTGATTAGATACATAATATTCTAGGTGAGATTGTTATAAAAACATGTGGAAATCACTCAGATCTGAGTTGTTCATGGTAAAATGAGGTGATGCTTTGAAGTTCATATGAACTCTTGATGACATTATCTTTGAACACCTCAAATCAGTAGATTTCACGGTTAAAAGTTGATTTTTTAAAAGATAGAAAGGTGTAGAATCGAATATAGATCATAAAAGTACAAAGTTTAGGTTGAAAACTTACAAGAATTGCGAGAAAACGAGCGAAAATGGCGAAGAAGCATCTGGTCGAACGAAAGCAGTCACATCAAGGGTTCTTGGTGTGACTGAGGGGTATTTATAGGCAAGGCGAAGGAGAGGATGGTTAGTGGGGGCCGTCCGTTCGGCTGGCCCGTCCGATCGGCTGGCCCGTCCGATCGGCTGGCCCGTCCGATCGGCTGGCCTAGCCGTTCGGCTGGCCCATCCGTCCGTATGACCGATCCGTTCGGATGTCCCTCGGCGAGCTGCGTTTAGGTGTTCCGTTTCGATTGTTAAGCGTTGCGATGATTTTTGTTACACATTCTCATCCACATTGTCATTTATTTATTATAATTAGTCACGTTGGGTCGTATATACATATCCATATTTCAAAGTTGCGATACAATAACCGGGTTTCGTTTCGAATATGCGATTACTTTGCGACGCTTCACGGTCATCGATGAGGGTAGAATAGGTCCTCTCTCTATGTCATCGTGAACGTTATTGTGTGTTTTGAGTTATGAGTTTCACTGCGACACATCACGGCTATCAAGGAGGGTAGAATTGGTCCTTACTCGACATCTTCGTGGTTGTCAGCAAGTGCAAGGTGATGTAATAGCGATAAAGTATGCGTAATATGTGAAAATACTGCGATTTAGCGATATATGCGATATAGGTACATTATGATCCGAATATCAGGTGCTAGGCGTAACGAGTGTAGCGAGTAGTAACAATGCACGAACGTGCGGGTTGTTACAACCTCTTTGTTGGGCTGAGGTGGGTGACAGCCAGATCACAGGTCCGGAGCTTATATTTGAAACTTTAGAAAAGATTGTTCAGATCAGGAACCGTATGGCAGCAGCGCGCGACCGTTAGAAAAGCTACGCTGACAAGCGTAGGAAGCCTTTGGAATTCGCAGTTGGTGATCGTGTTATGTTGAAGGTCTCACCCTAGAAGGGTGTGGTGCGTTTTGGAAAACGCGGCAAGCTTAACCCTCGTTATGTTGGGCCATTTAAAATTCTGGAGCGAATTTGTAAAGTGGCCTACAAGTTGGAGTTACCTGCTGAGTTGGGTAACGTCCATGATGTCTTCTATGTCTCCCAATTAAAGAAGTGTTTGTCTGATGGAACACTTGTGGTACAGTTTCAAGAGCTAAAAATCGTGGACAAGTTGCAGTTTGTCGAAGAACCAATAGAAATTATGGACCGGGAGGTCAAGGTCCATAAGCATAGTCGAATACTGATCGTGAGGGTTCGTTGGAACTCAAGACGGGGACCGGAGTTCACATGGGAACGCGAGGATCGGATGAAGCTCAAGTACCCACATTTATTCCCAGATGACAAATCCAAGTCTGGCAAATCTAAGTCTGGCACAACTAGTGAATTTCAGGACGAAATTCCCATTCAAGTTGGGGATGATGTGGCACCCACGGAAAATACACAGTCATCCTAACTTGACGCTGTGCATTTGTGGATTACTTATCAAATTTCAGGATGAAATTTCTTTCAAGTTGGGGATGATGTGACAACCCGAGAATCCAAGATCCTTGTCTATGCTTCTTTTGTTCGCAATCTTGTTTTAACACTTTGTTTTGTATTATGACATGTGTAGTTTGTGTGATTGATTATGTTGCATGTTAAATAGATGGTTACTGTATTGATTGTGTGGTTGCATTGTACATGCCTCATAACTAAGGTTCTTTGTCATACATCCGACCCGACGAAAGATAGTCTTTCGTCGACATCCGACCCGACGAAATATAGGTCTTTCGTCATCCACAAACTCGACGAAACATATAGTTTGTCGATGGGGGTTTTTTTTGGCATAAGGGCCTTCGGCCCATGAATTGGAAGCCCAACATGTTACGCTTAAAACATAAACTTTGACACATAAGCAGTCAATTGAGAAACCAAAAACCCAACACCTCTCTTTCTCTCCCTCTGGTGTGACGGCAACGGTGAAACCCGGAGCTTTTCTTATTCAAATAGTCTAACTAATCCGGAACCTTGGTTAGTATCTTGTTCCCATTCATTAGATCTATATCCGATACGTGGACTTGTATTGTAATGATTATGTATGAATACGTTGGATCTTGCGTGCGTAATGTTCATTGTTCATTAACCGTATTACGTAGTTAGGGTAGTTTGATGGAGTCTTGAATGTTCTTGTATGTCCTCATGATTACTGTTTGGTTAGAATGATAAGCAGATATTAATTGAATGACTGTTATAACAATAATGATCATGTGAGTATGCAAATTGTTAAGGCCCTTGTTGCATGTTGATGATAATTGGGAACTGGATGATTGATCGATGATCATGATGTAACTGTTGATGATGATTAGGGTTCTAGAACATGTAGAACTGTAACTGATTGGATCTGTAACTGCTTGCTCTACGAAACATGTGGTTTTCGTCACACCTCATATCGACGAAACATAGGGTCCTTCGTCGACAAGCTGTCCGACGAAACATAGGGTTCTTCGTCGACAAGCATCCTGACGAAAGATGATCTTTCGTCACAAGGATGTTTCGCCGTGAAAGTCACTGAAGTGAACAGTAGGTGCCTGTGATGTTATTGGTGATAGATACTTATGTGTGTACACGATCCATGATACATGTCAATGATAATAAGAAACTTGGTTCGATTAGTTGGTATAACAAACCCACCTGTTATGTTATGTGTTACATGTGACAATCACATGAGATGTGAACTTGCATTAGAAAGGTGTATTGGCTGCCTGATATGCTGTGATATTGTGAGAATCACAATCTGTGTGAAAATAATGACTTGCTTAACTAAGAAACTGATATTCATTGGTAACCATGTTAGGGTCGGTTGATTAACTTGGAAACAGGTAACTTAACAAACCGAGCAAACCAAGGTGAGTTCACTGCTCTTTTTCTAAGCATGCATCCCGGGGAGGGACATCTGGTAAACGTTCTGGGGAGGAATGTCGGGTTATTGGTGTTTTGGTCAAAAATTACCTAAGCAATTAAGTGATCAAATTAGTTAAGTGAGGTAGTGTGCTAGAAATGAGTATCGAAAATATGTTAATCAAGTTAATTACAAAAACAGTTTCAGGATACGGCTCAGGATATTGAGCTGTATCTATGATCAAACAATGAGCAAAAAAGTATAGGTTGACACGTGACGTACGAGGAAAGCCCTTGATCAATCTAGATCGCCGGCACAAAACCTCGGGAGCTGACAATCGCAGCTGCCTTGTTCTTCTATTGCTTTAAATATCAGGATACAGTGCAGGATGTGATGCGGATCAACTAGGTGTTACAATGTAATTTGATTACAAGTGTTTGTGTGTAGTGACTGTTGAAAGCTAGAGAGAAAAAGTGTTCGAAAGTGTGTGTGAAAGTTGTGTGCCTTAATCTGATCCGCCCCCATCTATTTATAGTAAAAGAAATGCAACAAACTATCCTAATAAACAGGGATCCGGCGAATATTCCCCACTCGAACGTTGTAGACCTGGTCTTTCGGGTTCAACGCCTCTCACATAACAGATACGCCCGAGTCTTGAAGAGAAGAAGTCCATCTGACCGTTAGTAACCCACAGCCTCTAACCTGCACGTGGTTAATTTAGTTAACATCAGGATATCGCCCAGGATGTTAGCAATATCCTAATCCAGTATCCTGATCACAAGTAAACAACCAAAAGCAGAATATTAGTCAGGATATATATATACTCAGAAAATGGCCCATAACAATTGTCCCCAAATATATTTGTTGGTATACCAATCCAACGGATATATTTTAAAAACTCTATCTCGTAAATCGATGCAATTAAAACGAAACGATGGTTGAGGTGACATTGTGCCATCTTCAATGCAATATTTAATCTTTACCCCCTATATTCAGCCTATAATTAGCTGAGATATTTCTTCTTGTTATCATTACTCTTCAAGCGATTTTCAGGTAATCATCCTTTCCTTCATCTCTCGTTTCTTCGACCTCACCGGCCTTTGTTATGCTCAAACTATGCCAATGGTCTGGCGAGTTTTGATGGTGCTAGATCAAATCAGTTCTCGCCATTGCCCTGACCTGTGTATTGAAGACCTTCCTATAGCATACCGGTTGAGGTCCCATGGTGATAGCCATTTTCTTCTGTTCTCTACCTCTAGGAGCCCTTTAGTCCTTAAGGCCACCAAGAACGAAGACTAATGGCGGCGAAAGTTCTTTTTCGTGAAAAGAGACTCTATTGACAAGGGTTTCGATCTGCCGGTTAGATGGTTAACCAAGGGTAGGATCTAGGGTTTTAGGAATATCCCCAAGTGTATCCTTAAACTATATCCCAGACTTATACCCTGATGTTTTTGTGCAGCGAACTTCAGAGATTTAGCACCCCCAAGTGCGGAATCCGAGTCCAGGATCAAAGAAATCTACCGACTTCCTGCCAGTGAAAGAACTTTCTCCCTGTCTCTTACAGATTCAAGCCAAAAATCAAGTTCAGAGATGTCTGGTAAGAATATTCTCAGTAATTATCTTTATTTATTAAACCGATTATCTTTCAGAGGCATGATGAGTTTAAAAGTATCTTCCCTTGCGCAGTACCAGTTGTCAACCTCGAAGGCTTCCAACTTGACGAGTTGGATAGTTACTCCAGCCTTGTACTTGTCAAACAAGAATCTAAGCCGAAGTCGTCTGCCACACCAAAGCCTACCACTTCAAAGACTACTACCGCTCCTAAAGCTCCTCCGGCATCCAGGACCCGGGCCTCTAGCTCCCGGAAGAGAAAAGAAATGGATTCTCTAGCCGCCTCCGAGACATTCTCTCTCTAGAATCATGGATTTAGTGAAGCCGCTTCATTCCTCAAGCAGGTAAAAATTCCCTTCGGATATCCTGAACATGTATGTTAATCATTATCCTGCTCATTTTACATTGATACCTGTATCTTTAACTGCATGGCTTGGAACGTCTCATGCACTTGTATGAAGACGCCTGTCCCACTTATGACTTGGAATTATATTATGCAATGAATCGAATGTTTTATTTAAATACTTATTTTTAGTTCAATGTGATTGGTGGCTTGGATCCTGGTACGTCACACGTCCCGCGGTGTTTCCGCATGTGGTATTTTGGGGGTGTGACATCGACCTTTTATCACACTATAAAAGAAGATGATAAATTTTCAAAATTTACTGAATTGAGCGACCTTGCTCGTGTAACGGTGGAAACCGAAAAAAAATGAAACTTTTCCTTTGGTTTATCGAACATTGACCGGCTGCAACCGCAACTGTTAAAAGATGTTTTTTTTTTTTTTTTTTTTTTCTAAAATGAAGTTTATTAAGATGTATTTATGCAATCGAATGGGTGAGGAGTATTTAAACAATGCTCTAATTTGTGCGGTCGAGAAAGAAACTTTTATAAAGGAAAAGTAGAGGATGTGACGTAGTTTGAAGGAGTACGCCACTGCCAATCCTACACTTTGAAGGAGAGTAACATATGAACAATTTGAAACACATTAGGCAAATCCAACATGATCTAAAATAGTATTGTAACATTTCTTTGTGGAACCATTGCTTTTACGCCATCTGGCTCGTTAGTGTGACAAACCGGTTTTCCAAGGCATTTTAACTATGAACTATTTCTGCCTATGCTCCGTTGTACTTGCAAGCATGTGCTCGTTTTGTGAATTAGTAAAGGTGTTTGATATGTGAATGTTATAAGTGTATGTATATAAATTGTTTGGTAGTTACATTTCGTTTATATGTGAGCTTTCGGCCCAACCCTCTCGAGCCCAAGATATTCCCGGGTCACCTATCTTGAGCGCATACACACATGAGGTTGTGTATGGTTTTCATAATTTGCAAAAAAAAAAAAGAATTAGCAAAACCCTAGCTCTCCTTCTCTCTCAAGCAAACCGACGGCAGCCCTTGGTCCCTCTCGAAGAATCATCTTGATTCCCATCTTATCCTTTCGGTTAGTATGTCTTTATCATTGTTCAAATGTGATTCTCATGTTACACATGGCTGTATTGTTACATGGTAATGTGTTAGGGATACATGGTAATAGAACTTTTGTTGAAATTGTGTTCGTAGATCCGAATGGAATTATTGGTCTTAAGAATCCTTATGAATATGAAATGATGTTGTGTGCTCGTGAGAGCCGATGTGATAATGTGATGAAACAATTTCGGATTTAGGTTGTTGGTTTATGATATCATGATAATTTTGATCTAGGGTTGATAAACAATGTGCCGTTAAATCGGGTTGTATACATGCTTTCTAATCGAGTTGGATGATGTGCATGATTGGTTTTGTTGTTTTGATTTAAGTGATGAACTAGGATCACATGTTAGCAAATATGTTAATGATGTTTGTGTGTTCTGATGCCCATAGTTTTGGCTGGATTAATGATCATGTATGTTAGAAATTCTGATTGTACATGGTCACGGTATGATTGTGGTATTGCTAGTGTTGATTAGTGACGACAATTAGGGTTATATAAACCTGTATAATAACTGATAAATCATGTTGTTTGATCTGATTTGGAACATGGCAAAGTGTTTGCTGAAATTACGGGATGGTTGTTAATTGGGGAATTGATCAGTTACGGTGTATTAAGTTTCGACAAAGGTTGCGAGTCGCAATCTCTTGATTTCGACTCGAAAGCAGACTTCACAAAATAAAAAGACTCGAGACCATTGGTTGCGAGTCGAGACCAGTGTGGTTTCGACTCAGGACATGACTCGGAACTGTGGGGTTTCGACTAATGAAGTAAATACTCAAGATCAGTGGTTGCAACTCGAAACCCCGGAGATTGCTAGTCGAGATCTAACGGTCTCGACTGATGACCACTCGAAATGATACTTTGAGCCTTTTGGGCCACATGCTATAAAAGTTAAATAACGATAAACTAAGTAAGAAAGAATATATTGAATATTTATTAAACCTGTTTCTGAACTGATCAGTTTCAGGGCAATCATGATTGCAAAAAACACGACTAACCGTGTATGAATTGTTAACATACGCAACACCTAGTAAGAAACAGTGGGAAATAAAAAAGTAAAAAAATAATATAATAAATTTGAATATAAAGTTTACAATCGAATAAGCAATTTACAGGGATACAGCAGAAAAAAATTAATAAGGATTGAAAACAAACCATTCCACCACTTGACCTTCCCAAACTGCAATATAATGATTGCATGAACATTTTTCCCTTTGATAGTCTCAAAAAACGACAAAACTTGATCACAGTATTGATCCCACAAAGTAAGAAATAATGTCCGACGCCTGAAGTTTCCATAAAAAAGGGTTGGGCTCAACGTACACTGATTCGCACACTTACATGGGCTATACAATGAAATTGGACTGTTGTGCCACATGATTTACTATTGAGACTTATACGTGTTGAATGTTGTTACGTGTAATACTTATATGCTATGTGTTAAATGTGTGTAAGAAAATACGTGACTACTTGTACATCAAACTGATAAGTATTGGTAACCATCATAGGGCGTGGTTGATCAACTTGAAACAAGTAAATAACCAACCGAGCAATCTAAGGTGAGTTCACTACTCTTTTTCTAGCATGTGTCCCAAGGAGGGACAACTGGTAGATATCCCGGGGAGGAATACTGGGTTATTGGGTTTAAAGTCGATGTTGGATAAGACACTCAAATCTATCACCTTAAGTCCCATCTACTACCGAACTGGTTGTCGGGGAGGTAATGTGGTTATTAGGTTATAGCGTTATTAGGTTTGGCACCCTCACACTGTACCGGGGAGGACGGGCGTGAACTAATGACCTTAACCACTCGACCAATGGTTGATAGAGTATTGGGGAAGGGCAAACAAACTGACGCCATCTTGCGGTACTCGAGTTATTATCAACATGTTTTTAAATTAAACACTTGTCAACTAAACGTTTTTACAAAACTGTGAACTCGCCAGCTTTGTGCTGATACACTTGTTTGCATGCTTGCAGGTCGTTAGATACGTGTCACAGGACTTGCAGTCTGGGATGCTGGAGTGGTCATGGGTCGTGAGGCTTGGAGTAAAATTGAACGTTGGCTTATTGAACATTATGGTTTTTGAAATGCTTGAACAATTAAATTATGCTTCCGCTGAACATGACCGTGTTTTAAATTAAATATTTTGAATTGCATTGTTCACGTTAATGGGAATTTTATTTATTACTTAACTATTAGTTCAATGTGATTGGTTGCTAGATCCTGGTACGTCACACGCCTCGCGGGGGTTTCCGCGTGTGGTATTTTGGGGGTGTGACAGTTAGGCTCGATAACAACTTCAAATTTAGGCTTTTTTATTTATCTTAGATATTTCTAGAACTTTCACAATCGAATTGCTCACAATTGCGGTTGATGACAATTGGCTCGCAAAATTGGTCTAAAAACAATCCGGTCACAAATTTGGTCAGTAAAAATTTGGTTACAAAACTGGTCATAAATAGTTGCAAAAGTAATTTACCATCAGAGTCTAAACGACTGTTGAAGCCGGTAACAGAACTGTTACAAAAGGAAAGGGAGTTACAAATCTATATACTATCAATTAGCAACATGTTTATGCATTTTTTATTTGTAAATCAGGTTGATTGAGTGGTTTGTGTTTATTGGGATGTAACTTCTCTTTGTAGTGTTGTGCCCTCCTTGGGTATTTAAGTTGTGTAAGTGTGTAGGGTTGCTTCATTTTGAAGCACCCCACTCTCTCACCTCTCCACCGACTCCCTCCTTTTTCGTTGTCGCACCATAGTAGCGGTACCACATCCCCTCCGTCATGTCGTCGCTTTGTGGTAATACACTTTGACGATTTTATTGTCTATTTGACGGGGTTTTGTTGGAATCTTTGGCTGAATTTGTTGGTTTATGTACACGGGTGTTTTACTTTTCCGTCGGTTTCTTACCAATCCCAAATAGATTTGTTATTTACTGGTTTTCTTGTCCGATGTTGTTCTGTTTTGGGCCTTTGATGTTCTTGCATGCTCTTTTCGAGTGTTGATCTTTTTTCACGTTGGTTTTTTGGGATGATTTGGAGATTTTGTTGTTTAAGATAGGCTTATGCCGATGAAGATAAAACTTTGGTGTTCATCCAAGGCTTCTTGACGTACTGTTTTTCTAATCCCTTTTTTATGGTTATGGTTTTCTGTTTAGGATCGTTTGGAGATTTGGTTTTTTAAAATGGATGTTATGCTGATGAAGATGAAGCTTTTGTGTTTATCCAAAGCTTTCTGATTTACTACATCTCTTTTCATGTTTTTACAGTTAGGGTTTGATGTTCGTTTGAGGCTTGATGTCGATAAAGATGATTCTTTTATTCTTCATTGGAGTTTGTGTAGTTTTTGTATGTGTATAAACAGTTTTTTTTTTTGGTTTGATGCATGTTAATTTTTGTTCGATGACGATGATTTGATTGTCATCTAAGAGTGCGGCTGTGATGGTGCTTCGGTTTGGGCTCGACACTTTTTGATGCAACCAACTGAAGTTGCTTATAGTTTGTTTATGTACTATCAATTAGCAACATGCTTATGCATTTGTTCTTTGTACTGGATTAGGGGTTCTTTGTATACTATTAACAAGCAACATATTGTTGCATTGGTTTTTTTGCATAGTAGGCTTATTATGTTGTTTGTGTTTGATTGGGTTGTAACTTGTGCTTTGGTGTGTTGTAACCTCGTTGGGTATTTAAAGTGTTTGTGTGGCTTGGGTTGTTTCATGTTGACACTGGCTATTGGACTTACTTGGAGTTGGTACCATGTTTTTTGTGAGACCGATATGCTCTTTCGAATGGGATTATTGTTTTTTTGGCTGCAATGTTTTTGTGAGAATTTGGGTCATTGTGGCTTTGTAGCGACTATATTATCTCAGTTTGTACTCTATGAAGTTATGCGTTATATGGCACGGCATGGCAATATATATTGCAGCTGAGTCGTGTCCATGTGCATTTAACATGTAGGAATGGCAATGGGCCGGGTATTGGTAATCCCAGACCCGTACCCGGTTGTAATTCTTTATCCCATACCCGGCCCGTTACCCGTCGGGTATTTGTCGGGTAATTACCTGTTAATTTCATAAAAATACCCTTGGGGACAAATGTGTAATTTTTACTTTGATGTTTATATAATTTACTATTTTATTGACTATAACAAATGAAAATATGATTAATAACTTACATATCATATTTAGACCTAATATACCAAACTAAATCAAAATGATTAGTTAATTAAGTAATTGTATCAGAACCACCTAATTGCATAAACATCCACGTAATAAAGGGTGATAGCTTCCATATCCAATATACATGCTCAAAAATAAGTTATTTTTTCACTAAACACCTGCCAAATACATATCCACGTATGACTATAGAGAATGTAAGTACATGTACTAAGTTTATATATATGAAAATCCATAATATGATACTTTCGGGTATAATTCAGGTAAATGGGCCGGGTATCGGGCGAGTATCACTAAATCCCATACCCGTACCTGATTTTTTTCTTTTTTTAAGCCCCGTACCCTGCCCATACCCATTGGGCTTCGGGTATACCCGGCCCATATGTTTTGGGTTTCAGGTATACCCGTCGAGCTTGGGCTTTTTTGCCATCCCTATTAACATGTTAATTGATTGTATATAACTGTTACACGTAAAAAGGAGGCAATGATGGATTATATCTTTGTTTACAAATTGTGAGGACTTATTACAAGTAACCTTTTTACGTAAGATTTTCTGAGCTAATTTGTAAATATGATCAAATTAATCGAGTTAACGGTTGTCTCAAAGTTTTATGTTTTATTGTGTCTCCTTTATATCATTTTTTTTTCTTTTTTATGGGCGATGACAAGTAACATCGAACCAGCTTAATGCTTAATGTGATGTATACGAGCCTAACTTGAGCTAATAAACAATAAGTTATATTATTTTGGCTTAATTTATTTAAAAATTAAATTGAACTCTTACTTATACATCAACTCGTAGGTAAAAAATGACAAAGTTGAACGAGGAGTTTTCGAACAATTTGGACATATTCTCAAACAAGTAGTCGAGTCTATTCGTAGGATAAACGAAAAATTAGTGGAGCTAACTAAACAGATGTCAAGGATCCGTGAGAAACAAGCTGAGCTGCAATTTGAAATCAACGTGCTTTATGCGCGTTGCGCAAACCCTAACAACGTTAACAGGGGTTAGTATGTTTAGGCGTTGTGTGTTTTAGTAATCGTTGATTATAATTTTGTTGTAATTTTTAATAGCAATCAATGATATGTTTTTATGTTTAGCATTGTGTGTTATCATCGTGGGTTACGAAGTCAGAAAAAAATACAACTCCTGCCGCATTGCGAAATGCGGCAGGGCTAAAATATACATGTATTTCTCTAGTAATAATAATATAAAATAAACAATAGTATGTGATAAAAAAGGTTCCAACAAGAAAGTTTCAATCATAATCATTGAGATATCCTATATCAATTGGAAAATGTTTTCTACTTTGTATTTAACTTTTGAGTTGGAAATGCCAATCAAACATGATGGACACTTGTTCAACCATTTGCTGCCATGAAACTTCACATATGTTTCATTTGGTAATCAAACTTTAAGTATAAAAAATGATTAAATACGTCACCATACGAACATGATTGAGTTTTATCTTTTATGATCTAAATAGATATGGGACCGACGATTTCGAATCACAAAGAGATATTTTGCCACGAAGCTTGTATGATAAAGAGTGGATAATAAATCGAAAAGAGCTTCTTGGTCTAGGTTAAAAGGATGTTGGTTTGTAAATCGATGAGCTACAATGGTAAAAGGTTTGAGTGTGACGAGCTCAATGCATGTTAAATAGCCTTTAATTCTTTAAGTTGATCACTGCAAAGAAAGAATCATTTTTGTGACTAAGCTATTAGTGACACGAATAAAAAAGTGTTACTATGAATGAGATTTTCAATTTACTCGTTTGATCATGTTAAACATAGTTATTGTATTATTATTATTCGGTTTTAATTTTATATGATTCACGAGATTCAGAATGGGTTTTCTAGAGTTATTTTCTTGTTAATATTGAGTAAATCGTCTCCATTATAATTAATCTCAGTTCATTTTACATGGTATTAGAGCAGAGGTTCTTGGTACAACACAAACCCTTGCCGCATAATACAGTCATTGCGACCACGTGTTCCTCATTTGCTTCCACGTGTTCCCTATTCTAGATTTGTTGATGCAACCTCTTCACTACCACTAAACCACGACCTGTTTGGTCTAGACCAGATGCCGCCCATATTAACTTTCACTTCCACCCAAACATGAACAAAGTAGCCAATTCCACCACAAACCCGGGTTGTCGTAAACTCTACTCCAGTTTTACTTTTCGAGTTTCTTATGTTTGAGTTATCATGTTAAAAAATTTCTCGTTCCAGGCACTTGGTTGTTACTCACTTACTCTTTGCACATTGAGGTGTGCTTATATGTGTGTGCGCGCGTGTGTGTAACAAGAGAGGGAGAGAGAAGATATCATAAGAAAATTTCCCAAAAAAAACACTCGTAAAGAAAAAAAAACTCTACGTGACTCGTAAAATACATGTATATACCCCATATGAGATACACATACATATAAATTTATGAGCTACGTATATGTAGCTTCACAAACTACATGGTAACCTTATAATTAAAAAAAATTAAAAATTAAAGTAAAAAATCCGATTGATTGATGGGTTGGCCCTGATTGATTAAAAGAACCAAAGCTCAAGTTTTTTTTTTTTTTTTCTAATGTCGGGTCAGCCTTGGTCGATGGCTACATGAAAACCACGCGCTTGAAACCACTCGTAAGAGAACAAAATAACAAGTGGCTCTCTAAACTGCTGAGCAAAGCCAGCACACCATAAAACTTGATTAAAACCCACAAGAATCCCTTAAACCAAACTTTTTCAGCAGAGTTGACTTGGTGAGATGATAAACACAAATATGGATATGTTCATGGCTAAGCTGAGGTGGCTAGTATACGAGAATAACAATATATAGTCATATAGATTGGAAACAATTGTTTTATCGAAGCAAAAAAGCCTAAACTTGAAGATTTGCGGGCTTGGCTACTTGATTGGGCCTGTTTGAAAAACAAGACATGAACTGGGCTTGCAATATACAGTGGCCTATTTGATAGGCCTATCATATTCTATTTGTGATTGTGAACGATTAAAGAAATTAATGTAACGTATAAATTATTATTAGTTAAAAGATTAAACTTAGACTTCAATTATTGATCTTTTACATTAGATGAATTATTGATACATAATGCAGAGGTGCACAAAACGGGTTTTTTCAAGAACCGGATTGGGTAGGAATCGGTTCCGGGTACGTTCGGGTTTTGACCAGTTTGACCCGGGTTTTTTTTGGGTTTTGGCCGGGTTTTTTCAGGTTATGACCGGTTTGGATCCGGGTTTTGACCGGGTAGAGGTGGAGCCGGTTCCGGTTCAAATGGGTCGGGTTTGGTTCGATTCTTTTTCCAACCTTCTGTCATGTGTCGCTTCATGTCCCTTCGTTTTTCAAACCTCTTCACAGTGTGTAGTGCTGAGTGCTGACTCATGAGATCCTATCCTTAAAATATAGAAATGTAGGTGACGTGGAATTCAATGGAAAGTAGCCAGCTTACAAATATTTGAAAATAAATATATTATTAAATATGAGTAGCTAGGACTTTATATGTCTTATTCATTATTAGATGGCCTACCTAATTTTTGGTGTCCATCGGATCATGCGTATGTCGAAGTGTTTTGAGACCAAAACCAAAATTAAAATATGTCATACAAAACTGCTAATTAAGATGGTTATTCTAATATTTTATTATAAGAAACACAAACTTGGGTTGTAAACCACTCAAAGATGCATTTTGTGGACTTCCCTCATGTGCATATATGTCTTTGGGTGTAGTCATACTTTAAATCCTTGTCACACACTCGTTCTCTACCTTGAAAACAACACCGGATCCATATTGAGATATATGAGGAAAAAAACATAATATTTTAACAAAACAACATGAGAGTATCTTTATTTTTAAAAGGTAACAATATTTCAAACTTTATAGTATGAAAAAGTATGATATGGTCTCTTGAGTAAAGCACGGTCCACCAACCATGTGCAAACCTTGTATACACTTTGTTTTTTTTCCTCTTATTAGAGAGATACATAATATAAGTTTAGGATTATGATAGGGTGTACCTATTGGCACACCACATTGGCTATCTACAGACTAAAAGGTGTTTTTTGTCCTATATGCACACCCTGCAATGTCGAGCTGTGGTCAAAGCGCGGCGTTTTGGTCCGGTCAACTAGACAAAAGACTGACGGGTGTCTAACGGGTCTGTTGACCGGACCAAAACGCCGAGCTTTGGCCGCGTTTTGGTCCTGTCAACCAGACAAAAGACTGATAGGGTGTCTGGTTGATAGGACCAAAACGCGGCCAAAGCTCGGTGTTTTGGTCCGGTCAACAGACCCGTCAGACACCCGTCAGTCTTTTGTCTGGTTGACCGGACCAAAACGTCGCGCTTTGACCAGAGCTCGACACTGCAGGGTGTCCATATAGGACAAAAAATACCTTTTGGAGGTGGCTATCTACACGCCAAGTGTGTAGATAGTTTGAGCCTTATGATATTGCATGTTTAATTAAAAGTTAAAACCCCTTATTTTACAAGAGTGTGTACGCTACTTATAGGCTTATAGCGAAAAAGATGATTAAAACTGGTTATTTTGAAAAAGTTGTGTTTATTACAAATTAATCATTTAAATTAATTTCTCAAAAACTATGCCAAAATATGAAATCTTACTTGCCACATAAATCACCATCATTCTATCTATAACCAATTAGAAAATCTCGCACTTTTTACGATTTCTTTTTATAATTTTAAGAATTAATTACAGGCTTAGTATATGTGTTTCACCCATTTCGCCATTTTCATACATATTTATTGAAAATTACAACATCATCATCATCATCATCATCGTACTCAGTATATCCCACCTATAGCAAAGCTAAGGTAGGGTCTGAGGAGGGTGGGATGTAGACAGCCTTACCTCTACCCCGTAGGAATAGAGAGGCTGCTTCCAATGAGACCCCCGGCTCGATTGTGGTTTTGCATCAAGCCTTGGACATAAGGCACATAACACTCAGCAATTGAGACAAACGCCAATTGGTGCATGTACCCCCTTGTCTTTCGGCTATCAACGCCACCACATGATGCCTGATTAACGATCCCCTCTTTTTAACGTTATTTTCACGAAATTAGTAAAATAACGTTAAAAATTAGTGCACTTTTGCTTTTGCCCCCCGGAGCGCCCACACATATATTACATTATATGAGCAGACCGCAAGCGGGGCTCTGAAAATTACAACAATGGTACCAAATTTTTACAAATGGTTTTACCATTAGTACGCGAGAAGTATTTCTACAAATGGTTTTACCATTAGTACGCGAGAAGTACTAAAGTGAAATCATATGTAAAAGTTGATACCAATGATGTAATTTATTGCAAATAAATATGAGAATTTTTTTTTGACGGGTGACTTTTAATATGTACATGGACCATTGGTCACCGGGTCCTCGTCAAGGACGGTTATCCGTCAGCCCAGCATTCTCAGACGCGATGTTCTATCGGGCCCCGGCTGCCGCTCTGACTGACCTTAGCCCGGAAACCACACTGCCCCCACACGAGAGACTCACTGGGGTAACAGCTGGATGAAAACCGGGTTGCCCTCAAGACCGCACCATGCCTCGGTAGGAACGATCCATCATTGGGACGTCCTCCCCCCATAATGCCGCAGCCGTGGATCGAACCAGTGACCTCCAGGGAGGAAACCGGCCCAACCCCACCATATGAGAATGACAAAATGAATAAACCATATATACTTCATGTTATTAATTATAATTTGAATAAGCCACACTTTATAAAACATAACATTTATTTCTACCACTTTACAACTTTACCACTTTGAAAAAGGAAAACACATAAATGCAAAGGTAAACACATAATATTTAAAGGGCTGTTTGCGAATTTCTGAATGGGTCAATGCTGAATCAGTAAATGGTCTGAACTGTTAAGTGCTAAACCAGTAAGATTTTTGAACCCTTGAGAGCCAGTATAATGCTTAATCATTCAGAGACAAATGTCTGACCAATTCAGATAAGAGGTCTTAACTATTCAGATTCAGTTTAATGTTTAATCATTCAGAGCCAAATGTTTGAACTGTTCAGACATCTGCTTCTAAGACAAACACTCTGAACCATTAAGTGCTGAACAAGTAAGAAGCTGACCTAGAAGAAAAAAAGAAAAAAAAAAAAAAAAAAAAAAAAAACTTTACCACTTTGAAATTTAATTGAAAAGAGTAAATTGTCGTCGGCCGTTTCCTTTGACACATTCATTCATTCCATTAATGGAGTCAACAATCCGCCACCGGTAGCTGTCTCATTCACCTTCCTTTCCTTTTAGAGAGAGAAAACAAAACAATCACCAACAAACTAACAATCATCATCATCATGCATGTCGTACATCCACCGAAGCTATCCGACGCCGCCGCCGCCGACGACTCGCCGGAGCTTCTCCGCACCTACCAGACATGGAAAGGAAGCAACGTATGTTATCATTCTTCACTCACTTCATTTCAATCGTTCTATATTTTGATGTTGATGTGTTGTTAGAGATCGTAGATGTTCAATCGATGAATTGTGGTTGATAATTGACTGATCTAGTTTTTGAATCCACGGTTTTATGATTTCTCGGCTCGATTTTAGTGTTTTAGGTCTAGTTGTTTCGAATCTAGGGTTTTGGTTTGAGCGTGTGAGATGAATAATGAAGTAGGATTATGAAATTGAGTAAATGAGGATGAAATAGGTGCTTATTGACAGATGAGGACAATGGATTGTTATGTGTGCCCTAGATTTTAGGCGATTTTGTCGTCTGTGAACTGTGATTGCTTGTGTAGGAGACTAAAAGGTGTTCTTATTGTTTAGAAATGAGGTGTCTCATATGTGAATAGTTCGTTTAAGGAGATAAGTAATTAGACATTTGAATGTCATGAATTGTGATTTATCGTTGACTGATCTGGTTTCTGAATTTACGTTTTTACGATTTACGGCTCAATTTTAGTGTTTTGGTTTTGGTGGTTTTAAATCTAGGGTTTTGGTTCGAACGTGTGAGATGAATGATGAATTAGGATGATGAAATTGAGTAAATGAGGATTTTAAATTAGAGATAGGATGTACTAGATGCTGATTGACAGATGAGGATAATGAATTGTTAAGTGTGTACTTAGTTTTAGGTGATTTTGTCGTTGGTGAACGGTGATTGCTTGTGTAGGAGACTAAGGGGTTGTTTGTTTAGCTCTTAATGGGGCTCTTCATGGTTCAGACCTCTTACTGGTTCAGCACTTAATGGTTCAGAGTTCAGACTGTTTGTTTCGCGAGCAAATGTCTGAATGGTTAAGACATTTGCCTCTGAATGATTAAGCATTATACAGAGCGTGAATGGTTAAGACCTCTAATCTGAATCGGTTAGACATTTGCCTCTGAACGGTTAAGCATTATACTCGCTCTTAATGGTTCAGACCCTCTCACTGGTTCAACACTTAATGGTTCAGACCTCTTACTGGTTCAGTACTTAACCATTCAGAAGTTGTCAAACAGCCCCTAAAAGGTGTTGTTATTGTGAATAGTTTTTAAAGGAAAAAAGTAATTAGAGCTTTGAGCGTCATAGATTGTGATTTATCATTGACTGATCTAGTTTCTGAATCTACGGTTTTATGATTTTATGGCTGGAATCTAGTGTTCTTTTAGCTGTTTCGAATCTAGGGTTTTGGTTCGAAACTGATGAGTGTAGATTGGTGAAAGGACGTAATAGATGCTGATTGACAGATAAGGACAATTGAATATTATGTATGCACATAGTTTTAGGTGATTTTGTCGTCTGTGAACTGTAATCACGTGTGTAGGAGACTAAAAGGTGTTCTTATTGTTTAGGAATGATGTGCTTCATATGTGAATGGTTTGTTAAAAGAAAAAAAAGTAATTAGAGCTTTTGAGTGTCATGAATTGTGATTTATCATTGACTGATGTAGTATTGAATTTATGATTTTATGGCTCGATTTTAGTATTTTATTATAGTGGTTTTGAATCTAGGGTTTTGATTTGAACATATGATATTAATAATGAATTAGGATAATGAAGTTGATGATTAGAGATGCTCATTGACAGATAAGGACAATGAATTGTTATGTATGCACTTAGTTTTAGGCGAGTTTGTCGTTTGTGAACTGTAGTCACGTGTGTAGGAGTCTAAAAGGTGTTCTTATTGTTTAGAAATGATGTGCTTCATATGTGAATAGTTTTTTTAAAGGAAAAAAAGTAATTAGAGCTTTGAGTGTTATAAATATGTGCGTTTTTCTTAATCAGCTGCTTTGTTTTCTCCTGTGCAGATATTTTTTCTTGGCGGAAGGATTATATTTGGACCGGACGTGGGATCTGTTTTCCTATCGATGTTTCTAATAGTTGCCCCTGTTGCTGTTTTCTGTGCATTTGTTGCAAGAAAGTTGATTGATGATTTTTCTCATAATCTAGGAGTTTTGATTTTGGTGGTGGCAATTGTATTCACATGTTATGTAAGTGTTCTGAACTTTCTAAGATATTTATTGTTACATTAATGCTTGTTAGTTGTATGGAAATGCTGGGTATGGTGTCTTCCCCTATAATTACTATAGTCGAAGCCTTTATACCATAGTTACCTAATTCGCGGTTCACTCTGTACGGGTATGAGTTAAATCAGAGAGTATGCGATTCGCTAGAGGGGACGTATTTGGTATGGAGGGGGTTAGGTTTGTTTCGGTACGAATCGGTATGGTGTACCATGGAGTCCAGTTCGGTCTACCCAAATTAAAACAAAAATTACCAAATTAATTAATCCAAATTATGAAATTCCAAAATTCAAAGTACCAAACAGTAAACATGAACATAAAAGTTTTTCCCATTTCAGAAATTGAAGATAAAATACTGAAGTAGAAGACTAGAAATAGAATTTGATGATCTAATTTGGTAGAAATTGGAATGTAGTTATACATATTCCTGGATTCAATTGGTGCAATGTGAAAACGAATTTGGAAAAGTTGTATGGAATCAAAGAGACGTCGCAAATTACTGGATGCGCTTTCCCGCCAAAATCAGTGATCGGCACACCCTAAAAAGATCCAGCACGCGTATTTCAAATCGATTGGAAGGGTTTTAAAATTCGATTAGAAGGATTGTATCTCTTACTTGGAGGCCGATCGGAATCACTGAAGTTGCGAATTGAATCGAAATTGAATTCCGTATGGTACAGTTCGTACCAATTCGAAATTCGTGGCTCTTGGAGCGAATTTGGTAATTATGTTTATACAATTACATAAGTTGATTATTGATGATGGAACAAATTACAGTTGGAAATTAGTAATATGATCAGGCTGCGTAGTATTGTGGGCCACGCTTGCTAAATGCTAAACTTGAGGATGGGAATATAAAAATCTTGGTTAACAGTTAAAGACATTGCTAACACTATCACTATTAATGATATACATATTACAAAATTATAGACCAAGAGAAGTTGGGTATCATGTAGGGCTGTAAATGAACCGAACAAACACGAACAATGCCTTGTTCGTGCTCGTTCGTTAAGGATATATAATGTGTTCACGAAGGGTTCATGAGCACTTACTAAACGAGATTTCCTGTTCGTCTTCGTTCATTAAGGAAATGAACGTGTTCACGAACGGTTCACGAACACAGATAAAATCGGTGAAGACGACAGTGGCTTGAGGTGGATGGTGCGAGGGAGTGGCGCTAGACCTTGAAGCTCTAATCGTTGAACGAAGGTCGATAGTATTTTTCGATGTGAATAATGAGAAGGAAAGTGGAGCGATGCATAAAGAAGGTGTACATCATGAACGAATGTTCACGAACACAATTGAACGAACGAGACATCTGCCCGTGTTCGTTTATTTAACTAACCGAACATAATTTCTTGTTCATGTTTGTTCATTAATTAAATGAACGGACGTAAACAAACTTCCCGCCGAACAGTTCACGAACTGTTCGCTGAACATTCAGTTTGTTTACAGCCCTAGTAATGTGAGCTTAAATTTGGTGTAAATGATGATTTCACTTATGACTCAGTAATATACTAGGATGGGCCCTTCTTTTTTGCCACTAAGCAAGCATGTTGTAAAACCATCCTCAATCTGAATAGGGGATTGTACTTTCAATCAAATATAACTTTTTTTTTGAAGTAATTTGTCTTTCAAGTGTCATACTGTCATTGTTTAGTAAACTTTTTATTCTATCAGAAAAAATCTTGTGCTATGTGAGTATGATACATCTTTGAATTGGCTAAGTTCACGAGTTGGTGCTATGAGAGTATGATACATCTTTGAATTGGCTAAGTTCACGAGTTGGAGATAGACAGGCTCGAATCGCTAACATCCACCGTAGGGTAAATCACTGCCTCTTAGGCATAGTTGTTAATAGCAAATAGCGACAATGGACCTATATGCTACATAGCGAATATCGACAAATAGCGACAGCTATTTTATAAATAGCGATACACTAGAAAAAGAATTTTGAAAATTTTTATATGTATATTATATCAAAATACCCTCGTATATATGCTATTTTACATGTATCTTTAACAAAAACCTATAATCTATTAATCCAGCTATTTTATAGCTATATCTAATTGCTATTTATATAAAAAAAAATTAATTGTCGTTATTCTCGCTATCAGTCGTTATAACCCTAATAGCAACACTACATTGCTTTGCTATGTAGCGCGCTATAGCGATCCCTATAGCCGCTATTGACAACTATGCTCTTAGGTCCTCCGGCTTTTTAGCCTTTTCTTTTTTTATGAGTTTGGCTTTCATAGATGATCCTTTGTAGGCTCTGTTTGTGTCGTGTTTCGAAGTTTAGGATTTCTTTTTGTGATGAGTTTCTTACTTATTTAATTGAATTCTGTCATCTTGGATACTATACAACTAATACTCAAGAAGAAGTTATTAAAATTAAAGATATAGGAAGCAGAAATAAAGACTTCATAAATTGTGTTAAACTTTTGTTTTAAACAATACCGAGGCGAGCACATTAGTTTTGTTTCCTAGCCGCTTATGAGTTGTAAACAAATCAGTAGTTCATATGCACTTTTTCTTGTTTTGGAAACTTGTGGTCAAGAGCATTCATGGAAAATTTTGCAAGCTACAAGAGACACAATGTTCTTAGTTTATAATTTTATACTTCTATAGTATCCATGTGTAACAATTAAATGCTATAGAAAGTCTTTTTGAATTAAATGGCATAGCTCATGTGGTAACCTATTATACTCTACAAAAGTTCACTTATAAAAAGATATGCTGCATGGTTTTGCAGGTAATAATCCTTCTTCTAATGACCTCTGGAAGAGACCCAGGTATAATTCCTAGAAATGCACACCCTCCACAACCAGAAACTACAGATCAGGGTATAGAAGCCGGGCCTGGTCAAACTCCACAGTTACGTTTGCCTAGGGTTAAAGAAGTAGTGGTCAACGGGATGACCGTTAAAGTCAAATACTGTGATACTTGCATGTTGTATCGACCACCACGTTGTTCTCATTGTTCAATATGTGACAACTGTGTGGAAAGATTCGATCATCATTGTCCATGGGTTGGACAGTGCATTGGACGGGTAAACAGCATTCTTCTTCTTTTATTTGTGTCAGCTTCTCTTGTTTCCATGTAAATCTCATGGTACGTGTGGCAACACGGGTGGGTTGGGTAATGGGTCAAAGTGGTTATTTTTGTTGTCATGAAGATACCAGTTGGGCCTAGTTGCCAGAGATACTTTTTGTCAAACATTTGGTGTCAAATAGACTAAAACAACATAGTCGGTCTGTTTGGTTGCGCGGAACGAAGTAACAAAGCATTTCATTATCATGTTTATCCTACTTCTGTCATTTTATTCTCATTACCATCGGACATAACAAGACATGTTCAGAAAAAAAGTTGATATGTTTCTTTTATTGTTTTTTTCATGTTTTTATATCAGGTTTTCATGTTATATTTAAATCAAGATATATTACATACTTTTAGAAATAACACAACATATTATATCATGAAAATAAAAAAAGTGAACAGAAAAGATTAAAAAAATCTCAAATAAGAATATGGTAATAGAAGATTAAGAAAATTTCAAATAATAAAATAGTAATAAAATAATTAGTTCTAAAAGTTTAAAAGTTATTTTAAGTAAACTTAATTTTATATAAAAAAGGACATAATTTTAAAATAAAATATATATATTTTTTAAATTGATTAGACTTTAAATTGTCATTCGTTCATTTTGTTTTAGAAAAGAAGTTAAACCATTCTAAAGGAACGAGTAAGAACATCCGTTTTCTAAGGAATTAAAATTCCAAAAAGGGAAGGAATCACATTCTTTCCTTTAATATATGGTTAACAAACACAATTTCGTCGATCTGTCAGAATGGTTCATTCCATTCTGTGTTGCCTTCCAGCATAATAAACACTGCAATTATTTCAGTGATAACCTAATTTGTTGATTAAAATGGTTTATGAGGTCGCTTGTAGGTGACTTGACAACTATTTGACTTGCTTCTTTTTAATGTTTCTTTCTTATTTTTTTATTTCACTCGTTAAAGTATGTACCGACTTATTGATTTTCATTACCATGGTTTGTGGTGCTAGCTTTCGGAACAACAGTTGAACTTGCTAAAAGTACTTGTAGAAGATGATTTTTTTGGACAACTTTTGAGTTATGACTTGAATAAATGCATTTAATTCATCTTGTTTATCTGGCAAACATGGGACCGATTTTTGGTAATCATGCTTTTGGTTCCAAAGTAATTGTTTCACTTTTAAATTTACCAAAAGAGAACCATAGGAAACTATAATATGCAATATTTCTAATTGCTATATCAAGTAGTTAAATGATGATGCATTGGGCTGAATCAAAAGTTGTCCAAACTTCCATGTATACTGACTTATAATAGTTGTTCTATAAACCTCAGGTCATGTTCAAATACACAATTAACATTTGTTAACAAGCATTATGTTTCTCGATGCAGCGTAACTACCGGTTCTTCTTCATGTTTGTCTCCTCGGCAACTCTGCTGTGCATTTACGTGTTTTCCTTTTGCTGGGTGTATGCCATAAGGATCATGCACAGTGAAAACACTTCAATTTGGAGAGCATTAATCAAGACTCCTGCATCAATCGTGCTAATAATTTACACTTTTTTAGCAGTTTGGTTTGTTGGTGGCCTCACCATCTTTCATCTTTATCTCATCAGCACAAACCAGGTATGAACTAGTTTTCCTTAGGTCTGTCCTATCCAAGCTTCAACATTTTAAAAGCCTGTTAACATCTATTCTTGCAGTCAACATATGAAAACTTTAGATATCGATACGACAGATCCGAAAATCCATACAACAGGGGCATTTTTGGAAACTTCAAGGAGGTCTTCTGGACCAGCATTCCTCCATCTAAGAACAATTTCAGGGCATTGGTACCTAGAGAGCCTAAGCCTCCAACTAGAGTCAGCGGTGGCAGTTTTGTAAATTCAGACATACAGAAGGTTCCGAGCGACGTTGAAATGGGTAGCATGAAGCCTATCCGAAAGAATGAGGCCACAGGTGGTGATGACGGCGGCGCTGGTGGCGGCAGGCGGGCTAGCTTGGGGCGGAGCGGAAGCTGGGACCTGCAAAGTGAAATTGCTTCAATTACAGGTGCTGGGTACTCAGACAGGTTCAGCCGCGGTGGAAGTAGTGGCAGCTTAGGTGGCAGTGTGGAGGTGCCAGTCAAATGACAGGTCAGCTTTGACTGTAAGAAGATATTAAGCGAGTTTGGTTTGTGTGTACCCTTTAAAATTGGGGTATAGTTATAGTGGAGGCCTTTTATTGTGTATATTTTTTAACCATTATAATTTATGGAGATGATTAAACTTAGTATCCAATATTTTTTATATCTTCAAAGCAAATGCAATTAAAAAAAAAGTAAATAACTTACTATGGGCGTATGTGTGTGCATGGTCATGGTGTGTTTACTTTAGAACAATTTATAACTAATGTTAAGAATTTATAACTAAAATTATCTTGGGAACATTTCAACTAGGGTCTAACGTTTTTGAAAGCCCTAAGCAAACAAAAAAGTCGAGGCCCTTTTAAGAATTATTTTAATCTAAATTTTCCATTTAGTCTACACTTGTACAAAAGAATCAAAGACAATAGACAGAGATGCAAAGAATCACAAGACTAGTCAACTGGGTGACAGTCAAGTGAATTTTACAACAAAATAAGGCTAAAGGGTGTGTGGTCATGGTTGAGACATGATTCGCCACGTAGAAACATGAATGGAAGACTATATCACTCCCTTTCCTAATCTACCATGGTTTGCATGGATGAAACCATGACAACCATGATCCTCATTTTCATTTTCAAGTAATCATTTCCTTTTCTTTAGACAAAGATTAAATTAAAATAAATAAGAGGATAGTGGTTTGGGTCATGACCACATCCTTAGGGTAGTGGTTTTGGATTGTGGATTAGAGGTGGGTGACATGATACTGACATGAAGGATCATGATTGACATGAAGGATCGATCATGAGGGTCATGACCACACCCTATAGCCTAACAAACAGAAAAAATAGCACCCACTCACCCAGGAGGCCAGGACCGCGGCTTCTTTACTCCAGCCCAAATCCAAAATTAGTGGCCCTAATAGTCTTTCAGTCCGGCCATGTTAAACTATTATCTATATATTAATAATTATTAAAATTAAAATTGGTTTGAAACATTTTTACTATTCTTTTTATATGTACAAGTTTTGATGCATTAGGTACAACCATGGTTTAACTTTTTATATATTTTTTACTTTCAAGTTCACCCCTTATACAATGTATAATATACGTAAGGTTGTAAACGAACTAAACGAACACGAACAAGGCTTTGTTTGTGTTCGTTCGTTAGGAAATGAGATTGTTCATGAACGGTTATCAAACGAGATTTCTTTTTCGTGTCAATTCATTAAGCAAATGAACGTGTTCATGAACTGTTCACGAACACTTAACCAAATGCAAATGAACAGGGCCGGCTCAACCATTTTGGTGGCCTAAGGCGAAGTAAAATCTTATGGCCTTTTTCCCAAAAAAATGTATGTGATTGAAAGTTAAACTTGAAGGGCCCAAGTGTAATTATTTGAAAGATTGTGTTAAAATTTAAAAACAAGAAAAAAAAAATGGTGAACCAGGGATTCGAACCCAGGTCTCACCAACATCCATAAATACACAAAACAACTACACTACCAACCATCAATCTATTGATAACCAACACCCTAAATCTTTTATAAATGGACTATGGTTTCATCAAATTGTGGAGGCCCTATAGTTTTAGTGGCCCAAGGCCCAAGCCTCATTTGGCTTACCCTTGGGCCGGCCCTGCAAATGAACTCAAACAATGTTTATGAACACAAATGAATACACACATATTCATTTTTGAGTAAAATCTGCATTTTTCATCACAAAGATTATGAAGAACTACCAAAAAGTAAATAAACACTTAACATTTTAATTTGAACACAATTGACATAATTATTGGAAACATGATTAACACAAAATTAAGAAGTTTGTCAAGCTTTAACACAAACTGAAATTAAAATGGTTAAATGAGGGATGTTGGAGGAGACATATAGTATAAGAGCATTCACATCCAATCCATCAAATTATACATACATTCCACTAAAAAACAACTCATATATCAATATATTTCCACTAAAAACAAATACTTTTTCTCTCTCCTTTCAATTAAATAATATTATCATTACATTTTTCTCTCACTTCCACTCACAACCACTTTCAAAATATATTAAAAAATTATAACGGGTGAACAGTGTCCCCCCAAATATACAGATGAACAGTAACATTTTCTCTCTCCTCTACTCACAACCACTTTTTATACCCTTTATAATATAAAAACACCTCCTCACATAACTAGGGTTACAAATTTTTAAAAACTAAAAACAAAAATACAACAAATAAAAACCTTTAAATGAACGAATACGAATGAACATAAATGAACACCTTACCGAACGTTCACGAACGAACGCAATCTCGGTTCACGTTCGTTCTTTTACTTAACAAACGAAATTTCTGGTTCGTGTTCGTTCATTTATTAAACAAATGAACATAAACAAACTTCCCACCGAACGACTCACGAACTGTTCGCTGAACGTTCAGTTCGTTTACAACCGCAAATATACGTTCTTAACCATCTTAATTTCTAATTTTTTTTCTGATAACTTTCATTTGTTTACTTAAAAAAAAATTTAATACGTGGTTGTGTTTAGTTATTGCTCCTCGACATTCCAGAACTAATTTTATCAAAAACAGATTTGTATTGGAAATAGATCATTTTTTTGTATCGTAAGCCATAACGGGTGCCGAGAGGTGTTGTCGAAACTGACACTGATATTCATTTTTTAGTAGTTCTTGATCAACGTAAAACACATGTCGATAATAATGTGAATGTACCCGTTGCATCGCTTGGGTTTACATCAAGGTTTAATATCAGTACTAGTACAAATAGTCGTTTTTATCTCTTTTAGCTACTATATCAAATGCCAGTACCGTAATAAAATGAACAATGCTCAACCAAATTCTAGTCGTAACGAGCTAAAAGTACTAGTTTATTATAGAAATCAACTGGAATGGAGGTGAATTTTAATATGTTTGAGAGTTTATCAAAAAAGTATGATATTGATGTGAATATGCTCCCTCTCTCTATATGTATACAAACATACCTCACAGATGCACATGTGCATACTTATTTTAAAAAAGGTCATGACAGATGAGATAAAGTCAAAGAAATAGGGAGGAAAAAATCAACCAATTTTTTTTTTCTTTTATATTTTATATTTTATATTTTTTATTAAAGCATTATTTACATCTGCTTATTCAGTTGTTATAGTTTTTAACATAACTAGGATTGCGACTCGCCGCAATGCGGCGGTGATTCTTTAGTTATAACTAAGTCAATCCAGGACTCGCACGTTATGTTAAACCTGTCAAACGGGAGAAAAATAGACAATGTAAAAACGTTCACCCAAACACGCACGTTGCGTCGTGTTAACTCGCAAAATTTAGAACGAAACGTAAAACCGTTAAACCAAAGACGCACGTTGCAATGTGTTAAGTCACAAAATTTAGAACTAAGCATAAAACGGAAAATTTGCGGAAAAATGAAAACTATAAAGGATCAAAGTTGAAAGTAAAAAAAAAGTTGTGAGGATAGATTGTAAAAGATAAAAAGTTTTGGGTTAAAAGTAAAAAAAATAGTTTTGGGTTAAAAGTAATTTATGAATTACTTTTGGGTGAAAGTAAAAAAAAAATCAATTTTTTTTGGAAAACCCCCAAAGCCAACGTTACGACAACCATATGCGTAACCATTTTTTCTTTGAAAACCCCTCAAAGCACACCCCGCATTGCAGTGGGGCTTAAAGCGGTGTGTCAAATAGTACTAATGTCATACAACCGTCATCTACCACCAACACTGACTCGAACTACGATATGCGTGTTGCGACAAACCTGTCAATTATGGAAAAATAGAGGTAAAAACGTTGAACAACACATGCACGTTGCGTCGTATTAACTCAAAAAATTTAGAACTATACGTAAAACGAAAATTTGCGAAAGATGAAAAGTACAAGTGACAAAAGTTGCGAAGTTAAATTGCAAATAATGAAAAGTTTTGGGTTAAAGTTAAAAAAACAAATTATGTAGGGTTAAAACTGAAAAATATAAAAACCTTTTGGTTAAAAGTAAAAAATCAACTTTTTTTTTTGAAAAACTCACAAAGCATAATGTACAAGTGCTTATGCACAAAAAACTTGCAAACTTATATATGGAATAATATTAGTTCTTAAATGTACACAAACTATATTATATATTTACCTTTTGCTTTAAGTGTATTTATATAGGACACCCACATAACTATCTACACCAGTATCTTTCCTTCTTTTATTAAGTTATCAATGCAGTTAAAGAATGTGTCGTCGTGTATGTATGTGTGTGTATGGGGTGATGTTCATTACATTTCCTATATTTGTAGGTAAATAAAACAAACAAACTTGAAACGTTTACTTCTTTTATCAATAATTTATTTTTTTAAATTTTGCATTTTTTACATACAAATGCATATGTTTATGTATATGTATATAAAATTTGTATTTATTTATATATATGTGTAGGTAACATAAGTTACACATGACTTTTACATGTGTAGGTTATAAGCAGTAACGAAACTTTTTCATATTTGTTTACGAATTTCATAAAGACGAATAAATATTGCATGTATATCATATTCTTATGTTTTAAAAGCTTTTAAAATTAAAAAAATAAATGATTTATTTTGTTTTATTTTGCATATTCTCAAAATATTTAGTGTTCACTTATACACACTATATGAAAAATTATGAAAAACAACTTAATACACTTGTATGAAAATGCTTTGCTGACTTGAAGAGAAAAAAATGGAGTAGGCTTTAGCTAAAACAAAAGTAACATTTTTTATGTAGTTCTCTATTTATTTATTTAACATCCTTCTCTACACACTAGCACATATCTAAATCATGCTATTTTGCTTCTAGAAGCATGCTATTTTCAAAATGCTAATATTGAAAACTTTTTCAAGCACTAAAAAAAATTCGGTGAATGGATGGTGATAGGAAAGAATCTTTAGTGCTTGAAGTTTGAAGCTGTGGAGTTGCTTGAGATTGAAGTATTCTTCCAATGTGATGAGATATGTTGCTTGAAATTGAAGTTCTCTTCAAAACATATATATTTTTTAAATTGTTACAGTTGAAAAAATACCAACTAATTTATTAAAAGAATATAGAAAAGTTACTTCTCAAGCAAGGAAAGCACCTATGCTCCATAACCCAATTGACAAGATCAATTCCTCATGCTTATGCTTCCATTACTTGCTAATCCCCCCATTGTTCTTAAAGTCTTTCATGTATTTCTTTCCTTTATATTTTAAGATACAAACCAAAGTTCAAGTCTTTTAGAAAAGATTTTGGATCTTATTTTTTTGAATTGAAATAAAAAAACATCTAATGGGAAAGAAATCTTTGTTGGATAGATGCCCTTTTATGTCATATATCCATTAGTCGAAAAGTCTTTTATGTTAAAAAGCTATTCAAAGAAAAAATTATGGCACAATCCGAGAAGTAAGAAATTGTCAAAAGTACATGTGAAAACCTTTTTTTCTTGTTTATAACAATTTTAGTCGAGTTCAAACGGCCATGCATGGTAATGTTATGACCCGAGATCTATGGACGTAGTTTTTAAAAGACTTAGTCTTGCTATTCAAAAAGGTGTAGCGGCGCAACTTGTTGCCGGTTTACCAACTATCTCGATGTAAATTCATAACTGAATATAAAAGTATAAATTCGCCATATTACAATTAGAACAAAGAAACTACCCTTTATAGTATATGTAGTTTTCTTGATATTATATGTAAATTCATTCCATTTGCTTAGAAACGGTATCTGAATTGATGTAACAATGCATGTATTAGATACGATTTAAGATGTAATTTAAAACCATAAAGCTTATTAAAGAATCGCGACTAGACTGTCTTGTTTGTTGTCCGTTTGTTTGTTTCTTTCCGTATATATGTATCTAAAAGCTTGTTTTACGACGAAAATGTCAAATTTTTTATAAAGTTAGTTTTAAACTTTAAAGCACTAAGTCTTTTACATTAAAAATGAAGAAAAAATCTAGGTAGAATCAAGAGCCAAAAGCCTAGAAATCAATTGGGTGTGTAGGACAAAGGCAATTGCATTTGTGAGACATGTTTAATGTAAATGACTCAACCTACTCAAAGGATGCTTTTAATTACGAAATAACAATCCCAAAGTTAAGTTAAAAGTAAAGTTAAACTTCCACTTTTCCTTTAATGTCCATATATAGTTAATAATTCATATTAGGTACATTTCTTAAAACACAGTTGGTAACATTTTACCAAAGGTTATAAAAAAATAGGTTTACTATGCGGATAATATGCTTATCCAACTTAAGTGACAAGTATCATATGGTATATGTTCCAAAATGATAAAAAGAAAAGGCTTTTAGTTTGATTCTAAGAGCATCTAGTATAAAAAGGACACTCATATCATATGTTCACTACTTCAACTTATGACTTCATCTTTTTTTCTTCTTATTCTGTAAAGCCCTCTTATAGCATTTATTATAATTCTGATGTCAATCCATCAAAATAAGCAT
This sequence comes from Helianthus tuberosus, assembly GCA_030545235.1. Lineage (NCBI taxonomy): Eukaryota > Viridiplantae > Streptophyta > Magnoliopsida > Asterales > Asteraceae > Helianthus > Helianthus tuberosus. The sequence continues at coordinate 16,345,793 of CM060375.1, read as the reverse complement.
GGAGAAAAGGTTAACATGGAGGTATCAAAACTAAATTTTATTAAAGATGGAGCCATTCGATTACCACCCGGGTTCAGGTTCCAACCAACGGATCAAGAGATCGTGTTTCAGTATCTGATTCGTAAAGTTTTCTCATGTTCTCTTCCCGCTGCAATCGTTCCTGAAATCATCAACATTTGCAAGTTGAATCCTTGGGACTTGCCTGGTTAGTAATTTTATAGAAACCATTTTAGCAAAACAAGAATTTTTTAGTATGTATACCTATTATGTTATGTAACTATTATTATTATTCTTGTTGTAACTTGTTAGTCTATCCAAGTCTAATCATGAACATTATGCAATGTCTAATGTAGCATAGAAGAAGAGTTAACTGCCATTTTCGTCCCTGTGGTTTAGTGGAAAATGCCAATTCAGTCCAAAAAAAAAAATTAGCGCCAGTTCCGTCCTCAATATTTTTGAAACGTGCCACTTCAGTCCAAAAAGATAACGTCTTGCTCCAGTTTCGTCCTCAACGTTTTTAACGGGCGTTATCTTTTTGGACTGACGTGACATGTTTCAAAAGATGTTAAAGACGGAACTGGAACAAATTTTTTTTTGACTGAAGCGGCATTTTCCATCAAACCAAAGGGACGAAAATGACAGTTAAACTCATAAAAGAAGGTGCATGCTACGTATACACGTGTTGTTTACAGCCCTAATAACTTTCATGCACGTTATTAAGTTTACATTTTGTTAAGTTTAAATTTAATATTTAATAGGGGATTGGGAGCAAGATAGGTACTTTTTCAGCAAGAATGAAGCTAAGTATGGCCATGGATCAACTAGACCAAGCGGTGACGGGTATTGGAAAGAAACTGGTTTCGACAAACAGATCACAAGGTGCTGTAATAACAATTTGATCACTAGAAAGAAAGAGATCATTATGGGGATGAAGAAAACACTTGTTTTCTACAAAGGCAAGCCTGTGAACCCGGGATCAACCACAAGGACTTGTTGGATTATGCACGAATATCGCCTTGTTCATTCCACTTACTCGCCAAAGATGAGCTCCGATGATAAGGTAATGATGTAAATGTATTATACTTCATCTTTTGCGGTGCATTAGACCTTACAACACCTTCGGAAATCCATTATAAAAGGAGAAAGCTTAATTTGATTTACGATATATACACGCAAATTCTAATCGATTTCTTTGGTTTATTCGTGCCTTGTTTATGTTAGGACTTAAAAGATATTAGAGAGAATACATCAGATAGCACTTGTTTATGTTAGGACTTGAATTATATCAGATAGCATTTAATGTCTATATAATTTTTATCATAAATTGGAGATATCATTTGATTAGATTCTGCTTTGTAATTATCCTCGTGGTACTTCTATATATAATAATTATTATTAGGGTTTTATTTTTCATACATGTTACTGTAGAGATCTTGGATGCAATTGGGAAACTGGGTCCTTTGTCACATATTCTTGAACAAAAGAAGTAGTAAAGCAAGAGTTGCAGATGAGAAGCTGGTATCAAGTGGTTTAACTCCACAGACAGAGCTTCTGCATCATGATTTTATAATGAGAAATGATGATCAGATGAATGTCCTACATGAACCGCCATCATCTTCGTCGGTGTCATCATCTTCATCGTCTTGTGGCTCTAGTGACGTCACTCAAGAAATTTCTTCAAGTAGAAAGTTGTTGCATCATGAAGTTAAGTAATTTTATTTGAACCGTAAGGAACGACGTCTCAATCACCGTGACACCAGGCGCAGTAGCCAAGGTCGACTACTCGACCGCCGCTAGCCTGTTGGCTCCATGCTAGTTTTTTTTTTTTTTTTTTATTCAAATATGGTATTCTGTGCTTCGCAAGATTAGTATTGTAATAATATTCGCTTGGAATATTTAGGGTATTAAATGAAATGTATTTTGATTCTAGTAAATTAATTTAATTTAACTTAATGATCAATATGTTAATGTGGGCTAGCTCACTTGATAGAAGATGTAAAGTAGTAACATTTGTGGTTGAAATTTTTTAATGATTCATATTTTAAGTCCAAATAAAAAAAATCTCGGTATAAAACCAAAAAAAAAGCCTATAATCTCCTTCTGTATACGAAAGTATTGACATTTTAAGTCCAAAAAAAAAAAATTCTCGGTACAAAACCAAAAAAACCGTTAATCTCCTTTTGTTTGAGTTAACACCATCTTCAAAATCTTAATAACCGTGCTTAGTCACCAGCAATATACACAAACTAGCTGCAAATTTTCCCCAAGCAATTATGTATATATTGTTGTTAAGCAACGATAAATAGTAACTTTAAATTTATAATAATATACAGTTTTTAATATTTTATTATTTTAATATTATACTGCTTTATTATTATATTTACTTTTAACATATTTTTGTCTAATGATATTTTTTTATCTAACGATATTTTCTTTTATCATTTACTTTTATTTTTCATAATTCTTTTTTCTGTTTTTTCAAAAGATATTTCCTTAATCAATTAATTTAATATTTCTTTAATAACTTTCGTAAGCTAATTTGAAAAAAAAAAACAATACTTAAGTATGCTTATTTTTTCCCTAGACATTCCGATACAAGTATTGTTAAAAATGAAGTTGTATCCAGAATAAAATATTTATTTTGTATTGATTTTTACTATACGATGATAAACTAAATCGATTCTGCTGGTTTGGCTTTTGAAACAACATGCTATATTTTCAAATAACGTTTGTTTAACATTATTATTTGCTCTGTTTCGGCGCAACGCGCGACAATATAACCTAGTGAATCTATAAAAAGCGTCTTTACATTTTAACATCATTATCATTTTTACATATATATATATATATATATATATATATATATAGGGTTGGGCTAGACAAAAAACCCTATCTTTCTTAGAAAACTCTGGAAACTCAAAGCTCCCGACATTTTTTTTTTGAAAAAAATAACACATGTAATATACATGTTTTAAGACTTTTGGGCCAAAAAAATCAAAAAAGCGCCGAGTATTTTTTTTTAAAAAAAATAAACAAGTTCCAAAAACTTCGTTGACTAACATGTGTTAGACAAAAAATGCTGAAAGTTGCTGAAATTTGTTTTTTTTTTTTTAAAAAAAAAACCTTCGGCGCTTTTTTGATTTTTTTGGTCCAAAACTCTTAAAAACATGTATATTACATGTGTTATTTTTTTCAAAAAAAAAATGTCGGGAGCTTTGAGTTTCCCGGGTTTTCTACCTAAAGAGGGTTTTCTACCTAGCCTTATCCTATATATATATATATATATATATATATATATATATATATATATTCTTTTAACAACAAAGTAACGTACTACTAAATACTCCAAATCAGATAATCGGATTTTATGCATTCCGGATCGGATTATAAAATCTGGATTTCGGATTTCAAAAACTAAATATTAAATATATAAAATAAACGCTATAAATTTATATTGTATTCGTTTTAATTTTTTATAAGTTATATAACATAAACTCCTTAAAAACATAGAAAAAAATAATAGATAATATAAACTCACTAATATTCATATTTGTAGATTTTTACAAATATTACATATAGATAATTTTAAAGCTGATAACATCATCATGACATCAGATTTTTACAGTATTTACGGCTGTTGTAAATGAACAAAACTAGTTTTTTTTAGGGGGAGGGGGAAGTTGATTAATCTTCTAAGATTTTTGGTTAATTTCTTTTTTTTTTTTTTGAAAAAACCTTTCATTAAGCTGAGTTCTCTAAGTTCTCACAACCCGTATAAGTTTTCATTTTACCATATATATATATATATATATATATATATATATATATATATATATATATATATAGGGGGCCGCTAGAATGAGAACCACCTCGAGTTATGAGAACCGCGAGAACCACACCATCCGGGGCGAGGTGGACCAATTTTTTTTTTTTTACAACTAGATGTGTGTATTATATAAACACATTCGTAAAAAAAAAAAATTTTAAAAAATGCCGTGTGGGTAGTTTTTTACACCACAAGTTTGGTGTTTTTTTTTTGTTTTTTTTTTACACCAAACTTGTGGTGTAAAAAACTACCCACACGGCATTTTTTTTTTAAATTTTTTTTACGAATGTGTTTATAATACACACATCTAGTTGTAAAAAAAAATTTTGGTTCACCTCGCCCCGGATGGTGTGGTTCTCGCAATTCTCATAACTCGAGGTGGTTCTCATTCTAGCGGTCCCCTATATATATATGATAAGGATCATGTGAGAAGTAGTAGGCTAATTGAGAAACTTGAGAAGCATTCTAGACCACACATTTTTCCTAAGAAAAAAAAAATACAAAAAAAAATGGAATTTTTTGAGATTTATACACATGTGTATACTGTTAGTCTTTTAACTATGCATATGTGTATATTGTCAAATATACATATATGTATATAAATGTTTAAAATCGAAAAATAAGTGTTATTTAGAGTTTAGCATTAGTATTTAGGGTTTCACATTAGAGTTTAGCATTAGGGTTTAGGGTTTAGCATTAGTATTTAGGGTTTAGCTTTAGGGTTTAGCAATAGTATTAAGGTTTAGTATTAGGGTTTAGCTTTTGGGTATAGCATTAGGGTTTAGCTTTAGCTTTTGGGTTTAGCTTTAGCTTTTGGGTTTAGCTTTAGGGTTTGCATTAGGGTTTAGCTTTAGCTTTAGGGTTTAGCATTAGGGTTTAGCTTTAGGGTTTAGAATTAGGGTTTAGCTTTAGGGTTTAGCATTAAGGTTTATGGTTTAAGGTTTAGGGTTTATAACATATATTTTTCAATTTTAAACATGTATATACATATATGTATAATTGACATTATACATATATGTATAGTTAAAAGATTAACAATATACACATGTGTATAAATAAAAAAAATAAAAAAAAATTAAAACCTTAAAGAAAAAGCTCCGATTTTTTCAAAAAAAAAATTGCATTTTTTTCACCTTTTTTTTTTTTTTTGCTTATGGAAAATGTGTGGTCCAGATTGCTTCTCAAGTTTCTCAAATAGGGTAGACTTCTATTAGGATCCTTACCCAATATATATATATATAGTGGAGGGTTCAAATGAGAAGAAATTCTTTGTAAGAAGAAAAAAGAAGAAATTTCAACCAATAGGAATGTTTCATTAGACTTCATTTAATATTTGTATTTAATGTAACTATAAGGGTATATTAGTAAACTTACATACATCATCATTAATTGGTAGTTTCATCTTTAATAACTAACTATATTAAATTTGAAACTTATTTTTAAGATTTATATTTTTCAAAAAAAAATAAAAATAAAAATTCATTTATAGTGTGGGATAAATACGAGGCATGTAGGATAAATTACGAGTTGTGTAGGATAAATTTCAATATGTGTAGGATAAATTTCGAAATGTGTAGGATAACTTTTGATGTGTGTAGGCAAAAATATTTAGTGTGGAGGATTATTGTCTTAATGACTAATTAATTAGTCAAACATAATAATAAATGAGATGAGAAAAAAACTACTTAATGTTTTACAATTGTACCCTTTTATTCTTTTTCTTCTTAATAAAATTTTCTTTTCAAATGAACATTCCCCTATATATATATATATATATATATATATATATTGACAATTAAACTTCATTAAAATGCCTCCGACCGAAATGGGCAAAAGGCAAAAACATACACGAGCGCCTTCGACCTAAACGGGCAAAAGACAAAAAATTACAACATATACAAATGATATTTACACCAATCCTCTCAACTGAGCTATTTGATCGAAGACCTATTCTTTAACCAAAAGAAACTTCTAGATTTGACTTCTCCTAACACCTCATGCGTACTATGTTTTATACTTTGAAAATCTATCTCGTTTCTTCCTTTCCAAATATACCCACACATGATAATAATAATAATAATAATAATAATAATAATAATAATAATAATAAGGCTATGAATAATCTTCCCCGCTTTCTTCCCCAGATTTATAAATTCGTACGCTTCCATGAGAACTTTAACCGAGAATATATATAACGAAGGCATACCACACCAAACACTAATGCTCATCCAATCCCGATTCGAGAAAAAACAAGCCGTAAATAAATGTTCCGGTATCTCCTCATGCTCCACACAAAAAACACACAAATACTATGGAATGTTCATGTTTCTTTATATGGGACTGAAAATTTACAAAACATCGCATTTAATTCATAGCTCAAATATATTATTTTTTACAAGGGCTCGGTTCAAATGAGAACCACCATGAGTTGTGAGAACCGTGAGAACTCCTTCTTCCCGCGCGAGTTGGGCCAAAATTTTTCTGCACAAACATAGATGAAAATATTATAAACACATCTGTAAAAAAAAGTAAAAAAAAAATTGTCGAGTCAGTAGTTTTGACTGATGCAAGTTTTTTTACGCGCTGGTGTAAATTTTATACGAAGACAAATATTTTTTTACGCCTCATGTAAATGTGTGTATGCGGTATTTTTTTATATTTTTTTTTGCTGAAACAAGTGATTTTTTATAACTTTTGAGAAAAAAAAATTCGGAAAAACCTTTTGAATGATCTAATTCTTATGATTCTCATAACTCAAGGTAGTTATCATTTTAACCCAATATCTTTTTACAATACTGATAACAATTAAAGTTTATACAAAGATAAACATTTCGTCATACGATTATTCATTAATTAAAAAGAATTAGAAAATATATCACAGTGAATAATAAGTTATTGTAATTAAAAATATTAAATATTAAATATTAAACTGACACTAGACAAAACTAACATTTACATGGACGCTAAAATATTAAATTTAAGTATTACTATATAATATAGGGAGAATTACATATATCCCCCCATTTACCAACCTAATTAATATATATAACATTTCAAGTAGGATCTTAGCTACACTGATATTGTTAGTGATTGATGCACAGCTAACACAACACAAGATACAAGATGGGAATGCACAACATAATAAGGCAGCACAAAAACATAAAGCTGGAGAGAGGAGTGACAAAGTACAACAACATGGGAAAGAGGAAGCTAGAGAGACGAATCGTGTTGCTAACGGAAAGCATGGAATCTGACTCATTTTTTGCTACACCACCACCTGAATTCGAATCTGAGACGCTTGCGTGAAACCGGATTTGAAATCGCGTCCGATTCCATTTCCTACCTCACCGGAATACCTTAACCGGAAAATAGATCCATCGTTGCATGTCATCCAAATCAACGCTGCCATCTTCGGTTCTCGTAGACACACCACAATCAGCTGAGAAGATGACCCCCTCTTTGTTTCCTCCACCACTGATTTCAGATTTGAAACTCTATACGTTGTTGATGAGGATACGTCCTGGGCCGGACCGAATCCTTAATAACCCAAGGTCGGACCGTTAGCACAAGGGGCTGGTCGGACCTAGTGTCTCCAGTCGGAAGGATTAACCAATAGGATCTTCCTTAACTAACTGGGGGCCCACATCTTTAAGTGCCTGACAGCGACTGGTCCGACCCTAACTAACTCGCCACGTCAGCATACCCAAAAAGTATAAATACCCCGCCAAGACCTCCATCAAAGGGTAATCGCTACTTTCTCTCTCTAAACTCTCCTCTCTCTATCTCACTGACTTACTTCTCCTCCACAAACACTTATTCTCACGCCCGAGCTTGGTCACAGAGAGGCCCCCCTCCCTGCGACGAGGCTAACGGTGTGTTTCCTTTCTTGTGATCTTACAGGTCTCTGTCAAGGTCATCTGAAGCTCTGTTCAACCCAGCTCGGACCAACTGGTTTTTGAGTCTTCAGTGGCGCCATCCCCTCGAATTCACAAAATCTACTTCGTTGATTCTTTTCATTCGAAATTATGGAATCTACAAACACCTTCCCATCTTATGACGACATTTTAGAAGGTAGGGCTGTTCTTGTAACAGCTGCTTCTGTAGCTCCCGTCACCTTGGCTGCTTCGTTGGGTTCGGCAACGGTACCTCCACCTGCAAGTTCTTTAGTTACAAGCTCTGTAACCACAGTTTCTGTCAACGCTCCGGTTTCCACGCTGTTGCTTGATTTTGATAATGCTTTTCTGTTACGCAATGCCGATCTGCTACGGCACCTCCAGCAGCAGCAACAACGGGGAAGAAATGTTACAGAGTCTCCGGACAAACTTGTTCAGCAGTGCCTACCAAGGGGCTAATCCCATCTCTACCGGAATCTTCGCTTCCGGATCTATGGTAAGTCCTGTAATCTCCACTCCTATAACATGTGTTTCACAAGTTTCCACTCTTACGAACGCTCCAATAAATAACGGTCTGTACGACCTGTTTCGCCAGGGATCTATGGGTCTAAACCCTTAGGATCAAGAGTTGATCATGCCGTATCAGCCAACATCCATGACTTCTTAGTCAAAGTTCACGTTAAGGATCACTAATGCACCGCTGCCGGTGAAGCTAAAGATGCCTCCAACGTTGAAATTCTACGATGGTACGTCCGATCCGGACGATCATATGTTCGCCTTCGCCGAAGCGGCCAAGGTCAAACAGTGGCCCATGCCAGCATGGTGTCATATGTTCGCTCGGACTCTCACCGGATCAGCACGGGTGTGGTTTGATGGGTTACCGGAAGGATCGATCGATCATTTCGAGGATTTCCGGCGTATGTTTCTGCAAAACTTTTGCCAACAGCGACGCTGCTCGAAAGACATCACGGAAGTCCACCACATAAAGGGTCGCGACGGGGAATCGGTAGAAGATTTCATTGATCGGTTCAACCGAGAAAGTATGCAAATCAGCGGAGCGGTTGATCAACTCCGCGTTTCCGGGTTTTGTCACGGAGTACGAAACAATCAGCTCGTAGAAAAACTCCATGAAGATCTCCCAAAAACCATGGAAGTGCTTATGGAATGAGCCCGAGCCTTTGTCCGAGGAAAAAGTGCTTGTGGAGAGCCGAACAAAACAACAGCAAAAAATGCAAAGGCTCGAACCGCTTCATGGAGGCGGAACACATCACCACCAAAGGATAGAAACAACAATTGGAATCGCAATCATGGTCCGTACCAAAAGTATGATCGAAGCAGCTTTCGAACCAGTAACGTACGTTTCAACACCTTCTCCGAATTAACAAAGTCGCCAAGCGAGATCCTTAGTACGGAAACCACACGATTTCCTGTTCCTTCGAAGCAACGTCCTACATCAGACAAGCATTCCAAAAAGTACTGTGAATATCACCGAGACAAGGGGCATACGACTGATGAGTGTTGGGCACTAAAGCAGGAAATCGAAAAAGCTGTACGGTCCGGAAAACTTTCTCACCTCGTAAAAGAAGTAAAGGATGGCAAGAAGTCAAAAGACGCAACCGACAACCCAAACACCGAAGCCGGAATCAATATGATCCGATCCGCCGAACCAAGGGGAGTAAAGCGATCGAACCAGCACATGGCAGCTTGGATGCACCAACCTACGTACTTCCCCCCGATCGACCCGAAGGATGCTCGGGACGGTCCGATCACAATATCGACAGTGATCGCAGGACATCTAGTTCGACGAATATACGTAGACCGGGGGAGTGCCTTTGAGATAATGTATTTACAGTGTTTCCAGCAGCTGGCTCCCCAGACAAAGAAAAGGCTCATTGAGGTGTCCACTCCGTTGATAAGCTTTTTGGGAGAAGTTGTTCGTCCGATAGGACAAATTACCCTCCCGACTACGTTTAAAGATAATGATAAAAACAGGACCATTCAGTTAACCTTCTTGGTCGTCGGTACTCATTCATCACACAACGTGATACTCGGGCGCCCCCTGCTGAGAGCTCTCGGAGCAATCAGTTCTACAATACATGGAGCTATCAAAATTCCCTACTGAAGCTGGGGTTGCCACTATCCTCTCCGAGTCGAATTCATTCATCGCGGAGGTAAGACACGCAGCAGAAACGAGTTCCAAAAAATCCGAAGTACCTACGGAACTATGGGCAATGAATCCTGAATTCCCGGAATAGCAAGTGGCAATCGGGGCACAGCTCCTGAAGCGAACTAAGAAGCTCCTATGGGACTTGCTAAGCAACTCAATTGACGTTTTCGCCTGGCAGCATTCCGATATGCAGGGAGTCCCCAGATCCATGGCCCAACACCGATTGAACGTGAAAGAATCAATTAAACCGATAGCGCAAAGAAAAAGGCACATGGCACCAGATCGAGCCAAAGCAATTGCCAAAGACGTAAGAAGTCTTTTGGACGCTGGAATCATCCGAGAAGTCCGGTATCAAACTTGGGTATCAAACCCGGTTATGGTGTGAAAGAAAGACAACTCCTGGAGAATGTGCATCGATTTCACCGATTTGAATGACGCATGCCCGAAGGATTGTTTTCCATTACCGGAAATCGATGAAAAGATCGATTCTGTTGCCACGTTCAGGCTGAAATGTTTTTTAGACGCTTACAAAGGGTATCATCAGATACAAATGAAGATAAGACGGCCTTTGTTACTAACGAAGGGATCTATTGCTTTACAAAGATGCCTTTCGGTTTGAAAAACGCCGGTGCAACATATCAGTGGCTAATGAACAAAGCCTTTAAAGACCAAATCGAACAAAATTTGGAGGTATACGTCGATGATATCGTGATCAAAAGTCACGACGAGGAAGCTATGTGGAAAGATATCCTTGAAACGTTTACCCGACCACGAAGCATCAATATGAATTTGAACCCTAAAAATGTACGTTCGGAGTAGAAGAAGGGAAGTTTTTAGGCGTCATGGTCTGATCACGAGGCTTACAAGCCAATCCTGACAAAATAGACGCTGTTCTCACTATGAAGCCTCCCACATCGGTCAAAGAAATTCAGTCCTTAAACGGACATTTGGCTGCTCTCCATCGTTTCTTGTCGAAAGCTGCAGACAGGTCACTCCCATTTATGGACGTACTGCGAAAAAGTTTTAGATCAGAATTCAAATGGACCAATGAGGCTGCTCGTGCTTTTGAGGAACTCAAAGTTTACTTGGGTACATTACCGACTCTCACCGTCCTGGAAGAAGACGAGGTGCTAACAGTATACTTGTCCGCATCACGCGGCGCTATCAGTGCAGTTATAGTTGCCCATCGAACCGGAGCTCAAATTCCCATTTATTACGTAAGTCGAACGTTAAAAGATTACGAAACAAGGTATCCAAATTTGGAAAAATTAGCTCTGGCCTTGGTCCATGCCTCACGAAGGCTCCGGCGATATTTCCATGCTCACCCAATTGAGGTTCGAACCGACCAAAGAATCCAGCACATCCTCCGGTGACCTGAAGTGTCGGGTCGGATGGCAAAGTGGGCGATTGAGTTAGGCGCCTTCAATATTACCTTCAGAACCAAAGGCCCATTGAAAGGGCAGGTGATAGCCGATTTCTTGGCTGAGATGCCGGAGGACAAGGAAGTGGAAGGAATGGAACAAGCTCCAAACAAACCTTGGTCTTTGTATACGGATGGAGCTTCGAGCGCCGAGGGTGCAGGAGCCGGGCTAATACTCATTGATCCTAATGGCATAGACATGACGTATGCACTCCGTCTAGAGTTCAAGAGCTCCAATAACGAAGCTGAGTACGAGGCGCTGTTGGCCGGCTTACGTTTAGCGGCCAAAGTCGGAGCAAAAAATGTCGTAGCCCATGTTGATTCTCTACTTGTAGCAAACCAAGTAAATGGCGGATACGAAGCAAGAGAAACTAACATGATTGAGTACTTAGAGCAAGTAAAACAAGCAATGACATTGTTCGACTCGTGCAAGGTCGAGCACATTCTCCGCAGCAAAAACAAAAAGGCCGACGCTTTAAGCAAACTAGCATCTGTGTCGTTCAGCCATCATGCAAATGAGGTACGGTTGGAAGTGTTGACCGCACCGTCGATTGCCTCTCCACAAGTCATGCAAGTAGAAGCCCCAGCCCAGACCTGGATGACTCCGATCATCAATTACTTAGTGCATGATGTCTTACCGGCTGACAAGGCGGAAGCCAGAAAAATCCAGATCAACTTGCTTCAGTACCAAATGCAAGAAGTAGGGTTGTATCGAAAAACCTTC